>JAOPFQ010000003.1:19696577-20927577 GCA_030064505.1 Chouioia cunea | reverse complement strand
ACCTGTAATCAGTATCAATCTCCACGTGTATTTTCCAACTCGACTTTTTGCCCATCTTCCGCCCTGTCTACGCCGATTCGTTTGGTGCTTTCTCTTCGTCCCTCGCATTTTTTTCTTCCTTTATCTCCTCGAGGTGTGCACTCTCTTTTTATCGCGTTGCAGTATTCCTTTCTCCCGCTCGTGTCTTCGTTCTTCCTTTTCTCCACCAGGTAGTCAGTTTCTTTAAGCAGCCGCGTTTCAAAGATCGTATCAGCGTTGAAAATCGACGTTTGACCATCCTTTAGTTCTCGACGGTAGTCCGCCACTGAAAACGCGTTCACGCTAAAAGCTGGAAGATGAATAGCCGAATTCGTTGTTTCAAATTCGTGTCCGTATCACGAGCTCGTTCGTCATTTTAAAAGGAATGGCTTTTCCGGCGACGCACGCGGTACACGCGTATTTGTCGATTCACGAAATGAAAAATGATTGGATGCAATGACTTTTCGAATAACTCTCTGCGCTGTTAAAAGATTTTTTCGTAACAATGTTACGATGCTTTCCAAGTGTATCATACTGTATATTACGTTCTAAATGAATCGTCGGTCGTAAAACCTTACACGTTTCAGCCAATCAATCCAAGAAAATAGCTCTTCGGACCGCTAGAAGTGCGGATAATTGAAGTCGTATTAAGAGATCTCAAGCAGCTCAACGTTGCAAACAAATATATATATTTCCGAATTGCGCAGTAGTTGACTCTTATATAACGAAATAACGAAATAACGATATAACGACATAACGAAAATTTGGTTTCCGTAAAAAGAGCAAATGTGGTATATTTGTGTATAATTACACGAATTGCGTATATCATTTCTAGTTTGCCGTATCTACGTGAAAGTCATTGAAAGCTTTCAATGTATAACTAGTCAACAAAAACTAATAAGACTTTCGGCTTGCCGATGTGAAAAGTGAAAACAATTATTGGTTTTTCTAGTGAAAACTAGCAGTTTTCACATTCTCTCAGGCGATGCAAAAAATAGAGTATATTACGGGCGATAAAAGAGAGTGTACTTTATTTCCAAGTAATTACATACATACATATATATATATATATATATATACATCGAACAGCGGAGCAGATATTATTCGAGCCATGTGCAGCCGATCCGTTTACTATGCCTCGTACAAGTCGATCTAGATTTGTTAGCATCATCCGTGATTTTCGCAGATTGTACCATCTCTAGGTTGTCTGAATTGTGTAGATGACGATTCGCTTTATCACGTGCACGGCCAGTCTGCGCTTCGTTTAATTCATTCAACTAAGAAAAAAACTGGTGTTGCCGAATACTTTATCAGTCGTCGTAAAGCGGTCAGCTTTTTCAACAACGCCCACGCGTTGGACCAGAAACGAATCGGGATGCTTCAGTGCGCATTTTCACTATTTCGTAATACCATCCGAGTCTTCTTAAGAAAGGAAACGGAAAGAAAACACGAGCATCCCAGTAGGATATATTGGAGAGCAATCGTAACATTAGGCGAATCTTTGAAGGAGAAGAAGTCGGGCCCGTCGAGGGTACACGACCAAAGAAGCCGCACTGCGGCCATCTTCGGATGGGTCAAGCAATGGACGCTTCGCAAGGCAATCGAAGCAGGTTTGACCGACTCGAGCCAACGTCGACGAGGGCACCTGGCTAACGCTAATGAAAAACAGCATAGCCAGACTATAATCTAGATGCATATATACGTTCGCGTTCGGCCACGGGAAGTATCAACCAAGGCCAAGATATGGCTGAAACAGCCTGCTGTCGATCGCCTCAACGAGAATGCGATTGTATTGCTAAAGTGTCGAAAGGTACGCTTGAGCTATAGTGATAAATCCTGTAAATACTACAACTATATCGAAGCGCAGCGGCGAACGTCTATGTATACGGACTGAATACAATCAATCGAAACAACCATTTTAGTCGAATTCTCGGGAACAGCTGTCACACGCGACCTTTTATCAGCGTTGATTAAAAGACTTTGACGATAGCTTTGCCGTAAATGCCGCCGTACAGTAGTCCCAAAAATACGCTTATCGTCTGATCGAACCCGTGAACCACAGTCTCCTGTCGCCACCTCAACTTGCCTTCCAGTATCCATTTGAGGTTCTGATTAATGCCCTCCATCCACTTGTTGTGCCACCTATTGACGCTGAAACCTTCCATTTTCAATTGCTTGTTTATGAATGACATTTGGATAAGACTGCACTTGGGAAGGAAAAAAGGATCACTGTTATAAACGTTCGTAGATCCGCATACGGCAATGCGGCCGCACTCGTTCATGTGACTCATAACTGCGCTGGATATCTCTCCGCCAACCTAGAACGATAGAGCAAACGATTCCTGGTACTGTCGGTCGGTAGCTGGCCAGCGAATTGCGTGTAATTATTGGCGAGTAGACTAGCTACTACGCATGCACAGACTACGCTAAACAAACGTTCGTAATTTAGTCATGAAGAAGCAATGAGTAGATGCGTACAGTGTCAAAGTAGCAGTCGATTCCGTTTGGTGCGGCGTTTTTGATCGAGGTCGCGACATGCTCGGTAGTATAGTTGATTGCGTGGTCGAACTTCAATTCGTCGACGAGCCACTTGCATTTTTCGTCCGATCCAGCGATTCCAACGACCGTCAAACCAAGGATCTTCCCTATTTGACCGGCGTGGGATCCAATTGATCCTGATGCACCGCTAACGACCAGAGTTTCGCCGGGTTTTGGTTTACAGATTTCGAGCAATCCAAAGTATGCTGTGTTTCTAAAAAAAACGGATAATGTTGTTGTTGTTGTTGTTTGTTCTTGTTTGTTCTTGTTTGTTCTATACAACGGTTCGCAACACCGAACCGAGAATTGATTACCCGTATAGTCCCAGCATTCCTAAAGAAAGAGTGATCGGCAAACCGTGGAAATCAGGTAACATGTAAGGTCTTACTATCCTTTCTTTCGACGGCATTTCAATGGGCTTGAAAATTTGATGGGTTGCCCAGCCAAAGCTACCTAAGACGTATTTTCCGATGGGCCACTTTGGATTCTTTGTGTCGATGATTCGTGAGACTTGACGACCTAGCATCGTGGTGCCCACGACTATCCGTGCCATGTAATGGCGGATTCCCGCATCCAATAATATATACTCGGCTTGAACAAGGACTTCTGGAGAGTAACATATCAATTTGACAAATACTCTAGTTACAGTACTCATATAGTATAAATCGATCCGTATTTTTCGCAGAGAACCTGCGAAAAATACGTCGAATATTGGGTTGTTGGGTGTTTTGTGCAAAGGAAACGATCAGTTGCTACTGAACAGTCTGCGTGTCAATTGGAATTGTGAAGATCGCACTTGAAATGGGTATAAGCAGAGACGTATACGTTATTAAGAAGCTTAACGCACGTGATTAAATACGTACGTTGATGTCTTTCGAATTGGAAGTTTGAAATAATGTTTAAAACGTTTAAAACGTTGTCTCGGCGGTATTTGCGGTATCGCGCGGAAATAATTAGCAAAACTCACGGGAACATGATTGTTGAACGTGGGATGATAGCGGAATGATGGGCTCGATTTTTCTGCAATTGTTACATCGCTAGAGGCACGCGTGTTTATATTGTTTATAATCGACTCACCCCCAGTCTTAAGCGGAGGTATATCAAACTCAACGAAAGTAAAATTATCTGCCGTCGCGTCACCCACGCTACGTTTTGACAGCACGTACTTCCTTGCTTTGAACATGGTGAGTGTTAATAATCTGGAAAAATGTCAGCGGGAACCAAACAACGATACAAGCTCTCGATATACTTTCAACGAGCGTAATAATCGCAAGTTGGATCGACAAATTGGCACTGATAAAAAGAGCGTCTAAAGTCTTATCTGTAAATATTGACTTGGCAACTGCCGATGTACCAACGCGGATACCAACGAGCGTACTGCCAGCGTACGATCACTACTGACACGCCTAAAGCTTCGATTGTTTTCGATCGACACGTTGGCAAGAGAGCCTCTTGATGTTCCGGCTGATCAATGGCTGCCAGTAAACTGCGAGCTTTCCGCGAGTGTCGAATACAAACAAAGCGCCAAGGTTTTCCAACGAATAATCGGTAGATGCCAATTACCGTTTGATTCAAGTATGTAAACGCCACGTCCAAAACACACTTTCGTTCGAATATCGCTGTGCCAGATTCGTTAGTGTTGTCGATTAAATTATTGTTATTCGACGTCGTTTCACGGTTATGGCTATGCGCACTCTGAGTCAACCGCGTGCATACACGTGTATTACTTGATCGTTAGCCGACAGTTTAATCACTGTTCTTACGAGAGGACAGCGCTGTTAAATGCCATTCGAATAATTCGGTTCTTACGTACAAAACGATTTTTATTGTTCATGTACAACATCTATGTGTTAAACAGACGATTCTTGTTAGACTAGTAATATTGCGACAAGTGATTGTTGAGAAAGATTGCACTGAATTATACTTTAACAATAGCCTTTCCGAAGTTTTTGCCATTCAGCATTCCCGTAAAAGCTTCGAACATGTTCTCGAAGCCTTCGGTGATAGTCTCCCTGTATCGAAGTTTGCCCGCGCGAATCCACGCCATATTCTTGTGAATGCCTTCCATCCATCGATCGACCCATCTGGAAACTATAAAACCTTCCATTTTCAGTTCTTGGTACACCATTACGGGTTGAACGACGGTGGTTATGGGCATTACTTTCAAATTGTAAGTGGAGATGCAGCCACAAATGGAGATGCGACCACCTTTTTTCATTAGATAAATAACTGCGCTTGATATGTCTCCACCGACCTCAAACAAACAAAACAAACACGAGTTAGCGTTCGACGCTATTGTTTGTCCACGCGCCAAAAGCAATATTGTATTGCCGTCAAACTGAAGATGCGAATGATTCGAAGAAAGACAAGTATCTCCGAAAGGCATTCTCGCTTACGTTGTCGAAGTAGCAGTCGACTCCATTTGGCACGACGTCGTGGAGCGCGTCGAAGAGATCGCGGGATTTGTAGTTGATTGCGTGGTCGAACTTCAATTCGTCGACGAGCCACTTGCATTTTTCGTCCGATCCAGCGATTCCAACGACCGTCAAACCAAGAATCTTTCCTATCTGACCGACGTGGGATCCAACTGCCCCTGCTGCACCGCTGACGACCAGAGTTTCACCGGCTTTTGGTTTGCAGATTTCGAGCAATCCAAAGTACGCTGCGTTCCTAAAACGCCACCCATCTTTTTTGTTAAAAATAGAGAAAGAGAACGTGAAAACATCTTCAACTCACCCTGGCATTCCTAGCATTCCCAAAGAAAGAGATATCGGTAGTCCACCAAAATCAGGTAAAATATACGGTTTATTTTTTAGTATATCGAAACCGACGGTATCGGGATTAAGAATACGATGAGTCGTCCATCCAAAGTAGCCAAATATGTGTTTGCCGACTGGGTACTTTCTGTTTCTCGACTCGATGATTTCTGCCACTTGACCACCGATCATGGTGATGCGCCTAGGAAAATTGGCCGAGTACAACTGCATGTAAGGATCCACGGACAGATATTTGGCTTCGACGAGGATCTCTGTGGAAAACGTTGGCCGCTTACTACTTACTTGTCATTGCGCGACCGCGTCAAAAGCGCCTGATATTCGGGGACTTGGCCATTGCGTTGGGTCGTTCAACGCGAAAACGAAGCGAAAATAGGCACGGCACGATATTCTTGGAAAACGGATAATATTTCGGAACATCGTCGGAAAGATTTGAAACGAGCAATCGCCATATTTGATGGTTCGCGTCAAGGTTCCACGACGACGTGGGGTCGAGCGAACGTACGGGAAACCAATGCCGTTATCGACGTTAATTCACAACAAATCAACTTACCTCCATTTCTAAGAGGTGGCAATTCGATATTTTCCAAAGTGAGATCGCTGGGCTTTGGTTCGCCGACAAAGTATTTGGTGAGAATATATTTCCTACCCTTGATCATGCTGTACGGAATCTCAAAACCATCCAGCCACAACGCTATAACGTATACCGATAGTTTTGAAGATTGGTCGGGGAAGAAGCACGGACGTGCAATTGAACTTGGCCAGTCGTGTAATGTACGCGATCAGTCACGATCAAGTAAACAAACGACGGACGACGCGAAATACGAGCTAATCGTGCGGCGATTAGCTCGCAGCACGCACTCGCGCTGTCGCCGTAAACTTTTATTTACAAATTGATGTTGTGATACGTACATATGTGCCTTGTTGTTTAGTAACGGACATTCGTCCGCTAGATCGCGCCTTGATTATTCAATTATGCCTTATGAATGACTGATCTTTCCAGTGTGCGCATGCAACAAGCACGAACAAATCCATTCGATTGATCGAGACACGTTAATCCACGATCCGCGGAACCTATAATTCGGCGATAAACTATGCATAAATCAAATGCGTGAAAGTTTGAAGTACACCCGCGATATATTACGCAACGATAATTAGTGCGCGCAATACAACGTTGGGTTGTACGTTCGGGTACCTTTCACTGAAATAAGACGTCGTTTGGTTTACAAAAATCATAGGTTTCTAAACGGAATCAGTCGAACGATTTTTGCTGTCACTTTTACAACTTTTTCATCGAGGTCCCATTAATGCCGAAAGTTCTTCGGCGCCTGTACGGTGTTACGTAAGCTTATTGATAATTAACGTAAAGTGCAGCTCTGACGGCCAAACGCGAAAACAAGATACTTTGAATATCAATAATTTATAATTGGCCTGCCTCGATTTTATCGCGCGAGACTTAACGTCCAGTTGGTATTGTACAATGTGGTAGCGGTGGATAGAAATTATCATCGGAAAATAAGCGCGACAGCTTGTGCTCGTCACAAATATTTATTAGAAAGACGTGTACACAAATCAAGTCATACTTACGTTACCGATAATCGTGTATCGTACGAGACTTTGCACAAATAAATTGCTCGTACGCGCAATAAAATAACACGAAAGGACGCAATGGAAAGACACTGCGATAATCAGACTTTAACGATAGCTTTTCCCAAATTTTCGCCCCGTAGCATTCCCACGAAAGCGTCGAACATTTGATGAAAACCAAGCGTGGTTGTTTCGCGATATCGTAAGCGACCTTGTTTCATCCAGCCGTAGATCTTGTCGAAACCTTCAAACTTGCATTTGTTCCATCGGGCCACTAGAAATCCCTGCATGGACAATTGTTTGCTGACGACTGGTAGTTGGACGAGAGTACATTTGGGTAAGCGAGTAGGATCGTTATTGTACGAAGATATGCTTCCGCACACGGCGATCCGGCCGAACTCGTTCATTCGATAGATAACGCTGCTGGAAATTTCACCGCCCACCTGTCGATGGAATTACACTTTTGTTTAATCCTCTGGATTTTCTTTTATTTCGACAAACAACGGCCAGTTTGATTACGTTATCAAAGTAGCAGTCAACCCCTTCCCGCGCGTGTTTCTTGAGCGCTTCGTCGACGTTTTCCGTTTTGTAGTTGATGGCGTGATCGAAACCCAACTCCTTGACGAGCCACTCGCACTTGGGCTCGGAACCGGCAATGCCAATGACTTTCAGTCCCAATAACTTGCCTATTTGACCAACGATAGAGCCAACTGCTCCCGCTGCGCCGCTCACCACCAGCGTTTCGCCCTTTTCTGGCTTGCAAAATTCCGTGAAACCAAAGTACGCCGTCAATCTGTAGGTGCGAACAATTGCGAGCAATCAGCACGATTAATAACGATTATTCGCGAGTTTGCAAGTTTGCAAGTTTGCAAATTACCCTGGTTGTCCTAGAATGCCTAAACTTACAGAAGCCGGCAGGTCAGCGTAGTCCGGCACGAGATAAGGCTCCCGTCCCGTTAACGAGTAGAGATCGAATCTGTCCGGATGCATGACGGTATGCGTTCTCCAGCCCATGTAGCCGACTATGCGTTTACCCACTGGGTAGCTTGGATTTTTCGATTCGACGATCTTTGCTACTTGCGTGCCTACCATTGTCGATTCCAAAGGAAGTCTGTCGACGAATTTGCGCATGTAGGGGTCGACCGAGAGGTACTCGGCTTCGACGAGGAACTCTGTTCAATGAAATACGGACTTTCCATTACGCTTGTCTCGGTTAACGTTCATCGTACACGTCATTTGTATCAACGTCCGAAAGGCCCTCTCGTATACCTGTACGGTACAAGAGAATGCGTACAGTCAATGGAGAAAGCTTCGTAATTATGTCCTTGGGTATGGGCTGAATTGCCACGAGTACGCGTTAATACATTGTTACGCCTCGTTGACGCAGATCAAAATAGTAACCCTGAACGCGTCCCCTCTTTATTTGCCACTTCTCTTATAAACTGCTCTTAATTTGGTCGTGATTTTGTACTTTTTTGAGAGAACAGATGGATTTTTGCAGTTGAGCCAAAGAAACCGGAATCAGCCAGAATCGTTGTAGCGCGAAATTGCGTATTAAGGAGTATTCGCGATGGCAATTCAAATGCCAATTTCCCTTGATAACGGTGACAGCTAGCTGCAGTTAAAGATCGCACAAGTGCTATATAGGGGCAATAAAATTACCAATTTAAGGGCTAACGCTATATGCGGAGATTGAATTTGTTCTAATAAAACCAACCAAAATAACACCGAACAACGTACCTTTCGAATGGGTTTAACGTTAGTTTGATACGTGTACTATCTTCGGTGAAATCAAGTAGGGACCTCTACTTGTACTATATGTGTATTATTTATTTAGGAACTCTTATCATCCGTCGTGCAAATGTTTAAACGATTATCTATGTTGCTGGCTTAAAAACGGATTTTCTAAACTGCCTTAACGCACAAATGTATATTATTTAATGATTATTATCAGATCGAATCGAACACAACGTACTGCAATCGTTCGACGATCAAATATTACACCTAAATATCACGGTTACAACAATTACATAAGTCGAACGATAATTGCATTGTTATAGCTTATACCTCCATCCTCGATTGGAGATAACTCCTCTTGTACGAGTGATAAGTCTGTAGGTTTTGGTTCGCCTACGAAATGCTTCAAAAGCACGTACTTCTTAGCGATCACCATGTTAAAAACGAATACTTTAAAATGTTACAACTTTTTAACTACAAGCCAGATTCGGATTAATCCTCTTGACGCAAGGCCGGTTGACTGAGCCCACGGCACGCTATACAGCGACCGGTTACAGCGACAACCATCTCAGTTGATAACTTTACTATAGAGTGGGGCTGGGCGGCGAGCACGTTCCACCACTCGAGTTCACGAAGTTTGCCTCTTATCTCTTTTGCCAATAGCGAAAACACCTACTTTATCAAATAAACGATAAGTCGGTATGGCCAATATGAAATGCAAATGCACAAACGATTAGAAAGTTTAAATAAAACACGAAGCAGCAGTTTAAAATATAAATTATAAATAGGTTTTATTTTAAATAATATATTGCCAATTGATCAACTCATGGATACGAATACAATATGTACAAACGCCTGCGGAGTGCAATAATTTGAATAAAAAACAACAAAAAAGACAGGACAAAAATTGATACTATTAACGATTACATGGAAAAACAACGACATTGCGGCAGTGATTTTCTTCCAATTTATTTTACATTTAAATTGACCCGACACTGCGAATATTTATAAAATATGTACACAATTGTTAAAAGTTCGAAAAAAGTAACTACTCAAGGCTGATGGCAGTGTTGATGCCCGTCGTTTTTAATATTCTCTCGGGATTCTTGGATGCTCGGGTTCGCTCCTCGGGTTTGAGAATTTCGGCAATGATTTTCTCGTCGCTGCGCTGCGGCTCCGATGTAAACGAACGAATAACGTCGCCGCCGCTACCGGCGTTGGACCTTTGCGTCGTTGTTTTCTCCTCGTTAACTACTGCTAATTGATCGGGTTGCTGATCGAAAGCCACCGTCAGTCTTCCGTTGACTTTAGTCTCCGACGCCGTTGATAGCTTGCGCGACGGGCTAACGACGACCGCCGCTTGCGGTTTAGGAACATGTGATGATTGGGTACCCTCCGACTTATTGTCTGTAGGTATATTCACAGTCATTTTAAGAATTGTTACCGGTTCCTCCAAAAGCTGTCAAAATCATACAATTTCGTCCAATTAAAATGTCCTAATAGCTAGCTAGGTCAATCATCGTGAAAGTTTACTCACTGCTTCAAAGGGAGAATCTAAGAATAACTCTTGCAAAAACCGCCTTGCTTGAATCCTGTAGGTACTGTTAGCTAATCGTGCTGCTATTTCCGAGTATATACATACATCCTGAAACAAATAAATATCGCTTTAGAATCCAATTGATTTTCATGATTTTAGCTAACCATGATTTCGTACTTGAAAAATATGAGGATATTGCTGTCTTAATCTAAGTAGCGTCTGTCGACTTTGCTTGTACAAAACTGGATTCGCCAATCGCTCCACGTATCTTAAAACTTCCCTATAACATCAAGATGTAAAACCGCAATGACGTTAATTCGTTATCAAAGTTTCCAAGATGTCAAAGTGCACGGTCGAAACATACCTCCGAGGCTTGTCGATGGAACGACGAAAATCAAGTTCGGTTGCAACCGAATCATTAGAAACACTTTTCTCGCGGAAACATATGAGACACAGCCGACTATGATCACTCGCCATCTCGTATTCAGAGCTCGATTCTTCATCGATATCACTTGCATATTGCCTCGACGTTGAGATCGTTCTCTGCTTTGGCCTATCTTCTGGTAGTACCAGGCGATTTGTACCGGACGGCCCAGCGCAGTCAGGGTCGCTCTCGTCAATACTTAATTTACTGCTCGATTCTATCCCTGCGTTCGATTTCACACGACCTTCCAAAACAATCGTCGGGATGGGAGAGAGGCACTCGAAATCGCTCTCATATTGACTCTGTTGAACTTGCCTTTCGGGTCGTAGATATCTGATTGATTTGATGTCGTCTTGTAAAACGGTGGATTCGCTGACAGTGGCATTCTGTACAAAAATGTTGTTATCGAGATCGCTCGACGTTTATCATTTGCAGACGTTTAATAATCGTACCTGACATCTTCTTGACTCGTACATCAGTTTCGACTTATTGACTTTCTCCAAAAGTATTTCGGAAGGCGTGGGATCGGGAAAGATCGCGTGAAGGTTCTTTGGCAAACAGATACCCATGTAACGCACGTTGCTGTCTCCGACCTCTTGCGAAGACGTCGACGATGTTGTTACTCGCGGAGGCGGAGGAGTTGGTACAAGACCTGCTTCTCCGATCCAACTCCGCGATGATTCAAACTCCGATAGACTTTGCAAGGAGAGTTTTCCGTCTGAACTATACATCTGTCGATGAACATTTTTTCAATGAAAATCTGCTTTTTATAATTACAATAAAATAACGACAACGACCTTGACAACTGACAAATACTAATTGTTAAGACAGAATAAATGCACCTGCGCGCTTACCTCGAAACTACTATGCGAATAACTCGGTTTCCGATGTTGCTGAATATTCCTCAGTTTGGAGTATGCTTCGGCATCCTGCTGACTGAGTCTGTGAACACTGGACAAAGGACTCGGCGTTCCACCCCTTTCTGGCAATATAAACCGTCTAGCGTCCATTTCCGTTGCAGCACTCTCCGATCGGTTCCTCTGCCTTTTGGCTAAAGATTCTGGAAACTCAGGTTTACCATCACTGAGACTCCTGTGATGACGCTGCACGAGGACAGGACTCGGCGATTGCTGAGACATGCTCATTCTCGACGACTCTATCACTGGCCAGTGTTCACCTCGCTTGTACGGCACGCATCCCCAGTCTAAATCATACAGAAGATTGGCTCCTTCTCGCGTGGTACTAATCAGATTCAAAGCATACATTGCTGTGGCACGAACTGAGTAATACGGACAAGCCTCGGCCATCGATGTTATCAACGCAATGATCCCGAAATGATTCAACTGATAGACTCCAAGAGAAGACGTTCCTGCGTGACCCAAAGCCCATAAGGTTGCTTTCACTTTTGCAATACGAACTGCAAACATATATTTCATTGTTAAATGATCCTTACCAGCCTGTCATCGATAACAAAATAACGTACTTACTTTCAATGATTTTTTGAGTAAAAAGGAATTGATTATACGAGAGTGGATCCCTCGATAAATTATAAATATTCTCAAACGAGCATTTTATTTCTAAGTGACTCGTTGAAAAATTATACGAATACATGGAATGATGCTTACCCTCAAACTCAGACGCATATTCATCGCGTGAATCAAGCTCTGCTCTCCAGCTCCTTTCTGGCGTCGTTCGTCTCGAGTCATCCTGACTTAGCTTTCGTCTCATCTCGACGACCGTTTCAGTCTTGGGCGGCGTGCGAATTTCCGACCGATCCGTAACCTCGGCATCTACGATGGTTTCCAGTCTCGTACTCTCGTCGTTCTTTTTCTCCTCGCTTCTATTTTCTTCCTTCGAGCTTCTGCCGTCTTTGCTCTGCTCCATATTACTGCAGTACTCCAATTTGAATCGTTGAAGGAGACGCGAGAATCTTGTCCATACGCTTCTCTTGTTTAACATTTGTATACCAAACTCATGCTGTACTATTTGACCGAAGAAGTGTGGAGGCACAAATACGTCTTTGGGAAAGATAGGATTCCCGTTGCTTCGTCGCAGATAACAACCGTTTTCACCACGTTGTCGTCGCGTCATCGAGTCGTGAATTTTGCACTCCACGAGACCCGTATATCGTTCCGCCAAGCCTCCCGATTTTAGCCACTTTTCAAGTTCTTCTGCAGCCGACGGTAGAGATGCAAAGGCAGAACGAATAGAGTACAAGCGAATTTTCAGCAAATGACCGTTATCACCAAGATTGTGCAACCATTGCTCCCAATTTTGAGTTATTTTTTCCTGTTGAAAATACAAAATCATTGTTTTTTTTTCAAATTAATCGAAAAATTCATGTTCACAAACACAAATAATATCCTATTTTCGTCGTAATTTGTTGCTCTACACTGCACTTACGAGTATTATATCGTAATGCTAAATTATTGAAAAATAATCTTAGACCAATTTCAACGTGCAATATCAGTTTAAACAAAATAACAAACATCGGGATTTTTTTCAAGTTTTAAATAACGCCTTACTAAGTCACGATACGTTGTAATGAACAATAATCTTATTTACTTGATAAAAATGGACAAATCACCTGAGACTTTTGAAAAACGATTTCGAGATATTCTGGCTCTTCACAGGCTTCGTGAAGCGCATCAAGCGCGGCCAGCGCAACAATCTTGCTCTTATCTGCCAATCTATTCAACAGCAATCCAATAGCCCAAAATCGAGCATCGGACATCTTCGCCCTCAATACGACCCTCAAGAACTGCGTAGCATACATTCTGGTGCTCTCGAGCTGCGAATCCTGCATGATTTTAGTGACTACCCTACGATTTGGACCTTCTCTCGAGTAATCTAAACTCGATATCACAAGTTTGACGTAGCAATCGTGTTTGGTCGTGACAGCAAGATCCTGTAGCTTTTCGAGTAAGTTAAATCCACGGAGGATGACGCCGCCACGCATCGAATGACTTAATTGGCCGATGAATAGGAAGTACTTCTGACAGCAAGTGGTCGATACCTGTCGGGGTGAGAATAGCACGTCGTGAGCGGACGAAGCGATGCGGATTGCAATTATTTGCTCGGCTACGTCGCTGAACAACTCGTTCAAAAGCTTGGTGCCCTCGGGTTCTTCGATTTCGAGTAAAAGATTAAGTAGGTCGCAACCGGCTAATGTCGTATCTCGAGCCATTCGCGAGTGCGTCGCTAGCTCCATGCGGCTGAACTGATTCGACGTTGGTCTATAATATCTGTTGTAAAATTAATTATTGACGATGTTTGTTAAAATTGCTCTATTATGTCTTAGTAAATTATTGGCAAATTTGGCGATGGCTTTTAAAGCAAAAAAATTATTCGTTCTTACTTGACGAGTCTTTTGATAAACGACCGGTACTCGGCGTCCGTAGACAATCTCATCTCGTTATTTCTTGTCCTCAATGTAGATCTAATGATCGCCCAATTCCAAGCGAGTGCATCCTTGGAACTAAGCACCATTGAATCTTTAATTTGTTGAGACATGGGCGACTCTCTTTTCAACCATTGTCGTAACGAAACTTGCCGCCGCAGACTCTGCGATGATGTTGGTTTCAGCCAAGCTCCCGACTGTAATAACCGATCCATGAATAGACTGGATGGAGTCGGCGGACGACGCATTATCTCTTGCATCCGATTAAGGATAGATACTGCCATAAGCGCCTGGTGATTGCCGACACTCGCATACTCGAGTAGTTTGGGCAGTGGTGGAGTTTGGTCACAGACCTTTTATCCGACAAATTCGTTGTTACGTTATTCATTGTAATCGATATTTGGGAATGCTTCGGATATTTAAACAAATAAAAATGTACGACACACAAAATTAGATTTACGCTCGAATAATAGACGATGCTTACCCCAGGAGGAAGTAGAGTATGCACTAAATGCAGTAATGCACCAAGGAGCACCGAAGCTCTGACGCAGATAAAAGTATCGGACGTGAGGAGAACCTCCACCAAAGCTTTAGGCAGTCCACATTCGAGTAAAATTTGCACTAATAAAGCCAAATGCGATTCCATAATATTAGGGCAGTGCGTTTTTAAGGAAGGCAAAATGGTTCTGCCCTCGGCTGCAACGAATCCTTCCGACAACTTCCAGGAATTGCGGAAGCGTAACGGATCGATTGCCGCGAGGGCCACTGCGGGCTCATCAGTCCATGCTGGCAAAGGCAATCCAAGTAGTTCGTAAAAAAGTTCTAAAATAGCACCCCTCAGCTGTAAGTAAACCGTTTGACAATCAATGAATGTCTTCTCGTCTCTCGTGCGTTTTATCATGCGAGCAAGTAGATACGTACCCCTAAATCCACGACGTACAAAATATCCGACATAGCTCTGACGCCAGATCTTTCGTTGGGGTGGCAAAAGTGCATAACCCCAGTGTAAGACCTGAACACGCTGATGAGTGCATGTTTGCTAGCAGCAAATTTTTGATCCCAGTCTTCTTTGGATTGTTCGAGGCCGATTGACTCGAGCTCGGTGTAAGGCGCGGCGAGGTACAGCAATGACACGTTGCTTCGTGTTTCCGGATTCTCGAGCAATCGCAATAGAACGCCTACGATTGCCTCTGTGATCATAGGACTTTGACCAGTGGTTGTGGCTCGAATTAAGGCACTCACACCACCACAATTTATGAGTAGGCTCGAGTTTAGCACACCTAACTCACACAGCACAGCCAGGAACGCACGAAAAGCTCGATCTTTTTCTTCCATACCTGTGGAATAAGCAAAGAATGTTCGTGAATAATTGTGAGCAGCAATTTTCAATAAAAAACTTGATATTGCAAGTAATAATACCTCCATTGGTAATGCTTATAATTGATCGAGCTAATACAGGACTCGTATGCTTAGGAGATAAAATTAAAATTTTCCTAACAAGCCTTAAAGCTTGTATCCTCTCTAACTCATTGCGCAAATTGATGTCCATGCTGCGAGCAATAAAGTAAGGATATTGTAACCTGTTGATGCTAATAACATCTTGCTCCTGTCTAAGTATGTATCGTATAGTTCTGAGAGCTGCTGCTCTGACTTGTGTCGCTTCGTGAACCAACCCCATCCGTAGACTACAATTCATCCAATACAACTTAATACTTAATCTACTTGGTCATTTTCAAAATAAATTCATTATACATACCAATAAAATATTTCTTCTCCGCTGTACCCATATTCTGGAGAATCATTTTCAATGACAAGATTTACAAGAGCATTCAAATAAGCCAATTTTTTCTTGCCTGATACCCCGTGTGGTTGACATACGTTAATCAATGCCTCGGAGATGTTTTCTTTGAGACCTGGTGATGAAAAAAAAAACGATTTAAATTGGAGCACTGGCTTCGATTCACTTAGAAATATTGATTATTTTCAAATGGCAGTTTATGAACAAACATCTTGACGCTAAAACGATTGATGTCCCAAATATTAACAATTGTTGACTGTTGAAAAGAAAAAAACAATCAAAGGGAAAGCATTATAATAATCGCAAAAGTGACTGGCACTGAGAGGTCGTCCAATTTTATACGACTCGT
The DNA here is from genome assembly GCA_030064505.1 of Chouioia cunea. NCBI lineage: Eukaryota > Metazoa > Arthropoda > Insecta > Hymenoptera > Eulophidae > Chouioia > Chouioia cunea. The sequence continues at coordinate 20,911,415 of JAOPFQ010000003.1, read as the reverse complement.
TAGAAATCCTCGTGAAAACTCGCGATCAAACCAGTTGGATTGATATATAAAACACTATAAACCAAAAATAAGCGGAGGAATGGCTGTGCTGCGAGCTGAGAGATTGAAATAAGCGGCGCGTGCTCAGGTTAAGATCCTAACCTTTTGACAAGTCGAGCTCCACGCAGTTCTCCTCACGAGCGTGTCTACCTACAAGTAAATAAACAGCAAAACATTAAAGCAAATCGTGACAATGTATAACTAAATTGTTGAGGTAAGCAACGAGACAATATAAGTACTTCGATGTGTCCTTCCTGGGCGAAGGCTCCGATTCCAATAGGCTACTGATGATATTGCCATAACTGTTGGGTGGTCGCCGGCGCACTAGGGTCAGTACTAGCAGCGACGGCGACCTTGAGGCGGCTCCTCCTCCTCATCGATGAGGTTGTTACCGACGTTACGGCACATCCTCGACACCTCCAGCGCTTGACTTTTTCTTTTTGAATAGTCGTCGTCGTCGTCGTCTTCGACTCACACCCGAAGCACTACCGATGCCGCCCAAGATACGCGGGCACACTACCAACGATCTACACCTACTCTGCTCTACTGCTTCTTCCTCTTTCTCACTCCCTCTCTCTCTCTCTCTCTCTCCTCACTCGCGCTCTATGCGGCCTATTGATAAATCAAGTTGCACTGTGTTTGTGTACATGTAACACGTTATCGGAGATTATGCGGAACGGTTATGCGGTATTGTCTTGCACATGCAGGTGTACATCAAGCAGCAGAGGCTAGAACGAGTAGAACCGTTTCGTTCTCGATCGCGCAACGCGCAGCGATAGGATGCGAGTGTAATCTATAAGGTCTGTTCTCCCCTTCAACTTCAGGTTCGTTCGAATTGTCGGGTTGGGGTAGATTTGAATTTACTTTCAACAATAACGGTAGATATTTGATTCTATAGAATTTATTTGTTCAAATTTATGATCTTTTTTACAAAATATTATATAAAAAGGTATTTGCTATAAACAAAAAACCAAACTACACACTATAATTGCATTTATCAAATACAATAACAAAGTCTTAATTTGTGCAGTCTTGTTCTACAATTAATAAATGACTTTAAACTAGTTCTATAACAATTGTAATTGTTTCCTACTTTTGAATAATAATTTAGATTCCACGAAAATCCACTATAATCCTTCACAGTTAGTTAACTTAATTCTAGGATAAATCATAAACCTTTGTACATTGTAAGTAAAGTTATTTTGTCACAAACATCATACCGTCCTAATAATCAACTAAGATAGATATTACATATTATAGAAATAATATAATGTGTACTAAGCTACTTTATCACAATAATATTTGGTAACTAACCAACAATTATTTTCAAAATCTTTTTTATATAGTATTTTATCACAATGGATACGATTTTTTAACTGCTTAATTGTTAAATATCTTGTTTGCATTATTGCAAGTTTTGTTATATTACATTTGCATAATACAATCTTTATGGTATAGGTATGCTTCTTTGTGTACACCATCGTGAAATTGTTCGAATGGAAGGTAAAGGCATATTTTGTCGCAGTAATTCTTCGTATCCTCGAGTTCCACAACATTCTTTTAATTTAATAGCTTTAATCATAGTTTTATGAGACCAGGCTGTAATTGATTTTGGGTTGGTGTGCCTCAGCTCAATAGCTCTCATCTGATCCTCTGTAAATATATCTTTCAGATATTCTTTGAAGTCATTGTCTTTTTCTTTTGCTTGTTGATGTAATTGGTGATACATTGAAGCCAATTTTTTTCTTAAAGCATTATTCAATCTCAATTGTTTTAGCAACAATTTATCCATTTTTTCAAACCGATTATCTGCTATTTTTTTCATTTGAGTTTTATTCATAACAATATCTATTGAAGCTGTATTCGCATCAATATCGTCAAATTCTTCATAAGACATAGGTTCTGAGTCTATTTCTTTTTTTACTTTTGAGTCAGCTGCATTATGTGCTGCAGTTGGAGTCAGATGAACATTTGCATTTTGTGTACATAATATATGAGCTGACTCATTCAACGGAATCAAGATTCTTTGTTTATTTGTACCTTTATTATGAATGGAATTTGAGAGTTGAGTGGATATTTGTTGTGCTGTCATTTGGAATTGTGGCTTAAGAATGCTAGAACAAGCTGAAATAACAATTGGTGATTGATTACTTGCGCTTTTTATCTGATTTTTCAGTAAGCTACTACTGGCATTTGTAGATAATATCATTTGAGTTGAAGGTACAGCAATTGATTTGACTTGAGACTTTAAAATACTTGTTGTTTTAGGTACTGAAGATATTGGTTGAGTATTTATAACTCTGCCTTCAGTGTTTACAATAATGGTACTTGGAGGATTTAGTTGATTTTCAAAAATTGAAGCAGGCAGAATTATAGGCTTGACATTCTTTGAATTAGCTGGAGGCAAAATTTTAACAATAGCTTCCTCATTTTTTGTAACTTCAAAATCATTTCTTTCTATTGTATCAATTGGTGGAATCTATAAACGTAGAATAATGTGGATAAAACATGTAATAAATTATACATTATTAATAACAAACATTTGAAAAGTACAAACTATATTTGTTGAAATAGGTTGCTCAACAATACGATCTTTAAAAATTGTTGGTATTGCATTGTATTTCAATTTTCGAGTACCATCTACCCTGGTTTTTTCCCACATGTGTGGTGCAAAGTGGGCCTTCAAAAAATACCAATTATAATACAACCATTATTTCTGGCTTTTAAATTGCTTTCATAAATAAGATACTTACATGTAAGTAATCTTATTACTATTATGTAAGTAATAATAGTATGTACCTCACATATTCGATGACAATGATTTGGTATCCAACCAGGTTTATTAATATTTTTAGTCCATTCAGCTCGTAAAATTTCATTTCTTGGAAAGCACCTCAATAAAAATCCATTTTCAGGTGAATTTTTACAATTTGGTACACAGCAGTTAGGCATTTTACCTACAACAAAAGAATTTCAAATAAAGCTAAAAAATATTTTAACAATTATTTCTTCATCACAGCTTATATTTTTAGATGAAAGCTTGAATTCTTTTATAAACAACAATAACGTAGAATTTTAATTACAAGTAACTTCTTAAAATTTATTACACATAAGTATTTGAAAAAATACCTAATTTTAGTTATTGCCTACCTCTAAATTTGAGATTCAACCAAATTTTTACATTAGCATACTGTTATTAATTTCTACTTCATGGCTAAAATTATGTGTTTCGAAGTTTATGTTAAAAAAATTAAGAAATTAATTAAATTATCTAGGGGGCGATTACTCACGCGCGAAAATGTTTTTCGCGTGCGACAAATTTTCTCTGTCGGGATTGTGTACTCCCCACTTTTTGCGCAAAGGGCGGAAAGCTGCTTCTCGTACGAAAAAAATGTTCACAAAAGTTTCGCGCGCAAATGTCTTACTTCTCCTGACACTTTTATGCGATCAAAAATAAACACGTTTTTTACGCCTGGGTAACACTATTTTCATTATCATACGCCAAATATCCTAATATATTTTCCCAAACTAACATTATTACAGTCTCAAGTTGATGAGGTTAAATAAAGCCCGTGTTATATCGCTATTAAATATGTAACCTGCTGCTAGTCTGACCTTTGTTTCTTTACGACGCGTCACAGACAGGCCAAAGTCCATACCCGATGTATTTGAAATTGTGCCGTTTCCAGTAATTGCAGTTTCTTGAAACTGGTGTCAGAGTCTATCTCGGCGAACAACAGCACGCACGTACGAGATTCGTTGGAAATGAATAACAAATATTAAAAAAATAAAACGTAAAATGTGTTATAAACGCTCCGCGTAAATATAACTAAACTTTCCATACCATGGATATATATTGCGCTCTGTCATTTTTGTGTAGTGCCAAAACCAGAATCTACCTACAGAAGTACAGCAAAATAACACAGGTCGCAAGTCATAAATCGCAAGTCTGCAAAAAAGAATCGATTTTAATTGGTCTGCAGTTGGGTTAAAATACCTTGTTTGAATTCTCGCGCTGTAACTTAACCTAAAATTATTTGCAAATAAAAATGTCTATCCATTGAATTTTTATTGTCAGAGTCAGTATTTTCCATATTATACTCCTCCATCATCCTGTATATTTAAAATGTCTAGAGATCATGGAAATTCACTTGAATCATGGTGTCATTATCACAAGTGGAAAAGAAGATCAAAAAACAACTTTGATATTAGCTGCAAAGTTTAATAAACTTGCCACAGGTTATCTCATATGCATGCGAGCAATGCATGAGTAATTGAGTTCATATCGTTTACGGATTGTTTCAAAGTAGAGCTGCAATTAAACAAACAAGTCCCTTTTCATGATATGCACACGCTGGACTGAGATACACCCTGTCACTTTGCTGTTAGTCCCCAGTTTTGGACGCATGAAGCGAGTTTTGGTCAGCTTGCACGCACTGTATCCATCCACGGCTAATTATCAATCGCAAAAAGTGCGTTGAATAATTGGAATTTAAACAAAACATACCATTGTTTTCAAAAAGTGCAGGCATACTCGAATTTAACAGTTTAAAATGCATATGAATATGACTTTTTTATCCTTGGACATATTAATTATTGTGCACACGATTAGATGGAGTTTGATTGTTTAGAAACTGTCGATTTTTTTCTAAGCTGTCGTGCCAATATAACTGTCAAAGATGAAAGAGAACAAACTTCTCCACGTGTATCTTTTATGTGACAAAAACGTTAAATTATTGATTTAATTAATTCAACACATATCAATACTTATGAATTTGAAAAGCCGAAAAATTAGAATATACTTTACAGACCTTCACTTAAATAACTGTTCGTGATCTTGCGACGAAATGCAGATTGAAATACTATTTCTATTATTGCATGTTTCGGGAAAATTGTAACGATGAAGTTGTTCTTGTCATCTCAAATGTGATTATTATCGATTCCAAAAGTAAACAGTACTGTATAAGCACATTGTATTTTTATAGATTTCAATTGCATATTAACGTATCATTATTATAAAAATACTACCATTACAAAATAAACGAATGTTACGTCAGTTTAATGGTGATTAATTACCAATTGATACATGTATATATATATATATATATATATACATATGCGTTTAATCACAGATAGCTGCTCTATCGACACTCGAGATTAAAGAGGGCGTGTGATGTATAATCTATCTCGCGCGCGGTGTGCACCGTGCTATTTCTGCATGCGCGCATACGATAGTTTTTCTCTCTCAAAACTGTGCGCGAGCATATCTTTCGAGTCGAGTCTCACCTCGCCGCAGCGTGTTTTGTGTTCCCGCGAGTATATAGCAATACAAGAGATAGCGTGCTATACCAGTCAAATTCGAAAATGGCCGCTGTAGTCGATGAAGTCGACAAGTCTGCTGAAAAGCTCGTCGACGACGAAAAAGACGAAATCGTCGAGGATGCCGAGGAAGTAGACCTCGAAGCATCTAAGAAGAAGAAAAAGAAAAAGAAGAAGAAGAAGACCGGTATGTGTGAATAAAATCATTTGTTTTTTTTTTATTTTGAGGTTCTATCGCGAGTGCGCGCCGATAACTCCATCACGTGTTGCTTATAATTTGTTCGATTTCATACAGCTGTTCGATTGATAGCTGTCGAATATTTCGTAATAATAGTTATATATCGAGACAAACTGTATTTGCGTTGACGTTTCGCCTTACAGTTATGTTGATTTTTTGATTGGGGGCATTGGCTTGCGTTAAAAATTGTCGGTAGCACGTGTCGGCAACGTTTGAAATCATAGTCATAATTATGTTAAATTGTTGCTAAGCAAGTGTATATGTGTTGATAGTTGCCGGAGAAGCAAGCACAGATGTTCCAGAGGGTGAAGATGAAAAATCTAAGGATGACAAAGCTGATGAAGGTACAATAATTTTATTTTAAAACGGTATCTTAATAGTAGAGTGCTAACAATTTGAATACTGCTTATGTCTTTTCATGAATAACCTCATGAATAGACATGCAGTTTTAGAGTCCCTCTTTTTTGAGTAATTTTTAAAAACAAATAACTTTTGACTGAGCTTCGTATAAATGTTTCATTTATGATTCGTTGTTGAATAAAACTATAGCAATCATTAAAGCTTATTTACTATAATAATTGACATAATTCATGTTTATTTAATTACAAGTTATGTTTGTAATTAAAAAATAATTAATTGCAGTGTTGTGTATTTATATTCTATACAATTGTAGGTGATGCTGAAAATGGTACAGAAGACGCAGGTGAAAATGACGATAAACCTGAAGAGAAAAAAAAAAAGAAGCGTAAGAACAAGGGAAAAGGAGCAAATAAAGATCCTATAGCTTTCCCAGTTGTAACTTTGTATCCGGATGGTAATATACCAATTGGTGAAATTATGGAACATCCCCCAGCTCATGGGATAGATGAGAGAAAAGCTAAAGAGAGATTCACTAGTGAAGAAGCTAGAGCTCTCGATCGATCTCAAAATGACATGTATAATGAAGCAAGATTAGCCGCTGAGGCTCACAGGCGTACTAGAAAGCATATTAAGAATTGGATTAAACCAGGCATGACAATGATTGAGATTTGCGAAGAGTTGGAAACTGTCGCCAGGAGACTTATTGGTGAAGATGGTCTGAAAGCTGGTTTAGCCTTTCCAACTGGATGTTCCAGAAATCATTGCGCTGCACATTATACACCAAACGCTGGTGATAAAACTGTTCTTGAATACGATGACGTGACAAAAATTGATTTTGGCACACATATCAATGGCCGTATTATCGACTGTGCATTTACTCTTGCATTTAATCCAAAGTATGACAAGCTCATCGAAGCTGTTCGTGATGCCACAAATACTGGCATTAAAGCAGCTGGAATAGATGTTCAGTTATGTGATGTTGGAGCTGCTATTCAGGAGGTCATGGAATCGTACGAAGTAGAACTTGATGGAAAGACTTATAAAGTAATATATAGTTGTATAATTATAATGGTCCAAGTTACGAAAAAAAATGTTATTTATAATTAATGTTATTTTTGAAGGTAAAATCTATTAGAAATCTGAATGGTCACTCCATAGCGCCTTATCGAATCCATGCTGGAAAAACTGTGCCAATTGTGAAAGGTGGAGAAGCTACAAGGATGGAGGAGAATGAATTTTATGCTATTGAAACTTTTGGATCTACAGGAAAAGGCATTGTTCATGATGATTACGATTGTTCTCATTATATGAAGAGCTTCGATGCCGGTTTCGTTCCGTTAAGGTTACAAAGCAGCAAATCTCTACTCAATACAATCAACAAACAATTCAGTAAGTATATATTAATAATTTTCCATGATGAATTGAATGGGTATAGGATTCTGACAAGTTAGCGAGCCTTCGACATACTTGCCTCGGGTCGCGATGGCGGCCTTTAATTCAATAGTACATCGATTCGAAGATTCTTAGATTAAACGTGATGGTAGTCATAGAGTAGAATCGATTCCTGCTTTGTTAATGATCATTTTTATTCAATCAATATAGTTTTCATATTTATTTAATTACAACAGTTTACATTTTTACATATCGATTACACACTAAATATTCTAAAATATATTTTTTCGTCAATTATCTAATTGATATTTATTCACAATAAATATTGATTTTCAAAGCGAAAACTTCATTTTGATTATTGAACATTCACTTAATGTAAATAATACTCTAACATGATATATTCACTGAATTGTTAATCTACTTATTATCATTTTAGGTACACTAGCGTTCTGTAAACGTTGGTTAGATCGTGCAGGATGTACCAAATATCAAATGGCTCTCAAAGATCTCTGTGATAAGGGTGCAGTTGAAGCTTATCCCCCACTGGTTGACGTGAAAGGATCTTATACCGCTCAGTTTGAGCACACGATCGTGTTGCGACCCACGTGTAAGGAAGTCATTTCGCGTGGTGACGACTACTAAAACGCAAGTCTTCACGAAAATTATCAACTCTATTGCCAAAGACACGTAACAACCTATTTTAATGCATGTCTCGAGGCGAGCTTTCAAAGAGTATTGTAAAACCTGTATTTATATATTTAGCGTCAGTTGACAAACAAACTAGTACAGCGGTGCTTCAGAAAGCGCTGCGACGTAAAATTTTAATACTCTGAAGAGTGTTGATTGTGGCATTAAAGTTGATAATCGCATTTTTTTGCAATCAGATAAGTTAAGAGTTTTCCACTGTTTTCTTTCATTTTGTAAGTAAGTAAACACACGTTAAACACGTAACGACATACTCTGTATAATCTTGCGTGCTAATTGATTTATTGCATTTCTTAGCTTGCTGTTTTCTTAAAAGAACACATGTGAGCGGGAAGAATGATGAAGTGAATTGAATAAAATAATTTGAATTTTTATTTGAAGCTTCAATATTAATTTTGTATTATACATTAATTACCTATCGTATCGATAATTATTATTACCGTAGATCAAATACTCGTAGAAAAAAAACAGCAGCAAGTTAGTTTTGATCCATTGGCGTTGATTAACATCTCAATACTCTCTTAAAGTAATCCCGGGTATTGCTATTCCTACAAGATGCTGAGGCATAACCGGTTTAGACATTATAACTAATAATACGCTTTAAAGAAAAATCGTACAAGTAAGGCCTTAGTCGAAGACTCGATGATTCCGCAGCGCTGTCCGTATCTCAACAGTTGATTACCACATTTACGTTGGCTTTTTTGGAGCTGGTCCCAAGATCCAATTTATCCATTTTGTTCCGTCGGTACATACATGTACGAAGTATATAAATATATAATGTGGTGAGGTATAGGCAAAGGGCTCACACATGTTATTTACACGCAGAACGTTGCGTAGTGACTTTCGCGTCAACGAAACTTCGGATCCTCCAATGCATAATATATCTACATGTATACTCTTTGTTTGTTTCATTACGTAAAAATTGGCGAAAAAATTATTCACGCTCGTTTTCGGTGAAATAAAATCGATTCCTTGAACGTGTTTGGACAGCTGTGCTTATTCACTGAGATTCCGTACGTGACCGCAATTTTGCCCTCGCGGTTGCCAAGGGATTAAGCGGCTCCGTTGGTTGAGGTTGTTGCTGCAAGTACCAGATAAATTTGTACACAAGTGCTCCTTGCCTTTAAGCTCCCGTTTCGAGAAATACAAGCAGTTTGTGTTTCCTTTCGTCCGATTCGTTAAAAGGACGCGTCATTTAAAACAAAGTCGCCGAAGCAAGTGAAACTTACCGATTGCTGTATGTGTTTGGCTCTCTGCTCGATGGCGCGTTGCAGAGCCGTCCGTGGATCACTTTTGTACGTTTCCTCCTTTTCTCTCTCGGCTTCTTTGCGAGACACCATTTCCCTGTGTTTCTCCAATGCTCTCTGGAGTTCGCTCTTTTGATTGAGGACATTTTTGCCCCTGCAACAGTACGACCGAACAATGCAATTGTTGACTCAACTTAAGACACGTAAAGGCAGAAACAGCACAATCAACTTTAGTCAACGTACATTTTTTGGTTGAACAACAGCTCTCTGTGTAGGTCCTTATGGTTGGTGGAAATTAAACACGGGTTGTAGGGCTTTCGAGGTAGGATGAGGCCATCTGGACCCATGTGCGGTGCAGGTGGCGGCGGAGGTGGAACGCCCAAAACCGGTGCCATTATGTCCTTTCCTGCACACCAAAGATAACATCTTCAATTAGCATTCGCGTCCTTTTCAAAAGCGAACTGCGCAGTTTTCAACAATTATTCATCTCTTAGTCAATATTATTGTTACTGCACAAGTAACTACGCGTGTCAAAAATACCGCTGATTTAGTCAAATAGTTAACCGTAGGAATATCAATCGTAGGAATACTGTTAATTGAACTGTTGTTTCTGTCGAAGCTCTCGCGGTTCATCGAAATACTGATCAGGCAAACACGCGCTCTTACTATTTATAAGCAGCGTTTCAGTGATCACACGGAAATATACCTTTCGAAAATTCGAGATATGTCGAATGAACGAGTCTATAGCAACGACACTGCCAAAGCCAAAGCATGTACGTATGACTGCGCCATATGTACATCTGTAACGATAGTCGTATTTATGGCATGTAATTATTGAATCAATCGCTCAACTTTGCTCGTAGTTGTCAAAACAAAAATCACAATCACAACTGTCCATCGCTCGTGCTTCAATACGTTAGGCGAAAGCGAAAATAACAACGCAACCGTTCAAACTAACAAGATATTCAAACGCTTAAAATACGAAACCTTCCAAAAAGGCGATCCTCGATCGCACGGAAGCGATTTCATTGTCATTATCTTCCGACTCGGACATGCTCGCATTTGACACTGTCGATCCAGCAGAGAGGTGCATTCGAGAATGAGAATCCACGTACCGAGTCGGCGCGAGCATATCAAAAGACCTGCGTATGTATATATCTCTTTTTTTTTTGCGTAAGGCTTCACCGACACGCGGCTAATCGGATATATGGACGCGCGGAGGCACGCGCGGAACCGAGCCAAGGTTGAGAGAGCTGAATGAGGTAACTATTCTGTGTGCTCTGCACTCCGATCCGGCTCCTTCTCAAGAGCACGTGCATGTGCGATATCTTTTTTTCTCGTCTTCAATTTGGTTTTGTTTTGTTATGTTCCGTTTTTGGTCTCGAGATACCTCGAAATTATTGGTACGAAGAACAAACTCAGTGTGTTGTGTGCGTTATTTCAGCGTCGTCGCTTGTGCAAATTATTCGCGCGTCTTTCTTGTGCTTTCTTTGGCCTTCTCGTTTGATCGTCGTTCAACTATTATTTCGTTGGTCGCTGTGAGACGAGCGACTTACTGTACGTAATTCGTACGTTGACGTATTGAACCCGTAAAAACGTCGAATAGCCGAATTCAACTTTATTTACGCGGTAAATCAAAACTTGCACGCGTGACCCAATAACGCACGCCAATTAACGTGCTGTCTACGCTTTTACGTTTACAACCCGAGTGAAAACAATAAAACGGCGCATCCGAAATTGACGTAATCGCGTTAAGTTTGTATAATTATAGAGGCAATTTGAGAGAGGCGGCACTGGCCGCAAAACGCCTGTGTATATAACAGGTGTTGACCCAATTGTTGGAAAGTTATGGAAGAGCAAGGTTTTTCAGGTCGTTTGTTCTTCCGTACAACGCGTGCGATAAATTGTACATACGCGTACAGGTCGTTCCGCGATGCATCCATTTTCGCGCAATGCTATGTATAGGAAATCAATTTGTCCGTTAATCGCTGTAACGAGTCGGCGATACGTCATTGGAAAATGGTTCGTTGCTGTATACATCTGGATAATTAGGTAGTACAAAAAGTAAAGCTGTTCGAAAACTTTTAGTAGCGTTCTCAGTTTTCTCCATACGTATAAACGTGTAAACAGACATTCGGTCCCGAGTAATAATTAGAAAGCACAAGCACATGCATGCCATTTGAAGGTTAATTATTGTTTCTTTTCGCGTTCAATACGTGTTACTGCCAACTGGCAATTCCCAGTGTTTATTCTAGCGTACACGCGCAAAAACGATGTATCCGTACACACGAGTTCGATGTATAGAACATAAGGTTCATCCTAGAGATTAAAGATATTGGCATATAATATTTCATGAATTTTCTTTGCGCACCAGTTAATGCGGAAATCATCCGTCTCTGTACCGTGACAAATCTGATAAGCCTCGAGAGATTGCGATCTTGGAAAATTAGCTTAGCGGCAAATTTCCCGTGAGCAAAAGAGAGAAAGACGGATCGGACTTTCTTGCCAAGCTAGTAAAAACCGCTGTTTATTTATGATGCTGCGACTTTCTGCATTTTTATCGACGCGTATAATAGAGACGTTAGAATTTTTTTCGTTGAAGATGAATCGGATAATTTATCGAGCTACGCGCGAGAGAGAGAGAGGGAGAGAGATGCACTTTTCGACAGCATTACCGTCGAACGTTTTTCACTTTTTCGTTTTGTCATTCGAAAGCTACTCGAATTTTTGTTTATTTGGGGCAAAAATTTTATTTAGCTGGAAAAAACTTTGTATAAACGACGATTTAATTTCACTTTCACTCGTGAATCGGGAAATTACGATTTGCCGGCTCCATCAAACCGCTATAACGATGCGGTTTAGACCGGGCAACGTTTTTTCTTCGTTCTATTAAACTTTCATAAGTATTTATCAGAGTGCAGTACCTTCCTGTCTCTATATTAACGAGCGTTAATTCTCGAGTCATACGGAAGATTTTTTCTACACTGTTCAATTATAAAACTTACGTAAAACATATTCCGATATAGAAAGTTTTCGACAAAAAATGAAGCGTGCCAACGATAACAATTGAATATCTTCACTGAATTGCATACAAGTGCACAACTTATTGAAATTTTATACCATACGCACGAACGTCCAATCGAAACGCTCGATCTTGAAATTACCTAACGCGTATCCACGAGTATTCCAAGAAAAACTTTTGCCCATCTACATATATACACAAACTATTAAAGCTCAGTTAATTAACTTTAGCAAAACGATCGCTTTCACCGAAACAACATTACGTAACCCAGTGTGTGCAATCTTATTGTTATTGCTCACGTAGCGCGTTTAATGGGCGATATCAAATGTTTTTAATTAAGAAACCCATCTCTCGAGAAGCGCGGAAGGAGTGAAAAAAAAACAAGTCACCATAAGGAAATGAGTTGTGTGGCGCTTTCACTGATGACGATTGCGAAACAATGTACGGCGTGCGAAAGCCGACACTTTTTTTTTAACTCGAGCAGTTTATATCGATCCTCTTCGATGTGTACACATTTGCGAATAGAACCTATAATGATGGACTATTCTCTCTTCTCCTCCTTTTTCGACTTTCTCTCTTGAGAAATATAATGCTACGGATGAGCGCTAACCTGCAGTTTCCTTTGTTTTTCATCGAGAACGATCGCGAATTTTCACGAGGTATTTCAGGATGGGAGATTTTTATAATCGAGCTGTTGCAACAGATTGTCTTTTGGTGTTTCAGCGAGATTTTTCAAGTTTTCACGATACAGTTTCGTATTGTCAGAGTAGTACGAGCATGATAAAACGTGCGTGAAAGTCTTTGATATCCTCCTGCGCGGTTAACGTAAAATAAATAATAATTCGCTGATATCGCAATCTTGCAATTTGCGCACGTGGCCGTGTAAATATTGATAGTTGATAAATGTTATCGAGTCGACATAAGATAATGGAATCCTCTAAGGAGATTCTCGGAAAAGATTTCTCCTTGTTACAAGATTGAAGAGACGGTACAGCTGAATGCGTAATAACGTATCTCTTTTTTACGGCTCAATGATCTCTTCTAACACGTAATATTCACGTAATATTCTCACGATCATCGGGATGCTGAAATAAACGTTGCTCTGAGAAAAAATCAAACGTATCAGATTTAGTATCGGAGAAGAGACGAGTCTTCAGCCAGCGTGAAATTTACAGCGATATCCATTCCCAAATATAGGATGCGTCAAATTGAAACGTCGAATTAAATAAACAGAAAGTGCAAAACCGCGTGCGAAACACCTGAAAAATCAACGCCCGTAAGAAATACCGTATATACCTGTGATGGTATAAGCTGCGGTAATCGCTCAGTGACGCGTCGTATAAAAGTCGTGCATATCCGACGAATGAAGAGAAAAAAAGGGCACACGCAGTGTCGGCAAATCGAAAAGCAATCTCGCGGCTGACTGCATATACGTATATACAGAGCCTGAGGCGCAGGCAATCTCTCTCTCTCTCTCTCTCTCTCTCTCTCTCACAGGGTCGAAATTAACCCTCAAGCCTGATGTGAGCAGCAGCAGCCGCAGGTTAACGACCGGATATGCAGTGCAGCTGCTTGCTTGTACGGTGGGTACCTGTAGTATATGCAATGGTTTTCACTTGCATGCAAGACGTCGACAATGACAGAGAAAGAGTCTGTAGCGTCTTTGAGGAATAAAATTGTGTCCCTCTGTACCTTCGTGAGCTAGATTCCTTTTGTTTTTCTTTTTTTTTCACGCGCGTGCAAACGATTGTCGTCAACATTCGTGTTTTAGTTTTTAAAGTGCATGCACTTTCAAATGCTGTGCCGTGCGCGTTCTTATTTTTTTCTCGTGTACTAAGTTTTAATTAGAACGTACGAAAAGTGAGATTTTTATTCGAGGTTTTTCCTTTTCCATTTTTTTTGCGAATTTTATTTCTTTTTAGCGGATTTTGTCAAAAATCCTTTGAAATGTTTATCAAAGATCTCAATTAGTAGACTGTCAAATGGAAATTCACGAATGAATAGAAAGGTGCTTGAGATATTTTTTCTGCAATAAATCACGTATGGGAATTTGCTCGAGTATACGTTTTCGCGAGATCAATGGCCGCTCAGCTGATCCCAATCAGCCGTCCGACACTTGATGAGCCTCCTAGACTCTCGTAGAATTTAATCCGGTACATCGTTAGGCTTTTAATTGAGGAACGAATTCGCTCGCAGTCAAGAGAGTGAAAGAGTCGAGTGATCAGTGTTACTTTGTTATTATTATACAGAAGAAACCCCGGAAGCGTGCGACTTTCGTCGTAGTAGCAACATTGTTTCGGATCTTAAATCGTGCGATTATCGAAGAAGAGGATGCGGTGGCGATTTGCTTTTACGAGCTGAAAGTGAAACTTCTTTTTCGAATGGGTGCGTTGCATCGCGCGAATGTCGACGACCTTGTTACGAAATTCAAAAATGAGAGTGAACAACTTGTTAACGTCTTTCTCTCTCTCTCTCTCTCTCTCTCTCTCTCTCTCTCTCTCTCTTTCTCTGTCTCTGTCTTTTTTCTCGGCGATTTGTTTGGCTATCTTGTTACTACGCTATAACGTTCAAGTAACTGGCTTTTGTATGCATCTACTGCTGACGACACGTCTTGACTTATGAAAGTACTTGTGATGCGAAGACCTTCTTGTGCATGTGCGAGTACTTTGCACAATTATCGTTTAACTTTATTTTGTGTTTACTTTCGTTTCAAATGCTATTTGTTCAAGTATATCCCAGTGGTGACGGGTGAAACAACTTGAAATTACGAACGTTTTCTTGTCACTGTTAAATGGAGCAAATGATTAACATATTCAAAACAATTGGAATGCAACTGTATGCAACGGCAAAACTGCAATGAAAATGCGACTTTGCTAAACGTTGGAAAGTATCTTTCGCATTTACAATTGGAAATTATGTTATTGTTATTATCAAAGCGCATATAAATTGGAAAATAATCCATAAATTTAAGCTTTCTTCCGTTAAAATTATGGAAGACATCAAATCGATTGTTGGAATTCTCCGTGCGGCCGCGTGTCTTTTCCTTGTTGGCACTTTCTCCTTGCTTACAAGCTACTTAACGTCGATAATATATTTTTCACACTGTATGATTGGCAAGTTTACAACGTACAATTTTGAACGCCAAGGAGATGATACGTGTGAATCTTACGCGAGCCAACAATTTCCAACTTAATCCAAAAAGAAAACGAGGCACCGCCACGTGCATGGATATTGTCTCAGTAGGGAATGCTCAGTTTGAATGTTTGATACAGGGGTTTATTGCTCACACGATCAAGATCATTAGTATCTTTCTTAAGAGCTATAAGAGGAAAGAATTAACGAAATTAAGTTTATCTACTTCAGCCGGATTGAATTTCGTCTTAAGTGTACATTTTTTATTATCCTCAACGTAAGTAATAGCTCTTAAGTCGATTTGACATTTAACGTTGAAAGTCGTCATTTTTTCAGGGTAGGACAAAAAACCAAGCAGTAATTTGAAAACTCAAAGGGGTATGATGAAACAGTGGATTACACTCGTAAACTAGATCGGACGTTATAGGCTTAGCCCGAATCCTCCTGTTCGATTCGCCGGTATAGAACAAAACATGAAAACATGCACGCCACGCAAAGTCGGTTATCGTGCGACACCAAAACCTAGAATCAGCCCCTGCGCCTGTTACAGTGTACTGAGTGTACGTGTGTACGATAGTTATCGCCAACCACGAATCTGCATATACATTTATTTCGTGTCCTTGTTCTTTTTTTGTGTTATTTTATCGTGAGTGTATAGAGAGAGAGAGAGAGAGAGAGAGAGAGAGAGAGAGGAAGAAAGAGAGAACTGCCGAAAGGGGGTAGCGTATCACCCTTCGTATAAAATAGCAAAGTGACCGATCATTTGTAAAGCTCGTCGCGCATCGTTGATTATCATCGAAGGGGGTCGAGTCGCAAAAAGCCTTTATGTCCACCCCTATGTACGCAGACCATGCTCTTGCTTAATTTGAATGATAACTTTTTTTTCTTCTTCGACGGGCATTCACGCGTCGTCGCTATCGCAACGTTATCGCTTTCGCACGAGCTGGCTTTGGCTACACTACTCTCCACGATTGATCGGATGACCGATATAACGCGTGACTCACGTAGAGACGTCGGGAGATTGAAAATGACGATAGAATGTCATCTTCAATGCTTCATTGAATTCGAATGAAAAGAATGTTATTGCACAGTTAGATTGGCTAAATAATAATTGCTGCCTCTGTAAACTTTCACTGTTGCGTACGTATCTCTGCTGAATTATAAATAATTACAATGTATCGTACCATCTGCATTTGTAATAATGTAACAATTTCTGTTAACAGTGTGAGTAAATTTTCTAGGAAATTTTCAGACAGATTGATTATTTTTTGATATCATGTCAAATATTTGAAATAACGATGTACTGCAAGAGAACTGACAATCGAACAATTTCGTTCGTCACTCAACAAACTCATTGGTAATTACTCTATCATTTGTAATAAGACGCGTAAATCTCACTAGATGAAGATGGTTGCGATCTCGATGATAAGCAATTCTTCATTTTCGCAACCTTGTATTCTACGAGATAATCGTGTGTCAAATAGAAAGGAAACTTGTACGAATTGACCGATGCTACGTATAGTTTTGTTGCACTTTCGAATGCATCTTAAAGCAAGCGTCATCTTAAGATTCCTCGCAAGAGACGCTCGAACAACAACGAAAAAAAAGATACATAAATATTAAGCAGCAGTCGGATATACGGAAAGAGCAACAGTTTACTGCCAGAAAACACACATCCGCGCTGAATAAAACATATAGCATGCATCAACAGAAGCGCTAACAACTGTATACGCTATACGCACATGAAAAACGAGTGACTCACCGTTATGCGGAGCGTCGCACTCGTCGCTGGATGCGCCGTTGCTGATCACCTTTGAAAGAAACAAAAAAACAGAAACGTCATTCGATTATTCGACAAACACGAAACTATATTCAATTAAAGAAACCCGCTTCAATGCTGCGGGCCAACAAAAAAAATGGTGAAGATGAGAAAGAACGGTGAGGGGTTTTTGACGTTTTATTCTCGAGGCGCCGGACTCTCAATTATCCATGTAATTGACCGGTAATTGGGGTGTCGGAAAGAGAAAACAACGCGTTGGTTTTAGCTGGTAAGTTTTGAGATCAAACAGATGCCTGGCACAGAGTTTCGAGATGACGTCCGTTGACGTATGGAAGCAATTTAGCGATGATGACTGCTAAATAATTTCATCTTGTGATCTCGCAATTATAATCAATTTATCATTCGGATGATTAATTTCGTTCCCAGTGTTTACGCAATTTGAGTTAGGAATAGGTCGAATTAAACGACAACTCGGCGGTTGGCACATTGGCAACTATAGGTCAACGTGTACAGTATTTCACCGACGCCCCGAATACACCTTTGAAACTTCTCTCCCCCTAAAAGCAAGCGGAATTACAAGCATTTCCGTTGCGATCAGAAGTCGTCTGCGCCCACAGGTTTACGAACGAGGATTTTCAACGCGTTCAAAATCGCAAAACGGCAGTTGAGTTCGCACCCAGTACTCGTAAACTTTTGGCGTATTTTCACACTGTTTGACTCGATATGCTGGCCATCGTTCGGATCGTACCGGTGGTCTATTATACCGCAGTGCAGTCAAACTTTCGTTCAAAGCGCGTTCTATGCTCGTTAAATTTCCTTGTTTTCTTTTTCTCGGCCGCGTCGCCAATGATTTTGCCGTTATGGCGCTTCTTAACACTCTCGCTATCGTCACTGGAAATTCGATTATTCCCTTTAACATGTTTCGCGTTCGTACACGCGTTTTATTACGTTTTCCAGTTTATTGCGATGTAACTGCGCAGTTTTTTTGTACTTTTTTTGTTCCTTTCGTGCGGAACGATTGTTTGAAACCCGAACGGATTTCCAAGTGCGCTTTATGACTTGGATTTTTTGTTATTTTACGAGCGAAAAGTATAAAGCGCACTCGTTTTCTAGGGCATTAATCGTTATACCTTTTTATTATTTTTGTTTAACGATTGCAAGAGTGCCGATAAGTAGAGTAGATAGCTGGTTTTTTAACGACTACTCGCGTTGTTTATACAAGACAATTACTCCACAGTTTTCGATAAAGCTGCAGGGAACGAAGAGGATCGAAATACTTAACCGCACTCGGATGATTAATAAAGTAAAACTGTCGGTGATAAGGAACGAAACGAATTGTCGGTATGTTATCTTTGTTTGTTTCGTATGCTTTATTTAGAAGCATTTCTACAAATAACTTTATTCTATATAAATGCGCGACGTTATCTGCAAGAAAATAAAAGCTTCGTTTATCCGCTATTGTTGTTGATATCGAACGGGCATTTTTTCGCCGAGTGTCGAAAGTTCCCGAATGTTATTGCGATCGTAATCTTAGAAAAAACACGAGTCCACACTTGTTATTCAATCGGTTACGTCGAGTAGCCTAGATATCAGCTTCTCATTCGCAAGCCTTTGTTGGGAAAAAAGAGTCGCACTGACGAAATAGGTCACCGCTGTAACCGTCCAAAGTCATTGGAGAATTTTCGGAGGGTCCTAATAGGCGCTATGCGTAATTCACGCTGACGAAGCACTTGTCTTTTATAGAGCTATTTTTGCGCCGAGTGTTTCATACCAAAGCGATTAGTTGTCTTTGTTCGTTTTACATAAGACTGGCGAAAAGAAAATCCCGAAAGACATGGTTTGTGAAGGTGTACGCTTTGGAAATCACAAATGCATCGAGGTGAATTGTAATAAAATGACAACGACGTAGTGAAAACACAAGTAAGCATTCCGCAAAGTACCCACAGCTCTTGGTAATAATAATTGCGTTCTACTTACAAATGATACGAGTAGACAAACGCAAAGTGTTATCGGTAGCGGTCGCATACCATTTTTGCGCGCGCGCGCGCGCGCAGTACGGATATATAATGAACTCTCATGGCGGTTATGCGACTGTTTTGGTTGTTTTCTTTTTCCTTGCCAAGCGGCAAATAATACATACGCAACTGCCAATTTGTCATTTAATGACTACGGTAACTTGCTTAAATCGTACGTGCTGCTTTGTGTGTTAATTTTTACGCTGCAACTGTTAGGTCCAGTTTTTTTACTATTTCCCACTCTCTCCCTCTCTCTCTTTCGCACACTTGCACAACGACAAGATCTGTACGATGCAAATGAGCTCGGAGTGCGAGTTGGATGTAACGGTAATACCAATAGCGGCAGTCGTAGCGGATCAGCTGTTGGGACTTGACTCGCGTGCGCGCACGCTTCGATTTCACGTCGTCCTCTTTGAATATGATTCGATTGTTATCTCCGTCGTGTACGATACTTCTCGGTAATAACTGGATCGCGGAAAGCTAATCGCTTTGCAACAACTACAAACGTAGTGTTACGTAATGTGTTTCGGTAATTAAAAAAAAAAAAAAGAAAACGTAATACACGTTATAGCAGAAATCGCATTCAAATAAAAAAGTAACTGTTGCGTGCTAGACAGTTACGTCAGTGTGTTGGTATTGATAACTATAGCTGATCGAACTAATACAACGGTGAAGAAATCTAGAGGGACTTGCGATGAGTAAACGTTACGCAATTGAACTATACCTACAAAGATTGACGAATCGTAGGCTCGTCTTATTCGAACGTTCATCAATCGCATTCATTGGATTTGTTGCATGTGCATTTAACGTATGTTTTACCGGAAATTTCGCGTTGAAAGTGTTGCTGCTGCGTACAAAAAATATAATCAAAATTCAAAGTCCAACTGTAACCTAAAGCACTTGCAAAATTACTCGTTTCAAAAAAACACGTAACAGCTATTTGCAACAGTCAACTGACTTTGTTCGAGTTTCGGCAAAATCTACAAAGACTGCATCTCGGTCCCCATAGACTAGCGTCCAAACATTGCCAACGCTACACGCGTATTTCGAGAAATCCAAACGCAGCCAGCAAAAGCAAACCAACGGACGAACGAAGAAATCGTCGAGCTTTGAGAAGGAAAATCGTAATAGTCCCGTGCGTAAATAAACTCAGGCACGTGAGCATAATGTAGGTACGTACGCGTGGTTATAGCGCGAACTGTCGAACTCGAAAACGAGAAAATTAAAAGGGACGCGCTGCCGGGCTTATTATACGCATTGACCGGAAGGAAGTAATACAACGTGCATGCACACAAAAGCCGCCGCGACACTATCTGATATTTTGGTGCTATAACAGTGGTAAATGATAGACATCTCATTGCGCTTGGCCAAGTCTTTCGTGGACTTTGCGCCAAGTGCATTATAAAGTTGCAAAGTTACGAAGCTGAAAATATAACTTTGTATTACAAGTTTGCAAGCTTCCTTTCTCCTGCAAAGCGCAAGGCTTATAAATCGGGACAATATTGTCGATGAAAGGTAAAGATATATAGATAGCCCGACGACTATAAGTATACGCGAACGTTGAGGCGCGATAAGTGGGTTATTACGTGCTACGAAAATCCATGATATATTCTACGGGCAAGTGGAAAACCGAAGAGAAGCCTAGCCGATACAGTTAGTCTATAGACGCGTAATTTATGTATCTTTTTTCTGTGACGCCTTGTAACGGAAGACAAGAAAAACCCAAGATGAGAACGTCTTGGATAATTGACGAAGAAAAAGAAAATGGATATTGGGAATATTCATTATCGTGTTGCCACGCGTGAATAATGATTCGTACAAGAATAACATCGAGATTGTTGGAGCCTTGAAACGTGATTTAGTAGTTAAATTTGGCGATAAGTATTAATCGATAGAATCTTCAAATTCTATTTTTGCGGCAGCACACCCACACGCTTACATCGAAACAAAACGTAAACCAGTGGCGTTCCGTCTAGCGTATATACACACATATCTCACGCTCGGAAAACCATAAACTCCCATTAAATACTCAAGGCCCTTGAACTCAAATCCCACCAAGCGCATACAATATACAAATAGCTCGCTAAAAAGTCCAACTCAAATATATATATATATATGATCATCCTCTCCGATTAACAAACGTTGGGTTGGGTTGGGGGGAGGGGGGGGGGGTTTCTGTAAAATATCGCGGGCATGTAAATTCATCAGCTCGCAGCGGCGCAGCCTCTCTCTTATCTCACGCTCGCGTTTCTATTAGGTAGTGCATGCACTCGCTGCTGGAATTTTTCAATTAGGAACTTGGTTATAGCGTCCTAGCTGAGTGATGGAAAAGTGTTTATTTATAGTTGTAGTTATAGAGATGAAGTCTTGTGTCTTGTGTCGACAACTTTTTTTTGTGACAGCTGACAAAGCTTGCTGTTGGACAGTGATATTATCTTGTTTTTTCTTGAGATATTTTTGTAGGCAGCTTTATTCGCTAGGGTATTTGACTTTCTATTACATTATTGTTTTTCTTCAAAGAAAGTATAATTCAGCTTGGTAATATTTGATTTAGAATAAATTGCATGTTCATTATTCCCGCTACTAACATGAAGAGGGAGAGGGAGAGAGAGAGAGAGAGAGAGAGAGAGAGAGATCGTGTACACATTTTCAGATAATTTAACGTCGTTATTATTTTGCTTCGTACAAGGCAAATTGTCCACGTCGAATGTTATGTGCATTATTGCATTTCGCTTAATAGCTGACTATTAGAGGAAATTTAAGTATACCAATGCTATAGAATTCCAACAATTTCAGTTCAAGTTAAACAAGCCAATAACTATTGTCGAAAATTTGCATTTAAAAATTAAATTGCTAAAGCACGCATATATATATATATATATATTTCCATATTCGCTCCTTATATTCCACTCATAAAACTGAACGCTCCAAGTGTTCTTGGCATTCCGAACCTTTCATTTCTCTCTCTACCCCTACCTGTCGTTTTACCGATAAAAGCTCGTATACTTTCAATTTTACAACAAACGATATTTCAAGAGTGCACGAGTAGATGTTTTTTTTGCTTAAGTACATCGATAAAATTGCTTGCACGCGGTAGGTATTTGATATTTTGATTGTCTATCTCTTTAGTAGCTATGTACACCTGCACTCGTCGATGGAATGTTGCTGTTTCAAGGTGTAGATTGACGCTTTTACTTTTATTAATAGTTTATCGATTTTACGTGTATTTTAACGTTGCACTCCTTGAACGCTATTTACATCAATCGTTAAATTTTTTACAACTTATTTTCAACAGATCAATATTTTAACAGGTATTTATCCGAAAATGAACGTTAAAATCGATTCATATTTGAGTAAACGACGATATTGGAAATCACAACTTATCCATGCTGACGATACCTGTGGCATCGATTCCTCGTTAATGCAACTGTCAATTTTGTTCGATTCAACTGATTCGAAAATGAAAACTTCAATCAATGACTTTGCGAAATGGCACAACCACCACCACCACCGCCACCATCACCACTATCAACACCCGACGTTATCTATGCAGACTTACTCGGTGAGGAAAAAATGAAAAAACTTCACAGCACAATAACGCGAAAACTTGACGGTGTCTTGATCGTTTTGCACGAAACACAATCGATAAGCAGGTTAAACGGTAGCATTCAGTAGGGCAACAGCACACGAACACACGCGCACACGTACACAGAGAGAAAGAGAGAGACCGCTCACGGCGTTAAAGGCCGCCTGCGGGCGGGCGGCCGAGTTGATATCTGCGCGAATGCTCGAGCACGAATGACTATAAAGCTGACGCCAGAGTCGCGTTATGAACACGAACCGTCGAGCTACTCACTCGAGAGAGGGGAACTCGCATCGACGCGGTTTTTCGACCGACCTGCTCGCCTGGTTACAAAAAATGTGTTTTCTTCGTTTTCCAAATTCGACGAGGTTTCGGTTTTGGCCGAAGTGTACTCGATACGCTGTATTGTTACCTATATAAATAGAATACTATGTGCCAAGTAGTTGCACGACACGTAGGTCAAATTGGTTGTCCTTACTTGAAAGAAAAATAACGAAAAGAAGATGTTAGAGAGAGCTTTGCACAAAGTTTTCTTACGGTTGTACATTGATGCTTATGATGTGCGAGTTGAAACTTTTTTACCGTGATTTTTATACGACGAGAGTTACGCACGTTTTTATCTTTTAAATACGTGTACGCTTGTAGTGCACAGATAAGAATCGACAAAGTAGGTAGGATTTCTGAGTGACAAACTTGAATAGTACTACGATAAGGTATTGCCAAGTTTACTCTTTTTGCTAACGTATACGTTTAAAACATTGTGACGTGGTTCTCTTTTAAATAAATACAATCTGTTGAAATAATAAAAAATGTCTTAGATATCGTAATGCAAATTTAGAAGTGTTTGACAAAATGGTGCTTTTACGTATTTGATATCTTGTAGAGATCTTGTGCCTCAAAAATCTAGAAAGTAATTGTAATAATGCATTGCTCATTCTCGTCAGGTATTTTTCTCAAGATATCATCGAAGTTGCTTGAACAACAATTACTCGAAAACACGCGCATTTGATATGCAGCTATTGTTCAAACAATAAACTGAAAATAACACTGTCGATATTGACACGAGTAAGTAACAGTTGCTCTGAGAAAACCCCATGTTACAGGTAGATGAGGATAAAACCCGCCTGACACGTGTCGAAGAAAAACGATTATTAATAAAACATCTCTATACAACCTGCTGCGAAAAGTGCGTGTGTACGTCGTACATGCACGATGGAATACGAGAGATAAAAAAGGTAAGAGACGGACACCAGGAGATGATTTATTCGTTACGACGACACCAAGGATAACGAAGAGCTCGAAAAAGGGAAAATTTGAATAATGCTACAAGGTTGTATAATCCGCGTGTTATGGCTATTTGTCCAAGTGAGTTGCAAAGCGTTGCTATTGTTGCGTAAAAATAAAAAAAGACAACAGCTAGATTACATCACGCACGCGACCACCAAAAGGTAAACGGGAGAGAGGAGCACTGTATCGGAAAGAGGAAGACACCTGGGCCACGCAATCGCGCGCGCAGTTATACAAGCGCGATTGAAATTGCAGTCGCGGTGTCTGTGTACGTCATACATCCACGTTTACACGTACATCCTCGAGGCTTTTTTTTCATCGTCGCTTCGATGTGTGTGCATGGGCTTGAATAAACTGTAGAGACATAACCCTATTCTTCCGTTTCAGTTTTATTTCCTTTTGCTGCAATTCTCTCTTCAGTTTGTTTGACAAGCCGAGTGAAGGGTTCTAACCTCGTTTCAATCGCCGTATTTTACAAGCTAGCTTTAGCAATTCTGCTTGCTAATTAGTTCGCCCTTTTGTTTTGTTTTTCAGTTTCTTTGTTTTACCGACGAGTTTGAAGTCAGTCAAGCAAAGTCGTTGGTCGACTTAATGGCATGGTTTTCGTCTGTGGCCTAGTATAGCTAGAAATTTGTCAACACATCTGCGTTTGTGTAAAATTGTCGACGATACGACGTTTTAACTTGAGCAAACTTTTCTTCCGGATTTTAGCGCTCAAACAGGTAAAATACTATCAAGAAAAATCCCACGTTCATTTGCACTTTTGAGTGCCGCCGTTTGATTCGTTTTATGGGAATTTTATCGCTACTCCATCTCGTACTTTGTACTCTGAAATTCACAAAATCAACTTGCTTACGAACAAAATTATATTAAATTATTTTACGAATAAATAAATATAAACAGCTGATATTGCAAAGTGTTATGGCAACGACAAATATACTCGGCGCACATGGGAAATCCACGGATCGTTGTTTCCAAAGTATACACGAGTGTACAGAGTACCACGAAACGAGATTTTTTAAGTTTTAAATTGTGGATGATTGAAAAATAAGGCAACGACAGTTCATTGAATCTCTGCGCGAACGCGGAGCCCTTTCGTACCTTTGTCTTATCGTATATTCCAAGCTATTTTACCAAACGACGGAGAATTCTATTGTAGAGATTCCCTTGTTCCAAGGAAGACCACGGAACACATCACGGAACATGAAATACGAATGACGAAACATTAAGAAACGTCCATTTGTTTAAACGAATAGGTAATTTTTTCAAAAATAATTATTCGCGTTTGTCGTTACCATTACAAGAACGTTTAGAGTTTTCTAAATGATTTAAAAAAAGATCAATTGATAGTATTAATAACGACCAAGTTATTCGCCAAACAAAACAAGTATTATTCTAAATCTACTAATAAATGTACCAAATTTACAAAAAATCTGGAGCTTATTCTGGACACTCGCGCTTCTGTATTAGATAAGATGTTGGCTTTATAAATAAATGTTATCGCATTTAATAAACAAAGGTGTCGTTATAATTATATTTTGTAAGAATAGACAACTTTCTAATAAAACCAATAATTTCAAGCACAATTAAATATCTGGAATTCGAAATTTACAAATTGTTTGAAGCGAGACACATCCTCGACACGAAATTCTGTGCTCGACCGAGAGAGAGAGAGAGAGAGAGCTGCAAAAGCAAACCGAGACGCGCGTCACTCGATCCTCTGGAGAGCAAGAGAGAAAGAGAAAGAGAGAGAGAGAGAAAGAGAGAGAGAGAGAGAGAGAGAGAGAGGAGGCCACACGGGCGTAAAAAAGATAAAGAACGCAGACTTTTCTGTCTCTCTCTCTCTGTCTCTCATTCTCTCTCTCTCCTACATACGTTTGCCATAGAAGTCAGGCTCGTAAATCAAACGGCGAGACTTCCTCGGAAGAGTGAGAGAGGAGCACTCGATCTATACGTACTTGCAGAAGAGACTGCATGTGTGTGTATGTTAAGGGGATGATGACGTTGCAGCAGCAGCAGCAGCAGCAGCAATAGCACCCGTAGAGTGTCGTGCATACGGGCCTATACGAGTGTGTATGTCTGAGAGAGCGGAAAGTGAGTCTGGGAATCGATGCACTGTCTACATATTTGTCGTTTTACATTTTTTTCTCAACTCCAGACCGTCATTCGAGTAGCTATAGTGCCGATTGCTCTTGTTCGTCGTCTTCTTTTCTCCCGGATACTTTGAACTGTTTTATAGATTTTTTTAGTCGATACTTTACTATTTCACCGTTTCATAAAGTTACGCGTAATTTTGAACAAGCAACGAGAAAACGTTTAACTATCCGATTATAAATGCATCAATTCTAATCCACCATAATTGGCGGATAATAATTCATTAACTAAATCGTATTATTTACTTTTAACTCAAGTCTGAACATTACTACAATTGCTCGGTAGCCATTGAAAACTCGTCAACGTAATATAATATTCAGTAAAACACTTGACTTTTATGACGAAAATTTCAATAAACAGCGTATAGCGGTAATTTATAACCTATGAGCACGACACGCTAAGAAATGCAAAAACTCGGACATTAGAAACACAGAGAGACTTTCCATTTTTCTAAACGTCTGGAGAGATGAAAAATCGTTGTGCAAAAAAAACAATGCATACACGGCGCTCGAGAGTACAACGTTCGTCCGATCGGATACGGCCACACGTCGAAGACTTTCACTGTACTGCTATGCACCGTAATCTGCGCTCGTGCGTGTACATCTCACGGCTGCAGCTGCTACTACTGCACTTGCATGATGTTGTTGTGATTTTTGTAGCTATAAACTAAGAGTGTTTCCTCGATTATCAAGCCTATTATTTGTAATTGCCTTTTATTTCCACGTATACTCAACGCGTTCCATTCGTTGAATGTTTGCTTACGTAACGGATTTTTTTTCTTCACCCTTCTCACTCGAAAAATACTCGGCGTGGCAATTTACATACCTGCCAAAACATGCGACGAAATCAATGAACATTTAGAGAATCAAACGAACAAGCACGTATAACACTCTATCGTGGTGCGAAACTTTGCGAAAGAAAGCTCTACGGAAATTGATGTCACGTGACACAAACACACACGTGTGCGCCTTCACACTTTTCCTCGCAGACTTCAAATATTAGCTCGAAAAAACACAAAAGTTTTTCTAGTCGCTGTCCCTCTCGATCGTCAAACACGCCCGGACAGATTGCTTCCTTTTGTCGCGCCTCGGTATCGCTGTCGTCCGTGAGCAAAAAGTCGCGACGGATAAAAAAGAGATGAAAGCTTTCGCGTCTGTATGGGACATTTTTTACAATTTTTGCGAGCAGGCATCTTGGAATTTGGCGAAGTTTTTGGCCTATTCTATGACAACGCTAATCGGCTCGTTCGTTTTTCCTCGAGTTTCTTTAGTCGGGGAAATGTGTTTTGCCGTAGCGTGAAAGAATTATTTTTGTGTTTAGACACGTAGCGACTGATAGGAGCTTTTAAATTTGACAGCCTTCTGTATTAATCCATTTGTTTTTAAGTTTCTGAATTATTCGTATGAAAACTTAGGCAAAGTACCTTTTGCCATAGTATGTACGGCGAACGATGCATTTGTAGTAAATTCTATCGGAACGAAAAAATAACGAAATTCCAAATGATTCATCCAGGTCTGAATAAGTACGCGGTACAAGCAATATGTGCCAAATACGATCGATTTGTTCGTGACTTTCACACACGACACCTACATACGTGTGCTGACAAAGCAAAAAGTATGTCAGAAATAGAAATATCACTGCGCCACTGATACAATGCTTACATTTTCATTTGTCGAAAAATACAGCAGCACGTTTATCCATTGTTTTGAACAAAAATTAAGAGTCATTTTCCTTTGTTAAATACTAATTTCTCTGACAATTTTTTTTCTGCTCCGTACAATCGATTGAAAACAGTATCGTAATCTTCCACGCTGACTGTAAAATCTGTAAGGTGCACGGACGGAGAGAGAGGCCTTAAACTACCGAGGCATTGTCGAAACAAATAGTAGCTAACAACACGAAACCGTCGTGACTTTCTAAAAGCAGCCTAACGAGCCACAGCCATTTCCGCGTGTATACCTTTTGAAAATTTACCGCGTCACTGGATTAATCACGCCTGATAACCCAAACGAGCGACAAAACCTTCGTAATGTAAAAAGATCTCTTTTCCCACTCAAGTACGTAGCCTCCATTGACGTATGCCTTAAAAATAAACAATATCGAGGCCTGTGCCTTCGTTTTTCCATCGACATTGGGAAAATCGGTTCGTTGTTCGTAGTAAGGCTTTTATCCGTGGCTCGTGCATTATATCCGATAACTCGGATATTTTTGCGAGCACTCGCGTTGAGAGAAGAATTTATCGATGGTCGCCATCAAATCCCTGTTCAAAATATCTAGACCAATGATGATTAAATTAATAGAGAAAGAAGATCGCGAAGAAACCTAAACTTATTTCACCAAAGTATTATTTTTGCATCTTCAGATGAAAAAAAAGAAATCCACCTTCGCGTACTTAGGTATTGAGTATCTCTAGACTATGGATGACATCGATGAATAAAGTGAATCTGTGCAATCAAACGATTCCCGCAAATATAATTAGACGTTCGAGTCTCGAACTAAAATTATTGTAACAATGAATTTCGCGGCACCTTTATCTTCACGGTCAAACAACCTCGAAAGCTTTTTCAAAAAGACACGAACGCGATAGTCGTCTTGATCGGCTCGTGCCACGAAGCATTACAATCGTAAAAGGAAAAACAAAGCATAAAGCATGGTCATCCAAAACAGAATAACGATATTTTCGCGTGATGCCGGTCGGTTTGAAGAGCTGTTCTCTTTAGAAAGTGAATCGGTGTACGATTATTTAGGAAAAGCGCATCCGCGCGAGTAACTAAGTGCTGATGCTGCTTGCTTCCTCCGCATTTAGACACGTAAGATATTATAGCTAGAAGTGCAAGTGCAGTGTATACGTTTTTTTTCTCTCACTGCACTTGGAGTAATGAAGGGAGTAATTAGCATGCGCGTGCACGAGATTCGCAATGAGACTGGAGGGCTATATATATTTCACGTGCTACTTGGGATTCTCGTCGAGAGACAGGGAGAGAAAGAAAGAGAGTCTCGCGTCGAAAGATGACGATGTCTTTTCAAGCTAATAGTTTGTACAACTATTATGTTTTTCTTATTGGTATGATTTTCGTTTGTCGCCAGCTTGACAATTACGCGAGAAGCAATTATTGTTGTAATTGCAAATAACTTTGGAGGTTTTAGCAGCATGATTTATCGCAGCTTACGTAAGTCTTTGGAAACATCTTACTATTCTAAGGAGTCATCTTAGCGACACGTACAAATATTAACGAGATCAGCTGTAGTGGATTGGTCGTATTAACGATACGTATGTGCAAAACAAATAAACCACCGACCTGACGTTCGTATCTGGTTGTTCAAGCAAGGCGACCGGGACCAAAAAGACTATCAACTCATAATAGTCACAATTTGAATCAATGCTACGTACACGACTGTATTACACATATACGCGTATAGTCAAGCGACGTGAAAGTTCTCTTCGAAGGCGATGTCTGCGCACTCGCGTGCATAATTCAATATCGGTTTTCGAAACAGTATATATGGGTTTTCATTTTCACTACTCTTTTTCCGGCTTCCGTGTACAGCGAACGATGGTAATTGAATACAAATAGTATTTATTTGGTTTAGTTTTAGAAAATTTGACTTGGCGTATTAAATTGCCATTCGCGTATAACGCTTCTTCGATTGAGCACACTTGTTTCGAGAAAAAAAGCGAATTTCGTTTTAACGATGCTGCACTGTATAGCTAAAGATAATTATCGTGCTGTCAATCAGTGAAGTTTACATCACGCCAAGGTATATTCTTAGAATTGTACAAATAAGCTTTGCGTTCGGTATTTATATAATTGACAAAAAAAAAAGTTAAATACCACGCGAGAATCCTAATTGCCATGTGTACCCTATAAATGCATCTCCGGTGTTCTGTTGTATATACATACAGGGCTTACATAGCTAGTGTACTCTTGCAGTAGTCGAAGAAACGTGCGTTTCACACGATACCGTCAAATCCGCGACGAGAGCCAAATTGATATATATATATATGCGGTTTAATAAATCGGCGACGCGCCAGAGCGCGGCTTTATATTGCGTTATCGCGCGTCCCGGAAAGCGAAATCCCAAGTACTTCCTGCAGTGCAGTAGCTCTCGCTCGAGAGCAACGTATACAAGCGCGGAAAATCGTAGTTATGCGCTTAGCTAGCGCACCGTTGATCGATTCGAGACGTTTCTTCATCTTCTTGTTTTCCTCTTAGTACGACTACATTAGCTTTAGTTGTGTTTTAAGATAGTTATGGATTATTCTTTTACGTATACGCTGAGGACGTAATAAAGGTTCTCTAACTAGAGAGTGATTAATAGATGGTTTAATGTTTATGAACAATGTAAACGGAGGGCTTCGACAATCCGATGTCTGTTTGTAAAAGACTAACCTTAGTGTTATGTTGACATCGCTATTTATTCATTTTCTTGCGACAGTTTTAACTTTAGACGTTGCTAATTTGACTTCGAGATACCCCATTATTTATTACGTTGCAATTGTGATTTTTTCCAAATATTGACAGAGAGCGTTTTTATAAAACCGATCGTAAAAAATCCTTTGACATTGTTCAGCTTCACGAGAACGTAAGGCATTTAAATTTCATTAAAATCCAGCGCTATAGTCACCTAAACTTAATTTCCATTAATTGTACGCGCAGATACAATCGATGCATTGAGATCTATTCGTATACGAGGTCTACGCGTACATTTGCTTGTGCGAGAGAAGAAGGCACTTGAAAGTCAAGGACAAGGGGGGGGGGAGTCTCTCTCGTAATTAGGCCTTTTCCAAGTTGTGGAATGTCTGCCTGAGCTCGAAAGAGATCCGCCTCTTGTACGATATATGCATACGGACACACACTCGTACACGCTTTGCACAATGAGACTCGCGATTGACAAAGAGGATATAAGAGGTTTGTGTTCTGTTGAGACCTCGGCAAATGCACTTCCGTTTGATGAAAATGACTTATGATTATCCGTTTACGCGAGTCATCTACTTTATTTTTGTTAGCTGATGGCCTACACCGGCAATGTAATTGTGTGCTTACGCTATTAATTGGAGCTAAGCAACAAAAAACGATGGGTATAACTTTGGGTGTTTTGTGTTAACGTTGGTGGGAGATGTTATCTTCTTCCGAGAGAGAGAGAAAAAGAGAGAGAGTATCAAGTTGGTTGAACGATTCGTACACTTTGATGAATTATGCAGAAGACGAAGATTAATTAAATTTTACATCGCACTATATCCGCGCTTCAAAAAAAGATGAATCTGTTTTAAACTCTCCATGATATAAATTCGCGTATACACGCGTGCGTCTGCTTTGGCTCTGATGTGCTATGAACTTATTGTTCTTATCCAGCAGCCAAGAAAATCCACGTATATAAACGCACGGAACACGCGGCGCAGACAGCCATGTTTACTAATTATCCAGAGGGCAATCTCTCGAGACCAAACAAAGGCCCAACACAAAGTGTATATGAATATAAATTCACGAAAGAAAAAGAGCTCGCAGTTTGTTGGGCACTAATTAAGAAGCGCGAGACCGGGTCGCAACGTACGTATCATACGCACAGACACACGCGCACGCATAGATGTGAGTTATACGAGTCGGAATTGCAGACCACTGAGATGCAATTATTAGCGTATACGATGCGACGCAAGATTGATCGGTTACGCACGTGTAGTTCGGTGAATGACTGGCGCTGATTTTACGCGCAAGACCACGTCGAAGAGACGTCGCCGACGTCTTCGCCGTTCCGTTTTCGCGAAGCTTATCAAGTTCAAATAAGCTGTGAATGTTATCGCTTCGGGAAATAAAACATCGCTATATTCGGTCGTTTGATCCTATCCCACGACCGCTCAATTATATCAATTATACGTATATTGATCGTACAAAACGACACAGAGGTGTTGATATTGCCAACGAGCGAATGCTATCAATGGGCGTTGTCTCGAGATATGCCTACGGCTATGAATGGAGATCGTTGACACACATTTTATGGCTTGGCTGCAAGCTTATATGTGTGGCAACGACTGGTTTTATATTTATTCGCTGTATTCTCTAAATATTTATATACCTGTTCACTAGAACGACTCGTTCCTTTTCTATTTGTAAGGCTTGAATCACGGAATCGAAAGTGATTGAAAATGAGAAGCGTTCAATCATAATCTTAGCGCATCCAAAGAAGAGCGAATTCAAACGACGACATAATACGATCGTGAAGGAAAGCTTCTCAATGCACCACTCACGTTCAATAATCCACTGACAAAGGGTCTTTCTCTCTCTTTCGACTCTTCGAAACCAATCTGCCACTCACAAAAGTCTAGTTCGCGTGCTATCAATGATCGTGACAGCTTCTTCTTCCTTCTTCTTCGCGACGTGCTCTCGATTGCGAATCGGTGCGCTTTTGCGTCGCGCGCTCGCTCGAGCACCCTCTGGTACGATGAACCCTATATAAAGTTCGGTTAACGCTCGCGCAAAAAAAGCCAAATAGATAAAAGGCAGTTTCACTGGATTTTCGAGAAGCTAGATCATTTGCCGATATTCTAGGATTTCGAGTAATATAGTGGTGACGGTGAACGAGTTCTGAAGAACGTTTTAGCCCGAACAAATCGGCATTGACACGAGAAACTCGATGTTCCATTAGGCATTTCGGCGTGTGAAATTGGGCTTTCCACTTAATTTTATGGTTATCGCAATGATATTGCCTATTAAATAGATATATTTGTACAAGCTGTCATAACAGGAAAATATGGAGTAGTTCGTCTACAAATCTTAAGGCGAACCGTGCATAATTCATGCGCTCTGACACGAAAATGTAATTTTAATATTCGCAATCTATGCCATTAAGATGATGGATCGTTTACGACTTACTCGCATCCGCCTCTCACTTTGTGTGAACATTTCTCGCGATCTCGCGATCGATGAGTATTTCGTTTTCCACAAAATCCTACATTGAACGGTATTTTTTAACGTGTTGACAATCGTTGGTTTGTCGAATAACAATTAGCAATAAAGTATATGTGACTGTGGTAGCGACAACTATGAGTTTAGGTGATTTTCACGAATTTGTTTATACGCGTTATCTAGACTACTTCTCAAGTAGCAAGATAATCTCACCATCAGCGCTATAGTTACGTGTATCTCGCAGATCGACTCGTTTGAGAAAGAAAAAGAGGTAAAGAAACGGAAACGACGTTTGCGAAACTTTCTTTCAAAACCACTGCAGGCGTAACCCGATGACGACTAGTTAACGAAACGAATCAATCAGACGACATGGAGCTGAAAAAGAAAAGCCACGCGACTAGTAATAGATGGCGAAGCAGTGACCCATAATAAATCAAATGTCGCGCAAGTGTCCAGTCGCGCCCATCTCTCTCTCTCTCTCTCTCTCTCTTGCTCTCTCGTGAATCTGTAACGGTGAACGGTAAAACGAGCGCCAACCATGCAATCGGTCTGCGTAACACACATACCCACATTCGACGCACCAAGCTGCTGCGATTTTGTCCGCGTATACTTTTTTTACGTATTTTTGTCTTAATTCGCATGGGTAAAGATGTGTGCTTCTGATGCAGTTTCTACGTGTAAATATTTGTTTGCCCGATTCAACTATGAGCGAAATGTGACCATTTTTGAGCAAGCTAACAAGTGATTCGATAAAATAACGATTTTGCTTTCAATGTCAAAGCTCTGCAAAGTTTCTTTATGCCCGCAGCAACAATTTTATTAGGATTGTTTTAATTTGTTGGCGAGCATGTAGAGGAGCTCTGCATGTGATTAGGTATCTAGAAGTAGATTATTCGTTTATCGAGTGTATCAGAATCTTTATTTCAAAAAAAGTTTGTATTTTGAATCTTCTAACGTTTTAATCTGCAGTAGATTGTCTTTGGAATTCAGTTTAAATACCAGCAAAAATGTATAACTTGTTTAATTGATAGTTTATATGCAATTATTGGTATTTTTACTTATTACTTGAATAATATTAACCAAATTGAAAGTACAGGATATGGGTATGCAATATAAGCAGTTATCATTCTTCTCTTCAAAATTATAAATCCAATAGTCTTTAAGAGAAAAAAAAACGTCGCGGTTTGACGCAACCCTACAACAAATCTCTAATGCGCCAAAAGTCTCAAGTCGACACGCGATGGCCATGTGTTGCATCGACTATGTCCAAATGAAAATTATTCGCGTAGGTCTACGTTGAGATAGCGTTTGCTAGATTGACTTATTAATAATTCATGTAAATTGTACTCGTCCTTTTCTTTTTATTCCAGCAACACGTTGCATACCAGGCGATTTACCGGGTTGATTAATCGACGTATTTGTCAGACCTGTTTTTTTGTAATTCACACGAGTGGGCTCTTGAGTAATCGCGGATATTGCTTTTTCAAGTATAGTTACGCGAGCTGCACATAATACGCATGATACTCTGGCTTGCCACGTTTATTGGGGAAAATTAATTTACTTTTCCAGCGGGTACACTGGATAAATTTTATACGTGCACCTACTTGTTTTTTGTCATGTTGCGCATAAAAAAATTTCACGCTTCGCGTAGTCTTTTATTCGATTTAATCTTCCATATTTCTTACAAATGTTCATAGTTATTATACAAAGAAAGAGTATTTAAACAGCTTTAACGAGCATTTCATAAATTCAATTACATTTACAAAATGTTGCTGGGAGAATAATGTGCATTTCTAGCAAACGAACGCTCAAATGTGATTCAATGAACATGAGATGGTGTATTGAATCATCTCGTTCTCAAGTATTATTAAATCGATTCATTTATGACGAGACGATTATTAAACAGTAAAATACTCTTTTTTTATCTTTTTATACCTCGTTTACGAACTGTTATCATACATCACCAGTGCAAGTGTCATGTGTATGTATAATCGATAACATTTCGTCTAAATATTTCAATTTTCTGCGCAGAATTACACAAGTAAATGGTCCCAATTGCAGATTCAACTGCTTAAATTATTTGATAATAAAAACAGTATGATTAATACCTTAACGACGAGTGTTGTATTGTATACTGTTGAAATATTGTTTTACCACTGGAAGCTTCCAGTAGGTGTCAATTGAAAAAGCGACGCGAAAACGCTTTTTTTTAACAAGTATTCGCACACTCGAATAAGATGTCGCGACGACAAAACCAGCAGACAAAAACCAACGATATAGACTATCTGGAAAAAAACGTGCCTGGGATTTCCGATGTGTATCACTATATTTCACGAGAATATAAATTGACAAGTGACTTCATTCATCATGTCAATTGTTACGATCAATATCCTTTTCAATGGGTCTTTTTTTGGAGTTGGGAATTTCCTGTGGAATATTTATTTTTATCACGAATGCTATCGCGATACTTTTACTGTAATTAACGTCTATCGTACGAATAGCCAGAGATGTATAAAAGAATTAATTGTTAGAGCATTGAAAAATGTGTATCTCTTGAAAATACATCAAGTATCACCCATGATTCGAAACTGTAAAATTCACTACGTCCCTTAGATCTTTATAGAAAAAACAACAAAGGCATCGCAATATAAATATTCGAATTTCAAACAAATTTCAAAAATGACCAACGTACAAAATTTGAACAAACCTCTCTCTCGCTCTAACAAACTCGAGAGAAAAAAAGCCCGTTCACGCACAAAATAGAAAAACTAAACAACGACCGCAAGCAGCAGCAACGAATTAGATGCTTGCTACTCGGCAGTAAACACCGGACTGGAGGCTGGCAACTGTTGGCGGGTACGTTAAAGCCACCGATTCTCTCAAGCCTCACTCACAACGTATAGCACGATCACTCGCTCGGATGTTTTATTCCAACAACCACTGGAAATCGTCGTGATATATTTGTTTCTTTTTACTTTTTTTTTCAAAAGGCGAGTGTCCTAATGATGCTGGCTACGGCACAAAAGACAGAATGATGTACATGTTTTTTAATGCTTTCTTCTCGCGCTAATTTCAAGGCGTCTCTTTTTTTATATTTGATTTAATAGACGTGGCGCATTGGACAGCGTTGTTTTTGTTGTATATTAGGCAGACGCGCTCTATGGATTTTGTTGACTGTGTGGGGTATCGCGCGCGCGCGCGCGACGCTCATACGCTGGATAATTCGAGCATTGTTCTTCGTAGCAATCTACTTGAACTGATTTGATCGACAAATGTGTTGCTGTATGTTCAACGGAGAAATTCCAAATGATTAAAATTGTAAGATAAATAGTTCAGTTTCCATTCAAGCTTCGTTCCGTTTCAAAGTGGTATAGCTAATTTAATTTGATAAGATACGTCGTACACGAGGTATTATTAGATAAAAAAATGTCTAAATTGGCCAAGACTGATTATGGATTTGAATGCATAATAACCGCGATCATTTTCTTCGCGAGTGTTTGTCAGAAAACATCATTGTAAAAAGCGCGTAGTTTTGTATTATTGTATTAATCACGATAAAGGCTGATTTCGATAGTATCCAGAAGTATACAATGTACGACACTTGAGTTAGAAAAATTGTAGCTGGAAACAGAACTTTATTTTACCGGTTTTTGATAGTATATCAACTGTATTCGTTTCCAGGTGCATTTTGACGTTAACCTGAGCAATCATAATCAAAGTTGACTATAAATCACTAAAGTGCACTAAAATGTAAAGTTGGAAAAATGTTTGGTGATTATAATTCTTTGGACCAATAGAGATCGTAAACCAATTGGAGAGACGCAGCAGATGTTATAGGAGCAAGATTAAAAATGTGAAACATGCCTAAATCAAAAAATCTGCACAAAGAAACACCTTTCCACCTCGAGCTCTCGAGCGTTTATACTCTTTAGCTCTCCCGCACACGCGTCCTCACGAATATTTTTTCTTCTCTTTCTCGCTCTCGTTCTCGTACGTTCTCCCTTTATTTTCGAACCTTTTCGTTCTTTCAAAAGTAAACGCCTTTTTTCTTTCTCTCGGCACTCCGTCTATTTTACCTTTTTACAAATCTTTACCGCTCTAGATTCATTTTCCAGAGTTTCATTTCGTATGTCACACGTTCATTTTCGAAAAAGAAAATGTCTAATATTTCGCAAAGAAAAAGCATTCTCTTTTGTTTTGTACGCAGACAAGTACGAGATTATGTTTGAAATGTGTTGGGGCACTCTTGAGCTTTTCACATTTTTTCACTCCCAGAATCTTCAATAGCTTGTTGCACCCCCCCCCCCGCCCTCTTTCCATTTCCCTCTTTGCCTTAATAGTTCTCTCTTTCTCTCCGAGTGTATCCTCTCCTCTCTCAAACCCTCTCTCGTTCTCGCTTATTCCCAGCGTCTCCTATTTCATCCATCCACGTCTTTAAACACTGTCACGATGCAGAAACCTGTCGTCGAAGCCTGAGCACACACGCACGCGTAAGGCATTGTAATCGAGACGGTATAATCTCAAAAATGGAAATTTCACGTTTTAAAATAGAATTCAGATATACGGTTTGGTTAGCGATCAATTTTTATGGAAAGGGACACGATCGCCTTGACCATTTGAGCCACGTGATTTTTATTTTCTTTCTACACGGCAGTATGGGATAAGCTATGTATTAAGGCGCGGATTGGGAATTAAATATCGGTGGCATAACGAAGACGCGAAGAAGCCATTTACACGAGGCTGCCGAAACGTTGTCAGGAGAAAGAACTGCTGCTGATATCCCGAGGATATTTCGAGAATTCCCGATGATGCATCGCGGCCTCGTGTAAAAGAGGCAATTAAGTTTTGGAACAACGCTGATTGCAATCGATGCATTTTACAGTGCAATTACCGAAGGCCCCTCTCTGACTTTAATTCCGAAAGAGGATAATGGCATTTTCGACGCTTCAATTGGCAGACTTGATGAGCCGATAAAACGATGTCGGAGGTGGCGGTAGTCCCCAAGAGCTCGCTGTGTAAACTTCATGCTTGCTTCCTTTTTTCTTTAGTTGTAACGTCTGATCCGCGTTGCGTATATTCTCTTCCATACTGTAATAACCGTCAGATATTGCCAAGAGGATGCTCAACTGTAAAACGTTTTTCGACTCGTCTCGAAACTTGCTCGTGGATCAATTGGTTTAGCATCGATTGATAAACAGTTTTTATGTTCAGCGCTCGATATCTCGTCGAGTTTGCATTTCGATTGTCAATTACGAATCAGCTTAGACTTTTTCGAAGCTTGAAGAAAATGCCTACAAGGCAAAAGTGAAATGATCAATTTGAACGTTCGATCGTTAAATAATTCGAATTATTTGGGAAGCATGTGCTCATTGTTGCGCCTGTACGATCTAGCATTAACAAAAAATGCTGGTAAATTAAATTGTTGTTCACGTTCGCAAAACCGCACGTTGATTGATGGTTATTACCAAGCGCGATAATCGCTAAAAATTCCTTCATAAATTAAGGGGTATACAATGCTAGTATATCAGTTAGATTTTTGCTCGACCGACGACAAACAAAAAAATTACTGCTAAAGTTCACTCGGCGGCTAACCATACGGAAAAAGTAATAGTCTCATACCTAGAATAAATTAAGCGAGTGCTCGCAACCTCTCTTTCTCCTTGTATCGCGTGTAACAGGTTCAACGAACACCTATTTGCCAAGTCGTGAGTCTTATCATCTGGTATCCTTCTCGTGGTATTACGCGTATTCTAGATATTCTCCCAGTAGTCTCTTTGCTCTCACGCTCACGTATACAATACAAGCCAAACAGACTTGAAAACTCACCTGATCCATATTTTCAGCGTGTTCCGTATCGGCGCTGCATTGGTTATGCTGCGTCTTGTCGACATTGGGTTCAGTGCTCGTTACTTCGCGACTCGAACTGGTCGAACGACGAGTCGTTGCTGGCGAACCATTCCTTTGCCGTTGACGCTGCTGCTGTCGCTGACGTTGCTTCCTGGCGACGATAAAAACAATTATTGTTCGTCGATGTTAATCGGAAGGCTCGAGTTTTTTGTCGTTGTTGACACTAATGACGAGTATATTTATGAGGACTCTGTTCAAAGGTAGTCGTTTATACGAGAGCCTCTTTTTGTACATACGTCCTGCTAATCATTACTTATGTTCGGCGTGAATGCGGAAAGTTTGATGCTTTGATTTTTAATTACTCAATCGAGAATGGATTGTGAGGCTCGTAATTGATGCACGTGTAATAAGATAATATTGACAAACATCAATTGGCCATTTTCATGAAAAGTCAGCGAAGTGGGAGGAAATTTCTAATGTAAAAATATATACGTTGACAATTTATTTATGTTGAAACGAAAAATGTGTTGAAAAAAATGCTCAAAGCAGTGTAACCAACTCGAAAAATTCCGGGTCAGTGAAGCATTTTTCCAGGCTGGCAATTCTTCGTAGGCTCGTAGGCGTGCTTGGCGTTGAACGCGACGGGCTCGCCGGCGTGCCATTGCTTTTGTCTTGCTGTTGTTTAGCTGACTCCTCGTCGCAACTTGGCCGTCGAAGTTTATTCGCAAGCACCGCCGACGGTGACGAAGTAGTAACACCGTTGGACAGAACCCGAGTCTCACCTACGTCGCACATTTTTTTATAGCTGCTCCAAATTTTTTTTCGAGGTTGGCTTCTGTTGACAAAAGACATTTGAAAGTTCATTAGTTCCCTAACAGTGTCTATAATGATTCAGATCGATATCCACAATACACTAATTAGACAATTAAGTCGTTACAGTTATTCATAGAGTAAGCAACAATAAGCATCAATTACGTCAAGTTTATTTTACAATGCCTTTTCGTGTATTTTCTTTCAATTTTTAACAAAACTACGTACAACTTATATCTCTATGCTAATATTAATAGAAAATCCTTCATCTTTACAATACAAATTGTCCAGCGAACCTTAAAAATAATCGGATGCAATTCTGAAACACAATATTTCATTGTCTCGAACTAACGTTTATTATTGTAACCACAATACTACATTTACTCATCGAAATATAATCGAATTCAAACGTTCGCGTTCTTTTCATATTTTCCGAGTAGGACATGTCTAAAACTTGGCCAATTTATGTTGTCTTAGCACTGTAACTAGCCGTGAAAAGTAATCTACTTATTTTATTAACGGTCCAATTGATTGTGCGAATTGAAACGTCAATTTCCACCCTCAACCGAACATAGTCGGAACGAAATGCTTTATTTTTTAATCTATCGTTGCTTTATAAGTGAGTAAAATAAATAAATAAAATATTTCGCTCAGTGTCGACGTTTAAGCGATCCTACTATAAAATAATTATTATCACGTTCAATCGAGTTGCAACTAAAACTATTGAAATAGTTGGTCAGGATAATAAAAGCGTCATATATCGTTGGATGTCGGATCCCATCGTCAAAATTGCATATTTGAGTAGGATATATTAGGCAATTTCTATTGAACAATAGTATACCAAAATCAAGAGTATGAAATTGATATATTATTGTCATTGCGACAATTTGAATACTTTTGATTTTAGAACAGCGAGATCATTATATCTTATGCAGGGAAAGATTAATGCTCATTCTACCTAGTGGTAAAGTATGGAACTAATCGCAAGAATTTTGCCGCTAAACGTTGTGGTTAGTTATTTTTATCGTTTTTTATCAAACTCAATGTCTATTATTTATATATTGGTTTGTAAATAGCGATGTATTTTAACGAGCACAATTAATAGATTAGCTATATTTAAGTGAAGGGTATTCAACATTGAAATCTTAGTCATAATATCGTCGCCAATGATCTTGTAATACACATCAGTGTTTATCCATTGTACTTATGTTGGAAAATTTAAACTATCAAATAGGTGTTTCGTTATAAGATTCCTATATAATTCTAGTATCTTAATGAAATAAAATTGCAGATAAAATAAATACGTAACGAGTAATTTTGTTTACGTGCAGCTGTACAATCAACACGACGAGAACAAAAGCTTTTACAAAGCTCGAGTTTAAAAGCTTTGACAGCCGAATCGGCAAGCATAGCACATCAAACGACAAAATGCACGAATAAAAGTGACTACGTAAAAAGTGTGCCAGGTCAATCTGGGCCAATTTTCCACCACCCTCCCTTCGCAGGTTTTGACTTTCAGTCTTCAATATTGCAGGCCGGCACACGATTTTACATTGAAATTTGGCGAGGTGAGCGGGAAATTGGCTTTTATATCTATGTATGTATGTACATGTAGGAAAGAAATACATTGGCCTATCTACGTGGAATCGGGTGAATAGGATGGGTCTTCCGACGCGAATTATTGACCGACCCTCAAAGCGCAAATCCCCTGCAGATGATTTTCTTTCGAGAGTTTCACCAGACATCTATCGGACATCTACATTTTTAACACAAAATTCCTCGCGTCTGTCGTTGTCGTTTTAGGCGCAATAATATATATAATATGGCGAGCGCATCTGGGGAAACAATCGATTATCAATTGGCTAGTTGCATTTTTTATCGACCAATCTATTCACTGCCGCAGCAGCTATCTTTTTATTCGGATTTTTCGTAATTTATCTCATTGTAGGTGAAAATCTTTTATAGGTTTTTCAGTCGGTCAATTAGAATTCTCTGTCAGAACGTTCAATTGTCAATACAAATTTTGAAATTATCAGCAGATTAATTGAAATAGCCGAATAAAGATCGCTAATGGGAGACATATTCCTGAAATTGACGACTCGATAGGAATGAATTATCTATTAAAATATTCAAGAAATCCAATTGAACGAGGATTTCTTGATCAATAACAAACGAATATATCCCTTTTACTTGAAAACGTTATTCTTCTTACTTTGCGAAGTAGCAATGAAAACTTCAATTCACACGTACTAAATACCAAAAGCACTCCGAATGCGATTTTCGAAATAAAATAACAAGACACTTGATACAAAATGCACTTATCATATTCCATTCCCTCCATTCGTAAACTATACTAGGTTGCTGGCAATTCCACATTCGACATGTAAATTTACAGTTCGTCCGTAAAAGTGAATAAGGCGCGGGTTGACGAGGAGGAAAAAGAAAATCGGACGGCGACACGCTCTATTAACTTGCGCTTGAGTCACTCCCGCGTTCGTCTTTGAACAGACGACTAAAAGAGAAAAGAACGAAACGACAAAGGTGGGTGAGGGAAGGATTAATTCTGTGGCAATATTTCATTTTCGCTCCTAGTCAAACTGGCCAACGCGCTTATTAATTGATAGAAATTTCAAGCTCGTTGCGACGATTATTAATTTGTCTGATGAGTGCTCTCCGTGGTTGATCACATTTACTCGCCGAGATTAGTTTTTAACGAGTATGCTAAACGGATAGCTTTCTCGGGTTAATTTCGAAAACACTGCAATTACGAATTTACAAAAATTGAAATATGCATCAAAAATAGTTGTTGGCTAAATTCAACATTGTTTAAGTCTAGGAGTACAATTATAATTAGAATATCACGGTTCTTCGTGTAATGGTGTGTAGAACGAACCACTTTGTACACGAGAAGAGTCCACGTGTCGTAGGGGTGCTCGAGGGTATATCCTATTTCTTTACAAATAATCAATAGTCCTGATCTTCCATTAACGATCTTCCAATTTCAAATTATACGCTTGTAATACGTAGATAAAGACTCAACTCATAGTGTGAAAACATACCAATTAATCCGAATGCCAACAATCGTGAAAGCGTTCAAACTTGGTGTTACATCGACTCGTCGGGGGGTGCGTACTTGCATTTAATCATTTCGTTAAAAATTTGACTGTGGGATGCAAAGTAATAAACAAAGAAGAAAGAAGAACGAAAACAGTGCGCATCACGTGCATCGAACCCTCGGTAATCAATACGCGAAGAAAAAAACTGACCCGACAAAAGCGCGCAGCTTATTCTTGCTACGTCTGGTGAAACCAAAATTTAATTTTGCAGGTTTCACAATGGCATACATCGTTCCTCATACTTTTCACGCTCTTTCTAATTATTGCGTCTATGAGAACGTTTGACGATCCCTTAGAACAATCTGACGTATGAAAAGACTAATATCGTTTTGTTTTTTGTCGACAATTTCGTTTAATAGTCGTTAGTCACTCACGAATGTACAGCTTTTTTCTATCAGTCTAGTTAATTCTTCAAAAAATAATAACTTTTTTGAAATAGTAAAGAATAAAAGAAAACAAATAATTATTTGACATGTCAATTTTCAAACTTACCCAAACAAAGCTCGGAGCTTTCAAGTCCAATAATGTGAAACTATTACCACATCCATCCTCATCACTAGTAATAGCAATAATCGCACGAGAAAAATCTCAAAGACGTCGTAATAACAATGCGGTGTGAAGGAACTGCGTCATCGAGGCCAAAAACAGACGCAAACGATGATATAGAACAGCAACAGAGAGAGAGAGAGAGAGAGAGACAGGAAAAGGCCGTTAAAAGCAGGCACACGACACAAGGCCGTATAAGGTTATGAACCGTTCGCTCTTGTGTGTGCGGTGCGCACCCTCGTACTGAGAGACTGGTGGCGCGCTACTGCAATAACGCAACTCTCTGTTTCTCTTTCTCTTACTGTAACGTCCAGCGAAACCAACCCCCTACATATACGTATAAGCACCTTTTCCACCACCACTATCAACGATGCCGTTATGCGTGTATGCGTGCATCTGCTGCTGCTGCTGCTGTTGTTGTTGTTGCTATACAGCTCCCTTTTTCGCTTGCTTCGTTTTAACCCTCCCCGATCGTCTCTCCTTCCTTCTCACTTGCACACACCCTGTGTACGCCGCAGACTTAGTCATACGCATACGTACGCTGTCGTTTTTTCTTTTGCGAGGGATTAAAATGAGAATGTGGGAGAGGCAGAAAGATAGATAGAGAGAGAGAGAGAGAGAGAGAGAGAGAGAGCAATGCTTTGTCTTGTGTTTTGTCAATCATGCATTCGTCTTTCTTGTTGCAAATTGTAGGATCATTATTGGAGTATTAGATAAATTTCTTATTGTGGTGAGGCCCGTCTTATCGTCGAATTTTTCAATGAAAGGCTATATTCTGATTTTTGAATAAATTGTGTTTTAACAAAAAATCTAATATACCGTAGTAAAACTATCAAATTAAAGCTAATACAAATTTTGATTTATTATTCTTAGTACTTTTTGTATCAAAATTCTAGAAAATTTTACGTACGTACTTTTGTCGATTACATATCAATATTCAAAATCGTTATATTGTTATTTCATCAATATTAGGTTTAAAATCCAACCGCCTGCATGTAAATGAAGAAGTAACAGTCCACGACCCATGTCAGAATATGCCAACGGGTACTATCCTAAAAGCTCAGGTCGTAAACAAAAATACCCTCTTTCGGGTACTCT
Source organism: Chouioia cunea (assembly GCA_030064505.1). Lineage (NCBI taxonomy): Eukaryota > Metazoa > Arthropoda > Insecta > Hymenoptera > Eulophidae > Chouioia > Chouioia cunea. The sequence goes on along the minus strand of JAOPFQ010000003.1, from coordinate 20,866,823 downwards.
ATCTTATTTACCAAGTGCTGTCTCCGTCATACTCAGCTTGGTGTTGTGCCCCCTTTCGAAAATGCCCCTCCCCCCCCTCTGTCTGTCTGTGTGTCTCTCTCTCTCTCTCTAAGCGTCATTACGCATGTACCGTATATACCCCCAAGAAGTTGAGTACGTGTTTAATGCAGACCGGTCAAACCTGCCCCCGTTGCTAGTCTAATGATATGGCTAGGCTCTGAGCTTAACGGAAACTCCGTTGCAGCTGTGGACGCGTGACGCGTTGTATGTTTAGAAAATGTTCCGATAGCACTTAATGATTTAAAATGCTGTACTTTATTTATCTTTTTATGACAATTGACTAAAACCTTTTTTCTCGGCAAGAGAAATATTGCTCTCGTTAAGCTGATCACCACGATGAACTCGCATAATAATTAAAAGTCGATGGTTCAATGGTCGTCAGTCGCCACGGAACGACGAACATTTGTTCTTGTTGTGTTTTCGTGTATAGAGGAATGTTAATTGTATTTATTTGTTGAAGCCGAGCTTTTAGCTGTTTCTCCTTCACACGAATGTTTTGCCTGCTAACAGTATAATCAACGATTATTATACGATTACGTCTTTGTGAAGATCACGTAAACAACCTAATTAATTGGTTACGAAACTCCAAGCAAAGTAAACAATTAAAAGGCAACATTTTGTTATTTCTCTCCATGTGCGATAAAACGCGTAATATACAACAGTTTATTAAAGGGATACGAGAAAAGGAATAATGAAAGGAAAAAAAGAAAAAAAACGTGGAATCGTAGGAGAATGATGATAACGATAAATCGATGGACTAGAATATATTTTGTTATACATTTCAAGATAATAACGATAATTGTAATTGGACATATATAGCGTAGTTGATTAACCAAACCATTTACCGAAACAGCCAATCATTGTATGTGTACATGTGTAATTTGTAATGTGATGGAGAATGTTCGACGACGTATTAGTCTCGACAACGACTTCCACATTGGTAGGCTGAAATGAAAGTTATTCATCAGGCGTGGACGAAAGTCCGTCATTTATCCAACCATCATAAAACGAATATTCGTGGTTATCCTCAGTTGAAATTGATCAAGTTTCTATTAAAATTATTCGGATTGTGGCCGTATCAGTCCAAGTTAACCAAGACCTGCAATTACTTTATCTTCACTGCATGGTCTGTGACTTTCATGGTGCCTTTGGTAATTATAATTCGTTTGCTCTTATGTAAGTTGCAGAAATACGCGTAGTGCAAAGCTTTGCATAGGCATTTTTATTTGAAAGTTTAGTAACCCACGTAGCTTATGGGTGGAATTTGCCTGTAAACAAAAGAATAACGGAATAAAAAAAACCTTAGGTTCGAGGATTGAGAAACAAAACGGAACTGAAGATGTTACTAGTCATTGAGATACTAATCAGTGTAGGCTGGATTTTAGGCACTTTAGTTCAAGGTACAATGCTGTTTATGAGACCTCAGTGGTTACTGAAACTTTACGAACAAATCGAGAACGACTGGAAATACATAACCGACAGCGAGGAACTTGCCATACTGCACAAATACTCTCGGCACGGCAATTACTGGAATTTGATTTACATAGGTAATTGTTACGTCAAATTTGGCTGTTGTACTCATTGCGATAAGGAATCAATTGTTGTACGTTTAGGAACCTCGATAGTTTCCTACTCCATGTTTTTTTTGATGATGTGTTTGCCTTTCTACACCGGCATCCACGTTCAGCAAGACATTGTGCAGGTGTTTAATTATTACTCGAAAGACTGGATGTTTTCTGGAGACAGCCGTATTATTCAAACGATCGTTTATTTTTGCTTGGAAGCTATTTACGGCACTCTACTCTACTTCACCGTAATGACGGTGTACATGTCTAGCGTTCAGCACACATGTGGAATGTATGCTATCGTAAGGTACAAATTTTACAAAAGTCATCAAATAAGCAATTGATAATACGAACGATCGCTCAGTCTCATTGTTTGTTTCTTGTGATGCGTAGTTTTAGGCTACGCAATTTGGTGCCGGCATCCGACAAAATATCACCAACTGACAAGGAGAGCGACGCTGTCATTATTCCTCAAATATTAGATATCATTGAGAAGCACAGAGCTGCTATCAAGTATGTGACGTATTTTGTCTGGTCTGTGTTGAATGTTGGTATTGAATATTGGAGTACTTTTGTCATCGGCTTTGCACATGTTTCAGAAGTGCCCATATCGTTGGCAGGACGTTTAGCAGAACGTTTTTTGCTATACAAATTGGCTGGCTCGTATGCTTGGCACTAATTATCATTGATGTAGGCAGATAACATTACTTTGATGGTATTAATATGTTCGGTCGAATGACATTTTTGCATTTATTGACTTTTAGTTGAGCCTCAATATCAATAATACTTATTCAACAATCAGAATAGTTTCTATTAGTACGGTATTCTTTTTACATTCATTTTACATGAATTACGGAGGCCAACAAATAATTGAGTTTTCAAGCAAAGTTTTCGTATCCACGTAAGGCAGCTGTTATATTTATTCTCATTGATCGACACAGCAAACAACAAGTTTAACTCAAGTTCCATTAAAATCTTGGTATAGGTATTTTGTAGACTGGAATTTGCTGTCAACAAAGGCTCGAAAGATTTTGTTAATGATCATATTGAGGAGTTCCAAAACTAAAAAATTGAGCGCTGGAGGAATGATACTTTCGTTAGAAAATTATACAACGGTAGGTCAATTTACCATTTTTACATCGTCGATTATTGCAAAGCGTTAAATAAGCGCGTTTATTTTACAGATTACAAAAGTATCTTGGTCATTAGCAACTGCTTTTTTGTCGATGAAACAAAAGATGGACTTGTAAAGAAAGCTATTAATTATAATTACGTCAACAAAAATTACAGTTGCAATTCGTTTCCACTAAAGATAAAGTTGATCGTGGTAAGCTCTAAAGTACCACGTATAAAAAAAGAATCATCTATTAGAAACATAGAAGACGTCGCGTATATTTTCAATGATAACGTGTATATGCTATTAAATGGTATCCTATTGATACGCCTAACATTTAAGCTTTCGAAATTATTTCATTTTCGCACTGCACAGCACGTAAAGTCTGAAAAACAAACGTGATATGCGCTGAAATATCCATTTCCTATAATTATCAAATTGATTGTTACAGAAAAAAAATGTGTTGAGAAAAGATACGTGCCGACGAAGCCCTTGCACGTGCACTGATAACGAAGCTTCCTAATGGATTAATGTCTTCAGATATGTACGAGAAATTACGACGACGACTCTGATTGCACAAACGAAAGCTTTTCCTATTCATTTTCCTCATTTGTGTATTGATAAACATACCCCGACACTGGAGGAGTTTGCGACGAGCATCGAGAACGCGTAACCGTTATATCCCGTGATTACAGCCTATCGACGAGGGCGGTGAGGGCGCTGACATGATTATTTACTGCGTTTGTACGACTGGCGCAGATAGGAGAGTGTATAGCTCTTGCCAACACATCTCGTTCGGGAAAATTCAAGCTTCAGTTTCTTTAATTTGACCGATAACACTATCTTTTCTGACGTTCGATGTACGATCACGTATCGTCTGTATCGAATCTTCATTTGCCAATTGTAAGATTATATTTAATTTGAGAAACAAAGGGATTCTGTAAAATTTTACGAGTTTCTCCAGTCACTGGCACGTTTACCGTAAAACGCAACATTTATGAACTTTTATTAACCACGAAAGCTCAAGCAAATATTTAAAAAAATGCGTTATCGCGATTACTTTCGAAAAGTCATCAATTCGTCCATCTCGTCGAGATGTCAAAGTGCGACATCTCGCTCGCGAGTTTTGTACATACTGGAAGGAAAAGAAAAAGAACACCTCTTCCATTCTCTGGAGTAGCATCCTGCAATAAACGAGAACACGTGTAAAAGTAGCCGAAGCTTTTTACGTGTTCGCAATTTCGTTGTTTTTTCCCTTGTTCTTCAAACCATCAAGTAACAACAATCATAGTCGACGAGAGAAAGAGAGCGAAGCTCCGCGTCGCGACACGGCCATGAGCGCGAGAAATTGTAGAGCCAATCGATTCGACGTGGCGGCAAACTCTGGAACTGTATTGAGACGAAAGGAAAAGCCACGATTGTTCACGGCAAGCAGTGTAGAGAGATGACATCTTCGAGGGGAGAAAATTTGATAGGTGTGCTGAGACGTATTGTGCGCTTGTGAACACGTAGGTGTGGTAGGTGGTGGGCTCTAGGCTGACGTTTAAAATGTTTGTATCTCGTAACGGTTTTATGGCAAAAGTATCTGTATTTTAATAAAAAAAGGAGACGTTGCTCGGTAAATTTTCCATAAATACGTCATTATTGTGGAAAAATAAACGTTTCTTTACAACCGTTAGAAAATCCGACCTGATCGAAAATAACTCCGAACGATTCCTCGAATTCATAATTTTGTTTATAAATACATTCGTGGCGTAAATTAGAGCGCTATAGTCGAGTCAAGTGGTAATGTCATAGTTAACGAGTCGGATATTTCGGGATACAGGTATAACGATTTAATTTTAAAATCATTATATAAAAATCAACGAATAAATATTCATTTCGAATGTTTTGAACGCGACTAATTTGAATAAAATTAAAGACTAGGAGCGGGTTTATTAATCAAAACGTTGAGATAAAGTAGAAAGTTATCCTATTCGGAATGACTTCGTATTACGTGCTTTCAAGTTCGCCACTTTTACTTGCTAATCTGATGCAATGCAAATATATGCATAGCCGGTCGTCTTCTGGTTATTGCCTAACGCGGTAAATACATTGTTTCAACTCTAATTTTACGTAATACTACATGTATATTGAAATATGGGGTATGGCGAGCAGCATTGACTAAGCATGACGGAACGGAAAAGGGCGAAAAATGACAGTAGAATCGACGTGTACGTTAAAAAAAGAGAATTTTATTAAACTATTTAGAGTCTAAGTCTGAGTTAATGCTTGAGCTTAAGCGACGGGAAGGTGAGCACCCTGGGGTTGGAAACCATTCTCGTCAGCGACGTAGTTAACGGTGTAGGTCTGTCCGTCTTGTGGGTTGACCCAGCTGAAAGATCCACGGACACGGAGGACGGACTCTTCGGCGCTGCGAGCCTCAACTTGAGCGTATTCTTCGCGTTTCTGACCATCGGACAATTCGTAACCGAACTGGTAGTTGTCCAGACCGATGTTGTTCGAGGGTGTTTCCTTGAGAACCACCACATCGGCATTGGAGGCTGGGGCATAAGTGGGATAGACTGGCTGACGTCCGGCCATGGCGACGGCAATGAGAGCAGCCAAAACAATGAACTGTAACAGAACAATTTGTTTAGTTGTAGATCTAATTTTCACGGTAGTACACAATCATGTGCACCGTTAAAAAAGGGTATTAAGTTATACTATCGGTTTGAAGAGTACTTGGAAAAGTAATAATTTTTGTGCAGGATTGGAATATTCGAAAATGTAAAAACAAGTGGGACGCGCCAATACTCATTGTCTTTTCGGAAATGTACAGCAAATGTATCCAATTTAAACGTTTAAAGTCTGGACAGTTATTTAAAAAGAGTCTTTAAAATATCGATATTGTAGAATTCGAACTGCTAACAGTACTTACGGATTTCATGTTGGATGTGTGTGTGTGTGTGTGTTCGGAGGAGATCTGAACAAGAGAAGTCGTAGTGGACCAAGTGTGCCGTCAGTTGCAAGTCCGAGCTATTTTATACTCGTAGAGATGGTGCCATAAAAAAATTTCACTAGCCTATCCCCAATAAACGGCAATCACCGAAAGATGCTCTTATGCCATTCACCTTTGTCACCAGTTTTTTTTTCGACTCATCCTTGTTTGGCTACCTAGGGTGACCTTCGTCCCATTGCGTTTTCGCACATACAAACATATACACGTAATCGTTTTCGGTTTCCTATGCTCGTGTGGCCCAGCTGCGTTTTGCAGTAATCCGTAAAAGCTATAACTCAGTATCGATGAATATTATAATATACAAATCCGCCTCTAGGCTATTTGGGCCAATCCGTTTTATACGTACTTCTCGTTTGGATATTTCAAAAAGGTGTCGAATTTCGTAATCGCTATGATACTCCTAAATGTTGTTCGAAATTTTGTAAGTGATAATTTCGACCAAAACTAAAATCTTGGACCATACTAACATTAAAAAGTGTATTAAATTGTCTACAATGTGACAAGTATTCTCTTTTGTAAAAAATTATAAATGGTATAGATATATTGTATGAACCTACATTGTATGTAACAATTATCAATTTTTTAATCATTTAACCACGTTGGATTATCAATTGATTGTCGGGTATCTATTTAGAACAATACTAGTAAAAATTACGCAAGTACAACTTCGCCGTGCCTCGCGCATTTTCAGGGTTTCTGAAAGCTTTTAACGTTAACGACTGAACTTGTTTTGTAGACTACTAATGGATGACAAAAATAAAATAGAAAGGTGTTGAAATATTCCAATCAAATTGAACAACGGTATTCAAACTGAACAATCTACATTGATAATATAATCCCATTAGAAATGCGTCTGTTTTCGTAATGTGATCGTTTGAAAAGGTCTGGTGTTGAAATCAATGTGATTGGTATTAAACTAGTTCGTGTATTGATGTTGATTATTATACAGTTAAAACAGTGGCATTCACGCAAAATAACGAATAAAGTTTTATCAAACAAAATGAAAGTAAAACGCCGATGTATCTTGGAGTAATAACCTTGATTTAATTTGAGACAAAGCGATACGCCCTTAGAAAAAGCAATTGAATCCATAGAATAATATAAAGTCTTTGGTTCAAAGTCGACCAATACGAAATATACATCATATTTATACTTGCAAGATGCTCGATTACTTAAAATATGTAAATTCATTATAACGAAGTGAATTTCAATGTGGATATATTTCATTAATTGCTTCAAGATGGAATCCATTGCTTTATAAAAGTTACGTCACTTTAAATAAGAGTTCATCTAAATAGAGAGGGCTTAGGTATATAGCTTATTCAATTCGAATAAATTTATGTTTTTATGTATTTTAATTCGATGAATCTAAATTTTTAAATGGCTGTTCCACAGACTGGAGGTTTAATTGTATGACATTTTTTTAACAATCTTCTCAACTTCTTTAGCAGATATGGAACAATAAAAATATTTGCAACTTGTTATTAATGATTAAAATATGTTGATAAAGATTCTATGGAATAATGTACACGAGAAATATCTTGATTAGCCCATTCGCATTGCCGAGACTATATCTGCGATTCTTGACATTTGATGTTCAACGTGATTCACGTCACCTCGTCGTAATAAATGTAATAAACTGTTCAATGCTTTGTAATTTATTGTCACATGCATGGTTTAAACTGTAGGAACCATGTAAAAAACCTTGTCAATATGCATACGTATAAATCAATGATAGTACAAACATTCGTCGCATAATCTACATTATTCAACGTTAAAATTCACTTATTCAGGTAAGCAATAAGACCTTTATGCAAAAATATTGAACTACTGTTATTTTGTTCAATAAATATACAAATAAGAACAACGTTCGCTATATTTACGCTTTGACCAAAATGTATGGTTTATCAATAATTATTCTGACAAAAACAACTTAATACGTATAAATGAGCTTCGGTATACATAATACTTCAATAAGAATCCGGAAATCATTGAACGATGATATTTAAAAAAGTCATATGCCGGTAAAACTTCCCGCCCAACTTTCAATCACGCGAAGTTAAGTGTTAACGCGTTCGATATCAGCGGCGCGTGCGATAGCGACAAAGTTCATTTGGTAGTCTTCGGGTGCTTCACTCTCTCTTTCTCTCTCTCTCTATCTATCTATCTATCTGTCTTGCGGACTGCCTTAACCCCCATCGTCTCTCTCGAAGACGACGACGACGACGACGACAACGACGTTCGGTAGTGCTGAGACAAGTCCGTATTCCGGAAAGAAAGCTTCACAATGCAGGCAAATCTGTGGAATTTGATGGCAGCGTCGATGAAGGTAATGTTCGTGAGTGCAGTCGCGTGATCAGATCAGTGGAGTGTGTTTCCTTGCTCTCCTTCGAAAGCTGTGAAGGGCAACCTCGCGTGATCATCAGCGAGTGATTTTCAACGTTCTCTAATTTACCATAACTCATTAGCAAATTCATGAGTTTTGTAGTGTTGCAATAACACGAGATTGATAAGAAATCATCTGCGTGGAAGGTCGATTTACTTCGAAAGTCCGTTGGTTATGTCACTTTTTTTTGTGACACTTGGCGCTTCTGCTGCTCGCGGAGGTCTTCACCGACTTATTTTTTGTCTCACTCGCACTTGTTTGCCTGCATGAATTTCACTTTCGTGCTTTTATCGCTTGGAAACTTGAATTAAAAATGTCCCGATTATCGAAATCGCTGATTGATAAACGTCACAATTAACGATTATTTTGTGGAATTTGTCATTCTGAGTAATATCCTCGCATTTTTTCAGTAATTTTTGTATGCTCAGGTGTGCAAAAGTGTAACTCATTAAAAACAGTTACATATTTTATGATTTCTTAGCTTTAATTGTCATTGCTATTATTTAAGTAAATTTTGTATTTAATCCAATAATCTTCCAGTATTGGAATTTTCAGGAATAAAGCCATTAGACTAATTAATTACGTTAATGACGTAACAATACCAATTTTAATAATTATTAATTTAACGTTAATTTTATATCTTGTAGCCAACATGTATGAAGAGAGTTGTAAGTCCTATGCTGTCCGCTGTACAGCAGAGAAGGTACGCCAGTACTTTGGATGCAGATATTGTTGTCATCGGTTCTGGTCCTGGTGGCTATGTAGCTGCGATTAAAGCTGCTCAACTTGGAATGAAGACTGTGTGCATTGAGAAAGATCCTACTCTTGGGGGAACCTGTTTAAATGTAGGATGTATTCCTTCAAAGTCTTTACTAAATAACTCGCATTATTATCATATGGCACACAGTGGTGACTTAAATGAAAGAGGAATTAACGGTGAATAGCTTTTTCAACAAATTATTAGTTGGTTTATGATCGACTTTCTTGATTTAATATTTATTATTTTCAAATTGACAGTGTCTGGAGTTACTCTTGACTTGCCAAAGCTCATGGAACAAAAGAGCAATGTTGTTAAGTCTTTGACAGGAGGAATAGCAATGCTGTTTAAAAAAAATAAAGTAGAATTAGTCAGTGGTCATGGTAAAATCACTGGTCCAAACGAAGTGACTGCATTAGGCCCAGATGGATCAACTGTAGCAACTGTCAATACAAAAAATATTTTAATAGCAACAGGCAGTGAGGTTGCTCCTTTTTCAGGTATTGAGGTTGATGAGAAACAAATTGTTTCTTCCACTGGTGCTCTTTCGCTGACCTCTGTTCCCAAGAAACTTATTGTTATCGGTGCTGGTGTTATTGGTTTGGAGTTGGGATCTGTATGGCAAAGGTAGGTAGAAACAATTATTAAAAAATGGTTGAAAAAAATAGGAGAACAGCTGATTGATGATTCATGGTTTAATGTATTCAGGCTAGGATCTGATGTGACTGCAGTTGAATTTATGAGTTCTATTGGTGGAGTAGGTATTGATGCAGAAGTTAGTAAAACTATGCAGAAAATTATGACCAAACAGGGGCTTAAGTTCAAGTTAGGAACAAAAGTAACAGCTGCTGCCAGAAATAACGGAAATATTCAAGTAGCCTTGGAAGATGCTAAAGATCCAAGCAAAAAAGAAACTGTTGATTGTGATGTTTTGTTGGTATGCATAGGTAGGAGGCCTTACACGAATAATCTCGGTCTAGAAGACATTGGTATTGAAAAAGATGAAAAAGGAAGAATACCTGTCAACAGTAGATTCCAAACTGTTATTCCAAAGTAAGTTTAAATATTATTTTGCTTCATACATGATACAACGTAAAATTACAATACATTAAGTTTACTTAATTATGTATAGTATTTACGCAATTGGTGACTGCATTCATGGACCTATGTTAGCACACAAAGCTGAAGATGAGGGTATTATCACTGTTGAGGGTATTGCTGGAGGTAAATTAGACTCAACTAGTTATTTAACGAAATCGTTCGTATTTATCCTAATGGTGTACACAAATTTATTAGGTGCTGTACATATTGACTACAACTGTGTTCCAAGTGTAATTTACACCCATCCAGAAGTTGGTTGGGTAGGAAAATCGGAAGAAGACCTCAAGAAAGAAGGTATCGAATACAAGGTCGGCAAGTTCCCTTTCATGGCTAATTCGAGGGCAAAGACGAATCTCGAAACTGACGGTTTTGTCAAAGTTTTGGCTGATAAAAATACCGACAAAATTTTGGGTGTGCATATGATTGGACCAGCTGCTGGTGAACTTATCAACGAAGCTGTACTTGCTATGGAATATGGTGCAAGTGCTGAGGATGTTGCTAGGGTTTGCCACGCTCATCCGGTAAGTTTTAAGAATAAGCTTCTTAGGAACACAATTTATTAACACGATTGTTTCAAAATTAATGTTATTACATAATACCATAAAGGAGAAAAAATGTTCTTTTTTGATGGTAAATTTATATTATTTTTAACGTACGCGTACATTTTTAACTACACTAGATTTTCAAAACTCTAAAATTTATAAATTATTAATTAAGATTCTGAAAAAGTCTTAGCAATCAATCAAAACAAATAAGAAAGGTTGTTTTCGGCATTTTAGTTTTATAGATGACTTTTTATCTTTAACGAGATTGATAAATGCACGTATATTCACAACGAAGTCTGTACTCAAACATGTTTCTGTTCTTTTTGGTGAAAACGAAAACTCGCAGAAGAAAATAACGATGAAATTTCAATTTCAGACTTGCGCGGAAGCTTTGAGGGAAGCACATTTATCAGCGTACTTTGGCAAACCAATCAACTTCTAAGACGTTGGAAGCATCAGATCTCACGCTATACATCTCGAGGAGGCACTGTAGCTCAAAATCTAGTCTGCATTGTGAGACGTTGCACACTGAGGTAAAAGATACGTACACAGAGCGAGGCCGTTGTTGATATTCGGCCGTCAATTTGCTGCCTCTCGCTTATCACTGTTAAACTACGACCGATCCATAAGGCAACTTAACCCAAAACTGTAAATAAGATTTTCAATCATCAATTTGAAGGAGGGATTCAGTGACGTTTCTTCAAATAGGTTTATCATTGTCTTATAAGCCTCGTATTTATTGAGAATAAATCGGTAGCCGATGCGTCTTAAAGGCGTATAGGGCTGTGAAAAGTTCGCATCGAATTTCTTCTCAATCCTACCCAAGATAAACGCTCACTTATGACTTACACACTAATTGTTATTTATCAAGCTCGTTTTCTGTTAAGATGCATTTGCTTTTACTTTCATTAATTATTGGTTCTTTGTGTATCATAATCTTTAAAGTAGAATCCATTGTTTTTCACACCAACGTTCATTTTCTTTAAGAATGAATTTTTAACTTGAAAAACTTCGGATACCATCAAATAACTTATTTTTTGTGCTACGTGGGCCGAAAAAAAATACATTGAACAATTTTAAACGATAGTAAGTTGTTATATAATTCATATATTTTATTAGACCAGTATTGTTATCAACTCATTCAATGAAAATAATAAAGTTTAAGTTGTAAAACCTGTGTAACTGTTAAATTACATTTCAATTGAATTCATCGAATAACAAGTCAATATTCACCAAAATAACAATCAGCAGAATTTTAATGCTTCAATCGTCAGTTAAAATTTCAAGATTGACAATTCTTACATTGCCAGTCATTCTTATTGGTATTAAAATAATGTAATGCAAGATTATCGCCTTGTGAAATGTATCATTCTTTAAAGTGATTATACACTGCAGTAGATCTCTAAATTGAAGAGAATGTCGATTTAATTAAATTGTTTTGAAATAATCTTTACAAGAAAGTAACTGAATTTAAATATAAATTATACTTAATTATACAAGATATATCCATGAAGTTCCATAGACATAACATTTGTCTATCAATTTCCACATATTTTTCTTGGTACTTGTATTATCTATAAGCAATATTCAAAAGATAGTGCGAGCTAATTTATTTTAATAAAACTTTTATGTTGTATGTGTGTTATCGTGAAAAAGAAAGAAAATACGCTGTACTTGCTACGGAAGGGTCGCGACAACTGCAACCTAAACATGATGTTGACACTCGAATGCTAAATTATCTGTTAAAAACAACATTTGCCTTCAAATAATCGCGCGTTGCACGCATGTTCCCCTCAGGGGCGTAAACGCTGTCGGATAGTGGCTCCATAGCAGACGGCTAGTCGCGTAGAAGCTCGCGTTGATTGTGCCGCCACTGGACCGATTAAAAGCCGACGACGACTTGCGTTTGGCGTATAGCGGTGGTGGCGGGAGCCAGCGGCAACGGCGGCTACGAGGCGCTCGGCTCAGTGCGTCGTCGTCCTCTGCTCACACGGTTGCCGGCATTCACCCCCTCGTTATATATACATCCATCTACGTATAAACCCCTGGCAACGCCGCGGTTTTGCCGGGTAACAGCTAATATATATATATATATATACACTCACGCACACGCCACAGTCTGAAGTCATAACGATGTTGTTGTTGCCGTCGTTGTTGTTGTCGTTGTCTTAGTGCGACAGTGCGCGACGATGAGAGTGAGTAGTGTGTTGTTAAGTGACAAGTGCGACATGTAGCTGCCAAAATGATGTGGACTACCACGAGGACTACTAAATATGCTGTCGGTGAGTGCAAGCTCTAGACGTCGTCGCCGTCTTTGTGTCCACAGCGGGATGGAGGGATGATTTAATTCAACGCGGACGCCTTTTTTATCTTACTTTTTTCTGCGGATTCCTCTTTGACATTGAAAGAAAGAGAGTACAGTGGCATACCTCATTAATATTGAACGAGTTTGTGCGCTTTTTTCTTCTTTGTTGGCTTTGATTCGGGAGCTGCTTAATCGCGAGCATTTAGCATTTAATTGTCGTCGCTGGTAAAAACTGTGGGATATGTAATAGCATTAACAGCGGCCTTTTTAAAAGAGAGCCTTTTTTCCTCGCAAGCTATAGTTGAGAGAGAAGGATTACGGTATTCTGTGGGTATGTTGATTGAGCGACATATTTTTTTGACAGACATTAAAGTTTCAATTGTAAAGCATTAAACGAACGTCGTATATAGCAACTTGCTGCTGATTCATACATAAACTTATCCCCGCGAGAATTAATGATGTTGACGCGTAGAGAAAATGTATAATGCAAAGTAGTAGGACGATTTTCTTATCAAGCAAATTAATGGTTTTGTTTGAGGGAGTTGATTAATGAAAAGTCGTCGACGCAAACACGTATGTGTGAATTTAAATATTTGTTTCTGTGGCATTCAGAAACTTCATTGTTCAAAATTGTTATTCTTGTTTTTTACTTATAGCGAAAATGTACGTGTGACCGAAATCTCGTCATTTTTATGCAGTCATCGACGCGCGCGCGCGTGTGCGTGTGTGCATGTGTCATTTTCCTCAGTTTAGATATTTTCTCGCGAAAAGTAGACGTTTTTTTGCTGTCCGCAAGGTCGAGAGACAGAGATGCATGCCGAGTTTTTCGAGGGAAAATGCTATTCGCTTTATTATTATCTCGCGCTCACGAGCGTTACTCCCCACTCTACGCATCACACGCGGGTTGGTATGGTGCGTGTGTGTGTTCTACGCGGACGATCCATTCATACATTGATCGTAGCGGTATCAACAGTAGCTTTAGGAGCTTAATATAAGTCGGTATAGACACGTTGCTTCTTCAGCTGGCCCTCGATGATTATTAGTAATTAGCCAAGAATTTCGGCTGAAGATATTTCTCGGATTTATTTTTTTTATTTTTGACGGTGATGTGAAGAAGTGATGTTTATCTTTCATTGAAGTTGGAGTTAGCGCGCGCGCGGGTAGTTCTTTGTTGATCAGTTCGTGGAAAGGCACAGAAACTATGTTTTTTTTTTTTCATCGCTAGTTTCATTTTTCAAAAGTCACAGAAATTTCAGGAATTAATCAAACGTGCAATAGAATTCTCTCACGGGCTGCCGGTACGTCACTCGTTAGCGAAATTAGACTTATTAGGTCCAATTTGAATCCCGCATGTTTGACTGAAGCTTACGTGAAAAAGAAAGGAACGCAAGTTGCACACAGTATGACATAATATTTCAAAGTAGGTTTATTATTTGAAAACAGACGATAACTGCTATACGTTTGCATTATCTTCTACGATAATGTTCGCAACGTCATGGAGCCGTTGGTTTGTTTGTTGAATTCAAGCTCGCATCGCTTGCACGAGAACAATTAGAAAGCTCTCGATTTCAGATTAGCAAACGTTGGTACATTTAGCATCGCATTGCCTCTCTCTTGTGTCATTTTCTTCTTGACACAATTTCTCTTGTGTCATTTCATTTGTTTGTCTGAGTCTGATTTGATTTTGATCAAAATCAAAATCAAAAACAAAACAAAACAGCTTGTTTAGCTCTCTTGTTTAGCTGCTCATTTTTGATTTCAGCGCGTCTAATTTTGCCTCATTCTCCATTGTACTCATCGAGCTTCGTGTCCGTTGGCGATTCTTTCCTCTTTCTTGCACACTTCTCTTTGCTGTTCGCGTGCGCCGTGATCTTTCCCTTCCTCACGGCTACGTTGCCATTGTTGCAAAGAGAAAGATGGGTCTTTGCTGATTAAGCCAAGTGCGCGCAGCAGCAGCGGCAGCAAACCTCGTCGTCTCTCTAGCATTATTCGACCAAATTGGACTTGTTTGGACATCTCTCAACGTCCGCTTTGCTACTTTTCTTTATTTGACTTTGATGAGGGAGGGAGGGAGGGAGGGAGGGAGAGCGAGAGAGAAAGGGAGCTGAGCTTTCTCTCGACTGAAAAATTGTTAAAGTGACGAGTGACGCGAGGTCGGTAAATATTTGAGAATCAAATCACGTATGGCGTCGACGACGTATAATTTTCTATTCACAGTCGTGTCTATTTCGCTGAGAGTGACGTGCGTTTGGTACGTCTTTGTACGCGAAATCGACCACTTTTATCGTAGTACGCTTATCATTTGGCTTAGTCATAACTATTTAGAAATATTTTATTTAATTTGTTCATCTTTAAGTGCAACCGTTGTCGAGTGAGTGTCTCTTCGTGGATACAATTAAACGTTACGCAAATGGTAAACAAAAGCATAAGCAGAAAGATCGCTAACTCGAGTGAATTGGGTTAATTGTGCAAAGGTATTCCGTGCAATATTCCATACTCGCAGCATCATTACAAAAATCAATCACGAAAGGCTATTATACCGAGATGCAAATAAAAACGACTACGCGTCGTGCTTCGTTGCGCGGCTTTCGCCGTTCTTCCTCGGAGGATTCCTATAGCTGATTTTTCACCGAAGATCGAATCGGACGACATTGGCATACTAAAGCAGGATGCCTTGTTACATCTTCGCGGAGTCCATTCGAGCAATCGATTAATACACAACGATGGAAAAGCATCTCTTGAAATCACGCATAGGCCGTGTACGGGCTGGCAGCTGCGCCTGTACCCAGAGGGGACAAAAGCCGTCGAGACCAAAAACGTGGAGCAGCAACACAAAAGTTCAAATCACTTAATCCGGGCGTCTTTCTTGCATTGCGCGATATCATCGAAGAAGCAAGGAATATAATATCGGCGCACAATGCGGAAACGCGCAAAGAAAGAGAGGGAGATCAAAGGAATGGGAACGCCGTAATTCCAAGTTGGACGGAGAACCGTGCCTAGGCCAGCGGCTGCTGCTGCTACCGTACTTACTGCTTCATTTTTTTGCAAGAGATCGTTTTGCCTCCGACGTTGCGCGACGTGCTTTTCGGAAGGCAAGTGTTTAGAGGTCTTTATTCTTTACCCGCCATGGACGCCGATGCGCTCAAAACTATGCTCGCTCAACGAACTGGGCCCTTCTCGCGAAAGTGCTTGTGCCCATGAAGAGAAAGATCGATTGCAAGAGAATGTGTTTGGCACTTTGCTGCGATTTTGCGAAACGGCAAGAGTAGCGAGTTGGAGAAAAAACATGGAAAAAACAAAGAGCCGAGTTTTGTTGTCGTGAGTTTCGATGTCGTGGGTTTCGGAAATGCATTGCTGGTAACAGTTGGTTCATTCACTCTGCGTATTATATAAAGCGAACATTGCAAGAATAATAAAAAAACCTAAGGCGCATTCGTGAATAACCAAAGGTCATTTCCGGCAAATGGCACGCAATAACGATTCCATCACTCGCCGGGTATTATACGCTCTCAATTTTTATTTTCAATTCGTCGCGTCAAAGGGAAGCTAAACTGACGTTTCGTTAGCGGAGCAACTTTGCTAAATACTGCAACGGGCATGCGCGCCGCGCGTAATCAATTGACTCTCGTTATAAAGTTAATCTAAAAGAAAAGAAAAAAATGCTGTGATTTACTAGTTTGTCGCGTGTATTTTTGGAGCGACGCAGCAGCAGTGGCAGTACAATGCCCACATCGCTCTCCGCGGAGTCTGTATATAAAGATTGATCGCTTTCGGTCGGAAACGCCATGAAAGTTATACACTGCATCCCTGTTGAATGTTTTCGCAAAGATGAAGCGTGCAGCTTTAATTATTAGGTATTCATAAAACGCGTACTCTTGCAGCCGCACAAACTGCTAAAGTTGCCGCTGACTGCACAGCGGATAGACGAGCGCTCCACTACGTTCGATTGTGCTCTGTCCATTTTCAAACTTGGAGAAAAACAGTTCAAACGGCGTAATCTTTTGCAGCAGCCACTGGTATATTTTAAAATAGAACAACGCTAGAATTCGCAAGTATATACATTTGTTGAATTCCATTTCCAAGTGAATTGCATTCATTCGTATATACGGTGTACCGAAGAATACAGCCAGAGGCTCGTAAAAAAGAAAACTTGTTCGGATGTAAACGACGAGTCGCGCCACGATAAAGCTCACGCGAGTTTTACCAGCAAGCGCGAAAAGCGCGAATGCCTGATGTAAGCTCGATTCGATATGTTGCTCTCGGCACAATGCCCATAGAGACGTATTCAATTCTTACACTTTGATTTTCACTAGTACGGGGAAGAATTTTTTATCATTTTTCCACGACGAACCCGTCGTTAAAACGAAATCTCGATAATTCAAGTGTCCTTGAAGATGATGACTCTAATTATAGAGGCTCTTGAGAGCTTCGAGTGTATCGAAGTGTTTGCGAGAACGATACTTTCGAGAAATATTATTGGAATGAGAAATTTTTCTTGCACGGGCTTCATCTTTGGAGTTATACTCCACGGAGCTAGGAAGTAATAAACCTCTTGTAATCGTAAAATTTTAGTGCTATTCAAAAACGAAGCAAAGTGGTCGCAAGCGCATCACCGTGCATACCAATCCTTGGGGACGTGTCTACGCGAAACTGTATACCTACACACTGTACGTCTCTCAACGTATAACAGATTTTGATAAAGTCAAAATGAAATACTAAAGTCTCTCGTGACGTACCGTTTGCAATAGTATTCGGACGAAAGCAAAGTAGGAAAAAACTGGCCGGCGTTTTATCGACAAGGCCTGCCACACGCGCGGCATATTCATCGTAGGCCCTAATTGCGTCAACGGATATGTGTCGTGCGTATGTGCGTAACATAAATATGACCGATCGCGTTCTCCGTCGATTGGAATTGCGAGCCTTTTGAAGGCAATGTCGATTGTTATTATTGCCTCTACCCCTTTGCGTCGCGCCACGCTCAACTTTCATACAAAGCCGTGGATATTTTTGGAAGTTCTCGCGAAAGGCATCCGTGCGATATTATTCCCCTGCTCCCAGCCAATGTTTACTCGTGACAGAAGTGTACGTGTGGCGTTCTGGAACGTAGACGCGAATGTATGCGTACGGACAATTATGGCTGCATTGTACGAAAAAACTGCAATTATCGGTGAATCAATTGTAATTACAAATTGAGCAAGCTGCTCTGTGTAGCTCGTTGTGTGAACGTTGCTCACGAAAGTAAAACGTACGTGGTTGGATATGCATATTTTGATTCGTCTTAACGGAAACGTTCGTATGTCCACAGGAGAAATCTGTTTTCCTTTGATCTGGATGGATGAATGCACCATATACCACAGATATATTATCGACACGCGACAGGAATACAAGGATCTTGTCGCGAATTTCAACTGTACTCGTTTGAATTTTCGGCAAACTTTATTAAATTCGCTTAAAAAAGATAGCTGGAAATGTCCCACAGAAGCTTATGTACTTTGTCCGGTCTCGCACGAGCGACAAAAAGATCTCGTGAAATATAAATGACACTTAATTAGAGGCCCTTCCTTGGAGCTGAAGTGACGTAAGTGCTTGACTACCCCATAGGAGAGGGTTATGTTAACTTCCTACTTCATCATGTGCACTGGAAAAAATCGGGACCTTTAAAACTCACTTTTTTCAAGACGAACTCTTGAAACTGCGCCTTAAAAAACATCCTAGAAATCATTTTTAACGTTGTCATCGAGCGCTTTGCGATCGTTTAAAGTAGTCGTTCTTGTACGCAATACGAGAAACGAATACTCGGGCGTCGTGTTGTCGACTATATATTAATATAGACTAGAGCGCTGCGATTTTCTTGGAATATTTTTACCCGCGATGTTCTTACCGATTCGATTAGAAATGTACCGTTTTCCAAACTTACTAACGAAGCGTGAGCTCTTGTGTAACAGAAACGTGGAACACGATATTCTCCGAGTAGAGCGACAGTTTCGGAATAATGCACGTTTCATTGGGCAGCCTTACAAGGGATCCACAACTCGAGCTACCCACGGAACTTGGTGTTCCTATTCGAGAGCCAAATCGGTTCGAGCTATACAGCGTATACGTATGTAGTGTATGTTGTCAGAGTTTACCTATACTGTACAAGAAAATTGTTCAATGTGACACCTGCATTGTCGTATAACAATGCCAAAGAGAAACGAAGTGAATTTATAAAAAAAAAAGTTCTTACTCGCTCCCTCTACGTAGCACAAAAGCAGTTACTAGTAGGCACTCGTCTATAATTACGTATCAAATGGTAATTAGCCGTCCAGGCTGGCTAATCGCAATGGTTCCGCACCCCAGCGAGGACAACAAGCCTCGCGGCAAATTGGAATCTAGAAAATAAAATTAAGTTCTCGTAACAGCTGCTGCGCCCCAACCGTTCTCTTTCTCCGTATAATCTCGTCCAAGCTCTACACCTACGTACGTAGGTATAGCTATCTCTTTCGTACACCTCCTTCCATTCCTCGTTCGAAAAAAACATAGAAAGAATGTGCGTCGAGCAGTAGTAGGATATTCACTGGCACGAGGACCTTTAATGAAAGACACTCACCCTGACGTATAATACGACACACGTAGCGTAGAGAGGGTGACCCGAGCGTGTCGCGTGAAAGGGGGATGAAAATTGATGCGTCGCGCGGCGTACGTTCACCGAGAGCTCGAGTGTGTGCCTACTCGCGTAAAAACGAGTCAGATGAAGAATTCCAAAAACCTTTTTCTATTACGAGCGAGCTTTCTTCCTTTTGTTTCTTATTTTACGATCTTTGAAGCGCTACGCTTTTTGACGCGGCGGCTACTATGCGGTTAGACGAGAGTTAATTGGCACAGTGGCCGCGAAAAGACGGATGCTCTTTCCTATTTTTTTGGAAATATACTTAGTGGAGTTTTCGAGAGCTGCGCGTACCATGTTGCACTGTGTACAGAGAGATTTGCCTGTGTTTTCGTTGAAAAAGCTTGCTTTCCAAGCTTATACGTAGGGAGCTGTTGTGCGTGTAAAATGCTATTCATATACAGGCGAATATAATACATTATACCGAGTTGGAATTCAACGCTGCTGACCGTTAAATTAATTACTAGGCCAAGTAAATTATTTATTTGTTTTCGTTTTCTTTTCAAAGTACTTCTGAGTAATCAAACATCATTCGCTACGACCTCAGCGATCCTCATTTCTATAAACGCGCTCTAATTATCGATAATTACAAGTTTTCTATTGGCGATTCGTTGTTCTTATCTTCAATGTTGCTTAGCGAATTTTAACACGCGCGTCAATATTATCAAAACTCACGATAGCAGTCATACAACTCACGCGTTATGTCCTATCAAGACAATGTTCATGTGTTGTGAAAGATAACGGTAATTATATAATTTAACGAATGGCCATTCTGATACGTGTTAGTTTTGCTATTTCGACATCGTTCCTCTTTCCATTAATACAGCAGCAAAGTTAAAACTCGCGGCCGCGAGTAGAAGGTGAATACACCGAAAGTAGCCAGCTGTTGGATGCACGCGATACTATTAGAAAATAGAGTTTTTTTCAATGTCACGTTTCGTGGTGACGTTTCTATCGATTCTAGTGAAGTGGAAAGTCGAGATTAATATCTTTCAATTGAAAAAAACTATTGATTGCGGTGTTTTTAACTTATCGAAACTTATCAAGCAAACTATTGTTTTCATGACGTGATCCAGCTGTATTTCTTATGGAAAATGCGTATTTTTAACTTGTATTGTTCAAAATACTGCCTACGTCTCAGCCGTACGGGATAACATTTCTTTGAATGTGATACTACGATCCTTGTATGTTTCAAAGAAGGCTAAATGTTTCAGGTGAGTAGGCCAAAAATGGATTTACCATTTTATTGCTGGCGTATACTTCTACTGAAGAATTTTCGTTTACTTTAAGCCGTTTATTTTATGCACTGTAATTCATTTTTCGGTTCAAAAGCGTTTAACTAGTATCCTTTATTAAATATTCTTAAGACTAATATTCATATATTTTAAATTGACCAAGTGATTGTTATGACGGCTATCAGCTGATGTCCTACTCTTGTATAAAAAAAAGACGGACTGGTGAGTGAAGCTAGTTTATTCGTGATCTGATAGATTGAAGGAGCGTCACGTGAGATACTAGTGCAATATATATACATGCGTATTGTGTATAAACAAACCTGACCTCAAAATAAGTTTGATTTTTTCATGTATACTTTCATGAGAAATGGGAAAAAGGTAAAGAATATTTAGTTATTATCTATTGTATTTACAAGATAACGGTACAATCTCGCTGTAAGGCTAGTTCAAAGGATTTAAGATCAATCTACATAATGTACAAATAATAGAAAAAATTACGCAACTTTGTGAGCTGACAATAACTGTTTTCACCATTGACGATACCTTGCAACTAGAAACGATACAGAATATCTGTCAAGTGACATTTATTTGACACCATACAATGTGTTGGCACTGCTCAAGATCTTTCAATCACGCGTACGAAACTGATGCATCGTCTTAAGTATCATCACGATCTAATAATACACGTATGCTGAACCTGGAGACACGCCGAAAATAGCATTATATCGTGGTATCAAGTGATGCATATTGGCGATTCGTATTACGTAACAATAATTTATCTGTGTTACGGAGGATGTGTGTGTGCACGTGCGGGAAGATCGATAATAACCATCGTGCAGCGAATTTTGGGGAAGTACAGTGTCGAAATTAGCCCTTCTCAAATGCTCGTAAATTGTCTAGAGGGGAAAACAGGGTAGATATAAGCACATAAATCACTGTTGATGATTTAATCAGTAATATTAATTAAAAATAAAAAAATCCGCGCGAATTTAGCATCGTTTATAAAATAAAAGTTTATAAAAACTACCAAATGGAAGCTGTGCCGTTCATTAACACTAACGCTGATAAATCCGTCTGAAAGTCTATAGTCCAGTGAATTGTCTCTTTCTCCGTTAGACTTCTATTCAGCTATTTTGAAGGACACGTTCCGTCGTACACTCGTCATTTTTTCCCATTTTGTTGTAGTAGCTTAAACCATCCTTTCTATCGTCGTGTTAAATTGCAGCAGTCATTTTCGTTATCTCAGGATAGAAGAGAGAGATATTACCGTAAATTGAACCGCATATTTTCTTGTTATTTTCTTGCTGTGAGATACCAAAAAGTCCTATTCGCGAGCTCACACTATAACGGTTCAAATCATCCATGTAACCTAAACGTCGAGTTACCAGTGCAGAAAAGGTTGTTTTTGAAATTATTATTTGATCAAAAATTATGATGCTGGAAGGCTAAATGTTTAAACAGAAACTTGCATAAAATGACGTTACCTGCAAATACATTTTCAATATCATAGTCGTATCAAAAGATAAATGAGGTGGCGTGGATGGCATTGCCATTCACGTGCTGAAAACCATTGTACTACAGATTAAAACACCACTAAAATATATATTTAACTTGTCGATCGATTTATCTGGCCACAAGATTTGAAAATTACCGAGTGCTACCGATTTTCGAAATCAGGTAACAACTTTTCAGCTACAAACTACAGGTCAACTACAGCCAAGCCTGCTAGATGTTTCGAAAAAGTCCGTCCCCGTTATGGGCGTACCCTTTGGGTCCGTTCCGTTCTCTTTTTTTCGCTTTCCTCTGAGTGCCCTGAGCCGAATGGCTCCAGCTTGAGCCTTTAAGTTATCATCTTGCTCATAAAAGTGATCTTTGAGCTGCGAAGACAAGAGGCTACGGTTGGTACCCGTGCACACTTACACAGTCAGATTAAGCTCCGTCGAATACTTGAAAATACACGACGGATGGCGTTAGGGCACGAATACAATTATAAAACATAGAGCACAAAGCATTAGAAGATACATCGTTTACAAGGCCCACAGTACTTTACAAACCTGTTTGTACTCATACAAGGCGTATGTGCCCATGTAATGCGTACAAATAAATATAAATACATCCGTTTCACAAATACATAGCTTTAAATTATGTCTATTCTTCGAAACTATCTCAAGTATGTAGGCAAGGAAAAGAATAGAAATCGCAAATCCTCAGGTAGCGGCTGCTAGGGTTTTCCATTTTTTTATTACACAGATGTGCGCCTACCACTTTCCATTAACTTTCTTCTCCGTGAAATCTCTAACTTTTACACCTATTATCGTTGTATTGCTGGACCTGGGAAAGGAGTTGGACACTGTGAATCATGAAATTCTCGTTCTTCAACTTAATAGGCGCGGTATTCAGGAAAACCCCGCTGAACTTATAAAAATTTACGTAAACGATTGAAAATAAATGGCTGAGATAGATGACGTCGATAGCAGACAAAGGATCATTTGTACTTGTGTACTAACAAGATACAATTTTAGGACGTTGACTGTTGATTATATATTACAGTGACACATTATCACATTTTTCTGAGGGTAGTCTTATTCCCTTAGCCGATGATATTGTTCTGATAAGTTTGGATGAAACATGGAGAAAAAGGGAGAAATCAAAATGAACTAATATTTAAAGGTGACGGTTCAATGACCTGCATTAAATGAAGTGCAACTAAATGTCAACAAAACCAGCATATATATGAGATATGGATATCACGTAACCAGTATTCTGAATGATATTAATATCTACATAAATGAGCTAGTATTAAAACGAGAGTCGAAATTAGTCAATATTTAGTCGTGTTATATTGCAACATGAAATGGGTTACGTACATTATTTATATCATTTATAAGATCAAACGTACACTATTCATATTGGAAAAGCTATCAACATCCTTATCGCTGGAATCTCGACTTACGATGTCTATAACATACGATGAATTGTTTTAAATATTTGATAAATTAGCCAAGGAAAGATTACCTCTTTTATTTCACAAAATATTCATGGTTAAAGGATTGAACTATAATTAAATGGAGCTAAGAAAAAGGTATATTAAATCCCAGAGAATAATTATAAGAAAGAAGGCTTTAAATCTACCGAAGAAAAATAATTCAATATTCTTAAAAAATCATAAAATTGAAGCAATAAAGTTATTCGATATGTTACAAGTCGTCTAAAAATAATGTATCTTGGGCCTAAAAATACAAAAGAGTTGTAAAATGAATGAATAGAATCAGAAATACCATAGGCAAAGATCGAATTCATTGCGAAGACGTTAAGTTTTAGGAATTTTCATTAATTTCGGATTATTATTATTATTATTACTATTATTACGATTTTTGTTATTTGTTTTTTACTATTACATTTAGACCTGAAAACAAATACCTTAGTGTATCTTGAGGGTGTCTATGACCTACCCATGGATTTATAATTTATGACTCTTGATATAAAATTAAAAAATATATATTTAAGAGTCGTCGGTTGTTGAGTAATTTATTACTGCGTAGGTAGGGTAGGCTTATTTAGTAGAGGATGATTTCAGGGTAACGAGACTCATACCATCATTTAACGGCAACCAATTAGCGACAAAATATGCAGTCTAGTTCGCTTCGATATCTCTCTCTCTCTCTCTCTCTTTCTCTCTGTTCCTGAGATAACTTACGTGGCTAGCCAAGGTTAATATTACAATAAGAAGTTCGCGTGTTCATCGGAAACGGCATGAGCAATAAAATTAATGTTCAAGCAACAAATTCTGAGTCTATTCTGTAATATTCCCTTTGAATCGCTATCACAACTCAATATACTTTTCTCACTTCTCTGTTAGAGTTTGAGGATTAGCACTGCAATAAAGCCCAAAAGTAAACAAGGTAACGATAGTTCAAGTTACAACTTTAGGCTTTCAATTTCACTAACTGGCAATTGACAGAGAGAGAGAGAGAGAGAGAGAGAGAGAGAGAGAGAGTCAACCTTGGAATCCTTGAAAGGATTTACGCTGCTAGCGCGTAATTCTCGCGAATAAATTCGAGTCGTCGCCAAGGAAAACACGATTAAAGTTTGTATAAACAAAGTCTAATATATGGAGGTACGTGTAGGGATGCGCGTAAGTGATGTATAATACTGGGCGTCGTTGTATCATCGTCAACAACTGAAGGGGGAAATGTTAAAGTGCAAATTCGCCTTTAACGGAGAAAGCGTGCACTACGTAATGAGTATTCTAGGGTTGAAAGAGAAAAAGCGTTGTTGTGGGTTTATTACAATGGTCGGGAAGTTGAAATCCGTGGTACTTTAAAGTATTTCGGCGAGGTTTCGTAAAATTTGTCGATCAGTTGAGGGAGAACAATTTACAAAGAGCCTTCGAAATGTCATTAAGTATTAATAAGCGATCACGCATTGCGAACGTTCTATAGAAGAAATCAATATGAAATTTCGACGTAAACATTTAATATACTATACTCGACTCGCTGTACTTAGATTATTGTCAAACCTCTCTAATTCGAATAGATGCTTTCTACGATCCACTAATACGTGCCAAAATACAAATTAGATGTACAACATGTTGTCGCACACTCAAGTTAACTCTTGTAGAATCACGGAACAAAACGCTAACAAAGAGTAAATCGACAAAGCCACAGAGTGAGCGAGCGAGAGAACAGCAATACGCCCGCGAGGCGCTAATGCCACAACGTCGTCGTCGATAAAGGACTTCGACTCCCCCTCTTGTGCAAAAAGCGAGATACCGACTCTCTCTCCCCCTGACGCTCGGTCGCTGAGGGGGACACGACTTTCCCAGGTTTTCCCGGGGAACCGAATCAATAACTATCTCTCTCGCACTTTCGAGGGTGCATATATATGTATATACACGTATATCTAATGTTTAAGGGACGAAAGGTGGGATGGGGGGGGGGGGGGCTGTCACAAAAGACAATCACTCGGATGTCCACGTAGAAAATTATCGACGCACGTACCATCGCGGTTTCGTGACTCTTACGCCGTATCGTCCTTGGTCGATCAGTTCAACAGAGAAAAGAAAATGGTCGATGCGATTGATCAAGTGCTAAGCGTTAATGTGATTGCTACATATTGACGACCCTCGTTGCAGATAAATGGCGTATAACTATATGTTTGAGTTAGGATGAGTAATATATAATGTTAGACTGAAGGATTGATTCGTGTACGTTCGAGCAAGCTGTCGTGATTATTATTGGCTCGTGACTAAACTTTTCGATTGAGATATTATACGAGGTTCTAATTCGCGTGGAGACAATTTCTGTCGACTCCGGCACGTGCGAGAAATTTTTTTCTATCGCGCGAATAAAAACGTTCCGCTAGATGTGCTTTCCAATTTTTATTATTCTTCGAATGCTGTGATACGAAACTATACAAGCGTGGCAGAAATAATAAATTCGTTTATATACATTTGTGGATTACGCAATTACAGGATTGACGAATAAAAAGAAGTGCTATATAAGCACCAAATTAGATCGTTAAGTCAGTGTAATAAGAATACTGGAAGCAAAGCAATGTTAAAAATTTTCCGACGGTTGACTACAAGAAGAATTAACGTTGCTTGTCACAAAGTCGAAAGTCCTAGTTTCGTACAATATTAATTTGCATTTGTTATCATCTCTGTACTATTCCCTTTGCAGTCGTTACGAAGATATAATCTTGTCAACAGAGCCTTTGTCGTAATGTGCTTTTAGTATAATTAAATGAAAATAGTTTGAATAGCGCATACTACGCGAGAACGATGAAACTCTCTGCACAGTTTCAGTCGGTCGTGTCTCGTCGGTGAATAATCAAGAGACAGAGAGGGTATACGGTATACGGTCGTACGCGTAGTCTCAAAAAAGCCCATTGAAAACGCGAGCACTACTGCCATTGTCTAAAGTGACCCTTTCGAGTTTCTCGATTTCCTTCTAATGCTTTCTTTCTTTGGGCTCTCCTTCGCTAGTCCGATTCGACGAGAAAAATGCTGGGGTATACGAAGGGAATGGGAGGTGAACGCACCCGCTCTCTCTTTCTTTCAGGGGTGCTCTAATGCTTTCTGGGGGAAAAAGGGCGTAAACAATGCCCTACGCCAATGTGCGAATGTTTCAGTGCCACGTATGGTGATCTTGAAACATGACGGCTGCTATTGACGTTTATTATAGATACGTATGGAAAGCTTTCGATAATCGAACGAAAATAATTTTCGATTAACTTTCGAACGGAATTGGGTGTGTTATTCAATTTGAAGGGTATTATAGCGTTTTAAACGCAATTGTAAATGGAGCTTTTCGCACGTCTCGTGTTTATTTAAAGTTTTCAACGCTACGCCGAACAGAATGGATTTACTTGGCTGGAAAACGATATTACACGCAGTTGAATATTATTCCTGCTAAAAATAATAACTTTATACTACAAGCCGAGAGCAAAAAAACAGTAAAACGAATTCCGAGATCCGTGATATATTCTATGTATTGTACGATATATCGAGCAATTAACAGAGCAGCGTACAGGTCACAAGTAAGTCGCTGTGGTTGCGTGCGATAAAAAACCGCAACGTGTAGTGGAACGAAAAAGAAGAAGGCAATCGTAATCAAAATAGGGGGCGGGGGGGAGGGGGGCGTGCTATTCAATGGAAGAGAGGAGCGGACTGGACGTAAACAGAGAACCCAGCGAGCGTGAGTACATCACGGTATCGATTTGGCGTGCGCGCGCGAGAGGGAGAGAAAGTGCGTCCGGCGCGCCGCTAAATAAAATATAGGAGGAGCTTGCGGCAAAGTGCGTGTCTACGATGTCTTCGTAGAATTTGTATACGCTGTACGCTCAGCTGATGGCGATTGGTCGAAGAATTCACGTTTTGATAAACGTCAAAATGTTAAAGTGAATCTTTGGCATTATTGATTTGTATTTATTCTATTAAAGACGAACCTCGATTTGTTCGCATTCATCATTGGGCGGATATTTCAATCCGACAGTTTTACTCGATTTAATTTTTGTGCAGGATCACTGAAAGCCTCAAAAGGGATTTCATTCGGTTTAATCGAATCACACGCTTTTTTAAAGGCGTCGCTCGCGATTTCCCTGTCCTTCGGCCGTGAAATCCAACTGGCTATATACAGCAAACAGTGACGGCTGTAAAGCCGGTCAGCCGTATTTTTTGTTAGAAAACAACATAAAAGGCCGATCTCTTGACCGCTGGCAGAGTAACAGTCGCACTGAAAACGCGTCCTGGTTTTGCAATCAAAGCGAACTAGTAAAACTTTTTTCGAGTCTCTCGAACATTCAGTTACTTTCCAGGAAAGAAAATTTTAATTGACGTCGGCAGCTTTGCTTTACCGGATAAACTTGTAGGTCAAAATACATAAAACAAGAGAAAACTGATGGGAACAAATTACGCTATCAATTGCCATCAAATAAAGTACTCGGCAAAGATTAATAATTCGACTAACGAGGCGAAGGCTAGTCGATGGTAAATATCAAATAACGTTTAAAAAATTCCTATTATTAGCACACGTGTCCGTAGTTTTTAAAACCTGCACAAGCGTCTCAATTTTAGAGTAACTTGTCTCGTTAATATCTCAAACATCCGGCATACAAAGACAACCGCCAGATCAAAAGCGTCGCACTGGGCCAAATCAACAACTATGACCCGAGAGTTACGCACCACGAGAAGAAGGAAAAAAAACTATAAAGCGAGAAAACACTCGACGACCTCCTTTTGGTGTTCTACTGTCAACACTGTAGTACATTAATACACGTACACACATGCGTGTCTTTGCCATTAAGCGTCGCGAAAAAAAATCTATTCCCGATCTAATCGAGGAGAAAATTCATCGTTGACTTTCATTATACTCGCGTTAACCGTTTCGTCTCGGGACACACTACACTGTTAGCTTTCATTAGTGGATCGCTTATTGATTTGTTGTGGCTACCAACCAGTTTCAAATGTTTTTTAGT
Organism: Chouioia cunea; assembly: GCA_030064505.1. Taxonomy (NCBI): domain Eukaryota; kingdom Metazoa; phylum Arthropoda; class Insecta; order Hymenoptera; family Eulophidae; genus Chouioia; species Chouioia cunea. Next base: position 20,838,131 of record JAOPFQ010000003.1, on the reverse strand, counting down.
TGACTTGACGTTATGAGTAGCGTCACTTAAGCGTTATAATTATGAAATATTTCCCTCGACAAATATTAAGACCTCGAGCAAAAGAACCACTCAATCGAGAGCCTTTTAGTGCACATTTATATCTCAAGTTCACCATGCACAAGCCGGATCGCAAACATGCGATTGACGCACACGGTTCCTCGATGCAAGTGAAACGGAATAATAATAAAGCAAAAAGATAGTAGTCCTCGCTGTTGACTCAGGCCGTGCATAGCATTCATTCACATATGTTCATCTTCGACGACAAAGACACGTGATGTTGTTTAAATAAGAGAGCTTGTACGGCGCCTGACGTATGATGTACATGCGTGCACGCCCGTCTCATTGGGATGCATCTCGTATAGGAGAGAGAAAAACGACGAGGCAGGAAGTGCGCGTCATACGCGCATTGTTGCGCGTTTATGCTTTCTCTCTCTCTCTCTCTCTCTTATTTTGAAGTCTTATTTGGCACTGCGACGTCAATTTTCCTCATTGCTTTGTCGAGACTAAGTTGACTCGCGCGAGATTAGCTTTTCGCTCGACTGTGTACTGTTTGCAACTTGTTTGCACGAGAACTAAATGAATTTTGCAAGTACTGCTTTTACTTTGCTCTCGAGGCATCTTTATTGGAAGTATATTTCGCTGTGTGCTAGTTGCACTTTGCATACGGTAAGGAAAGCTTTCCGAGAACTAACATAAGGATTAACTGCGTGTAGAAGCTTGAAAATTGTTAAAGAATTCACGACTGCGGAAGGTTATACGACTAATGAACCAATTTCAATGAGATTTTATCGATTCGAAGCTTATATGTGTACGACCAAATACTGGTCATCAATGTCCTCGTTAATTAATCGTTCGAATAGTCGATTGAATAAATACCGCATCAGCATTCGACGAGCTTTCATCGTCAAAGGTTTAATGGATTAACGCTGTTTGTTGAAGGACATACCACGATATCATTCGGGTATCGAGTGGATTATTATTGCAACATTAATAGTTAAAATCAGTGTTAACATTCAACACGTGATGTTTGTTATCAAATAATTAGCCTAACTTTCAGTGATACTTCTCGGATTTATTCTTATTTTTATCCAGCAATTTAGATAACGTCGTGTAATTCCCGGCAGAAGTATTCTTTCGCAATCTATATCGGCATGGTACGCATAATGTGCGAATGCCAACACGGGTGCGCATTTTAGTTGAAATATTGCGTGAACACTATGCTATATTTGGACTTATACCCGACGAAAAATCATCCTACGACTACATAGTCTGAGATTGATAATAGGAAATTAAGATGATTTTATACACGCCTGCCTATTCAGTGTGTCAACTGAATGATAAAGACAATATTTGTCAATTTATCACGTACAAAAGCCAACATTCGTAACGTGGCGTTCTTTTAATTCGGTTCAATGAGGATCGCGATTATAAATTATTCCAATACTGAGAATGATAGAGAGTGAAAGATAGGGAGAGAGAGGGAGAGAGAGAGCGTATCCGCCCTCCAGTTGCTGTATAGTATACGGTGTCTGGGCCACCATGCGAATACAAATTTAGTCTCAAGGTAATTGCCTCGTTTTTTTGCACTTCCTCCGTTGACTTTTTTTTCTTTTTACTGTTGCAGCCATCTACAACTGGCGTGGCGACACCCGCTACGGTCTTCCACTTGAAATTGGCGAAACCGTACAAATCCTTGAAGAGTGTGCAGGTATTGTTCGACTACTTGATTTTGCGGCTTTAATAAAATGCATTAAAAAAGAATTGTACAAATCGTACGTTTATGTTGCAGGGTGGTATAGAGGATTTTCAACGAAAAATCGTGCCGTAAAAGGCATATTTCCAAGTTCCTACGTGCATTTGAAATCATGCAAAATCGAAAATGAAGGTCTCTTCGAATCAGTCATTCCCTTGGAGGATCCCGTCATACGAGAGGTCACTTTAGTGTTACGAGAATGGGGAGGAATATGGAAAAGGCTCTATGTGGTTTGTAACGAATCTAACGTATAACGTGTCAAATATGTGCGAAAACTATTTTTTTTTCAAAGAGAATTATTACTAAAAATTATTATTAAACAATCCTTTGTAATAAGAATCGTGAAAAGTTATGTAAATAACAACATTACATGCGTTTTGTTATACAGGATAGAGAAATCTACAAATTTAACACGTTGCGAAAGGTAATGTTCGAACTGCTAGAATGGAGGAGGCAATTGCTTGCAGGTACATTAACTACCGACCAGACGCGCGAACTCAAACTGCAGATCATCAACAAAATCGACTGGGGAAATCGGTGAGTAATATACTAAATAAAGAATGGTATTTTTTTCGTTTAAATGCAATGGCAGAACAATACCAATGCATGTACATTTTGATGACATGGATTAATTTGCAGTCTGCTTCTGCTCAGTACACTGAACTTCATTCTGGTATTGTCTCACCTCGTACCACCTTCAAAAATCATATTTTAGAACGACAACAATTTGACGATAAGTTTGAGTTTGTATGACGTGCAAAAAAATGAAGTATTTTTTTGGAGAAATAGCTTTATTTATACTAATTTATAAATTCACAATTGTTTTACTTTATTTATACGGCGTTGCACAAATTGGCAGTCTTCCTCTCACTTTGCATCGCAGCGTAAATTACAGATAATTAACGAATACAACTTTCATGTTTATTTTTTCATTATTCATAGAATCTCTTACTACCTAAAGTGTCTTCATAACCCTACGAGAGGCACATCGTAAAAATTGCAAAATAACTACACTCTTATTCATTCCACTAAAGCTCAATCGAAATCTCATCGTCTTACCAGCACATCATACTTGCGCTACGTCTTTTCTCCTTAAAACATCTCTTCGCAAGGCTATTTCATGAACATATCACTCAGAGAACAGGACATAATAATGTATGTGGAAAATATATATATTTTTTATGTATAATCGGGTCCTACAAACTACATACGCCGTAGCTTTATTGCATTTTTTATCATTGATAGATTTCACTATGCGTTAAAAAAAGAGATAATAGCAAATCTATAAGTTTTCATAATCCTGGTGAAATAATGCGGTTATCTTAGTACCCATAATCTTATTCTGTTCGCTTAATGTTTTGTTTTTCTATACAGTATGCTATATTAAATCGTGATTTTCACAACTTTTGACGATGAAAAGGCACTTGATATCCTACCATAGAATAATAGAAAAGGAATGACAAATAATGCTTTTTTTCCTATTACGTCATTTGAGTGAATCACGTGTAAATTACGAATGGATAAATTCCTACGGACGGAGATGCGCTCTCTCGTGCGCGGAAAATTCGAAAAATACTATCCACTTGCTCACTTTTTCTTTTTCATTTCGTCTGTGATTTATGAACCGTAAAAAAGATGATTGCTTATCGCAATGAAGAGCGCGACAGAGAGGAGAGTTAAGGCAGTGTTGAGCGTAATGGCAATGCAGCTACATTTTTTCGTCTTTTACTCAGTAATTGGATTTTTGACAAAAGATAAGTAGTATATTACAAAAATGAAATTTGTTTATTGTATGAATCGTATTTTGACAGCCATACTTTTGCTATAAAAAAATAAAAAATAAAACCTCCGATACGATTGCATTGCTAATCTATATAAAATTTGATTCTTTTTCGAAATACTCTTATACTTACAATTGCCATTATGAAGTAAAACTACAGAACAACAGAAAACTATACTGTAAAGGCGTTTTCATGACGATGCATGGTCGTGTACACATACATATATAAATACGAATAAAATGCTTCGAATGGAGTGTAGAAAAATAGAACAACAGATCTACAATAGAAATTAGAAAGAAATGTTTTTTTAGGATCAAAAAAATTCCATAAAAATTAGCTAACGCAGGCGTTCTAGCTACTCGGTGCGAGGCCTTGCATGCTAATAGAAAAGACAAAAAAATCATTCGTCGAGTTGTCGTTGACGAAAAAAAACAGGCAGTAGGTCAATCAAACACACATTGCACTTAAAATGTGCCGGACCAGTTGGTGCATCGAACACTCGATTAATTTGCAAACGTCGACAACAAGAGTTCAAAGTCGGCTAAACCAAATATAAATAGAGATGTTGATTAATCGATTCATTCCACAATCACAATCATGACGATAAAAACAACAGTTCGTCGTTGTTCGCTCGATCGGCACTAGCGTTTTAATTGACGTACTGCCGAGAGAAAGAGAGCGAGCGAAAAGACGACGGATAAAATACGATACAGTATTATAGACATCCCCACATCGTCGTGTCCGCCTCCTCCCATACCTACGTCGTCGTCGGAAAGAGCAAAAAAAAAGAAAAAAAAAAGAGAGCTTAGCCCTATATATCACATTTTGCGTCGTCGTGTTATATCTCGTCTCGTGTAGCCGAAGGAGCTTGGCACTCTTTTTGTTTGTTTTTAAATCTCCGTATCTCTGCCGAATTTCTCGATCGCCGGGTAAATTGGCGTGATTTCCATGGTACTTGGAGCCGATGGCACTGATGCCGGTGACGCGCCACTGCTTGAGCCCAACAACAATTGGCGGCACAGTTCGTCCAGTACCTCGTTAAACATCATCATGTTCATATTCTGCCCAAGCAGATGCAGCAGCAGAAAGTCGCCGACCTACAATATTCAACGGTCAATTAACATTTTTAGCGTTTGACGATAAGTATGGAAAACTTTGAGTAAAGTCGACAAATCTATTCGTCAATTCTGTAACTTGTGCAAGGTGCTAACAAATATATTTATAAATGGTGAACATTCACATTGGAATTGTAAATGTAAGTCGGAAAACACCATGGAAAAAAAACGATTGTTTAACTCCCTGATTTTTCAACGAAATTAAAACGAAGAGGCACCCACGAAAACGTGTCCCATTAACGCTGAAATGCAGCGGCACATAGCATTTAAAATGAATCGACAAGCCGTGTTCTTCGGCTCTCCCAGTCGGCATTACAAATTTAAATTGAGCTCTCTTCGCGCGCACTGGTTTGACTCTCCATTTATCCAGCACGCACTAGGTAAATGTTTGATTACTCGCTTACGGGAAAAAGAAGAGCGATCGACGTACCTGAGTCTTTCTAATGAGAGAATTAACCCCGGACGGTGTGCCGAACTTGAATCGTCTAGTGAGAATAGCTTCCCGAGTGCTGGGTAACAGCACAACGGCCATGCTGTAGAGCAGCGCCAATCCGGACAACACGGCCAGCACGATGAACCAGAACCACAGGAATATAAAGATCTTCTCGTTGAGGATGTTGAGAGCGAGCACGCAAAGTGCGTCGTGCTTCTGAATCGAGCCCGTTGGACCGAATTTATGGAAGGTACACTTGGTGACACGTGGAAATACTTCGATCATCGGATCGCTACGTTGCTCTTGATTCATGTTACTGAACTTGATCACGTCCGAGCCGTAGGAGAGGAAGGCACCGCCCAGGAACGCGTCCAGCATGAAGATGTTTCCAACCTGGAACGGAATACAACACAACTGATTGAGTGAATGTATGCGCGTGTGTGTACGCCTCGGGCGAAACTCATATTCAGCGGATGTTAACACGCCTGCGACTGCTTGATAATTAGAGACCGTGAAAGGGAGAGACGTGCGACGAACGAGTAACGAACCAAGTGGTTGTATGTTCACGACCTATAATCATCGCTGTCTTTAGGGCTGGCTGACGGATCGTTACGAGATGAGCTATGCCTTGCAGTTATACTTCCACGTTTTATTTACTACAGCTTCTCTCTATTTGTAATCATGTTCTTGTTTTGTTATACAAGGATTAATAAGTAGATTGACCGATAAACGTAAGCTGTAAAGTACGTAGTAAGTTTGTAAGTTTGAAGTTAACAAATAAATGTACGTTGAACATTTTTGGTTGACTTCTTTTTTTAACTTTGAAACAATGAGCTTTGCGTTGTATTTTGCATACTTTGATACTTGACGGTTTGGACGTTGAAATTGTTTCAATTTAGTACTCATACATCCGAATAAAAATAAATGAACAAACTAAAGATTGAACTGACCACATTGATGAAATTGAGCGCCTCGCAGAAGAAATATCCAGCCGCGTAACTATTGTGCAAATGCATGGTATCGCAGAGATACTGCACAAGTCGTTGCATCTTGGCTTGTCTTTCAACTTTGGTGTCCATATTGGCACCGCGCATACCCTCGGATATAATGCGCACTTTACCCTCCTCCCATTGTTTCCACATCCAGTGTGGCACGTAAAACATGACACCCTGGAAGAACAGCATGAACGGTACCCACTGATAATAAGAGTGGTATTTCTTTTCACCGCTGTAGTCGTTGCCCAAACCCGGATGGGCCACGTGCGTGCCAACTGGACTCGTCAACGTTCCTGGCATCGTGAACGTGTATGTGATCCAGCAGAACGTGTTTATCACGTGACCTGGCACTGCACCGTCCGAAATGCAATTTATCGGATCGCCTGCAAAGAATTGTTTATTGAGTATTTCTTTTATTTGTTCCGCTGACGTGCAAATTCATTATTTGCATTGTTTCGCTGTTCTTTGCACGTGCGAACGCTTTTTTTTTATTTCGCCACTGAAGATGAACAAAACGAAGCGATCAAATTTGATGTCGTACAAAGTAGGATATCACGAAGAAACCTGTTGCTTTGTTACGACCTAAGAAGCTAAAAGTAGCGGCAAGTGACAATTAAGGACATTCCGTAATAAGTGCAAAGTCAGTGAAATTAGACCAAACGAGAGTCTTACTACCGGCTTAAAAGGAGAGCGAGTTTTGCGTTAGGTACGATACTCGCGATGTATGCGTGGCGATTGCGGGAGAAAGGTAATCTGATTGAACCTCGGTATTTAGTTGTTTAAGTCTGCCATAAAATGTCTATTCAGTTAATGCTTTGAAATTTTCAACGTAAAGCTTTACCTAGATAGATCCGTTTGATTATGTGAAAATACGAGTACAATGCAAAAGATTATTGCACCTGAAAATAACTCGACTGTTCTAGGTAACCAGTTGGAATAACTGTGTTAATGATAGTGCACTCAATAAAGAAGGATCGTACGTGACATTAAAGAAGTAACAATTATATACTAATCTAATGATTATTTCGATCATTTCGTTCGATTACTAAGATCAAATGCACCGTGAAAACGTTAGAAGGCTGACGATTATGTAATAAAAAGTAAGGTGATACGAAGGGAGTTGAAAAAAGACAAGAACTTACCTATCAGATTATTCGCCGTAACTATGATACAACAGCCAAAGAGAATTGCCGAGGTGATTCTGTAGTGTGCCCTGAAGACCATATTATCAATAATGGCCTTGTCGAGTAAATATCGTACTTTCACAAAGCCGGCAACCGCCGACATCATTCCGAACACCGCCATGTTTAACGGCTTTTATTCTGAAACAAGCAAAAATTACACCATAATTATCAGCACCACGATGGAATCGACGAGAATGAAAAATAAAAAACATGCATTCCACTGTCAACTAAGCATTATCCGTTCTACGCAAGCGACCGGTTTTCATACTGCGAAAAAGCATCGATCAATGGAATAATTATAATTCTCCGAGTTAATTTTTTTTCACGAACTATCAGTGTAATGGGACTAGATCGTGAGATCAATTCGTTATTAAGTGAGCCGCTTTTCTTGGTAACCCATAATTGATTGCACACATCCAATGAACATTGTTCATTGGTCTACATCAAGATTGCAGATCGAACAATTTACATGCGTACAAATCAGGTTTATTAACAATCGACAAATGTGTTGGTAGCTAATCAATCTTATAGATATTAGCTTACAAATGACAGACGACCACTGTTAAATATCACTTTCTTTCAAAAAAATCTTCGTGTAAATTGATAACAAAACGAACGAACAAACGCAAAACAAGTGTCTTCGCTACTATTACCATTACACCCACACAAACAAAGTTCCCATTCGATAGACAGCAACTGATAGACGGCAACTGAGCAACAGAATTCACCAAGCGCAAATACACTCTGCACGTGACACACAAAGACTATCATCCGGCAGCATCGCGCGGCAAACTGAACTTAAAACACGAATGAACGAACGTATCTACGACTACGGCAACGGCGACGGCAACGGTGACGACGACTCGTGTCACGACGACGTTACGACTTCCGTTCGGCCCTTGTTCCGCTCATTGCATTACAAGCGCAGCTCTCCGACAGAGATAGAAAGAGAGAGAGAGAGAGAGAGAGAGAGAGAGAGAGAGAGAGTAAGAGATTTGTGCGTTTTGTTCTCATCGTGTGTATATTTTCATGCGTCGTCAACGTAACATGCGTTATCCTGCCAAAGAAGGCAACGCCACGTGCTCTCATTTTTGTTTCTTTGTTTTTTTTTGTATTCATGTCGGATTGAATCTTGCCTGCCGTAGCCGATGCTGATTACAGTTGTTACATCCGACGAGCAAGTTGTCACTTGCATTTTGATTGCCAAAACACAAAAAAAAAAAACGAATGATGCGTACGCCTTTGTCAAACTTATTCTTTTCGTAATCTTAATAAAGTAGATTAAATCACTAGATACGACAAAAAAATCGTTTGAATTTTTCACGTGATATTTAATAAAGTTCGTTAACTAATCGAAGCACTAGACTGTGAAATATTAAATGTATATATATTTAGATAGAATTAGAGTACGTCCAATCACTCAATTTATCCGCATTCGCTTCCTATATTAACAATCTTATCTATGCCCTCGACAGGATCGTAGGCACTTATCTGCTTGCGTCACACGCGTTTCCTTCCAACTTTGAAACATGTTTTCCGTCAAACTTCAAACGCAATAATCGAATCGTTATCAAAAAGCCCCATAAAACGTAAAAATAAATGAGAATAATGGTGCAATGTATAAACGAACTAAAAATCTCTAAATTGTTATCATCTCGATCCCCCATGCAAAAAAAAAACTCAAATAACAGGAAATGTACTGATATAATCAGAATCAATAAAAAAACCTCAATAAAAAAACCTTTCAAATGATAAATCGTGTCCAATCACCGAAAATCAGTATCACAACAGTGACCATATAATTGTTTAGTCGTCGCCCAGTCCGACACTTGTGCCGACAATTGTCCCCGAAAAAAAGACGAAGAACGATAAGCAGAACGAGTCACTTGAGGCCGCGCTTAAGCAATAAGACCCTGAAAATCTCCGGTCAGTCCCACGCGTGGTATCGAATTGTAGGTCGTTAGAAGTTTATTAGTTGATTAATTGAAGACGCGGCTGCTGCGTGCCTTTCGTATACGATGTAGACGCCGTGGGGTCAATCTTCTATACAAGTTGGCTGCTTCTGCTGTTGCTACTACGCGGCCCCGTTATATCGTAACTTGATGCTATTTGGATTTGTCGAAAGAATACGTCTATCGTTTCATTTCAGTTCGAGTTCTATTAGCCTCGATTAATATATCATACTTACATGTTTCATGAATCGTAAAAAACCAAATTTCATGATTTTTCTTTGCACGAGAAAGCAACTGTATCCTGCCATGGAAATGTAGTTATTATTGTTGTTGTTTTTATTTGTCTGCATTCGTTAAAAAGTTGACGCGTGCTGTTGTCGTTTTTTGAATATAGACCGGCATTGAATTTGTATGCAAATCGTTTTTTGGCATTAATATTAATGAATGACTATCGAGAAATTACGTTGATCCGATTATTTCCCCAATGGACCAAAGCCTGATTTGTTTGCTTTTTCTTCATTTTCAATCTTTGTGTGAATATTGATCCCGCTCAAATGAATACAACGATGACGCGTATACACGTGGTGATGAACGATCGCGCGATCTTAAATATTCGATCCAAATAGATTGCTTTAATTAGGCGCTAAATAACGATCTCTAGAGGAAGACAATTCTCTTTCAAGGTTTGAAAGCTTAGAATGCCAAATAACCCATGCAGCTCTCGTACGTCATGCAGAGTCAGACAAAGTTCCTTGGCATCGTATAATCGCATGTAGGGCTCGCGGTTCGATCGGCATAATGAGAGACTCGTCTCCGCGAAAAGAAAGCGAAGCTCACGACGCGCGTGATTCCGCCGCGAGGGAAATTACACGTCCGTCGATTATACGTACACATACAGGACTCATGAATAATTCACGTTCGTCTCTCTCTCTCTCTCTCTCTCTTTCTCTCTAGCGATGGTTTCGCAGGTGCAGCTCTCGCGGCTTTTACAGTTACAAGGCGCACGTTAATGGCGACGAAAATACAATATTCATGCGAATCTCTTCGTTATTTATCCGAGAGTGAATCAGCAACAACTCTCGCTGATTCATGGACACGAGAGTAATACAGTAACTTAACAACAACAAAAAATGGGTCGAGCGAGAGTTACAAGGATGCCGAGTTTTCATTTGGAATGATCATGATGATCGATGGGATTTTTTTTGGTGAGCATGGGAGATGTAGACGGGTATTAGGGTGATTATGTTCGGACGTAAATTTGCTTCTTAATCCTGGTCAATCGATATTCCAAGAGACGATAAATAATTCATCAATTGCAACAATTCTAGGATAGCTCGTAATTGCAAATTCCTTGAATTTTACACGGGAAAAAAGAAAAATTCTTCGTGGACCATGAGGTCATTTTCTGTGTTTCAGTGAAACTTCGCTGAATTTATCGTCCTACCGACGTATTGAGTCAGTCTTTTCAGAAAATTACTCCGAATAATCGAATACATAAATACTCCTAAAAAGGAGAAGAAAAAGTAAATGCGATCCAGTTACCTGGCCATTTTCAAAGAAATCAGCATCAGGGAGAGAGAGAGAGAGAGAGAGAGAGAGAGAGAGGGCAACGCATTCAAAAAAGAAATGTTAAGAGGAAAGAACGCGAGGGAGGAGAGCATTCTCCAAGCGTGAATCGTGAAATTGCCCAAGGTCGACCCTTCTGTTCGCACGTGGGAAAGGCATTCGCCTCCAATCCCTCCTACTTTGCTTATTCGGCGACGAGACGACGTTGCTGGTTGTTTCAAGCCACGAGTGCGTTTTAACATTTATTTTTTATTCATTTTTTTGCACTTTGATGAGCTTTTCGGGTTTTATTAGTGATAAAGATCATCCAAGTTTTTATGGCACTAACTGAAAGAATTTCGACGAATATTATTTATTTGAAGCAGTTTTTTTCGTTGCGAATCAATGTGACTTATGGTTTAGATCGTATATAATGCATTCGAAGTTGAATAAAACGACTTGGTTAAAGAAAAACAATTTCCTATCGAAACACCATTTTTCTTCGGCGTTTTACGTAATGTTTGAATTTTGTTAGAACGTTATCTTTACATTTCTTCGAATGACACACTCTTGAATGAATCTTTTCAACAATTTATGGACATTTGGCTACAGATTCTTTTGCGACAGCAAACTGCTCTTACCAAGTACAATCATCAAACCGTACCATTTTCCCATCATGCTCCGCATGACAACTATGAAAACCTTGCTCGAAAAAAAAAATAAAAAATATGCATTTCCAAAGCTCTTGCAGGAGAGAAAGATTAGAAAGAAAAGAAAAGAAGCGTTCAGAAACTCATCCGAGCTGAGCAGGCGATTACACACCTGGGCTCACTATCGCGTTTCTTCTCTCTACTCTCAGCGTGTGCTCAGCGCGCGATTATGTTGCGCTACGTTTTCAAGAGCTATTTTACCTCGCACCTTATCTCAACCAAAGACCAGCTTGAATAAATATTTTTTCAAGATACTAATCCGAGGGCTTTTTTTCTTTTCTAGGGGGGCGCTGATTGCTTTATTCGGATAAACATTTTTGATAAACATCTTTTAACGACATTCCATCAGGTGCCGTATGTTGATATAGTTTGAGTCGATCGATTATGCATATGTGTCACAATTGATAATTATGCCGATTACTTGTCTGATCCGCGCAACAAAGTAGACTTGATTTCTGTCTCGTTATGAACTCAACGTTTCTTTTTGTTATTCAAATGAAGATTTATTCATTACACAAAAAGAAAAGGTTGGTGCCTCGACACAGCGTTCAAACGTTAATCACGATCAAAATTCATCTCACGCACATTTAAATATTCAAGACAAAATGTGTAAAAGCCCACCTTTTTCCGCTGACCGTGAGAAAGATATAAAAGAAGAGGAGGAAAGAGCGAGAGAAAGAGAGAAAGAGAGAGAGAGAGCGGTGAAAAACTAAGGTGAATCACTGCTGTTGGTACAGGATTATAACGGTCAGCGCCATGGAATGAAGTGTCGATAAATTACACGCTGAAAATGCCTTTGGTCGATTCTTCTAAGGATGACTTGTTTCTTTTTTTTCCGGTATCGTCGTTTGCGCCATCGAGTTTAAGAATGGGAAATTTAGCGACGACGACAAAAAAACAACCAGCTATAGATATGAAAGCAGTAGGACAGTGAACTATGATGAAAATTGATATGTGACATTGAAAACGACTCTTTGCAATCAATATTCTTTGCAAGCTTATATCAGTATTGTATGACCGCGTGCTAATATTTCTTTCTCTTTTTTTCATTCATGATAAATGTTAATTAAAAACAACTCCTACGGCACAAACATTTTTCTAATTATTCGAGAACAATAACAGCCTCTTTATTATTTCGAAAGCTACTTTGAAAAAAAATGATTTGCCTTGTTGGTAGAGTTGCAGCTAAGTGCGATTAATCAAAGGGTTAACTCGCAGCAGCAGCAACAGCAATAGCATTCGTATTTCGTAACGAAGTAAAATCTGCAGTGCACATGGCGTGTTACGTACTTTCACAGCGTTGGGGATACGTACATACGTATTATACGTGTTCTCGCTTTTTGGCCTCGGCTTGTCTACTCTCCACCCCCCCCCCCCTCCAAATACCATGTGGTTGCTGTTGCCACGGCTGCTACTATTGCTCGATAGCTGTAGTGACGGACCCACGAGTATTTTTTTATCTCTCGTTGCGTGAAACCTTTCTCTCTATACGGTGCAGTTATCGCCTTTGATTGTGAATTATGAACAGTGATACTCTGCTCTGTAATTGGCTCTTCCTCTTTTTTTCTCTCAAGAAACTTGCTTTCCCCGTTATACGCCGTTAAGATCTTTTAATCATAGACTTTTATAAGCTTGCTTAGCTGGTTTGATTCAAGAAATATTTTCTTTTCTCAAAAAGATACATAACATTTTGAAACTCGGATCAAAACTAGATTGAATAGATTATACACTGTATGCCCTGTCTATCTCATCTCGTTTGTATTTCCGATGTAGTTAATTGCCGGACAAGTACGCGCAAATAACCTATAATAACAACGCTGCCATTTATACGTGTACATATTCTATATACACATGGTGAACATTGTGTGTATAAGAGTCAGCTGGAATGCGTCTATTGTTATAACGGTGATCGGACCTAATAAAAGCAAGTTTGTTACACCTGTTATACGGATTACCAATCGCACATATGTACGAATTTTACGAATTTATCCAATTCTTTTTTGTTTCGACGACTGTTTGGTGTCGTAATGTCGCGTTTGAAATATAGGTCGGAAAAAATACACAACCATGAAAGTTAAAAAGTACGCGCTCGTAAAGTTGCGTCTATATATCCATAAAAAAAACGACGTCTGGTACCGCAGAAAGTGTCTCTACGAACGCAAGCGCTCTTGCGTCGTATAATACAGTAGCGCAGAGATTGAAGAGGGAACACGAGAGAAGAGATGAACAAAAAAGCGAGCGGAAACGATCGTTCTTCGTTAAATAATCCAACCTTGTCGCAATACAGGGGTATACATAATTAATCGTTCGTCAACACTGTCGTATGAATATGAAAAAGATGAATTTCGTCGATTAATGAAAGGACCGTGGCAAGAGGGAAGGAAAAATAAAGCGAATACATCCGCGCGCAGATGATGGACCAAGGCGGAGAACGTTCTCTCTCACAGTAATTTCGTTTACTCTCCGCTGTTTATAACCATGGCGGCCTGCGGCTCATGGCTCACACCGTGAGAGAAAACACCTTTTGTTGGGCACGCGCGTTTCGCAAAACTCGATTTGGAAAAAAAGCAAGAATTTCCTCAAGCGCGTTAATACATTCTTTCGTTGTCTTTACACCGAAGAAAGGGAAAGCAAAAAATGACGCTCATCAGCGCTAGTTTCTTTCTTATTCTTTGTCTGTCTCGGGGCTTGCAGTGAGTTGCACGTGTCCATTTCGTTGGGTTGCGCTTAGACGATTACTTGACATTTAGGTTAATCGTCGTGTGTAACGCCAATAGTAAGTGAGAGGGACAGAGAAAATCTTAAAAATTTCATACAAGTTTGACAAGGAAAGAAAGAAAAGCTACATGAATTCCATTCTCGGGGCGCGTCGCGAGAAATGTATACCTACGGCAAGCGAGCTAACGAGAAAGAAAGAGCAACCGTGCGCGCCCGCTCGAGAGAGAGAGAGAGAGAGAGAGAGAGAGAGAGAGAGAAAGAAAGAAACAGAGAAGCCACGTAACGTGAAAGAGCGCGGCAGCTATGGCCCTTTCACAAATACCAACGGACCCCGCGCATGTTGCGCGCATCTGGCGTCTTTTTCAAGCATGAGCACACGCACGCACGCACACACACGTACGCATGTACACACTGCGATGATGCACAAATCGTTGTTTGTTTACCTTTCAACTTGTATAGCTTCTTGTATAACAATGTAATCCGCACTTTTTGTTTATATCTTCCAAGCGCAGCACACACAAATCACACGTGAAAATATGAAAACGTCACTGGCGATCTAACGCGCGATCGAGCGCGCGCGCACGTCGATTGACGAAAACACCAAAAAATTAAACAAAAGAAGAGTACTGAAGAGGAAAAGATGAGGGAGAGGGAGAGAGGCACTAAGATAGGACAGAAAGAGAGAGAGAGAGAGGGAGAAAAAGGAGAAAAAAGGGTGTCGTGGTCGATAGGCGTGCGGGCCGATAGGCTCAACACGAGCGGGGCCCCAAGAGCGACTGACTCGAGAGAGAGCTGTGAGAACTGCTGAACGGGGAACAGGCCAAGCTTGGGGCCCCACCACTCGGTCGTTCCGTTCGCTCGTTCGTCGTATAGTCGTCGTCCCCGCACCGCACATGTACATAATACACACAGCTTCACTCTGTATCTCGTATTCTCTTCTTTTGCCCTTCTTTCGCCGCTGTTGCTGCTGCTGCAGTCGCGAGTCTATGCCTGTACGCGTGTGTAAGAGCCTTAGCAACCGCTTTTGTGGATAAACTTTTCTTGTTAACCTCCGCGCGGCTACCCGATTTAGGATTTGCCTTTTTTCTTGCACGTGGATTATTATTTGATTTTTACGCGGACGCAATGTATACAGCCCTATTTGACGAAAATATTTGACGTCGCTCGACTTTTAATGCCTATTTGTGCGTTACGGATAGTCATAGTCAATTATTAAAGCACGGCAGTAAGAATGGTTAATCCATCGCAGCCGAGTATAATATTTGTTCTTGTAACATTAACTCGTAGGAAGTAAGCACTAGCTCCAGTTCAGTTGACTAGTTCCATTGATCAACGGCTTTAAAAAAATGAAAAAGAAAGAAATAAATGATCATCCGGACTTGATTCAGAGGAATGTCAAGTCTGATCGCTCAACTTTGATTGTTTCTTGGATGACTGGGCAACAGGACGCGTGTACATTTCTCATTCGTTTAATCGTAATTGTACTTGCTAATAATCGTCCAATTGACTAGAATAGATTATTAGTTGAATAAAAATGTTTATCAGTACCGTATCGTCGATTAACACATGGAATTGAAATCGTGAGAAACATCTGTGCGCGTGGATTGCGTATCTAGGTGACGTTATAAAAACTGAATATATACGACAGTTTACGTCTTCTTTAATTGGCTGTATTAGTTCTGCTTGCGAACGAGAGATGAGGAGTCAGATGTGCGTGAAAATAATTGAAAGTCTCCATGTAAAATCCTCGCGAGTAAAAAAAATGAAAAATATAAAAGTTTCCATTGTTTGAGGATTTCAAAAGAAATGCGTACCTGCATTGGTCACGGGCTCATCGTTACCCTATGTTAAATCACCAGGATAGCAACGCGTGTATAATATACAGAAAAATACTCCTGCTCTATCCCTCTTTCGTCATTTCCTCTTCTCTTTTGGGTATCTAGCTCTTTCCTGAATGGCGCCGCACCACATTATGCTTGCCACCAGCTGCAACATGAGCCTCCCCCCTCCTCTTCAAACGAAGAAAAAAAACAGTTGAGTGTGCAACAGGCAAACCGAGACGTGATTATTATCCAAGAAACTTCAAGGGCTATATAGCACTTGTACCACATTCCATTTTCATATTCACTTCGCTGAGCTTGACTTTAATGCTGTTGCCGCTGCTGCGACATGTGTATTTTGCGAGCTTTTTTTACACAAACTTTGCGGCGCGGGTTTGGAGATTTTTTTATTTTTATTTCGAGATAGATTATTCTGAAAATGACGCCATATGCACTGCGTTTTGCTTGTTCGCGCTGCAATATGCGTAATACTTTTGTTTGAAATTTTACGAAAGGACTTCAATTCCTACTTTTCGTCCATTTTTTGAGAGAACAAAAATGCCGCTGCTTTTACTACGAATCTTTTGAAATATGCAGGGCCGTGCATCTTTTCACTAAATACATATTTAAAAAGCTTAACAACACGCATACGTTATGCTAACTTCCCATAAACGAATTCTACAACAAATCTCTGTTGTTTAGCTTACCATCAAGTATACTATGATTGTTTTCACGTCTGTTTACCTTTAAAAATCCACGGCATACTCACGAGTATGGTTTTTCGTGATTTTTATCGTGTATACGCTATACTTGCGGCATTGATTCCCTGGATATTCTCTGAATCATAAATGTGAAAGATTACGTCACGACAATCTCTTCACATTCGACAACTTCCAAGTACTTTATTTTTATTCTGTGTTCACACGTAGTTAGACCGTATATTTGAGGATATATGCGATGACTGGCTGAACAAACGAACGCTGAATTGATGCGAATGATTTTCTACCATGTTTTAATAAAACGTCTAAATATATCCAACATTATGACAACACTCAAGGATTATCGGCCAATTGTTCAAATCGCAGCTGCATTAGAAAGTCAGATATGATCATCAGATAAAACGCGCGAAACGCTTTATCGGCTTTGCAATCTTGCGCGAAAACATACAGATAAGGTTTGGTTCGCTGCTTGGCAAAGTTCCTTTTCAAGTCACATCGACATGATTTGCCAATAAAAAAATCTCCTTTCGCTATGCGCAGCAGCGCGCCGCGACCCACATACTCTTTCTCTCTAACGTACTCGGGTTCAATTAATTCCCGGTCTCCCGTTGTGCGCTGCTCGTATGCCGCGAGTTCGATTTATCGCGGCCAAGCGGTGCACGCATTGCGCAACTTTTATTTATGTGGAAAACGCTTAAGCTTTTTGAAATCGAATAGGTGTTTCACTTACTTACTTATCTACAAGCTCGCTATATCCTTGTTTTCGAGTGACCATGTGCATATACGTGTACAATGACCTGATCGAGTGGTTGTAAAAAGAATTGTTCAATAAAATTGTCAAGTACCTCTAATGGAGGTAAACTGTACAAATGGGTCGGAGAATGCAGCGCTCGTAATTAACATAAATGCTGAGTTGTAAAGAAAAAAAGACGAAAACGGCCTTGCACGTAGCGCAAGATTAAAATCAGCTATTTTTAAAAAGTAGCTTTGCAAGCGCTTAATAAATGCACTTCGCAACAACAATTACAAATTCATATTGGATGATATCAAGACAATACAATCTTTTCCACATATATATATGCATATAATACGAGCATGCCGGATCATACATCTTCGCATTTCTAGTCTCGTAATGTATTTATAAATTATACGCGCTACGTTAGAGGTATGTTTAGCACTTGTACTTTTCTCACAATTATGATACATCTATATACGCATTGCTCGATTAAAAGAATAATCTACCAGCAAATTAACCCATAAAAATAGCTGTTTTAGTTGGAATCTCGCAATAAAGCAATAAAGCGAGAGTTTTGTTAAGCGTACGAAAGGGTAAGATGGCACGTATACTCGCCAGTTTGAACATCAAGAGAAAAGTGTATGCGACTCGACAAAGAGGGAGAAAAGTACTCTCTCTCTCTCTCTCCTCGTTTCGCACGCGCCAAGACGAGACTCGTGGGGTGTATGACCCTGAACTCGTGCGATGCCACGCGAGAAGCTGACGTAACTGCGTTGCTGCCGTCGTGTACCTATACCTGCAACTGTGTGCTCTGCTAGTAATGCGTGCGATGGTATCGGTAAAATTGACGTTTCTGTATTAGATTCATCGATTCTTCCAATTCGAACTTGGGCTAGTCAAACGTTTCAAGTCGGAATACTGAGAGACAGAGGTTTTTAAAGTCCGTTTTTAATTGCTTCCAATTGACTCTTCATCAATCGTCTATTTTATAATTATATTTGCATGTTAATTTTATGATTACAAATTCATCTACAAGTTAATAAACAAGCTCGGAATAGAGTGCGAAAATATTGGCAAATAATGGAAGCGGGAAGAAAGGAAAATCGGCCTTTGTGACATCTAATCGAAGCAAAGATTGCTTCACAATTTGTACGTATCTAGACTCATTGAAAAGAAATATATCGAAAGTACCCCTACTCGACTGTCGAGATTTATCGGAAACTGTTGATTTCGCCAGTCTGAAGCATTCCATTCATTATTCGTGCTGCTGCCGCAGCAAGTTGCGGCGTCCTTAAAGGGTGATTGATGGAATCTCTCTCTCTTTCTCTCTTGGTACTGCTACGGTGTCTCGTTAATTTCGAATTTCCCTAGTCGCTTCTCTACGACTAAACCTTATCGGCTTTGATTAGCTGTTGCTTCTTCTTGTCTGCGGATAAAATCTAACGCGAATATTTTCGATAGAATTGAATGTGTCACTCTCGACAAGAAAATGAATACGTATAAGTGAACATTGTTCTTAGCGAAAACTGATTATCTTTGACTACTGTGTCGCAATCAAATATAATAGTTGATACTTTATCAATTCCAGCGATGTCCATTATTCGAATAGGAGCGAAGAACGAAAATAACACTTTTGGTGCATTTTTCTCTTAATTATTTTCACGTCCAGAGAGAAATACTTTCATTGGAATGTTTATATATATATATATATATATATGTATATGCATATTCTAGCTGGTAATATTCTAGACAACAGGGCTACTTAGTGCGGCAGCAGGATGAAACTTTATTAAATTACAACTCTTGGGTAAATTCAAAGTTAAGTAAAACGTCAAGAGCGTAAACTTTAATGAAATCACCAAGTTAGATTGACAACGAGTTTGATTTGAAGCATTTCTGTACGATAGTTGAGAAAAGTAATTTCCATAAAAAAAATAAATTAGTCTGTATCTCAAAAAAAGCTGTAAAATGATACCCAGCAGTACATAATCTATCTGCGCCCATCAAACCTAAAGAAAAGAGAAAGAGCCATCAAGCTGGGTTGGACAAAAGGTATTGCGGGTAAGATACGGGCGCGTGGCGGGTGCCTCCCTCACAATTTGCAGTAAAACGTCCCTCTGTCTGTCTCTCTTTCTTTCTCAGGGAGCGCGGACGAAAAATGTACTTTGCTTTTGCTGCCGTATGGTATACTTATGGGTATAGACGTAGAGAGAGAGAGAGAGAGAGAATCGTGCAGCGAGTCGAGGTTTTCAACTCGGTGAATATACGTGCACGAGAGAAAGAGAGAGAACCTGTTCCTCTCACGTACACGCACATACACATCTGAGAAAAAGAGAGAGACTGAACGTATCGGCTTTCTCGCTCTCACTCTACCCAAGTATGCAGCGCACAGCTCCTTTGTGCTGTTGCTGCTGCTGCTCTTTCTCTCTCTCTCTCTCATCTGTGTGTACACAGCGCCTCTCACGGAGATGCACACAGGATACATATTCTTCGTCGAAGACCAACACTTCTTGTTCTTCTTGTCGTGCACAAACTCGATTCTTTCTCACTCTCAGGTGGTGATCGACTCTTTCTCTCGCTCTCTCTCTCTTTGCCTTACCATGTTTGATCCTTTAATTTCATGGAGGATGTACATATTGTACTTACACACTTGCTGTCTATGCTCTATGCTCTATCTCTCCTCTTCACAGTTTTTCTAGTGTCGTACCTGTGCAAACGAATCATCTTTGTTTCTTGTAGAGAAAGAGATGATTTTAATCCGAAAGTAAATACGAAAAAAGCACCGAGTGACTTGCATTTATTTATAACGGCTTTGCGATTATAAAATCGTATTGCAATTTGAAAATGTACAAAATACAAAGTTGTACGGTTTTCAAGTTAATTTCTACGAATGCGTCTTATTTTTAATGACAATCATATCGTAAATAGGTAATGACAAACAATCAAAATATTAATAAAATGTGTAACAACTGTCGTACAGTATTAAATGGACACTTTGTAAACTAACTTTATCATTGCGACGAGTTTAATGAAAACTATCCATGATAAGACATGTGCATTCTTTAAAACTATATTTTTATGAACAGTATTTTTAATCAAGTAAATATTGAATCTTTGGCAAATATTTACCCACCTTCGAATTTATCAATTTCTATTCTTTGATAATGGATAACGAAAAATAATACAAATTGGTCCGAGCACCGCACATTGATTTGTATCGTAAAGTTTTTATTCAGTCCTTTCTCATACATTTTCATTATGCATCAGCTCCCTGGCTGTACTCTCTCTCTTTCTCGCGGGTGCACGCATCAGCAGCCGCGTACTTTATTTCTCTCTACACCGTCGCTTTTGTCCTTTTTTACTTCAGGTTGCGCGCGCGCAAGCGACTGCCTCCTGACGCGGCAGTCTTTAACTCGATTTGGCTGTTACCTTTTGCACTGGCGAACAAAAAAAAGAGAGAAAGAAAGAGAGAGAGAGAGAGAGAGATAAAGCCCAAGGGCTATACGTATGGGTTACGGCTTCTTTCGTTTCTTTTATTTTTACTTTGATGCTATATCTCTGCTGCTCTCCAACGTATCGTCCAGCGGGCATTTGCAATTTTATTGAAGCCACATTAGGATCCGAATAGTAAGCTGAGGCTCCGGTTTATAACCCCCCCCCAACCCCCACCTCTTTTCTCAAGTCAATCATGAATTGCGTTAACTTTGCGTGTTTCATTTCGGCCATTATTCAGTGCAACCTTATCAAAGCTAACATAAATGCGAAAAATAATTAAAGAGCAGGTAAGTGACATAAGTAATGGGAACAATATCAATTTTTTGCAAAATTTATCAAAAAATGACAGTGAAAATCATATCTGAATAATGATATTCCAATTACTAGAAGGTTGGGAAAAGAACTCCAAAATATTTCACAAAGTAATAACAAGACCAGATAAATTTGCAAATCAACCTTTCATATTTTAAACAGCCTTAATTAGTTTACCTTCGTTTGCGCACATTTTCCATCGAAATTTTCAGGGAAAGTGTCAAAGCCGAGCATCTATTTTCTTTCTCTCAGCGCCGCAACACATTAAAAAGTAAGCAAAGACTCGTTAACTTGGGCGAAGAAGAGGGCCTTTTAAGGAGAAAAGAGGAAACTTTTCTATTTCTTTCTCTCTCAATCTCCCCCTCCCCCCCTCTCTCTTTCTCTCTGTCTCACTCATTCTTCGCGAAGCGAAGACGAGCCATAACTGGGAGATTAGCCTCTTGTAGCATCTCAAGACACCTCGAAAAACGCATAAAGGATGCTTCCAAGAGAGCTTTTACCGTGGGAAAAAAGCGCAATAAGGAAGGTGCTTTCAAATTATCAATGTCAATGTTTGAGATTTGATACTTGGATGAGAAACAAGGCATTATAAACATTTGACTCGTGGCAGTCTTTCTATTCACTATCGATTACACGTTTTTTCATACTCTGTACAAAGAATTTAAGTTACTGTTAGTATTGGATTCTCGTTCTGAACGTTATGCCATTCGATATTCTGAGCTAGTACAAAGGAATTGAGAATCGCTCTTCAGCGGAAAAACGCAATACGTTGTAATCAAACGTTTCTCAGGAGAATTGATGGATTCTCGTCTGCGGACTTCAGAAACGAAAGAAGCGGAACCCACCGACGACGGCAAAGAAAAAATAAGAATATCCCTTCTTTGTATATATGACGATAGCACTAGCAAAATGTATAATTATCGCTCTGCTTTTGTCTTTTCCTCGCTACATAGTGCTCTGATTGCTCGTATTCTTTTCGTTTCTAGTATGATAGACGCGTCGTGTCGGTGTGACAAATCGTGATGCAACGCCCAGTGTTTCATTGCATTCGACGACCAACTTTGCTACTCTATGCCAAACCGTTCAGTAGATTTTTTTACCAAGTTTTTAAGAATGATTCAAAAATATGTCAGATGATGTATATGGTTTGAGAAAACATTTCACATTGTGTACGAGACTCTTGGGATATATTTGTTTATTCAAAACCAGCAATTTCGAACGTTAAGCCTTCCTATGAGAGACGAAAGTTTACTCACACTATTTAGTGAAAACAACTAGCCGTATATTTGATAATGACTTTTTTTCGTTGTAATTATCACGAAAATGATTTACTACATTAAATATTTCAAACAAATGTATTTATGCGCAATGCGAGTTATCAAATAAATAAATTAGCTGGGCGTATTAATTACTTTAAATAAAGCTGACAATGCGAATCTTTAATATGAAATTGTAAAAGTTGTAATAGCAGTGCGAATATAACTGACGGCAGTGTAGTGCAAACTAGTGAGCAATTCTCATCGCAGCCTCGTCAATACCTAGTACTATGAATAATAGACAAAAAATCTTTGCAGAAACCAGTAGTAAATAAAATAAATACAGATCCAATTAAGATATTTTTTATTTCAAATATTTCACGAATCACAATTACAAACAGATGTTGAATAATCTAATTTCTTATGGATGTTACATTAAATTACAGGTTAAATTTGAATTTAAAATATTATAAGAATTTAAAATTTACAAATATTATTAAAACTGTAACGTATATAAGTACAGTTGCCTAATGTGAAATCAATGTTTTAAACAATTGGTCATCCATTTGGAGTAAATAACACTGAGCACAAAATTCTACATGAGAATGAATAATTTATTCAATCATATATTAGTCTTAAGTTTTTATTTTTTGTACGTAAATTTTTATCATGTTCGGTTTAGATATTCTCGCTGAAAGAGTGCATGGTAACTACTTGTGAGCGTGGAATATAATATACGTCATAGTTTACATTCCAAGTAACATACTCATCTAATGAGTGAATACAGTGAAATACGAGAGCCCAGCTTTCAACATCTTATAATGATAAGTAAATGATAATTTTGTGAGTTTTAAGTAAAGATCGCACTAACAAACAGTAAATGCAAAAAGCCTAATACCGACCTTGCAATAGGTCTCCATTGATATAACGAATAAGCCTCCACCAGATAGTACACATGCTTTGAAGCTTCTCGACATCGTTCGGAACAACAACGTTTTCGTTTTCGTGGAGGCGATGTGCCATTTTACGTCATAACTCAAGTAATAACATCAGATGTGAGTCTGTGATTAACTAAATACCGCATAAATATCATTACAAACTTACCAAGCATCAAATACCGATGAACTGGAGTCAATGATCATCTGTCCTTGAGAAAAATGTACATAAAAATGTACCAAGAACAAAAAAAATTGCGCTGTATTCCGTCAATTCAAGTGGACAGTGGAGATTCCATAAAACCTGGAAAAGGTTATGTAAATGAGTACACGATCAACTATAATTTGATAAAAACGAAAATTTCTAACAATGTACACGCCACCACTAAAGACGATCATATTCTGTAAAAGTATTACAAACAGACCAAGATTATGCGCGTGTTCAATAGATGTAACCATCTTGAATAAATTGAGTACGCTAAATTATCGTTAAAATATCTATGCGTACAGTACTACAAGATTGAGTTTACTCTAGTGCTTCGTTACGTAAATCAATAGCTGTCGTTATGAGGTGGTAGGCTTTGCCGTTGTCAGTTGTCGGATCTTTCATGCCATGCTCGGATTCATCTAAAAAAGCTGAGGCTCCTTTGAATTGCACCTTAAATTATAAAATACAGCAGTATTTCAGCCAAACAATCAAGAAACTGTTATAGTCGTTAGTTGTATCTCTTTTTGTATTTAATTGTATCGTTAATTGTATAGGTATATCTGTTTTTTATGTACTTCTACGACTCACTGTTGCAATAATTGTTGATTCGATATAGTTATCAACTCTCTTTGCACGGGGATTCGACGGAACTTTGCACATTTATTTACTCATCTATATACATTGCGCCAATAATACAAACTTACTTAACGATTTCGAGAAGTCCGCATACGTGTATAACTCTCATGATCAAAGGGCCGTTGTGGGCACAATTAATTACAAACAGGGCGCTAATTGCAAGAAGCATATGAATTGCTATAAGTACGTTGTATTTGTTCTGATCATCGAATCCATAATCGACATGATGTGAGAGTATCATTTCAAATCCACGGTAGTCGCTAAAAAACCCATAAAGCAATTTTGCAATAGGTATGACGATGAAAATTAGACCGATCACGGTGAAGAAGGCTAAATGAAACGATACAACAAATCTCGTATATTTAAGAGAAAAATTCGTTTGTACATTACACGATACGTGTGAAGATGTTTGTGTCTCACTCATATACTTAATGCAGAATTTTATTGCATTATCGGAAAACGTGTGCAATAAGAAGGCTTCTTGTTGTTCGGTAATGGTTCTGAAGTGACTATTGATGTTTTCGTTTACTGTCGAACTCTGCAATACACGCGATTCTCATTGTAGGATATAACCTAAAAAAATCGTACTTACCTACCGTTTTATTAATATCGCAAGTCATAAAAAATTTTGCGAACGTAACTCCTATCACCATAGCGAATATAGAATTTTCTACAATTGCGCTCTGTTCTGCTCCCCATTTCGGGCTCAATACAGCTAGCTGAATAGCATTGAATTTACGAGTGACGTGATTCTGTTTCATCTAATGAAAATTCATCTGATGTCATAATTGTTACGCAAAAATGTATAATACCACGGGTATCACTGCTGTAGTGAGAGTTAAACCAACGACGACACGGATAAATTCTAATCTCTAACTCAATTTTGATACAGCCAAGTATCAATGTGCATTAACATTTTTGAAAATAATTGCCACGAGGGATTGATGAATAACATTTCACTTTGATTCTTTTTTAATAGAAATACATACGTCCCGACGCATAGACCGGTATTGTAGTGTTGATGACTCGAACTTCCTCGTAAAACTAAGGATAAATGAATATAACGTTTTATATTTTGAACTTTTTACGCATGTACTTACGAGTAATTTTATTCAATTCGTAATTTATCCGACACCACGGTTCTTTGCTAGGTGTTACTTATATTGGATATTCTAAAACGCTTACTCAGGGAAAAGAGGCTCATGTATGTTTGAATACTGTAATACCAAAGTTACTATCTACAGTATATAACATTAATTGTCACGTACTCGCAGTTTAGTAAAAAATACAAGCCACTTTCGTACAAGTACATAAGCAAGCACATTTGTTTGTATTGAAATGAATACACGATAAATTTAACAATGATAAATTCATAAGATAATAAAAACAGATTTGTTTACCACAGATTTGAGATAGAAAGTTCTGTAAAATTCGCGCAAATGGAGAAAATAGGATGTAGCTCTCGTAAAAATGTAATATAAATATTACACTAGCGTTTTCTGATTATATACGATTACGATGGGAAGTATCGATTTGTTCAACAAAGAAGATTCCTTTAAAATGATTTGATTTACAATTCCTTTTTGCTTTTTACTATAAAACCAATAATAACTTAGCACGATAGCTATTGTAATATAGAATGATAATGCCCGTTGATTCAATTCAATATTTTGATGGTAGTTCAATCGATTTCTCAATGATGCAATTGCAACAGCTGCCTTAATCTCGGGGATCGGATATTCTTGTGGCAACATCCTAATAATCGTGTATCACTGTGAGAAGAGAATGACAATCCTTCTACCATCGTAAACCAATAAGTGCAGACATGGTGAACTAGTGATCTAATGTACGATTTGATACAATATTTGTGCCAATAATAAAAAACAGTTATTTTAAATTAAATATTCCTTTTTCTCCGATTTCGTTCGCTATATTTATAACGATAAAAACATTAATCGACGACGGTATATAGGCGAGTGAGAATACCCATTTTCCCATATCAACTAAATTGTCCATATAGTGACCTATTCGCAGACACAAGAAATTGTTGTCCCTATAGGAGAGAAACCGTATATGTTTCCATAGTTGGTGAAACGAGTGTCCATAGCAGGCAAGTGGCGAGGCAATAACTGGTTTTGTCGCAGCGCACACGTGCACCCGCTATAAAAAAGAACTTTACGGAGTTAGCTTTTCTTGTCTATATGTAAGTTATTCAATTTTTTAATGACGGTTCCAAGAAAACTACGACATGACGCATTCAACCGTCAAGATTCGCGACGACTGCATGTCTGTACGGTGAAACGTGATTTTCTCATCGTGAAAAAATAATACTACGTGTAATTGGATGATAAGCATCGTGAAAAAGTTGGACTCGCGTTGATTATATTATGCGTGGCTTTGCAAATGTCTTATCAACGTAAAGACAAAGATATTTTCAACTTCGTAAATCCTTATTTATTTGTTGCTCGTCTCAAGTTGAAAGCTTGTGAATGGATATTGCAAAATTGATAATTACTGTAATTCGATGGTAGTCAATCGCCTAAACTATATTCACAGAATCTATTTTTTACACAATCAAATGTTTTAGAAGAAAATTTTTAAATAAATTCACTTTTTTAATAATTTAATGGATAGTTGTCTGTATAATAATACATAGCCGATCACTAACAGTAAATGGCCGAGAGACATTCTAACAGTGGCAAAAAAATGCCGTGACTCATAGCTACACCCTTCGTAGAAAGTCAGATATATTCCATTTTATACTTCACCCTAGGCTATCGTTATGTAATATCTCGGCATTACTAAGAATACCATCACTACTTGGACAACGCATGGAAAATAAAAAAAATGACTAGTACAAACTTATTGTCGCGTGCTCATATTTTTATCCTTTGTATCATACAAAGGTATTCTGATCTGTTCAAATTCACTGCTGTAGTGAGAATTAAACCAACGACGACACGGATAAATTCTAATTTCTAACTCAATTTTGATACAGCCAAGTATCAATGTGCATTAACATTTTTGAAAATAATTGCCACGAGGGATTGATGAATAACATTTCACTTTGATTCTTTTTTAATAGAAATACATACGTCCCGACGTATAAACCGATATTGCAGTGTTGATGACTCGACACCCTCGTAAAACTAAGGATAAATGAATATAACGTTTTATATTTTGAACTTTTTACGCATATACTTATAAGTATTTTTATTCAATTTATAATTTAACCGATGTCCCGATTCTTTGTTACTTGTCCCTTGAACATTCTATAAAGTTTCATTGACGAGTATACATTTATGAACGTAGCGCTCTTATATCGTAGTCGAAAGTAACTGTCCGTAGTTTATAAATAACCAATCATAAACTTACACATTGATAAACAAAAACAAGTAACGGTCTTCAAAAAAGTAAAAATGTGTCTTTTAGCATATCACATCAAGGATCAGGATAGTGAATCGCAGACGGGTGGGCTACAAAGTATGGGACCACCTACTCTCTACCCAGTAATATGGCGATCTTGGGCTTCTTCGGAAGCTTAATGTTTTTCTATTTGCTGTCACGCTTTACGCGATGTTTCCGTACGTAAATCTAGAGTCGAGTGTGCAAGCGCAAAAATGTCCATTGACAGGTCTATGGTTAACAGTTCCCATGATACCACGATCTTTGTATAACGCTGAGTGATATTTTACGCCCCCCCCCCCCTTCCAAGATACTTTCTGAAAAAGGTAAAATATCTCGGGCGAGTAGGCATTGAAATAACGCTGGCCTAATAAACACGATCGAATCTGGCTGTCAAGAGTCAAGTAATACTATAAACATCGATTTCATTTATCAATACTCATCTAAACACGGTCGAAATCGTAAGACTTGTATGCGTCAACTCTTGTAACGTTGAAAGTCACAGCATACGTGCGCCTGCACAAATAGTAAATTGAGTAATCGTCAAAAACGGAAGCGAGACGTTTATGTAGCGGCGACGCGTCTAGTGCGCGGCGGATGCGAAAAACCGAAGCTCACAATTCGCTCTAATTGAGAGCGTACGCGTGCGACCCTGACATCTATTGCCCTTCCCCTCTAAACATACGTGTACATACATCCAACAAGAGGATAGCTACAACATTCCATGCACCTCGTGCGGTCAGATGTCTCTTTTCGTCGCCGCAGGTTATTGCGTCACGATGAACTGCTGCTCCAAAAATAATAGAACCGGTTCCAGCAGGATGAATGCTTACGAAATTCAATGTTTCAATATTCAACGATAGTTTTCCGTTAGAAGATACGTACATCGGATTAATTAGTCAACTCATGATCAAAGAAACAACTTTTCTTCAAGATAATTGCAAAAGTCAGATCTGAAATCGAATCAAGCTCGTGACATTAAACAGCACGACCCAACGAGCTGCGTCTAATCTGAAGAAAACGCATTGTCTTCGCGTGGTAGTAGCAGCTCTCATAGTTTATAAGCTAATCACACGTGAAAGATAAGTAGCAATGTCGATTGTGGGCGACAGTAGTCACCGTTCTACTTCACTAAAACTCTTTAGCATGAAAAAAGAACTCGATTGCCTAAACATTTCGTAAGTTTTAACGAATTACTCGGGCGAGTCACGTGTGATTTCGCACTTTGAAAACTACGCTAGCTTTAGCTTCTTCTTCTACGTCCTTTTATTTTTGTTTTGTTTTGTTTTCCTTCTCTGTTTATCAAGTTGAACAAATTCATACGTTTCGAAAACTGTATAATTTACAAGCAAAAGTTAAACGTAGACGCTAAACTGGCTCCGTCTCTATAATCACTTTCTGTTCCGAAGTTTATCCAATTTTGAGAACGAATTCTCCATTTTCCAAGAGTCGATGATCCTTTAATGAGAAACTCCGTTCGCTAAATTTCGTAATATCATTTGTCGCGTTTTTACATACACTAACACCTGCTCTCAGTTTATATCTAGAGGAAGCTCCGAATATCATCCGCACACGCGTCTATGTAATATGCGTGTGAAAACATTTCGACTCTCATAGTGCATAAGCGTTCGTAGATATGTATAATATACTGAATACGGATTTTGCAGCTAAGCCGCGAGATCGCATTTCGAAATTCAAGTCGACGCACTTTTTAGGATTAGATGGAGACCAAGTTTAGGATTGTTGAGATTACAGGCGAGAATACGCTGTACGAGAAGTAGGTGATTGAAATTCTGCTTCGGGCACGAATTGGGAATGCAAAGTTGTTGGAACGATTGTGTCTTCGTTCGCTGAAGCTATAGAAATTACTGCTTTCATTACTAAGACATTGAATGAGAAAGTGGAAACGCCGTTTGTTTGAGTTCGCACTTATATGGTTTTAATCGCATCTTGAAAGAATAATTTAGAGGAAACGACAAGAATTTGCGATTGGAAGAAGTATTTTTTATATGGGACTGTTCATTCAATTATTTATTTTCATTGGCATGTTCCTCAATATCTAACTTAGTTTACTTTGAACGTTGTGGAATTATATTGGAATGAATTATAATAACATACAGGTCGAACATAAAAAAACTGCAATTGAACAGACTAATGAATATTTAGCTGATTATACATAGGAGCTAAGCTCATCACGGACAAACTAATATATCATGTGCTCTGTTTTACCATTAGTCGCGATTTCTGGTTCATTATATAAATGGGTTTTAAATCCATTCATGCTCCAACCTTAATATCTACGTAAAGTAGTAAGTAAAGTAGTATCAGACCGGGCGAGTTCCATCATTGCGCTCGCTGGTTTTCCTTTTCAAATTCACGATTAAAGTCAAACTTTTCCACTAGCTCCCTTATATCTGTCAAACTTCAAATAGTATTTTAAAAAGAATCCTCTTTCCCTCGTGTACGCCGTAGTTGCATAAATATGGAATCGGGCGTCATTATAAGAACATGATTACTTATAAAAGGGCAATAAATTAGAGATTTTTTAATATATACATTTTTTTACATGCAATGGTGTAATATTTTGATATAGGGCTACCTCGTATTTTGGAATTTAAAACGCGTCGTGTATGTTGCCCGCGGCAGGACAGGCAGCAGAAGCGCACCTGAAAAATTCCAAGTTTTCAGCTGAAGTATATATATACAAACTGGAGCAACGCCTCGCGGGCCCGGATCCTCGTAAATTTCACGAGAGAAAGAAAGAGAGAGAGAGGACCGCGCCCTCATAATTCCATTTTTCTCTTTTACGTTTGAAGAAGCACCCGCGGCTGAATTTGTTTTCCACGCGGCAAGTGTAAAACGAGGCGGCTCTTCCTTGTTTCATATTTGATCGTTCAACTTATCATTTTAATTGATGAGTTTTCAATAACAACGATTGTATAAAAATAATATTTTAGTTGACGCTTAACATGGATAATTCATATTGTGTACACTAGAATACTTATTATGCCGAACTTTTAGTACTTCCGGCTATTACCAACCGAGGGGTGATGTACTTGTATAATGAGACATATACGTAGGTAACGTATTTATATGCTTATTGTGATTTTATAAAACTATACATTTTCCTATAGTTTAGATAAACAGAATATTATTTCGATCTAGTATTACGCTTTTGTATCTGTAATCTGCGGTAAACGTGTATTTCTAAAGTCATATATAATATGACTTAATGACGTTGATAAATAATAGAAAAAAGAACATTCCTTTCGCCATGTTTTGTTATTTGCGAAATATTCCAATAAATGAAATAGAAGATTGAACTTACGTTGAGTAGGCATAGAGGCGAAATTCAAATACTCATACGTGTCAAGTCTCACGTGTACCTTGAATAATTAAAGATATTCTTAGCACGTTCCGCTATAAACGGGATAAAAGATTTTGTGGTATCGATTTTTGTGCAAAGCAAAAAGTAATTGAAAGGTTAAAAAATTCAACGAGTCCATGTTTTTGTTCAATGTATATATTGATAATAGAATCGATGAAAATTGCGTTTACAATTATTTTAATACATTCCACATATTATTGTTGTAATTGGGCGCATATCGACCTAACATACAATAAATCCATATAATGTATTTAAGTGTATAGTGAATTTAAACGCAACGACATATATCAACGTTACTGCAATTCGGATGTATAAGAACATTCAACAGAATCATTAGGTTTTGAATTTTTTAAGAATTTGTCAATTTGTATCGCGTGTCTAATTTCATAGCATCTTATATCAAATGACAAAATATCCAATATTTGCAGTGAATAACTTTGAAAACAACGTTATACATTTAAATACATTTTTTATTTAATAATATATTAGTTTCAAGTTTTTATTATTTGTATGTAAATTTTCGTCGTGTCCGGTTTAAGTATTTTCGCTGAAAGAAAGCATAGTAAGAACGCTTGTGAGCGTGGAATCTAATATACGTCATAGTTTACATTCCATAATATATTTTCGATCACTTATATTTTCGATTCAAATACAGGAGTAATCATTCAGCTTATAAATGTGTACTGTTGACGAGTATAAGTGCGAATAAACCTGACGTTAAATAAATGCGTTATTAATCTTTTGAGTCTTTCAATATGCATATTTATTGAATGTTCATTTAATCAAATTCCACGATTGTTTATTATGCGTTGTCTAAATACTGTAAAACCTTGCTCTGAGGAGCATAAGCTTATCAATGTTGCACTATATACTGTGCTGCGAAAGTTACTATCTGTACTACACAGATACAATATTAACAAATGGCATAATGATTGTTAATTTTTCTTAACATATCAATGCAAGAAATATTGATTCTACGTTTCGTGGTATTGATCCTTTCTGCGTACGTGTATATCCGGGACTCCAGAAAGAAAAAGGCGAAACTAATCGGATAGCATATATTCGTCGAAGAGTTTAACGTGATTTTACATCGCGTTTCAGATTGCTAATAACTTTGCGATCGAAAGGGTGATCGACGCGTAGAATGTTTAGCAAGTGCTTCATTTGCACGATTAATTTTAGATGAAATGTAATTAAATTGCCCTGAATAATGCTGCCAAACAGCTCTCTTGATGAGGTTCTAGTCTCGACGATTAATTAACTAATTAGTTTTGGATAAGCGCGCTTCTAATTAAAATATTTTTCGAAATAATAGCAATCTCTATTAGCGGTGATTGAAATATACATAATTCGAAATATTCGAAAATTCCTTGTATTTATCGGTTATGTTTCCAATTATCTTTCATTTTCGATTGCCTGAACGTTAAATAAATAAAATCGTTGAATCAAGTTTTACCTAACAATGTCATTTATTCATAAATATTGAGATATTACCCACGCAGTTATCAAATACTCTACAACCATTAAAATATCAACGAAATTTAAATTAGCCACATATTTGCACGTTTCTGTTTGAACGAATCAATCGATCAACTCGTCATACGCTGTAATCCAACCAAAGCATAGCCTCTCGTAACTTCCAAGCGAGTTTTCATCGCTTGACCAAGTCTATTTTTCTCCAGACCGAAAAAAAGAACGTAGGCAACGAATCAATATTTTTCCAACGTAACTCGCTACCCGCAATGTTTCAATTCCGTAGGGCCATTAATTCCGACTACATACCGCAAAAGCTCTCTTTTATACTTCACCCGTTCTTTGTTTTCTTGGCTTTATGTTTTTTTCTTTTCACGCGAAAGAAGTCGTCTCTATATCGTTCTCCGTGACTACTAGTCAGGAATGTAAATCACAAAGAGGACATTCTCTCTTTCCTTTTTCCGTTGACCTTTTATTGGCGACGATGGAGTGCATATGCGTGCGGGCGTGCTCCATAATTTACAGTCGACTCTGTGGACACGTGGACATCGATTTTACAAAGAAATACCAAGATAAAAATTGGAATCGATCGATGTCAGCTCGGCAAGCATTGGCAACGAACTCCTCTCGTTCTTACAATTAACCGAGTCTGTATATTTTGACTCAATTTAAAATCTAAATTTATTTAAGTTTACTTGAAAAATTGACAGCAATGAATTCCGCGGGCTCGTTAATTATTCCTCGGGTAACGATACAAGGAAACATAAGCGATCGCAAGAAGCTTTCTATAATTCAATAAATTAATCCACGTCGACAAAAAATTTTTCCCTAATTAAACAAGCGTTGGAAAGGTAATATCCTCGAAGCCTTCTTCTCATATATCACGCGCTTATCGCCTAAGCGTGCATCTCGTCGTTCCTTTCCTCGGTTCCAATCGATGAGCGCAGTTTGTCAAACGATTAGAAATTCAAATGGGCAATCGAGAAAAATCAAAGAAAAAATCTCGTCGAAGTGGAATCGAGCGAACAATCGTCTGATGTAGAGGAATGAATATTTGCACGAGAGAAATTAAATTTGCTCCTTTTCTTGTTTCCTTCGATTCAGTGGGCGGTTCAAAGATCGCGACTCCATTGTTTTGCCAATTAGATTGGTTGTGATAGAATGGGGCTGCGATTTATTGCGCATTGAACTTGTAACTCGATTCTAAGTCTACTTGGCTTGATTATGTGCTAGGGCTAAATACAAGTATTTCTATGTTTAATGCACGAACGATTATCGACGCGAATACATTATTCGAAATAAAGATTAGTTGTATTTATTTTGAATCATTGTATACATACAGTAAGATTGGTACTGTAAGCACGTCCGCTATTTCCCGAACACACAGTGTACTTTGAAAGTTATCAAGCAATTACCGTGTTATCTTAATTACAGGGAAGTATTTGACGTGACAACATTCACAAGTAATTAGTCAAATTACTTTCTTATTTTGCGTTTCAAACAAACTCTTTGACTATTATTCATTCTCGACCATAGCTAAGCAAATTTGCATGCGCTTTTCGTTATAAACGATGTGGAAAACAATTTGCAAAGTAGTTTCAAGTAGAAGAGATAGCGAGAGAAATGAAAACCTCGTCCAGTAACGCGCTGAGCGACTTCCTCGTTAAGCGAAAAGCCTAACGACTTGAAGAAGAGGAAGAAAAAAAAATCGAAAACAAGGTGCGGCAAAACTTCAAAACTCTCGAACTTTCTTGGCGTGTGCTTTAAACACATACAGACATACACATACTTCTAATACATACCTGAGTATGTCAACGACCTCGCGCGGTCCTCTCTCACGCTCTCTCGGGCTGCCTACGCACCGTAAAGGAATACGTTAAAGTATTACACGAGGTGTGCGCGCGCGTGCGCGAGAGCGAAAGAGAGAAAGGGAGAGAGAGAGAGAGAGAGAGAGAGAGGCTTTATGCAGCAGCCTCGAGGTAAAGGTCCGCGAACTTTAAGGGCGTTCCGATGTCGTGCTGTTCTCCAGTTTCCTCGGGGAAAAAATTGGGTTATAAGCTTTTTCCGGTACTAGTTATCTGTAAGTTGAGGATAGTAGCCTTTTCATATTCTTCGTCTTATTGAAAGAAAGAGATTGCGAAATCGGTTTTGATATTTTTGTTGTTATTGGATTAGTTAGACTTTAAGCGGGCTTAAACGAACCGGAAGTTTTATCTTGTTTGAGCTATTACTCATTGATCGCTTATTTCTTCTCTAATGGCATATTCGTCTCTGCTGAACTTAAAATTTAGCTTACTTTGCGAGGATAACAGTGGAATGTATAACTTTAAAACATTATAAGGTATTTCCAAGACAACAATAGATCGTTGCCGCCTTCATAACTTAATTGGCATAGATTGTATCGTTCTACGGGTGTTGTAAATTTGATAAACACTTTGCCGCAAGCTTAGTAATATATCTTACTTAAGTTATTCAGTCATTGCAATCATATTATCTTTGGCTTGGCTTTGGAGCCATGGGAGCAAAAAAATAAACACCTCGCGAAGAAACATTGAAGCTATTTGTGATAATCTCGTGGCCAGCGAATAACCGACTAGCCTTTTCAGAAATAACCTGAGCGATGATTGCTGTTCAATGCTTACCACCCAGGTGGTCCGGTTTTTATTGTCGCGCGATGTTGCCTACGTGTCCATTTGGCGTCTAGTCGTCTCTTCGTTTTTCTAGCACGCGCGCGCGCGTGCACCATTCCTCTGTACGTCTATATTCTTCCCACGAGGAATAGCAAAGGAGGAGGGTGAAAGAAAGAGAGAACGAAAGGTGTATATATTGCGTATGTATATATTTGGCTTGAAGCACTCACGTGCGTACTTACCCTCTCCCGTTTTATTGGCTTTTATTTCAGTTTATTCCGCAGACGAAACTTACTTTATTCAACGAGTGCATTCGTGTCGGAAAGCAGTTTTGCCACATAGACTCATGTATATTACATACGACAGCGCGGGATTGAATCACTTATTGGATTTAGGCAACAGACTATTTATTGCTCGTCAACTATCTGTTTTGAGACTTTATATTATAGATATGTGATGCTGAACACTTGCCGTTCTTTGATAAGCTCTTAATATTTCAACGCAACAATCAAACAAAAATAAGTAAATAGCGAGAAAATAACCGTCTGTCGATTACGATCATGAATTTGATTATCGTCAAGTCAGCATAAATCTTTTAGACCATTTACACATAAAATGAAAATTTCTTAATTATATTGTTTTTTTACGATAAAAAATTAACCTTTATTTTCAAATAATAATATAACGGTTTTCAAACAGACGTGTCTTTCATCCGTACAATCATTTCTACATAATTTCCATTCGCATTTCACAATTAGACATGAGTCTCTTAACACGCACATAGTATTACATAATAAAGCTCGTGTGAAAGCTCTTTGATATATCTCAAGCCTCGCTGTTATGAGCTCTCGTATTTGATACGTTTTTCAACTGTCTGGCTGACACGTGTGTAACCAGACGTAAATCAATTTAGGACGAGAAAGCATCAGATTCATCAACATGCGAACATGTGAAACCTATTCTGATGAGCTTTGAGTTTCAACAAAAGGATCGTTAACTCGTTACGTATCTGTCGTATCTACGGATGGAAACAATGATCTTTTATGAAAATTGCATTGACAGACGAGCGCTCTACGTAGGATTTAAAGAAGATATGTTCAAGTGAAGTTGTGATTTGACACGAAGTGGATTTAATAATTCGGTCATTTGAAGAAATGCTTTTACGGAAACAACAAAAATACTTCAATGACATCGTTGGACGTATGTATCTTCATTGTAAAAAAATTGTTACTCGATTGATGTAACTTAATTAATTATCTCGACCTGCGTAGTCTAGCAAAAAACGAGGGCAACATATTACAGCTGAATGCCGAGTAAAAAAAAGCTTTACGTTCACGCCTTCTCAAACAAAGCCGATCGATTATCGAGCCTAATGGAATAGACTTCTTGCTAAGCGTGAAAAAAGTCAATAAACGACAAAAGAGAGAGAGAGAGAGAGAGAGAGAGAGAGTAGCAATTGATAACCGATTGAATGAGCATTGCGCTACGATAAAATCGATCAAATGCAAGCAACGTCAAGTTGCTTCGAACAAATCGAATATAACGTCTTTCATAGTGCACGTTTTCTTACTTTTCCATAGACGACAATTTATCGAGTGTATAACGAGAAGTTTAACGTCTATTTGTCTGCCTTGCAAAAAATGTTGGTGCACTGTAACTTTTTTATATTGACACTCTTTCCCTCCAGCGATATTTAAGTTTCCTCGAAGTTTTCGTGTTAGACAGGTTTTATATAGTCGTGCGTGAAACCTTCGAAACACATTGGCAAGAGCTTGTTTTTTTTTTCAAGAAAAAGCATGTAAAAACGTCGGGTTATTGTGAGAGGCTTACAAAAAAGAAGATGAAATGAATTTTAAGAAATAAAGAAACAACTTTTATTGGCAATTTTTACTTTTACATCATCTTCGACTTATAAATTATCTTAACCAGCATTGATTTAACAAGTATACTTTTATCTTTATATGTTCTGTTATCTCCCAATGAAAATCAATAGATAGAGAAACGTTCATTCGTTAGGAAATATAGTCTTGTGAATTTTTATTATTTCTCATCGAAAGTCACTAGAGGGACGTCGTCTATAAATAGGTAAATTGTAATTCCTTAAGAAATGACTGATTTAATACAAGAAATCTAAACCCGAAAAAATGCATGTAATTTAGATGGGTAAACGCAGTATGCGAAATCATTTTATAGTGCCATGCTGGAGACCAATTAATCATCATGACTCACGAAAGAAATCTGCGCGCAAGAAATAAGTCGACACACGTACACAGCAGACACCATCCGGTTGAAAGACGTTATAAACGAAGAATCTTGCCGAAATCCTGTGCAACCGGCGTCAGGACAATAAATTCCTCCCGCATGAGCAATAATAATCAGACCCTAGAGATCTCTATACTCGAGAGATGTGGTGAGTCGTTGACTCCGCATATAATACGCTCCTGACTCGTTCTCTATATGTACGTATGTGTGTGTTTGTGCGTCACATACCTTCCTACCTACCTGGCAACACGACTGCTTCTCTCGCTTTCTCTCTGACCGCCTGAGAGAGAGAGAGAGAGAGAGAGAGAGAAGAATACGTGGAGAGGGAGAGACGGTAACACCGGTAGTAGTTCTCCGGTTG
Organism: Chouioia cunea; assembly: GCA_030064505.1. Lineage (NCBI taxonomy): Eukaryota > Metazoa > Arthropoda > Insecta > Hymenoptera > Eulophidae > Chouioia > Chouioia cunea. The sequence continues at coordinate 20,800,288 of JAOPFQ010000003.1, read as the reverse complement.
TAAGAGCGAGACGCAAAGCCAAGCGCGGAGGCTATTGCTCCTTTGGCTCCCTGCAACCCGACCGCCGTCTTTTCACCTTCTTAGCGATGATGCTCTTTTTTTGTTTTTTTTTGCGCCGCTGGAATTTCGCGCCCCCTCCCTTTTCAGAAAAAGAGAGAGAATTTTTTCGTTTCAAAAGTAGATGATTTTTTGTCCTTTTTTGAAGATGCGGGTATACTTCAAAAGATTTGATTGGGGTACAAAACGCGGACTTTGTATTTGCAAAACCAATCAAATGGAATTTAAAGGTTTCCCAAACTCCTCTTGCTTTTTCAACGGCTATTATATACACTTCGTGAATATTCAACAGGCTACCAAAACCGGTTTTTTTTTTAAGCGAGCGAATTACTATGGACAGCCTAATTTTAGAACCGGACATTTAATGCCGCTCATGAAACATTCAAATTTTTAATTGATTTCAACGAATACTCACTTCGTTATTTGTACATATGATATGCTGCGGCAATTATATATTGTTTATTTAGTACGAGTATCTTAGTTTTATAAAAATTACGAATAAAGACCTCATACGAGATAAAGATTAAATGAATTTATACAACTTTATTAATACAACACAATTTTTTATGTGACAATCGCATTCGAGAGAACGAACAATAAACAATTTGAATTAAGTCATAAATCGTGCTCGAATAAGCTCGCAAAGAGAGATCATGCTTATTCTCTCTCTCTCTCTCTCTCTGTCTCTCATTCGAATCCATTGCAACCACGAGCGTCCTCTGTCCAAAAAGAAAAAAAACAAATGGCCCTTGGTAACAAAGCAAGCGAGAGGAAGAGAAGTGGCAAGAGGTGGTGGGGAGTTCAGACCACCTTTAACGCACTTATAATCTATGCATAACTTTCTCAAGCCTGCAGTGTGCCTGCAGCATACGACGACGACGACCAAAAAAACAAAACAAGAAAGAAAAGAAGTCAAACAAGCAGGCAACAAAGTAAAACGCGCCTATATAGAAGAAGAAGACGAGATTTCGCTCGTCCATGCGCCCACGCACGTCCCATATACTCGTGTGCCGATATCTTCGGAATGGAGCATAGGTCCAGCGCGCCGCGGGAGAGCGGAACCTGTCTCTCTCCCTCTCTCATTCTCTTTCTCTCTTTGCAGCGGCGTCGGCGGCTTGAGAGAGAGAGAGAGAGAGAAAGAGGGCTCACCTGCATTCCAACGAGAAAGAACACGATAGCAAGAAGGAGGGAAGAAGAGGCCCGAAAGAAGGGCCCTCTTCAGGATCGAATACGCCCTCGGCTGGACCCTGGCCTATTCGATCCTTTTGTTCTTCAAGCGATTTGTTGATATACTTTTTTTTTTATTTTCAATATTTTCTCTCTTTCCCTCTCTTTTTTGAAGCTTTAATAATATAAGATTAAACGTTTCAAGCTTTTGTCTATCTCAATCTGTATATGTGCTTTTTTACTTCTCGTCCCTCTTACTTTTACAATTTTACGAGGGACTATCTTAGACCGTTTAGACTAACGAAAGGATGCCCGAGCTCGTTGTTCGATGAAAAATGCCTTTTTTTCTTCGTTCAGGCATCTATTGTTTGAATTCTTTTTATCTCGGCTTTTGTTCTTCTCTCAAAAATATTATTTTTGTGGTTGAAAATTATGAAGAATATTTTTTTTCATGTTAATTGAATATTAAGTTTTCGTCATCTTTCCAAAGTACTTCAAAAATCGAAATTTCAGAAAAGAATAAAAAAATTATTATGACGTATTCTTTTAACTTATGCGGATACGATCGACATTGCCACTCCAAACTATAACGATAAGATTTGAACAAACAGCGTTCTTTGATTTTCTTTGAACCATTAATCTTTAAATAACATATATTCCTAACTGGACGTCTTGATTAATCTCCTAAAACGGAAAACGACGATGTACAAACTCAGTCACAGAAACATCAAGATACGCGCTCTAGAAAATCTTCCACGCATAACCTTGCTGTAGAAATTTGCCCTCGAGAAAAATCCCGACCCATTTGAACTTCGGAGCAGGTCACATCCCGGAGAGTAAGAAAAATACAGTAGCAAGTGGCGCGTTCAGAGAAAGAAAAAGCACTCGCAATAGCCTCGAGTCAAAAAATATTCTCAAGGCTGTATATTGAGTTGTATACAATGTCTATCATAGAGTGAAGGCCATCTTCGAAAAATCGTCTTCAGCTGAAATTGTCTTTTTTTTATTTTGGTTTTCCACGTAGGTATCGGACCAAGATCATCTGCGGTGACAAAGTCTGTTTGTAATTTCGGAGGATTAGGGTGATATTTCTATGACTAGATTTTGGGTGGTCGTCGCTTACTTCAGGACCAACTTAACGACTTCGTCTCGGATGCTGATGCTATTACCTGCGATAATAGCAATTATTATAATTATTATTTATATAATTATATTATATTTATTATATTATATATAATATATTATATATAATATAATATAATTATATTATAATAATTGCTACTGTGATTTTGTTATCGGCCCTCACGAATTAGAAGAAAAATGAACAGGAAATACCGTGTGATTTCCAAGCACTGCATTATTTAAATCATATTTAGTCAAGTCTAATGGCTTATACATTCGATGAAAACTGCATTTTCTCGTACACTTGATGATAATATCAGCAATAAGTATTATATAAAAATAAGTTTATATAATACTTGAACAAACTCATTTTATAATTAAATAAAAAACATTAATAGTATTATATAATTAATTTATATTTATAATATAAATTAATAGTATTATATAATTAATTATAATTAACATTAATAGTATTATATATTAATAGTATTATATAAAGTGAAAAGTATTATATAATTAAATAAAAAACAAAACTTGTGTGCTACCTAATATATTATATATAATATAATTATATATCTACCTAATATATTATTTATATAATTATACAGCTATTATTTATAATTATTACCTGCGATGCCAATGTCCTTATTCTAGTTTAATTTTTATTTTCCAATTTTATTTACAAACTTGTCATTTAAAATACTCGTGAAATACCGTATAATGCAAATTTACTAAGGAAATGGTTTGCGCGCAAGTACATAAATAGCAGAATGAAGATGAAAGATTTATTTTTCACAGGCATTGTTCATTCATCAATATGATAATGATTTTACAAGATTATAAGGTTTACAAATAGACTTGACCTTATTTATCCTCTCATTGATTTGACATAATGAAAACTGCAGTTCAGCTATTATTGATTTATTGCAACAAAAAACGAAAAAAAATAGGTGGACTATTGCCAGTTCAAGCACGTCTTGAAACCTGTCCAAATAGATACGCAAATTTCTACATCGCATCTCTGTAATACGTGCAAGTTGCTCATAAAAAATCGTACACATTTGCAAAAATCCGAGGAAAAAGTTGCAATAAGTAACGAAAAACTAAAGGAAAGAAAAAAGAGGTATTGTGGTGGGTACGTTCGCACTCAATCGACTCTTATAACAACTCTCTCAGCACAATCTCACAGACTGACATACTACATTGTTCCTCTGGTGAAAGCTCGTTGAAAATTTCAACGAGAACACAATGGGAACTTGCCCAATTAAAAAACTTTTACCCCCTTTCTCCCTCTTTCTCGTGCTTATTTGAATGCGTACACGAAGGTCGAATATATATATATATATAGAAAGAATGAAAGAGGAAAAAGATTGTACGGCGTCGATTATACGCCTTAATTGTATGTGCGAGAGAGAATCTATCGGATAGGATCCTCTTTTCGTCTTTTCTTCTTTTTCTTCTTTTTTTTATACGCGTATGTTGCGATCCGCCCCGAATACCGAATAGCACGCGATAGCGTTTATTTCTGAATTCTCTTTTTTCAGCTTGTTATTATACGTAGGGGTACAAGTTACTTTTCTGGTAGTTACGTGCGCGGCTATTATTCGCGGCGATCGGATTCCTTTGAAAATGTCCGGCGTAATAAGCGGGTCGAAGCGCGCTGTGATCTGCGACGATGCCAAGTTACTGATTCATTGTGATGAAATGGACCTTTTTGTTGATCAACTTACTATCCTCTGTGCAACAATCTACCTAATTTGTAAAGCAACCTTGGAACCGAGAAATTGACCGGATTCATGGGTACGCGGAATGCCCTGAGAAAGTGTGCATGATTTGCCATTCCCAATAATATTGCATGATACATATTTACAAATATCTAAATACTTATTGCTGATATTATCATCAAGTGTACGAGAAAATGCAGTTTTCATCGAATGTATAAGCCATTAGACTTGACTAAATATGATTTAAATAATGCAGTGCTTGGAAATCACACGGTATTTCCTGTTCATTTTTCTTCTAATTCGTGAATCTAATATACATTTACTGTTTGCATATTGATATAATTGATCACCTATGTCAGTAAACTTGATATTATCTCTATTTATCTCCCAATTCAAACTATAACACGTCGCAATTGATAAGTCAATTGATCTATTAATGAACGTTATCATATAAGTCCCCTTATCATTTTCCAAATATTCAATAACAAAACCGATAAATTGTGGCAATTTATAATCAGCTATTTACTTTGAATCTTACTATTGATAATAGACCATTTCCAAATTACTTTTGATTAGGAAATCCAATACGTAAGATAATATTTTCTAACGAAAATTTATTTATTTTTCGTTACAGAAAATTGGGACTCGACTTGGTACCACGCCAAGGTAGTCATATGGTAGATCCAGACTCCATGTCCGTGATCGAATTGTACCAAGTGGTGAGTGTTATACGTATCAGTTCTCTTTTATTGATTCAAAATTATATTTCAATGATTGTTCGTTATATAACAAATGTGAATATGTATATATCGTCCAGCATGTGCAAAGCGCTGAAAATTCGCAAGGAGCATCAGGGCGCGGCACTTTACGTCGCCGCGAACACAGAAAAGTATTGACGCATCATCTCTACTTTTGCATGCGCGATTTTGGACATTCGGTTGGCGAGGACGCCGAGATTTATTTCTCGTTGTACGACGCTAAACGTGGGCAGTACATAAGCGAACGATTTCTCGTACGAATTTCCAAGGAGGGATTCTCCAATTACGTAGAGAAGATGCACAGTAATTGCACGATATTTACCGACCTTGGTAATGCGGATTTGAGTCGTGATTTATACATGGTGGCACACGTGATGAGATGCGGCAAAATGTTGTACTCGGATTCGGGTAAAAACAAAGCTGGTTCTGCAATCTATCGGAGGCCTCATGGTGTTGGTGTACTTCCGTTGGTCGATGCTACGCAAGAACAGACCGAAGAGCTTGAGCTCACGTTCAAGGTTAGTATCTATACCTACTATCTAGATTTTGACTGATTGTTCTCGTTTATATGTTTATTGAGATGCGCCATATTTTAACTGTTTATTTACAAATTGGATCAAACGCGTTCAGGCTCGTGTAAAATGTCATTCGATAATATCCAACGATAGGATGCAAAGTTTGAAGCGAGGATAGTTTCGCAGTATCTATTTGAATCACGAATAGGAGTAGCGAATAATAGGACAAGTTGGTGATTGCGTAGTGACATCGGTTTGATTATAATGTCCCAGTCTCGCATCATATAACTATGCAAATCCGCAAACAATCAAATCTCCATCCTGTTGAACGAGTATCAAGGATTTGGAAATCGTTTGCAATGCAATTTCTGTATTTAAATATATCAAAATACGTTTCACAGCTCGTAATTACGTATGATAGAAAGTCACGTATTTGTAGATTGATCGTGCGCTCAAATAGAAACGACAATAAAAAAAGACAAATTCAACACGCCCTTTCTAAAAAAACCACGACGTGTACGCGCAGGTGTACCAGGGAGACGAGAAGGAATTCTACCAGCTGCACGAGCAGATAATCCGTAACAACAAGTGTTCACCATTGCCGGGCCAGCCGAACTATGGGATCGTGGTATCGTTTCGTGTGTTGCACGGCGAATTATGCCAGGTGCGCGAAGACAATCCACTACTCTTCAAGAACATCTGTCTCACAAAGAAACTTGGATTCTCCGACGTTATCATGCCTGGTGATGTGCGCAATGATCTTTACCTCAAACTCGAACGAGGCGAGTTTGAACGAGGTGGCAAAACCACCGGCAAGAATATCGAGGTAATGCTCCTTTGTTCAAAAAGAGAACGACAGGACGATTAATATTTTGAACAAGATCTTTTCTATAACCTTTGGGTTTGTTTATGAAATTGCATACAGGTTACCATTATGGTATTGGACGCCGAAGGTCAACCTCTCGAGGGCTGTCTTTTTGGAGCGGCTGGGATGGACGGAAGTTCAGAGTATCAAAGTTTAGTAATTTATCATCACAATAGTCCTGCTTGGGCTGAGAATCTACGTCTTGCCGTACCCATTGACAAGTTCTATGGCAGTCACGTACGCTTCGAATTTCGCCATTGTTCCAGTGAGTCTTTTAAAAATGCTTAAAATGCTTTCTACTTCTTTTCTTATTTTTTTTCTCTCTCATTTCAAAATACGTGTTTTAACTTCAAAGAGGAGAAACGTTCCGTTGTTTTTTGGTCTGGAATAAAATGGATGTATATTTACCCTTTGTCGCTGTTTGCGAATCGTTAATGAGTCCACACCTTGTTCACGAAGAATTTATTTAAAAAAATGTTTCTTCTTAATTGTCGTAGTACTGAAAGTTTGGTCTTTGTCAATTATAGTATAAATTTACTTTGCACTATCGACACAAATGTTCCTATATAGTATACAGTCAGAAACAAAAATTCCATTTACAAAAGTACGCTGTAATCAATTCAACAGTAGGAGTGTCCCGCTCGAGTGAAGTATTTTTATTAATTATTTTTTGCTGGCTGAATAATGTAGCGCGCGAGAAGAATGACAAGAAGCTATTTGCCTTTGCGTTCGTTCGGTTGATGGAGACGGGTGGCGCGACCCTCCAGGATGGCCTACACGAGCTCTACATTTACAAATGCGAGGATCGCGCGAAATTGGAGTCGCTCAGTTACCTCGCATTGCCAAGCAACGCCCGCGAGCCAAATTATCAAGGTAGGCAATTTGTTTAAACCTTTTTTTTCGTATTATGTAGCTGCTATTCTGATGCCCACCAATTGGGACTTTTATTCCTGGATCTTTTTTTTCAACCTGATATTTTATGTATTGTTATTAACTTACAGTAGATTCGCCGAATTCGCCAATTTTCTATTTTCTTTGATGCGCCTTTTTATTAGTTTTCATTAAAACAGCAATCGTATAGTCACTTCAAAGAAATCCATAATCTTGTTTTGAGTTTGCATTCTATTTGAAAGTTTATACTTTATACTGAAATCGAAAAACTGCACAAACTAATAAAAATGCCATAAATATAAAATTGAAAGTAAGAACGAGTAATCGTTGGTATAGGTGCGGCGCCTTTCTCACGCTCACCTAAGGAGATCGTTGTCGTACAGACTTTATTATGTAGCACGAAACTGACGCAAAATGTCGATCTTCTGAGCCTTTTACAATGGAAAGCTCACCCAGAAAAAATATTCGAAGCTCTTGGCCGTGTACTACGCCTCGATGGCGAGGAACTTGTCAAGTTTCTCCAGGACATTCTCGATTCACTCTTTGCCATGTTCCATACCGAAGATGGCAATTCTACTGCTCATTCCGGCCTCGTGTTTCAGGTAAATCATCGTTTGTCAAGCGGAAAAGGTAAAAATATGAAAAAATTGCACGATTATAGAATGTTTGGTTATCCAGCAAATAAATTCATCAGTCTTTGACGCGACAACAATGGTATTGCCAATTGTTAATGGCCAATTATTTGCAGGTGCTCGTCTCGATATTCATTTTACTAGAAGATTCGAAATTCGAACACTTCAAGCCCGTAATAAATGCCTACATTTCGGGTCATTTTGCTGCGGCTCTAGTATATCAGGGCCTCATCAGTAGCGTGCAGCATTGCACCGAGTGGGTGACCGTACCCGAGAAACAGGAGTTTATTATGAAGTGCTTTAGATCTCTCGAGTACATCTTCAAATTTATCATTCAGAGTCGAATACTTTACGCCCGCGCAACCGCCGGCCAATACGAAGATAGTTTTCGCAAAGATCTGTACTGCGTATTCGCGTCTTTCAACAAAATGCTTACTCTACCCTATGAGATGGTACTTGGACTTCAAGTGGCTCTAATGACCTCTATATCCGCTGTTTTCGAGCAGCTTATCGATGTTCTCTCGATACTGGAAGTAGCTACAATGACCTGCTCGCTGTTGGATTCTGTGCCGAGGGATGCTGCTCCACAGGTAAAGCGCGACTATGAATTATTATTGTCAAATTATATAATCGTTGTAAAAAACTGTTGGTGTAATTGCAGTTGATACAAGCCAAACTCGAGGCGATCAAGAGTCTAGTTTCGTCCGAGTTGTTCAAAGACGACGAGAGTCGAAATATGCTGTTGGGCACGATGTGCCGTCATTTAAGAATTCACTTGGCGCGGCGAGAAGAGTTGCGCACCTGTACTGAAATTTTAGGCGATATCCTCGGGTTCATGCACAAAAGGGGTAGAGATGGAAAAATCAACAACTGCGTTCATCACGACGTGGAGACATTGTGTCTGGCGATACTCGACGTTCTCATACAAACGATCTTGATCATTATAAATGCCGGTGGCTCTATACTCAACTGTCTAGTCGCCTGTCTAACGGGGTTGCTGCAGCTACTGGACGAGTATCATTACGCGAGGCTTTGGGAAGAACTGACAAGCGGCGGTGAAAGAAAACCCTTGAAAGATTTTCTGCTCAAAGTCTTTTTGGTTCTGCGAGAATTGGTTAGACAAGAGATTTTTCCTCCTGATTGGCTTGTACTCCGGATGCAAGCTAATCAGATTATTCTTAAATCTTTGCAAGAACTTGCTCAACCGCTAGCGTTTAAGTAATAATCATTCACTACATAGTTGACGGGAATATCAACGAAGCTCCTCTTTTTATGAATGACTTTTGAAATTGCTTGCAGATTCTTGCACGGAAGTTTCGATTCTCAATTGTGGTCGACGTATTTTAATCTAGCGGTGGCATATTTGACGCAACCATCGTTGCAATTGGAGCAATTTTCCGAAGTCAAAAGAGAGAAGATCATTGAGAAATATGGCGATATGCGCGTATTAATGGGATTTCAGATACTCTCGATGTGGTCACACTTAGGCGATAAGAAACTCGAGTTCATTCCAGGCATGGTTGGTCCATTTCTTGAAGTCACACTTGTACCTGAAAGTGAACTACGCAAAGCAACACTTCACATATTTTTCGACATGATGGAGTGCGAACAACGAACGCGTGGAAGCTTCAAGTCGGTGGAGTCGGAATTGATTGATAAGCTTGATATTCTTATAAGCGAAAATAAAGGGGACGACGAATATAGACAACTTTTTAACACGATGTAAGTGGCGACAACAAATTTATTGACAATATTTGTCTCAATGATTGTTCAATCATATTAAAGTTATCGTGATATTTTTCATGCCATTATAGGGAACATCTAAGTGCTGTGTAAGTTAATGAAATTTCAGAGCTAATGAACTGAATGCACTACATTATTTTGAGAATTTTTTTTAATTACTTTCCTTTTGTAATTTTGGAAAACATTTTTATCTGTCATTCTGTTGATTACAATTTGTAGTTACTTTCGTATAAATTTGATTATTTCTAAGTTCTCACTTATTTTTTGCACTACAAAAACCACAATGTAAATAGAGTACCACCAGCTTTGATAAACGTATTTAACTTTATGCACGACTACATATGTACATTATAAAGATTGTTCTAAAACTGTACTCAATCAAGCCACGAAGAGTAGCTTAGCGATAAAAACTTTTGTTCCATCTTTTAATGTTAATGATGAATCAGTACGCACTTAATTATTTTAAGTTACCCAGATAAAAGTCTGCTAGTCATTTTCGTTAAATAATTTTTATTTTATTCAGTTAATTAAAAATCATCTATCACAGTAAAAAAATGTCAGAATTTCAGTTGAACGAAATAAATGGTTACTCGTTGCGCAGGTTACTCGATCGAGTGCAATCAGAGGACCCAACATGGAAAGACAGTGGAACGGCCTTCATAACTTCTGTCACACGCCTATTGGAGCGGCTACTGGACTATCGTAGTGTCATACAAGGCGATGAGAATCGTGATAAGCGCATGTCATGCACGGTGAACCTTCTGGTAAAAAAATCACTCTAACGTTATATCTTTACCACGTGCTCTTCCTCTCAACAACACGCTTGTTAACATCTGAAGTGTCAATTTCATTCTGACTTGAAACGTTTATTGTCTTTTAATTTGTCTCTCGTCGAGGAACACGACAGTCTTTCGATGGAGGTTCTGTGCGGGCGTGTGAGAAAGAAAGTACGCGAGTTCGAGAGGAAAACGCGGAAGCAACAACAATCTGTCGCGAGAGAAAGCAATGACTCTTTTCTCGAAAAGAATTTTGGAGTTATTCTACTTTACTTACAGAACTTTTACAAAAGCGAATTTTTTTCTCATCAAGTAATACGTTGTATTTTTATACTCGAAGAGCATTTTATAAAACTGTGAAATACTTTCCGTTTCTCTTTTTCTCTTTCTCTTTTTCTCTGTTTATTAATCGTTTACATTGATTAACTTAAGCCCTGTTAAATATTTTTCAAGTCGTTGATAATTTAAAACATATGATTTTTGTATGTTCTCCGTAGAATTTCTACAAAAACGAATTCAACCGCAAGGAGATGTACCTGCGTTACATCTACAAGTTGCACGACCTGCACCTCGCAGCGGAAAACTACACCGAAGCTGGTTTCACAATGAAGCTCTATGCCGATCAATTGGAATGGAGTTCGACTGTTCTTGCAGCTGATCATAATTATCCTCAGCAGCCAGAATGGCAAAGAAAAGAACTATTATACCATAAGATCATTCACTATTTTGATAGAGGGAAGTGCTGGGAAAAGGGAATCCCATTGTGTAAGGAGCTTGCGGTACTCTACGAGTCAAGGTTGTACGATTATGCAAAACTCAGCGAGATTCTCAAGGTTCAAGCTAAGTTTTTGGATAACATATTGACGCAGCTTAGGCCTGAGCCCGAATACTTTAGAGTTGGCTTTTATGGATTGAGTTTTCCGCTGTTTGTCAGGGTATGCATTCGTCAATTTTTACAAATAGCTGTATTTGTCAAAGTTATTCGACATTCCACGTATGACTACGATCAATTGCCCTTACAGAATAAACTTTTCATCTATCGAGGGTTGGAATACGAAAGAATTGGCGCGTTTACACTACGACTACAAACAGAATTTCCAAGTGCGCAAATTTTAATGAAAAATTCGCCACCAGATGAAACTATTCTCGCTTCAGAAGGTCAATGTAAGTGACAACGTAAATAGCAATAAAAAAATGACCTTATTAATAATCATCATTTCTGAGACAGATATCCAAATTTGTAATGTGAAACCAATCCCTGAAGAAGGCAGTCTCGGCTGCGGTCAGTTTGAGGTGCCGGAGCGTATAGTCGCATTCTACCTGGTTAACGATGTACGTCGTTTTGTGTTCGATCGCCCGTTGCACCGAGGACAAGTTGACCGCGAGAATGAATTTAAGTCTCTCTGGATTGAACGTACAGCTCTCACCACTGAAGCCAAACTTCCTGGAATCTTGAGGTGGTTTGAAGTTATCGACAAGAAATCTGAATTACTTGCACCTGTGCAGTACGCATGCGAGACTATGCAAAGTGTCGAGCGTGAACTTCGACGGCTAGTTGCACAGGTAATTGCAAATTTATATTTTTATTTCAAGATTTTGATATTAAGTTATGAAATACACATTTGTTCCGTTTTTCTTTGGTCGTTGTGTAGTACACTGCAGAGCCACATAGAAATATCAATCCATTCAGCATGCGACTGCAAGGCATAATCGATGCGAATGTAATGGGTGGCATCACTAAGTATCAAGAAGCATTCCTGACGCCCGAGTTTTCAAAACAGAATCCGGAAATGATACCGCACGTTAATAAACTCAAAAATCTTATACTTGATCAGATGAGCGTACTGGAATCTGGATTAGTGTTACACGGGCAAATCGCGCCCGCGGGCGTGCAGCCATTACATAAGAGACTGATTGAAAGGTTTACGCAACTGAAGCAAGGTCTGGGACCGATGACTAGGCAGCGCATCGTGCATCAAGACAGTATTATTAAGTGGGTTTTTTACACCGATTTCTATGCCATTTGCATAAACTCATTTCAAATAAATTGCTTGTTTTTATTAAATTGTTTATGTCGAATTAAAAAAGTTGATTAACCTTCGTTTTGTCTGCAATACTTTAGTTCGCCGCTGCCACCGGTACCAGTTGACCGACAACGTCCCGCCACTTTAGAATCAATGATCGGTTCACGCATGTCGCGAGCCGACAGCGACAGCCATCTCGACGACGAAGGTTTTTATACAAAAGTTGAGCACTGTACGAGCAACGGTGGCGAGATTGGACCACCGCCGCCAATACCGCAGCGCGAGGTGCGACCGCGATCCGTTGGCTACGGCACTACACCACCAAGGCCAACTCATCAGCGCACACTAAGCAAACCGCTTAGTCCGAAACTTCCGTTGAGAAATTCACTTTCTACCCCGACCGATAGTCCTGATATGACCAACTCGTGGAGCGAACCTAGCGCTGAGCCTGCGCCACCGTTACCTCCTCGTGGTTTAAGTTTGTTTTTTTGTATTCCACTTCGTTTCCCTCGTTAACCCTTGAATTATATACAACGATTGTTTTAACTGTTTTACAGTACCGGACAAAAGAGATATGAGTACAAGCTTAACTGCGCCACCAGCACCACCGAAACGATTGTCGTACAAACGTAGCAACGATTGGAGTAGTGAAGACGATCCGAGAAATTCAAGCGAGTCGCATGATTTACGCGACAGTGGTATCTCGACTCTATCTAGTCTCTCGGATTTTCAATCACATATGTCCAATCTTAATAACCTTAGCTATGAAGATTTTGAACCACGAGTGAGGTGTAACGACATCATGAACATTTCACCACCTTCTGTGATAAGCGCTATGACTATTTCAACCGTCAGCTTCTCGAGCGTTTCTAGCGTCAATTTTCAAAATTCTCATTCCATTCTAAATCAAGAGGTAAAATTTCATACAATGTTATTGTTTAATTAGGCACTTGCTCATATTTTTTTTCACAATTTTCATTTCACGTTCTCATCAGACAAGTCCACCGCCAATACCTCCGAAAGCTAATCAGGATACTCCATCGGCACCTTCGACTTTGGAACGCGTTAATAATCGAAACCATAACTCGTCGTCAACTAATCACACGGATAACTACTCTGTGCCGAAGCTACAAAATAGTCTTTCCGTCGCTTCGGATGGGGATGCCGTTTAAGGAGTTGGATTTTCACTGTATCCTAGTCTATAGCACGTAATTTACTATGTTGTGAAATATGTCTAAACAACGTTGCGAGTTTCCAAAGCAATAAGACGTTATAATTTTTGGCAGTTAAGTTTATTTTTAAAGCATATTTAAAGCCAGAAGCCTTTGCAGATTTTACTGAGTTAAATGAAATCGATGGATATTTATTTGATATTACTAGTATTGTAAGTCTTTCAACGTTGTTTAGAAAAAACAAAACGTCGAACGATTCGACGTTGACAACCATATCTTCGTGCTCGTAAATGTATAATCAAAGATATGTGGCTTGAAACATTCATTAAGCGTAGAAGCTTTTATCATACAGCTTTGTAAGTTAATGTGCAAGGCGCCAATTACACTTTAATCAAATTTTGAGAATCATGAAAATTTACACGTGCTATTTACACTTTTATCAGTCAAAACAATCTTTAGAATTTAAGGTACAATACTTATAAGTCTAAGAATCCGGAAGAATTTTCATCGAAACATAGTGACTTTGTGTCTGCTATAACATAAAGCAATTATACTTTGCTTTTGTCTAGTCACATCACAAAATGATTATCATGAATTTGTAATAGAGTGAAGATGCCCGGAATTAATCAAATGAATTCTTGTACAAAAATCAAATTTTTTCGATGAGCAGTGTGTACAGTGCTGAATTTAACGATATGTTTTAATTTTATTTCTACAAAGGAAAGCTCATTTACACCTTTGTATGAAATACAATTTTTTCAAACTTTTTTTTCGAATAACGGGGGATTTGTAAAGTTAATAGTGTAGATACATGAAAATACATTTTTTTTATTGTCTATGAAAGTTTTAAAATTTTTATTTCATTTTCAAAACTTATGTTTTATCGGTTCTTATCCTATTACTTTCATGTTTGCGGCATAAAATATCAATTCTTTTCTTAAGTTATAGTCGTATGTCATTGTTGATTAATGTTTTATGGGGTTCCCTATTGTTTCACGTGAATTTTTATTCTGCTTTTATATAGGTATGTTTAATTCTGACAAAATAGTCGGCTTTTTAAGAATTCGTTCGGAGTGAATTGTTTTCTTTTCGTAAATGTTCATCTAACTAATTTTAATATTTAAATAATCAAAGTGAGACATTCATAAGCTCAATGAAGAAGTAATCAATAATGTCGTCAAAGATACAAACGAATAAACATACAAAATCTTGCATCCTCAAACATGGATTTGATTACATCTTACCTTCTTAAAAATTGTTCTAACATATTCAACTCCGTTTGAACGCAGGACGTTCCGTACCGCATCTGACTAATAAACACGTAAATAAAAAACCCAGCTTTTCACTGAAATTTTGAAGCAGTTAGCGTTTAAGGGATAGACCTGTAAATTGATTTTCGATAAAGCTGCTTTTGTATAAGTATTAAATTAATTGTATTTGTAACTTATACATATATATTTTATAGTAATAATAAACACAATTTTTATCAAGTACATCTGTGACTTTTGATTGTTCAAATAGCTAAGAAGATAGGGTTTCGTTTTATAAGAGAACACACAATTCGTTCTAAGGGTATATAAATTATTTATATTTCGCCAAATATCTTCATATAAATATATACAAATGTTTCGAGTATTAAAGTAAATACAATATATAATACGCTTTTCATACTTATTCTACGTATTTCTTGGCATATTAAGAATGCACAATTCGGCATAAAAATTTGAATAATGAAAAAAATTTTACACACACATTGGAATGTATACATTGCACGAATACTGAGCGTCGAGAAATGACATGTAAATTACAAAGGTATATGACAGTTTTTGATGGATGGATAAATGCTTGAAAAAAGGAAAGGCGAATCAAGATATCATTATATCCTACAGACGATGCAGATTCGACGCGACAATCGGCGAATTGACTGAAACATTAAGTGTAGGCGTTCTTAAAATTAAGAAAAAAAATTACAAACGTTCGCTTTGAAAGCAAAAATGTTCAAAACGATATAAGCACAACATGGACAGGCACTCACACATACTTGCGATTCAATATATGGCTACGTCAATCTGAGTACGGTCATGGCCAGCGCTTAAAATACTATATTTGTCTTTTGATATTGTTCTCCATTATTTTATAAAATGCGTGAAAAATTTAAAGCCTAAAATATTTTAACTCTGTAAGTTTGTACGGGATTTTGTTGCTTTGTTATTTTCTCCTTTTTGCTTTGTGATGTAGACAAGACTGTCATACGGACGTTTCTGCATTACTAGTAGCCCTCCTAAAAGCACAAATACTTTGGTTATTATTTCGTTATAATTATTTCTCCTAACTTTATTAGACACCGCGTTAGAATCGTTTTTTCTTAATAAATGGCTTACCTCCTCACTAGTTTTTTCAATTAGTTGTTTACAATCCAAGCCAAGCAATATGAAAAACGTGAAAGTAGTAATAAGTAAACCATCACCAATTAGTTAGCATCAATAGAAATTAGAAATAAATATTTAAAAAAATCAGTTCAAGTGTACATTTACCGATAGATTCAAACGCACACACATTTTAAATGTTCTAATGCCATAGTAGAAAGTAAAAGTAACGTTAGATAACTCAATGACCATACAATAACTGTCCGAAATACAAAGAACAAAAACTCACTCAGTCTCGGCAATAGTTTGCTCGAATTGCATCTGTTGTTGATGAATTTGAAGCTGTCGCAATGCCGCAAGTTCATTGCTATGTTGCTGAAGATCATGGCTCAACGAACCTGACAACGTCCTACTACTTATCGGCATTATGTAGTCAGCTGTGTCCTCCAGCATCGTCGGCGTTATTTTGCCTCGCTTCAGACTGCCGTACCTTTCTATTCCTGTGTTCAGATTGTCGTGATAAGAGCCGTGCAAACTTGTGCCTCTCTGTAAACTTCCATACCTGAAAAGAATTTTACCCTTGTTTTATTCATTTTAAGATAGAAAAGATAATGCGAAAATCTGTATTGAAAAGCTCACCTATCACTAGCGTAACCGAGATTGTCAGTGTTCATTTTATGCAGAGTCTGGCCCCTTTTTAAGCTACCATATCTTTCGTAGCCGTTGCTATAATTATCAGGGTTCGAACCCTGCGAATGATGGCTCATACTTGAGCTCAATATCCTCGAAGGCATCGACAGCATGTACGGCGTGGGTGACATTGGCTGAGCGATCGGTAATTGCTGTTGATGCTGCTGCATATCTTCGGCTGTTGTGTACGGGTATATGTATTTGTCCACCGAATGGAACTTTTCGTCGAGTTCCGAATAGTTCTCATCCGGATGTAGCTTTGGCTGGTGCAAGTTTAACTCTGCGTAAGACAGTTGGTTCGGGCTGACTGCCTTTGTTGACGCTACCTCGTTGTCAGACATCGTACCACCCGACCACTGGCTACCTCGCGCATCAACTAGAGAGTGGGAAATTTAACTGGTTATTTACGTGGGGTAAAAACATCGTCTTTTGTATTTGTATTTCTCCGAATGCTCAACTAAGTAAATAAATAAATTTGCTGTTGAGCATTCAGAGTTTTTACTTTTCTTGAAATTTTCTGTGTCGATAAAGTGTGACGACAATTGAACATATATCATTGAAACAACTTACTGTTCGTAGCAGGATAGGGCTCAGGTAGTTGAGAACTCCACCTCGGCGCATAAATAGGTTTGATATTAGGGAACAGATCGGTGCTCGAGCAGTGTAATACATTTAATGACTCAGCTGGTCCATTCGAGATATTTGGTAGGTAAGCGTGCGAAACAGGCGATTGCGAAGATTCTTGATGTTGTTGCGTCGATACGATAATGTTTTTGTGAGACTTGGCAGCTCTCGTGTCTTCGTCGTCGGAACTGTGTGAACTTGCAATGTCTAGAGGACGGCCTCGGTCATCTCGTGGCGACGCATCCGAGTCCGACTCCGACTCGCGTCTTGGCTTCTCGCGTTCTTGTTTCGATTCTATAAACGTCAATCAGGTTCAGTTACACAGAGATGAATGCTCTGCTTAGCGATATCACGTATACTTACCATGCCTCTTCGATATCCTCGTGAGCAAATTACTTCGTTTAGGCACGTAAGCTCCACGATCGCTGTTGTAGTTACTTGTCGAGGTGGATGTGTTACGGAGTTGGTTGTCACTCCTGTATGGACTTGAACTGGTCTTGTTGGTACTTCGGGATGTTTCACTACTCGTCGACACTCCGACGTGGACTCTTTTGGAGTTTGTGTCGGTCCCTCCGTATGTCGACGAGTACGCGATCCCAGACCGCTATTAATTACAAAAAATAAAAATAATCGTCTTCAAGCTCAATAAACAGTTGAACTTTGCCAAGGATCATTTCATGACACTTACAGCAGGTCCAGTGGTGACGTTTTGACTACTACTCCCATTGGCGACGCTGACATCAAGCAACGGCGCCTTTTTTCCAACACACTTCAGCATACTCAGATACAAATTCCTTCTAACACGGCCGTTGACGAAACAATAGCCGACCAAGCTAAAAGTTGCGTGAACCACGACGGCCACGCTCAGCATGTACATCAAGGTCGGTGAATTCTCAGAGGCATTGAGCACAGCCAAGGTCCAAGTGGTACCGAGTAGTGGTAAGGAAGCTACAGATAGCCATAAAAGTGTACGCAGATTACCGAAACCGGATATGTGCTCTTTGAGGGTGAAAGCCGCGCGGACTGAAAACGCTAGAATGCAGAAATTCAGGAACACGATTGCGCACGTTGGTCCGATCAGTGACCAGATCACGTTCTCGTAAATGGATAGCCAACAGCTGGAATAATGAAAATCAAATTACGTTTAATAAAAATCGAAGAGGATAAATTCTTCCTTAGATCTACTTACAAGTAGAAATTTCCATATTGGTCAGCCCGGACGCCAACGGTCAACGCGACAATAATGGCTGGTACAGCATAACCAAGTGTGTAGTAGAACGTCATTGGGCCGTGATTGATATCTTTCATCTCGGTGAGCATCCTGTATAGATGGACAGAGTCGACGAGAGTCCAGGCGAAAGTACTCAACCACGTGTAATGCAGTCCAATAGCTACGAGTTTGCAGGGGAATTCGTTGCCAACCAGTTGATGTCTCGCTTTGAGTGCCACCAGATAAATTAACTCCGATAAAAATACGCACAGTACGAGGTTTTTGTGGATGCTATTGGAATTGGTCTCGCCACCGCGAATTAGTGCCAAGATTAGAATGGTCGTGAGTAAGAGTGGCAGGGCTACTACGAAAGCGCTGTAACTTGTTACATCCTCTAGGAGCGATGGCTCAGGAACGTACTCAAGATCAAGAACATCGGTCAGTACGGCAAACGTTGATAGTTTGATGCAGGAACAATTGACTACACTTCCGAGGGGTACTGTTGTTTCTTCGACCTCTGTCGTACAGCCTAATCTACTCCATTCGCCGATTCTGAAAATGTGAATGTTTGAATCAATATTAAGTAATATTAGTATTTTCCTATTCGGTTAGTACTACGATTAATGGTAAATTTAGTTAAAGTAGGAATTCGTTGAAACGAAACAACTTATTAATACGATTTAACGCAAATGATTGATTAACGTACCCTCTAGCCGTACTCCAATGAACACACTGAGGATTAATTCTTGTTTTGAAACCATCGTCTTCGCTCAGCCAAAGTTGCACTCGAACGGGCGATTTGAGAGGTATTCCTGTCAAAGTTTCATATCCAGTTTCAGATGGCACCAATACGGATACTGTTACAATGGGCGATCCGATAGCCACTTCGACACCCCATCTTATAGTCACGGAATCGTCGAATCTACAACGTACAATAAACTCGTAAGATATTTTGTCATTTTAATCATCGAAGATAAACGAGATACTTCAGAATATCAATTCTACCTTTTCGGAAGAAGAGAGCTAAGCTCTCGATATTGTACATAACTCAATACGGCTTTACGATTACTTAAACTGTTTTTGACATTGAGCTCGCCTTGTGTGACAGATTGGATACCCAACAGGCTGAGAGGCACTTGTACTTTTGAATAAGGATCAAACTTGCTTGGGTCGGGCATGTAGTTGTTGTATTTGGGAAAGCTTATCGACGGGCCCAAGTGTAATGGCGATACGAAGAAAGCTGAGGTGTCGGGTAACTCAACTTTTTTATCGGCTTCGGCTGGTCGCACTGTTGAGAGGGAGACGTCTTCTTTGTGCTCTGCTGGCTCATAACCGAACAGACTCTCGGATGTAACGATGTCTAAACCTAAAACTGCAAAATGAATATGAGGCATTTTACTATGGATATTCGACAGAAGCTTTATTTTTAATTATTATTGTCACGAACAGCTAATTCGATAAATCACCAACTGTTTTTGTTTAATACTCACCGACATTGGAATTAACTACTTCAAACGGACTGGTGTACGTATCATGCTGCGACACAGCAAGCGTTTTCAGATATTCGGCCATCGCAGCCATGATTGTGTCGGGACTATCACCCGTCAACGATTCGATTCTCGCCCAGTTCTTTGCGTATTTATTCTGTAGAATCGCTCCAGTTATTCCAACCAAATGCGACACGTAATCTTTATCTTGACTGTGCGTTAAATTTAAGCCTGCCAAACTCTCTTCATACTTGAGCAAGGCCGTGAGTAAGGATTCAGCGACAAGTAAGTCAGCGCCATACATGGTCTTTGTAGCATTGACCGCTTTATGCAGTTCCATCGCCATTTTCACTGCGATGTAGGTG
Organism: Chouioia cunea; assembly: GCA_030064505.1. Lineage (NCBI taxonomy): Eukaryota > Metazoa > Arthropoda > Insecta > Hymenoptera > Eulophidae > Chouioia > Chouioia cunea. The sequence goes on along the minus strand of JAOPFQ010000003.1, from coordinate 20,780,100 downwards.
TTGAAAGTGAGTTCGTTCATCTCCAAGGCGGCAAGCTGATAACGCTGCTCGATAAATACTTCGGAAGTGCAGTTGAAGAGATCTGGCTCTTGCCAACCATTCAGCTTGTCGGAACATTGGCGTGATGCTTTACCTTCAGCTGTACCGGGACAGTCTTCGATCGCTGTTTGATCGAACTTTGTGCGTGGCCACCACAAGTCTTCGGCGAATGATCTATAATGTAATAATTCAAAATCAAACAACGAAGAATATCATATTTTTGCGTGGAAGTTAATTTCTTAAATTTTCCTACCTTGGACAAGCATCATATACGACTTCGCAACCTTTCAATGTAACCTCAGCGTAAGGATTGGGACAAGCAGTACAATCTCTACCTATAACTCCGGTCCTGCATCTGCATTGTCCAGTAACCAAATCGCAGCGAGGTCCAAAACTACCGGTTGCATAACATTCGCAAGGAATGCACTCCTTTTCACCTGGAGGTTGATAGTGATTCTCTTTGCAATAGCATTCACCTGTGGTTTTATTGCAGGTAGGATCGTAACCACGAAATTCATCACAATGACAAGGACCACATACTGGCGAACCCCACCAAGTTGCTGGGCAAGGTTGCTCGGCTAACAATGAAATTGATTGATTATCGTGACATTTATAAAAATAATAATGCATTGAATATTAAATCATACCTTTGACTTCACAATAATCTCCGGAGTATCCAGGCGAATTGCACTGGCAGTCATAGCCCTTCTGACTTCCCAATTTTTCGATACAAGTGCCAGACTCGCTACAGGGATTGACATCACAGATTTTCTCGCATCTTTGTCCAACTCGACCTTCTAAGCAAACACATTCGCTTAGTTCCCACTTGATAACGCACTTGGTAGACTCAGAACAATCGGCTCTACACGAGTCGTCGGAGTCGCAACCTTCGCCAACGTTATCTTGAATGACAGGTCTTTGGAGAATTGTTTGATTGGTACCTATACGCACATCCTGCAGACAGCCACTAAAGAATGGTAGCTCGGTAACGAAGTACCTATCCGAACCACCGATCAAGGTTTTACCAACGTAAAGACCTTGCAACTTTACAGGGAGAGATTGAGTTATGGGTCTGTTACGGTAGTCCAAATCTAAAGATACTTGGCCACTCTGCCAGCGTACTTCAATTCTGTGCCATTCTCCATCGGCTATTTTGGTCCAAGATCTAATCACATCGGCACCGTCTAATAGCACTGCTAGTCTTCCGCCGACGACCTCGAACAGAATGGAACTATTCTGACCGATCTGAATCGTCATAACAAAAGCATCTTGATTTCTCGTCCTAAGGCTGAATCCCGTAATCCAAGGTAGTAGGATGGGTTTTAGCAGAGGATTGAAACTAAGTAGGCCATTGCCACGGAATCGCCAGGGTTTCATCACTTCATCTTCACATTGAGGTCCTGCGTAACCTTCCATACATTCGCATACGAAACCGGCATACACTTCTCGGCATTTACCGTTATTATTGCATGGGTTAGATGAGCAGAAGCGCCTCTTTTCTGGACAACCGGAGGTTGTACCGTTGTCCGCGACAAAAGAATTGAGATCGACGAATTGGTGATCTATGTAAAAGTCGCTGATGCAACCTACAAAATCTTTGTTGCGTACTTGAAACTTGGTTTGAATCGTTGGCAAACCACCGAGTTGAAGAGGTCCCGTCAGATCGAGAAATCGGTGGCAAGTTTCGGTGACTTCGCTGCATCGAGATTCCAAGAATTGTTCGTTTCTACCTGCACAAGCCCACTTCTCACCGAGTCTCTCGCCAAATCTCAGAGCCAATGAAATATCACAGTCGTCAAGAGACACGACAACCGACCTATTGATGTAAGATACTTGGACTTCGTGCCATTGGCCATCGGACACACCACCAGGGATTTCAGCAACTGCTGTAGTGATTTCATCGCCCAAAGAGAAACTAAACTGTATTTTCGATTCTACAATCTCTAAGGCGACAAAATCATGCATGTCGTTATATCTACCGTTGTACAGCAACAATCCATCGGAAACTTCGGTAGCAAATCTTAATTTCAAGTGTAATCTATGTCGTTGCTTTAATGAGGGGAATGTGAGAAAAGTGTTTAATGCAAAACTTCTTGATTTTAATTGACACAAAGGCGTGACATTTTCTAAAGGCGTCACAGGACAATTATTGCAGAAAAATCCACCACTGACTTTGTTTATACATTGAGAGCCACCTTTGCATAAGTTCGTCAAGCAAGCGTCTTTTATCAAAGATATTTCACAGTCCTGACCGATGTAGCCTAATGGGCACTCACAAGTATAGCCACCTTCTTTCCGTCTGCAAGTACCACCGTTCTTGCATGGATTCGAGTAGCATAAATTCACTTCTGTGTCGCAAAGATAGGCCTCTCTGTTCCCGGTGAATCCTTTGGCGCATTGACAAGTGAAGGTGGTTACTGGATATATTGGCCTGAATAGCACGGTATTACTACTAGCAGAGCCGGACGCGTTACCGAACTTCAACACCGTCACGCACTCCTCGTAATTCAAGCAGGGTTCAGTGACACAGAGATTGTCATCAAAAGGCAGTACTTTAACATTGGCTAATTTCGCCAGAATATCACGATTGAGGTAGACGCGTTCTTGTAAAAATTGCGGACTATAAAATTCCTCGCTAGATCCAGGCTCGATTCTCCTAGCTGAGAAACTGACGTTGAGAATTTTGCTATGCACATCTGTATCCTCCTGCACGCTAAATATGAATATATTGTCTCGGGGACAAGGGATAATCGCTGCTAAACCATCCAAGAAATAACTCAACAGCGGGCTGAGAAAAGCTTCGACAGTCATTTCTTCCAATCGCACGGTTATCGAGTTGAGTAGCATTTTGTCGGTGATCAGTCTTACTGAAAGGGTCATCGTTGCTTTAACTTCGTTGATGCCGTCCGTCACGGACACGTCCATCGTCGCAACGCGAGGCACGTTTGTGTTCAATTGGGGGGAAAGGGTTATATCACCACTGGTTTTGTTGAGATTAATCAAGTTCGCATTGTTGCCGGACAGAATTGTGTAAATTAACTTGTCAGTTACGTCGGCGTCGAACGCAGGTACTCGACCTATGGCAGTGCTGGGGAAGTAGTCTTTGAAGTTGTTGAAGATCACTTGGAAGTCTTCGAGCTTTGGTGCGTTATCATTTACATCGGTAACGAGAACCTAAAAATAATCAAACAACACATTGACGTTTTCAAAAACTTTTACAGTAGAAATGACGACCACTATGGTGTATCAATGATCGAATATTACCTGAACAATGGCATCCGACCGCAACGGAGCGGAAGTAGCTCTAACAACTAACTCGTACTTCTTCTTTGGAGATTCATAATCCAACTCAATTAGAGATATGAGTTCAGCTCTATCGGCCCCAGGGCGAGAGTTTAACTGAAAACTATTAATATCTTCGCCCCCGATAATTGTGTACTGTACAATGGCATTGGGACCCTCGTCGGGATCGTGCGCATAGATTTCACCGACCGTCGAGCCAATGGGTGAATTTTCTGGTATATACAGTGTTATCTTGTCCGCTTCGAAAGTGGGAGGTGAATCATTTATATCTTCGATCTTTATCACAACAGCTGCAGTGGAGGAAAGGGGTGGTGACCCTCGATCGGTAGCAACGGCTTTCAATGTGTATCTTGCTGTTGATTCACGATCGAGTGCTTTAGCCGTTCGAATCATGCCTGTAGCAGCATCGATGGCGAATGACCCATCGCCATCGTCTTCCAGTATATAAGTTATCTGTAAACATTGTAAAAGAATAATTTTATCAATTAATTAAAAGTACTCCCTTTGGAGGAAAGAAATCTTCAAGTGGAGAATAGCTTACCCTGCCATTAAGATTGACGTCGATATCGGTAGCCATGACTTTGATGACGCTCGTGCCAATGAGTACATCCTCCCTTACAGATCCCTGATACTGCAGAGAATCGAAGACCGGCGCATTATCGTTAACGTCAGTCACAGCAATCTCGACATCGGTGGTGTCGCTCAGCGAAGGCACACCACCGTCTTTAGCCGTGACAGTCAGCAAGTAACCGGCCATTTTCTCTCTGTCCAGTGGCTTGGTAGTGGTAATTGCACCAGTCTGTGGATTGATAGTAAACACCGACTCGTCGCTCCCTTCCGCTGCATCCTCCTCACTACCGAGACTGTAAGTGATTTGCGCATTCATGCCAACATCCGAGTCGGTAGCGCTCACGACAACTACGGTTGTTCCCACTGGCGCGTCTTCGAATACCGACACCGAGTACGGAGCATTTTCAAATACTGGCGTGAAGTTATTCGCGTCGGATACGTTTACGTACACCAGTGCAGTGTCGCTTCGACCACCCGAGTCCGAGGCCGTTATCGTCAATACGAAACGCTTTTCTTGTTTGTAATCCAATATTTGAGCGATGGTGATCAGACCACGACCATTTTGAGATGTTATAGAAAAGCGGTCTGAAAGTAAAAAATGCATTATGATTTACAAAAAATAGTACACTCTCAAAAGTACGTTATTTTTTGTCAGTAGAAATTTACTTCTTAAATTCCCTGATGATATTTCGTAATGAATTCTAGCATCCTCATCTGGATCCGTGGCAGTGACAGTAGTGACGGGTGTTCCGACTGGATCTTTCTCCGACACAACGGCATCGTAGCTTTTGGGTTCAAAGTAAGGATCGTTATCATTAACATCTGTGACAGTGAGTATCACAGTAGCACTGGCAGATTTTGGCGGCTCGCCCGAATCACTTGCGATCACTACGAACTGATACTTAGAACATCGTTCTCGATCAAGCTGTTTCACCGTAAATATCCATCCAGTTTCACAATTCACCGCTAGTGGGAAGTTTTCAGTGGAACCGCCGATCAGATCTCGCGAACCGATCGAGTACTTTATTTGCGCGTTCGGGCCTTCGTCGGCATCGTAAGCTTGAACTTTAAGCACTGAATAACCAATAGCTGCGGATTCGGAAACGTCTTCTTGAAAAAGACTCGTATGAAATCTTGGCACATTGTCGTTGACATCCTTCACTCTGACCAGAAGTTGTGTTGTGTTTGACTTTGCTGGCAAACCACCATCTTGTGCTCTAATTATAATCTTATAATTCTTGACAGTCTCGTAGTCTAACGCTTTCACTAATATCACATCGCCGATTTGCGAATCGATTTGGAAGGTATTCTGCGTATTACCGCCGATTATTGCGTAACGAATGGCCGAGTTTGTACCCGTGTCCGCGTCCGTAGCTCGGATCTCCGCGATAACCGGGTTTATCGTATAATCCAAGTCCTCGGGCACGCTCACGATATAAGTCCGTTCGGAGAACTGAGGATAATTATCGTTATCGTCTTGTACACGCACTACCAAAGTTGCCGAAGCTGTACGCCGACTTATTGCTGGATCGGCAAGATCCGATGCTTGAATTATTACGGTGTACACTTCGGTCTTTTCGCGATCCAGCGATATTTTCGTGGTGATTATACCTGTGCGTGAATCGATCCTAAAAAAACAAGGAATTCGTCAAATATTTCGATTGACGTATTTAATAAAAATTTTTTTATATAGTCGATCGGCGATACCTGAAGGTTGACTGATCCTCCGATATCGTCGTTGTGCCGCCACCGGTTGTCGATACGATTGAGTACTCGACTTCAGCGTTCTTGCCTATGTCTTGATCCGTAGCTTTGACCGAAATCACACTAGATCCAATAGGCACACTCTCGTGAACCGATGCTTCGTATTCCGACGACTCGAAAGTAGGCGAATGGTCGTTGGTATCGAGTACATTGATCTGAAGAGTGGTGGTACCAGTACGTGGTGGAAACGAGTCATCAACTGCTAGTACTTTTAAGTAATGCACGTCGGCATTTTCGCGATCGAGTCGTGCCGTTGTCGTTACTTTACCGCTGGATGCATCCAAATTGAAGAGATTTTGCGAACGTGCATCCAATAACGAACTCATCGAATACCTGTGTGCATACGATCGTTAATAAACAATGGAGACTTCATTTCTGTATCCTGATTAGCTTTACTTGGTACTCACTTAACAATTCCTCCTTCGGGATCCCTAGCTTTAACAGTGGTAACAAGTGCGCCGGGCTCTTTCTCCTCTTCGACGGCAGCGACGTAAAGCGCCTGCTCGAAAAACGGCGACTGATTTCTGAGTTCTCGTCTCACTCGCCTTCCTAGATCGCTATCATCAAGTTGTTGATGATGAAAAACGATCTTCAATCTGTGCTCTGCATCAGCTAAGTACGTTGTGCCGCACCGTAATGTCATTGTTACGGACACCTTCCATAGAGGATCGACGAGGCATTGCTCCGACGCCGAAACTAAATCACCAGCTGCACCCTCGACAAGGAAACGTGGATCTGCTACGCCACCTTTAATTGACCATTTTTTATTTGATGAGTTGATTGTCACGAGGATGCTCAAACATAGAGTAGTAATTAGCTAATTTATTGAACGTAGATTTTGAAACTATTCTGATTGTAAAGGATATTCATTGAATAAATAATTCTATATCTATGTTAGTTGGCTTTCCAACTCATAACTGTCCTCGAAAGATTAAATCAAGCTGTAGTAATCGATAACAGTAACATCAGAAAGGTGTGAGCGCATCACGTCTACAACGCCAGCCCTATTTAAAAATAATTAATGTTGATGTAGACGACGACGCTTTGATTGCAAGCTACTCCCATGTCTAAGATTCTCTTCAGGCTTGGAATGCAAATTAGAGCTGTACATCACCGAGAATGTTATTTACAAGCAAACGGTACACGATCCCCAATGATTTTTTTTAAATAAAAAATTTTCCAATATTATATAGACATGCGAAAGTTTCCTCTACGTTGTCTTTTTTTATTAATATATAAGCTATTGTTAAATTCAACCATTTTAACTGATGGACATTTTGAAAATGAAAATTACATGTTCATTCGCAAATTATTATTTTGCTTTTAACAACTAACCCTATAAGATATTTTTAAAAAGAAAATCACAAGTTATTCAAATAAATTATTTCCTTCTTTTTATTAATTTTGATTTCAAAGTAGAAGGGCGGTAAATGTGAAAAGATCACAGTTGTACGAGTTAGCCGTCGTTGATGCTTTAATAATAAGTTATATTTTTTAGAAAAATCAAATGTACGTAATAAGTGTACGAAAATTTAAACGCGGTATTTTTTCTATTAAATTTCATTTCTTGAATTATAACTACTCTCGTATCGAAATTGTACTTAAAATATAAAACAATCTTCGAAGGTCGTAATATATTAAAGAGGTTAAGCTTTTTTCGTGATTTAAATTTATTGCTGGTAACATTTACAACGGTATTATCTTGAAAATTGTAAAAAAAACAAATGACTAGTAAGTATATGCTACGTATGTATTACTTTTAGTAAGTTAAACGTAGTCTGAGATGTCAAAATCACTTTCTATTTTTGCTTTTATTTGTTTAATATTTTGTAAGCATACTACAGTGTTTTGTATTAGCAGAAAGATAATTAGGAACGGTCCCATGGTGTATCAAAGCCACAATCTATGAATTCTTAAAATACATCTGAACCAACGATCGTAACGCCTATCTTCTAGGCAGTGACTAATAATAAACAATTCATCTCCACTAATTGGGGTCCGCTCCTTTTGCTTTTTAGCCAAGCCAAAACACTATTATAAGCATTGTACTTTAATTTTCGTTAAATATTAAACGAAATTATTTGTCGTACTTTTTATTATTCGTCTAGATGAAAAAACTAATGTTGGGGAAGCCGTGCCACTAATTCGCAATTACGTTGAAAATGCAGGGCCGAATGAATATCCTTTTGTAGTGTCAATTGGTAGAAAAAAAACAAACGATATGAGTGAAGTAGAAACTCATTTTTGCGGTGGAGCTCTTATAACTAGCAAACATATTTTAACAGCAGCACATTGTTTGGATGACGTAGAAAATGTCAAAGACGTTGAAATAAAAATTGGCTCGAATGATTTGGAAAAAAGTAAGAAATATAGTATCGAAGCGTGGAATACGTACGATGATTGGATGTTTAGAAATTATCAGGTTCCAGAACATTTGAGAGGAAATGATATATCCATTATAACGGTAAATACTTTTGTTCATGTATATACAGGCGTATTCTAGATTGCGTGCACAAAATTATATTTTAGTTGTCAAAGAAAGTGTCTTCATCGTTAAAACCTGCGTTTATTTCGGAAGAGGTAAATAATAAATGGATTGGAAAATCTGCCGTGACCGCTGGATGGGGTTTAAGAGAAAATGGTATAAGACCTAGATTCATGGAAAAGGCAGTTTTAAATGTATCAAATCATATCGAATGTCAGAATACGATAAATGAATTAAGTGGAAACGAAATATACGAATTACCGTTGAGATACTTATGTACAAATGCAAAACCACATGTTGTGTTAGGATGTGTAAGTAGAATGCATTCTTCAATTTATTTATCAAAGGAATTTTGTTACAGGTTCATTGATTTTGTTAATGTTTGAATGTCATTACATTTCTTTTAGGGTGACAGTGGTAGTCCTCTTATTGTAAATGGTAATAAAATAATTGCTGTTAATAAGTCATCATGTCCACGATTATCCGATGACGTTACTAAGGAACAAAATCTTCATGTAAGCGTAATTAATTATATTGATTTTATACAAAACATTACTGCAAGTGCAATACCAAGATTTTGTTGTGGAGGAAAGTGTTATAGAAACTAGGCACATTCACAAATAAACAGTGTCGTATGGATGAAAACCCTTCTTAGCGTTAAAATCAATAGAATTAAGAAATAAAATACATTGTGCGCAGAAATACGAGTTCATCCTTCTCTTTATAAGCATTTATAACGACCCCTCAATAAATCTTCAAGTCGAATTAACACTCATCTCGCACAGCCGTAGCAACAGCAGCGAGATAAAAACAAAGAGGACGGATATGGCTCTAAGGCAAAGTTATTAATAAGATAAACATACCCCATCTAGTATCGCACTGCTTGAGTGCAGTGTGCGGCAAAAAGTCTCGGAGGGCGGCGACGAGTTGCGAAGCCCTAAGGCAAACCTCGGTGAATTTGTCGGTGCTGGGCATCGCGTAAGAGGCCAATGTTTCGGCCATCCAACCTTTGGTCGAGGCCATGTCGTCGTGTTCGCCTCCGCATCCTGTTACCAATACCCTTAATGGTAGACTGTAGTAGTCGATGGTTGCACGGCCCATCCTCGAACTGGTCGAGTCGATGTAGAACGTGAACAACCTAATATGCATACGAAGAACGTTTATTTTTTAAAGAAAGCTTCCGGCTCTTCGCGTTATTGATGGTCATGGAGACTATGAGTGATGAGCTGTTCGCGACTATTAACAATTTACCATCTCTCGAGTTTCGAATTAGGTCATTATTAGTTGGAACGAGTTTTCCCTACTGGAACCATTAATTTATGCATCGTCTATGCTCGCCACCGTTATCGTCGTCCCGCATATATGCATGTACACGTAACGAGATACATTTTCTCGGCGTAAACATTCAATTGCTAGATTCCAATTCTTTGAAGCCTGTTTTGCAAACGCGGAAATTGAATAGCTTTGCTATCGCGAGGCATAATAAATGTTCCTTTGTTCAATCACCGATTAAAACTTTTTTCAGGAGATAATCGTAGTGTTCAAATTACAAGTCACAAAGTATAACGAGAAATTGATCAATAATTATTCCCAGATACGATTTTTGACGATTGCAGATAAATATTATGGACACACATTTTCATCGTTGAAAAAAAAAACAAAAAACTACAAGAGCTTTGTGTTCGGTGTTGAAAGTATAGAAAATATAGTGCAAAAAAAAAACAAAGAGCAGAAAAATGGAAAAGACAAAGAAGAAATTAACCTTGGGTACTGAAGTCCATCGCAATTGAGACTCTTGGCAAGTGTGACCCTGCCGGTATGCGGATGCACTTTGAGAAGTTTGAGGGCAAACCAAGCGGTACGATCCTGAGATGCAGCATATTTTCTCTTGCCACCCAAGTGTGGCACGCCCGCCTCGAAGACGAGGGTGCCTTGAGGCAGATTGGACGAGAGGACAGCAAGGTAGCCCTCGGCCAAACCTACCAGCAACCCGATCCCGAGGCATAGCCATAGCTGCACCAGCCTCATTCTCTTCTTCGCTTCATCGTCTTCTCCCAGGCAAATACCCTCTTCCTTCTCGCTTTGCTAGCCCCGAGGCCATCAGCTGTGTGCTCTTTTGCCAATCTCTGCGTGTACGTGTGTATGTACGTCTTCAACTGCCTGTGTGTGTGTGGCGCAGCAACAACCAGATCTGCAATCGCATGCAACACCAACAGGCATTAGATTTTGTTGCTGCACGAATTCGCAATTAACCCTGCGATGTCGTGCTTGAACACCGCCGAGTTGATTATGGGTATCGAGTGAATTTTTTGTTGTTTTTTACTTTGTCTTTGCTCGTAAGCGAACTTATACACGGAAGGCAAGTTACGGTTGGTTGAGGTAAATTGTTGGCACTGCTTAGAGATGCACTGCAAAATATAGTAATCGTATGCGGAGGTTGTACTTCGAGATAGGAGCTATACAGCTCGTATAAGTATATTATGCTTCGGGGAAGTAGTATGATTTGAATTACGCTAGATGGAATGGGATACAATTGAAAAACTACAAGCGAGTATTATATACGACATTTATAACGTTTAATAGTTGACAATGAAATTAGGTCTTTAAACTTGAGCCAGTTATTCTTGATAATTAATCAAGCAATTAATTATACGATAATCACAATACATTGACAATGGAATTCACGTTGACGATAAGGGAATAGATTTATAAGTGCATGCATTGACACGGTTATTTTTAAAAAGGAGATCGAAATATCTGTAATGACACTTTCGTCAATTGTACGATGAACGTCAATTTATATAGTTATGTGCGTGCAGGAGTCTATATTAGTACACCAATAAATTTTTCTGTACATAACAATGAAAGCATTTGACGAAATCCATCTTTGTTCTACAAATTATATCTTGAAAAAAGAACTAGCAGTTTGGCAACTAATAATCTTATCGTGAAATCATTTAAAATAATTTCCATATAATTACCAACAACGTTATCTCGCAAACGAGACATATTCCAAATAAAATCTTGTGAAAATGTTGCAACCGACACGCACGCCTCAAATCGTCACGACCCCAAACTCTAAAACCACAGCGTTTTCCAACTCGTATCCCACCCTACAAAAACTGGCATTCATCAAACGCTGCCGCAAAGCATTTGAAATCACGTCACTCGAACAAACCCACATTCCCACTAAAAGAGAAAGAGGCATAAAAAAAGTCTGCCGACTGAATCAGGAATAAGCGATTAAAACTCCCCGTACGGTCGGTCGCGTCGTCCTCGTTTGCGTCATAATTAAAAAAGGCGGCCGTAACGAGAGTGCACAGAGGCCAGCCCACCCCCGAAGTAGTGAACTAACTCTCAAACAAGCGCGGGCTGCATAACGAGCGGAATGTGGCAGTGCGAGCTAAAACGAGGAGGAAGGCAGAAAGGGGGACCCAATCCAATTTAATCGCTCGCTTTTCCCGCCATACAAGGATATAGAACATGCGTGCTCATAGCTTTCTATCTCGCTATTTGTTTCCAACGAGATGTATTTATCGCGAGCACACGATGAGTATATTTCATCGAACCAATGACATTTTTACGCGCACTTTGCTATACAGCTTCATGATTTGACAAAAGGTATTTGATGTTACCTCAAGCTTGGATCGATGTGTATTAAAGTAGCTTTCTGAATTCCAGGTATAAACTACGATATCCGGTCGTGAGTAGTTTCTTTCGTTTTGTTTTTACTTTTGCTAGTACATAGTCACGCCGGTGCGGGATAATTCAATTTTCCAGTTTGAGCATTTAACTTTAATCACATTTTCGTTTTTATAAGTAGTAATTCCCCCGGGAAATCTATCGAATTCTTCTCCGTTTGCTTCTCGTGCGCGAGACGTTTGTTTTTTTGTTGTTGTCGTTGATTCGCTTAGGCCACTATATGCGATTTATCGGATGCAATATCACTTTACGCTCTTCTTATCTGCCATTAAACGCCTGCTTAACTTTTCCCATCAACGAGTTATCTACTTTATGTATATTTATTCTCACTCTCTCTCTTTCTATATATATCTCTGCTTATAAATTTTCACGACTGATTTTGTGAATAAAGATCGGGCGATAGGTCGCTATCCTTGGAGAATTCTTTTAACGGTCTGTTTTTTCAACTGGTTTTTCTATGCTGATGTCTACAAGAAAAACTCGTGTAGCCACCATTATTTCTTTGAATATAAAAAAGCTTTCGAGAAGAATTCTCTCTCTCTCTTCTCTCGCCTTCATTCATTATTAATGCGAACCGATTTGAACAAGGGGAGTCTCTCTCCCTCCCCCCCCTCTCTCTTTGTCCTTTATCTTTCCTCTATCTCTCTCTTTCCATCCTACAAAATCTCGCGCATCAAATGATAATCGAGGGTAGGGAAAAAAAATGTAAACGAATTCTCACACGAGCGCAAAATGCAAAAAAAGGCCAACAATTAAAAACCATCGAGCCGTTCATTACGCAATTAGTTCAACGCGGCTGATTCGGACTTCTCTCACTCCCTGCAGGCCATAGACATTGGCGGCGCCATCGCTTTAATTACGTCTCCTTTATGTCCACGCTTACCGTTAAGCTTCGTGACTGGCTTATCGTACTAGCTAGACTCCTCTCTCGTGAGTCTATTTTTTTTACTCTCTCGTCGAGCCTTTATCTCCGGCTGGTGTCTTTCGCTTCCTCGCTCTATTCACATATTGGATTTCTTTCTTTCCACCCTACGTATACAATCTCGTGTATCTATAGTAAGAGGATTTCTTTTGTTTTTTTCTTTTACCTTTTTTTAACCTCGAGTGGCGCACGAGGTGAATTACTTTATATTGCTAATGAGTTTTCTTTTTGCACGATGCCGCGAGTATACTTACAAGCGCAAAGCTTAATGAAAGTTCTAACTGTCAAGCTGTCTTTGCAAGTGCACTCGCTTGATTGGAAGTAACTGCGGAGACTTATGAGAAATCGTTTGACGTGAGATGTCTATAATTGTTCTAGCTAATCGTTGTTGACGCTTCAATAATAATATTAATAATAATAATAATAAGAGATCGTATTGTTTTGAACAATCAAATGTCCATGATACATCTACGAAAATCTAACTTCAGTAGTGTTGATACGATTAAAATGAAATTTAATTTTCTTGAATTAAAAATAATTCTTGAATAGATATTTGTTTAATGTACAAACTGTTCAACGATTTCACACTGAACGTTCACGCTTTCGAAAAATGACCAGCTATTACTTGTTCCAAAATTATTCTTCTTGTTGTCGATGTATATTCTTTGTTTAAAAATGTTCGTGTACAAAAATCGTGCTTTACTGCTTCTCTCCTCGAATCCACGACTGATCCAGACATAAGCAACAAAAAATATATTACAACGAACAAAAAAAAATTGAAAAGGCGTTAACGCTGTGCTATCATCCAATTGGAATTAAAATGGAAACAAAAGTATCGTAGGAACGCTCGGTAAGGTAGATGGAGTTTCACAGACGATGTATATATAACATCGTGGTATATCCCCTCGTATCGTGAAGATTAGCGCTCGAGGAATGGTAAGTCAATGATGCGAAATAGACGCTAAAGGGAAGTGGGGAGTGATCGAACGGCGAGGGATGGATGAAGTGGAAGTGAGAGAAACATGGTGTTCGAAATTGTTTATGTATTAAAAGATCACTAAGCAAGAGCGAGAGGTATTACTATGTTTTGATGACGATCGCGGAATCGACCTCGACTATTGCACTTTCCCAGGCGAGCAAATTTTTACGTTATTTAAAAAAGGAATTAGGTTAGCCGGGAGGATTATATCTCTTAGAGGGTCAAACAGACCGTATCTTAGGGTTGTTTTTATTAATTATACGCTATTTCTGCAAGTAACGTGCGTATTTGTTATATAAATTGAACTTGTATATTCATATATATATATATACAGTCAAGAAATATGATGTAGGGCGGAGTAGATATATGAACAGAACCGGAAAAATATCGTAAATGAAGGGAAGCGAATATACAAGGTCATTTGTTCAAATGGGCCCTGCGTTTAATAACAGCTTTTTGTTTAATAAATTTCTTTAGCGTGTTCGCAACTCCTCGATCGTCGCATAAATCAGAATAGTAGGCTGCGGGTTAATCGAGTACAATTCTCTCAAGCTATGCGAGTATTTATCGAATTTAATTAAGCAGCTTATGTTGCCGTATGTATTATCAGGATCCGTGTAATACTATTTGTTTACATGTTGTAATTACTAAATAATTTGTCTTTACACACAAATTAGTAATTATAGATGGGTGATATTTGCATATACGTATCCATACATTCAATTTTAGAAATTGTCACGCTCACAAAAGTATCTATTTACGCCTGTAAGCCAAACGAATACCAATAAGGTTGTTTTAAAAACTAATTATAAAGTATTCAATAAAATATATGAATTGACTCAACTATTCGATATAAAACTATAAGTTTTTCTGGACCGCACGACTGCAGAAAAGTGTGCGCAATTGACCGCAAAGCCTATGAAAAATAAAGGGAACCCGCGAGAAAGAAACCTATCAAGGGTAAAAGCGGATTGAAAAACGAGAGGGAGCAGAGATAGGAAACGAAATCAGAGCCAAGAAAGGAGCGATCGCTACAAGCATAAAAGAGTATACATATATCTGCCTCTCTCTCTCTCTCTTTCTCTCACTCGGTTTGCCTTCTGGCGCCGTGTACTCACAATAAGCCTAAATCACGCTTGCCGAAGGCAAACGAGGCGATTATGTTTCGGTACAAATTTGATTTCACGAGGACGACGTGTTTCGTTGGCTTCGTCAAGGATTGACTCTTCGATCGGAATTTTATACCAGCCACACTAATCCAATGGCTTCTCACGCCCTTCCTCTTCGTCAATAGTTAGTACCATAGAATCATATATAGTGTGACCTGACCATACATTTTTCAGGAGCTTCGCGCGAGAGATTTGTGAGGGTGTACGTTGCGTAAACTTTAATCACCGATTCGCCGTAAAGTATTGCGGTTCGGCTGCTACGTGAATTGAAATGTTAAATTGTTCCGATCTGGTCGTGCCATTTGCGAAAAATAGTTTTAATGATAGAATATATAGCTTCTGTCCCACGGTATCGTAACTTCAAATATACAAAGATTTTACAAGTATTATTTACAAGCGATAGAAAAAGAAATGACATATTTTTCTTTAAGTTGGGTTGAAGGTGTTATTTATCTATAATACCTGATAGAAAACTATGGGCATATCAGCTAGATAGTTATTTAATAATAATAGCCATCTAGCCGATGATTATTGAAATTAAACGTCATAATGATATCTTTGTTTCTTTTGAAAGCTTGTATATTTGAGTATTCGTGACAAGAACAAAAGACAACAAGTATCGAATAACTTCAATCTCGCAAACAACAAACTAAAACAAAGAACACCTATATAGATACTGCGAGAAAACATATCCGTCGATTAAGTGTTTGGAATTCATATCGAAATGCAAATTACAAGGATGGATTTGATTACATTATCGAGTGGTGAAACGAAAGTTAAAAGCACAAGCATAAATTCCAATCAGGCGTCAATTAGCCGGCGCCTTTTGTATGCGACTTGCATATTGTGTGTGTGCGTGTGTATAATTATATCATATAAACGAGAACACAAGGATTATAGCCAATTAAAATAGTAATGTTATTTAGAACGAGCGCCAAATGAGTTATCGCGTATTCTCCGAAGCCGATGTTAAAAGCTCTCCACTTAAATACGAAGATACACTCCTCTCAGCGTGGCAGTTGCCGCGTTTATATATATACGTACCATGGCAATTAAGGCATAGTTCGCGCTTCCGCGACACGTGCTTTCGCGCACGTGAAACCAAAGCTGCGATTAATTACGCAACAAGATTAATGAAAAAGGCCTTGAACCTGAAGTTGAAAAAAGACGTCGAGAGGTTGCAATAAATCTATAACCCAGCATAGAATCGAGCTGTAACAAGTGTAAGCTGCTGCGCTACAACCAGCCAGCCGCGGTAAGTATTATCTGCAACGGCGGCGACGAAAAATTTTATCGTCGTGCAGCATCGCGAAACGGCACAGGAATCCAGTCCGAGATATCGTTCAGGAAGCAAGCAAGCAAGTAAGTTGGACGATGGTGGAAGTTGCTGCTGCTACAGTCTCGATGCAAGCCAAGTAATATTACTTGCACGCACAAGAAAGAAAGAGAGAGAGGGAGATAGAGAGAGAGAGAGAGAGAGAGAGAGAGAGAGAGAGAGACAGAGTGAGAGGGAGAGAGAGTGAGAGAAAGGAGGAGGTTGGTTTGCTCTCCCCGCGTGAGTCGAGTGTTTGAACGGAGATTTTTCTCTTTGAATGGCGCTGCTTCTCTGCAGGATGAATATACTTCTTCTCGAGCGCTGAACTTGTAAACGCTTCGGCAAGATTATATTCAGCGGCCGTTCGCTTGTTTTTATAGTTGAAGGTGGGGATTGTTTGTACCTACGCAAACCTTTTGCGAGTAAAACGATGTTTTAGTTCGGCAATATTACGCGTTTACTTCGCCAAGTAATAGTATTTTTTTTGGGTACGACTATTCGTCATTATACAAGTAAGTGATGATTTGGAGAACAATGATGTTTGGGTTTATAGCTTCAATTAACGTAATGTTGTGTTAAATGTAAAAATTGAACTTGTCTCAGTTAATTCAGCATAAAACTTTATTTTACACGTGAAACATAAATGTGTTGCATTTTGTGTAATAGCTATATTGAAACGCTTTTAATCAATTGATTAATGGATCGTAAATATAATGACCTTTTCTGATATGTATAACATGTTACATATTACACCGATGGATCGTAACGAATGAAATGGTTAAGTATTACAAAAAATTGTTTTTAAATATTCAGGTTGTCGAGCGATAAAAATGAATGATAAATAGGTAGCCGGCAAGATTATAGAATGAAAAACAAAAGGTATATATATTTGAAATCGTATTGAATAAAAAGTAAAGCGTCAACAAAAAACATAAAAAGCAGAGAACAAGAAGGTAGGTATAGAAGAAAAGATGGAGATGAAGCAGCAGGTATATGTATCGAGCGACTTACGAGACAGAGTGAGAGAGAGAAAGAGAGAGAGAGACAAAGCAAGGAGAAGAAGAAGAGAGAGAGAGAGTTCGCCAAACTATTAATTACGCGAGGAGCCCTGAAAACTTGTATGGAATCCGGTCCTACCAATTACGCCGCCGGTGTTCGCCGCCTCTCGCTGCCTGTGTGCCTCTTCACCATATGCATAGATGTATATTCGCCAACTTTTCGGCACAAGTGTATCGCATTATATGCTACCGCACGTACACCGGCCGAAGGGACAGATGTTTGAGGGGAGGAAGTACATAAGGTTCGTGAAGCTCCCGGTGGAGTTTCAAAAGAGAGAGAGAGAGAGAGAGGATGATGGAAAATTAGATAGAAGGCTTCGCCAGTACACAGCTTTGTTGGTACGAGACGACGAATTGGTAAGAGGTATGTAGGATTCAGCAAGATGTTGCGGTTTGACATTTGGCCAAGTGCTACCTTACGAGATTGTACAATGGATTTTTTCTTCAATCAGATGAGATTGATAATATGATTTATATTGGAGATCAGCCGGTTATTTCAAAGGTTGAATAAATTAGTTTTTCAAATCTGATTTTATTAAAGGAAACGAGTTGTAACTCTGTTTGGATTACAGAAATGCGCATTATGAGAATTAACAAAATGGACGTACTTACATTGGAAGTTTTTAAATGTACATTAAACATTAATAAGTTTATTTTTCTATAGTATGCAATGAGCTATTTAATCTACAAACCAAGGCAAACCTAATGTTTTATACCATTTATCGGCAAAACTTCAAGTACAAAAAATATTTCAATTTATAAAAATGTATATGTTTGAAAGGTCCTTCGATTATTTTGTTAGCGGAAAAGTTGATATAAAACTTACCAATTCGTACAACTTTACTTAAAAAAAATTCCAAGGATTATTCCATAAAACTGCTTCTCTCTCGACATTAAAATCCATATTATAGCTCTAAAATGTTTTAATGCTTCGGCTCTCGCAAAAATTTCAACCAACCAGCCCGATAGCTCCGCTCGCAACAACAACGCGCACGCATCTAACGACCGTTCTCTCTCTTTTTTTCTTCTTCTCCTTCCTGGGCGAAATACCGTAATTATCGTAAATAAAGTCGACCGTAGTCATAAATAAAACACGTCACTATAGCCCCCAAAATTTCGGCAGGGCCGTCGTGTGCCGAACAAAGCCCTTTACTTTTTCGCGTGCAAAACCCTATGCGAGCTCGCAAAAGGAGCAGCAGAATATCCGAAAAAAAAGAACACCAGCCAAGGAAGAAGACGGAGAAGAAGAAGAAGAAGCCGAGGGAGGATAAGCGAAAAGAGAAAGAGAGAGAGAGAGAAAGAAAGTCAAGCCACGCAGCCGTTATTGTACAGTCGGGTCTTGCAACTTTAATGCTTTGCTGCCCTCGAGGGCAAAATACGCTTTTTTCTCTCTCTCTCTCTCTCGCTCTCTCCCTCGCGATATAGTAGTGTCCTAACGTATTTATTCGAAATTCTCGAGATGCGTGCCAAACAGGAATGTCGTATCGCTTTATATGTGCGGCCGGTCCAGAGGGGATGCTTGCTTAATAAAGTATGATAGTCCCAAGGTGAATTGTTACGGGATCGACAGCAAGAAAGACGCCTACTATATCCGTGG
This sequence comes from Chouioia cunea, assembly GCA_030064505.1. Taxonomy (NCBI): domain Eukaryota; kingdom Metazoa; phylum Arthropoda; class Insecta; order Hymenoptera; family Eulophidae; genus Chouioia; species Chouioia cunea. Next base: position 20,761,197 of record JAOPFQ010000003.1, on the reverse strand, counting down.
ACGGTATTTTCCGGTGAATTCAATTTGAGGAATTAAGAAATTTTAATTCAATCCGAAGACTCGATCAACGATGAAATCTGACGTACGGTATAGTAATTTCATTATTCGATGACTTCCTCGATAATCATCGAAGGTTTCTATTTGATTAATTCACTACAGACATACGTAGAAAAGCCTATTCAACATTCAAACTGGGGAAAGCATTCATAAATTTGATGAGTCCAATTCAAAACATGAAAATCTGTTACGTGAGGACGCAGTATAATAAGGGATTACAACAGGGCTGTCGGCAGCCACGGATCTAATCGAAGTTTTATAAATCTGATAAGAGCACACATTGTCGAATAGCCACTAAGCGACGTTATAGGGGGTTGATGGTTGGAAAAATCCGTGGAAACACCGAATGCACTTAATCCGATTCTTACGACTTAGAGCTCTCTTTCTCTCTTCACGTACGCTTACACAATCTATTCCCCCCCCCCCCCCTTTAAATGACACTCGCCCACGTGGCGCTAAGTTCTCTTTATGTTAGGAGTGTATATATATATAAGTAGGCGTTTACAGTTTGATTAGCATGTTTTCACTGCAATATTTGGTCATATTTAGGTATACAATGTGTTGGTTCTACTTTGCCATACACGCGGGAACGTTTAAGATACGTATATATTTGGATGGGTTCTTATTGGGGATTCGATAGTGCTGTGCAATTTGGTCGTTTGTAATTCTACAATAGGAGGATAACTTATATAATTCTACACATTTCATAAATAATCTATAGTTGAAACATTCAATTTATGGATTCTTGATACACGGTTTTTTCAATAGTGCCTTTTAGAAAGTTATTATTCTATTACTAAGAATAGTAGGAACAATTAAATGATAAATTTAAACATCGAAAGGGGACATTTTAAACTTAACAATATAAAACGAATGACATTGAATAGGTGAACGTTCGAGAATTACTAAATGAAAGTAAGTAAGCGATATTCTTGCCAACCGTTACCCAACCCATTTAATTTACTCGAAACCTTACCCAAATCCGATTAAAAAAAAGCGACTTTTGCAAATCCTCCAAGATCCATTTGTAGGAAAAAAAAGACAAACAATAACTCGTGTCCGGATGTATTCAGCCACGTATTGACGATCGTATTTCAACGAGTTAAGAGAAAATCCCAAAAATATTAAAAAGTAGGCCTGAATTTTGGGGCGTATATACGTATAAGTTGCGAGAGCGGAGTCGATTTCGCAGTTGGTGAACTGGCGGGCTACGAAAGAAATCGGCCTTGAGACGACGACGACGTAGGCCTTTTGTTATAAAGCCAACGGCGGGGCACGGCAGAGCGGTTTTGAGAGATCCCAGTCTCGCTTGCCATGTCAGCGAACCGAAGGAAGATTTCTTTCGCGCGCGGTTGGCACGCGACGCCTTTATGGTAATGAGAGGCCGATGAAGAATGTCTGACCGCGTGTTTTTGATCTGATGTTTATGCTGTTTCTACTCTTTCGTACATTCACTGAACATTTTTTTTATGTCAAAATAATGTGGTTCAACGATTGGGAGATTCGTTCGTTGTTGTAAAGTTGATTAAATATTTAATTTATTAATGTTGAAAAACACACATTAATCACACGCAAATATTAGAAAGATAAACGGAGATGAATTGAAAATATTCCTCTTATTGTTTCATGATTTCAATACTTCTTGAATATCTTAATGTATAAGTATTTAGGGAATGTAGACAACTATTACACAGCGATATCGACGTTACACGTACATTTCTTTATTTATGAAAGTTACTATAAATAACACCCGCAAAAAAAATACTATTCAGTTACAGATAAAGAGATTTAAAAAATACAAAATACACTGGGATTATATGCAGCAACCCAAATAAATCGCACGGATATTAAGTTATAACACGCCATCTTATGCGCAAATAAAGGCATTAAATTGTTGAATCTAGAGAGTTGTTACAGCCAAGGAAAGAATTTTTATATTTTTGTTCATTTTCATTTCCGCATGTTTATCAATCCAGTGAACAATAAACCCCAGCAAGTCCATTATGAACTGCAACCAAACGATGGGACAACGATTACAATATAGACATATTTCAAGTAAAAAATAAAAGGAGAGGCGAGAAAAAATACTCAAAGCGGATTAAGAATTTACGCGAGGTTCAGAGCATCCGGCCTAGTAATCCTTTTTCCCTCTCTCCCACTTTCTGGCCCAGCAAATACCACCTATTCTTCTCATCTCTTCTCTCTCTCTCTCTCTTTCTATCTGTGTATTCTCATAAATTCTACGTAAATAAGCTGCCTCTCTTAAAGCTTTACGGTTTTCCTATGACTCCACTTTAGCTATGACGAGAGTTTAGCAAGACCAGCACCTCTCTTTAACAGTGCCTCCATACTCGATAACGTACTTTCTTTTTATTTACAATTCCTTTTACGGTAAAATTCGGTATCACCACTTAGTACCTATGGGATTACATTTACAGCTTTATTCGTAAGTAGCGCGGAAATATCGTTATAATTTCATATGCTCGACATCGATCTTTCCAAAGCGTTTATCAATTACGTAACTTGATAGTGGGTTATATTTTTCCAAACTGCCGTAAGTCAAATTGAATAGAATCGATCTCAGACAAGATATAAAGCATCATTGTCATCGTCGTTGATTACCGCTCTACATCGTGTAGCGTCGACGACGATTATCCTAACTGTGCCCTCCCACTATTATGATTTATCTAACTGTATAATGTGATTTTTTTGCAGACGTCAGCCGGCGAGCCTGCGCACCAGTACCCGCTGGCTTGCCCGTCCTATGGAGGAGAGTCCTTTTAGATGAGAAATTATAGAGTTACGAAGGGTTCATTTCGCGGAAGAGCTTTTTAAAACGTTCTTGGGAGGACTTTTAGCCTTCATCTGTGTATAGCCAACGTGTTATTAGTCGAGTTCCAACTTTGAAAAATATCCTTATCTATTATTTTTGTTGTTTTTACGTTTAAGGATATGCATTTTTCACGAATATGTGTTTTCTAAATGGAGACCAAAATTTATTTAATGAAAAGTTAGACAAATATTGTTGGTAAACATATATGAAAAATGAGATAATTCGATATAATGGAATAAACAAATTTCCAAAAATTATACGAGTTATAAGTTCTATGCAATACTATTGCGATAGCGTACAAAAATAAATCGGCGAATCGCCTTGATAAAAACCAGCAACTAACTCACTACCTACATCTACAGAGCACGATTCACAATTTCAACCTCGACAAATGGAATCATTATTTAAATTTTGATATTGTTCGGCGTTATAACGAAAAGTTAAAAATCTCGATTACGGCATTAAGTCGAAAATAACCACACGCGACAAGATCATGTCTTGTGCAATCGCGTGCAGTCGTAGCCGAGATTGGCATTTAATACAGCGCATAAAAAATAAAAGACGAAAGACGTGCGCGATGAAGCTCAAACGGAGCGAACAGCCTGTCAATTAGTATCGGTTCTCTTTCTCCCTCACGTGACTCAGGAAGAAATTCCAAGCAACTAATCCTTGCGGCTGGCTTAATGAAATGATCTTGAAATTTCAGATGCGAAGCAAGAAACTCATCAATTGCAGCCTAAGATGTGCAAGCTGTATTTCAGCTTGCAGAATATATATATATATATTGATTCCTGGTTTAATGAACGAGCTGTCTGACCATTTGCGCATGCTAACGTCGAATGAGCTGTGTGTATTTTTGACCATTTAATTAACTTTGACGGCAAATCAACTAATAAATTTGATCAATTTCTCTATACGAGTAAGAAGTAATTCTGCGCGTAACGTTATTGAGTCTAATGTTTGAATAGCAGTGAGGATTGACAAGTTTCACTTACAAATAGAGTTTTCCCAAAATAAAAAATCAAATTAATCAATTAAAGTTTCGAAAGGAAAATGCACGAGTAAATGCCCATAAAGCATCGTAAGTTCGTTATTTTTTTCTGACAAACGAAAACAACAAAAATTCGTTGTACTATATACGACTTTACTCACGGCCATAAAGCACACTCGATCTTTTGGTCCATTCTCCTCGTAAATAAAAGCCACTGCAAAAAAGATTGCTCTCTCGCGTTGCATAATGAAACCAGCCCACACGCGACACTATATGCGCAGAACAAAGCTTGTCCAGGCTACTGCTGCTAGTACGAATTACAATACAATAATAACCTTTACGAAAGTGATCCCTGCTCAAAAGCGTTTAATATCAGATCACGGTATAATATACGTTGCAGCTGTTCCAGGATCATCTTGACGCGCGAAATTAACGAGAGTCAAGTGCATTCCGCTAACAGCGGCAGCTTAGTGCGTGTGTGTGTGTGTGTGTGTGTGTGTGTGTGTGTGTGTGTGTGTGTGTGTGTGTGTGTGTGTGTGTCTGTGTGTGTGTGTCTATGTATATGTGTATATATATATATATATATATATATATATATATATATATATATACATATGTGCAACTAGCGAGAGAGAAAAAGAAAGAGAGAGATACTCGCTCGAAGATAAGGCCGCTTTCACGGAAGAACGCTCAATTTTATAGAACCTGTTTTCCCTCTTCACTGCAGTGTATATATGTGTGTGTGCGCGTATAGCCAACGGGTTCTATACGCTTCCTTTGCTCGCTCGCTCGCTCTCGCGCGCGTGAAACAACTCGTGGAGCTCTTTAGAGACGCGTAAATTAAACGGAATCCAAAAATTCTTGATATCTTAATTGGCGCCGTAGGGGGTGTGGGAGAGATCGACGAGAATGACATCATTTTCCCTGCTACGAAGGATGTTTTGACGGATTTCAGCAGGTTCGAATTTATTGCTGTTTGTTCAATTCACACGATCTGTAATTATATTGCGATTCGAAAGAAAACAAAATATTTCTATATGTATATAAGGTGCGATCTTAAGACTGTTATTTACGCATCGATTCTGAATATAAAAGAGCCGATTCCGAGCACTCGTGAAATGGGGTATCATTGTCGTAAAATCAGTGGCTATATCTCGAATAATATACTTGTCGAAGATTTTATGTATTTTCGAATTTGTTTTGTTTTATTTTTACCGGCAAAAAAATTGCTAAGTAAAGTTTTTAATGAAAATTACTTTCGTACACCAGTCAGCCAATTGACCGTCGTTATTGACGATATCTATGTCGCCCTACCTTATGCGGTAATTTCCTGGGACGGATGGATGACGCACACAGGTATAACGAGTGTTGTATACGAAATCGAAAAAAAAAAAAATAAGTATCGCGCACAGAGCAAAGGGAGGAATGGACATAGTGGGGTTGTATGAATAAGGTGAATCATCGCGAGTCGAGGGAGAGGTGTACTGGAAGTGAAAAAAGTTGTTGCTTGGCAGCTCATTTACATGAAGGGAAAAAAGAGGGGACGAGAGAGAGGGTGGATGGCCATCGATTTTTCTTAGGAGGAAAGCGCGCGTCGGTTGAGTGACCGACGAGACGTAAGCTTGTTAGTTCTTTTATTGCTTTTAGGTAAATTGTGCGCGAGTCTGTTTTTCGTTCCCGTATTTCCCTCACTCTCTCTCTCTCTCTCTCTCTCTCTCTAATTGAATGAAATCGAGACAGGAACGCACTCGAAAAATATTGATCTATACGAATGAAAACTAGTTATTATAACGCGCGTTGTTGAATAATCCCACGATTTGTTAGGAAGCGAGAGAGGATCGGATTACTCGTGCTGGAATGTAAATTGACGTCGGATAGAGGTTGAAGGAGGGGATTCAATTTTCCGTAAGGTTATATAAGTGAACAATTTTTCAGCAAGAGTCAGGAATTGTATTCCGATTGAAGGCTCGAGAATATCGTGACAGATATAACTTTTACCTTTACCGATATAATAGAGCGGTAATAGTATACTTGGATGGGTTATTGCTGCACCGTCATTTGTAAAGCTACTCAAACATGCTTTTTCCAATACAATTCAGCAAACCTATATGTAAATATCATGTAATTCCGATTGAAAGTCATTGAAGGAAAGTACGATTACAATGTTTTGTACTTTGTTTGCTTTGCATTGGGATTGGGTTTGATCGTAATAACTTTGCGAAACACGTTTAGATACTGATTATTGGTTGTACATAATTATTCGCATTCGTTTATTCAAGGATAAAGCACGCAAGATCACTGATGATGACAAAAAATACTATTCCACGTGTGTTTTACCGAAAAAAGGTAAAACAAGCGCAAAAATGAGTGCAAAAGTGAATTTACATTCCGAATAAACATTATCCATTAACGTTCAAATGCCGTGCAAGTCAGAGTGTTTGGGCATCATCAATATAAATCCCGCATCATTAGCGTTACCGAGAGCCACACAAAGGCCGCAAGACGAGAGTAAGATTTACAGGTCAATTCATTATGAGTAATGCAAATCGAAAAAAATATACGAAGTATTCATCGTATCGCGATACGTTTCAATACTAGGCTTGTATGATTGATCGAGTGGCTGGCACGGCAAACACAATGACATAATTCCGAGCGATCGCTGGAGGAATGAAAAGCGTTTGCGTCTGCATTGTTCGGCTCGTCTTATAATTGCACGTGAATAAGAAAAGAAGAGGAGGAAGAACGGTAGTGAGAGAGACGCTGAGGATAATAATTTCTTGGGAATGCTTCTTTTTAATGGAGGACTTATTTCATTTTTTAATGAAAAGGTCGGTGCGAATTGGGGAGCAATGAAAGGGAGGAATGAATTTCCTTCGCCTACAAGAATGGAGACATTCGACTTGATGACTATTAAATTTCATACCGTCGGCCAACTCGAAAGAACCTTTTCCACTCAAAAAGTACAGCGTCAAATTGCTACAAAGAGGTGAAAAATATAGAGTGTCAATTTGTATATAGCCATACTGTAAATCACGCACGTGTCGCGTGTACTATTTATAAATGTCACCAAAGAAGGAGGACTTTAATTTTTCGAAGTGTATTTGTACAGGTAGATAAACTTGACAAATGCTTAAAAACCCACCTACAAATATACACTGGAATCGGAATTTATTTCCATCTAGGTAAGGGATCAGACAGCCGCTTGAGAAAATCGTTTCCGACTGGATACTAAGACTAATGATTATTTATTTGGCGGGCCCAGGAGGGCTGTTTTAGTGAGATTGATGTTTCCTTAATTAGTCGGATTTTTTTGGTTTTTTATACGTGGATTTTTTTCCTATTTACATATCACCCCAATGTATTATGTGGCTTTTACGAGCTAATCGATAATTCGCACGAGGGACTGAGACGCTGCCTCAAATTCTGAATGAATCATTCGATCTAGTCAATCTATGGTATAGATATGTATACAAAATAAAATTACAAATTTTCTTATCAACTTACCAGTTAGATGGATTTAATCCGTAAGGCGATGTTTGCATTCGACTGTAACATAAAATATAAAAACCTTATTTAATCAAAAGTTGAAACACCATAACAAAGGTTTATTTAATATATTACATCTTTAAACAAATTATGGATATTTTGAACAATAACTCTAAATAAATCAGTAAATTACTGCACGTATAAGGTATATTTTTCCAAAGATTATTTTCATGGTGTACAAAATAAAAGAATGGTGTATCCATCTCTCGTCAAATCGGCAATTAACTCCCACATATTTTCCAACTACTACATAAGAATATTCGAGTTAGCTAGAGTTAACAGAAAATTACAGTTACTCAAATTTATTCAAATAAAAATTCAACATATTCTTTGGAATGTACACGTTTCGAAGATTTCAGCATCGTCAATAGAATAACCAGCATTTCGATTATTGATCTCTAAATTATTTTACGGAATGGGAAACTCTTTGCGTCAAGTATTACTTTCATTGTATGAAACATATTGCTGTTAAAACAATAAATAATAAAATAACGTTAACTATTTACTTTGCTTCAGTATGTGATAAGATATGATAATTGAAAAAAAAGTTTCAACAAAACAACGAAAGATAATATATATAAATGACTGAAAAGTGAAAAGTGAGATGAAAACAGTATAGTGGTTTATAAGGAGTAAACAAGGAAAATCAAAATTCTAAATATCGTGTGTTTGTATTAGTGAATCAGAAACTGAAAGATATATACTTCATACGCAGAATGACATTATGTCGAAACCACGAGCATCGTGTATACCGATTAGAAATTGGCCCGAGTCTAAACCAATAATAAAACCATCAATTAGTACACTTGGAAAACCAGTAACTTGCGTTAAACCCAATCGATCGAGTAGCGGATTGAACCATTATGGAAAAGTCACAACTATTGCCAACCAGTTTCAGCGCTGCGGTGTCAAGCTACACTAATAGACTTTATAAATTATTACAATAATTTTGAAAAAGTTACAGATGTCAGAATACTCGACCTCAATATTACGATAATTATCATCGCGTTAACCACGTATTTCAGAATAAGACACCAAACAACGTTCACGTCGAGGTGAATAATATGATTGTGCAAAACCTTTCGTATTTGAATTTTAACGGGAAGAAATCTCCAAATACCAATAGAAAAATCAACGACTACTAAAGCGGCTTCGGAATCTCATTCGTCGCGACCGAAGACTGTGAACTATCAAAAATACACAAGATGTCAGCCAAATAACAATAACAAATCTAATATTTGATGTGTAATAAATGTTACGAACAATGTCATCAATCATAAATAACTTAAACGTATCGAGATGGACATTTTTCGTACCTACATTCAACAATTTATCACCGTACATGTTGTAACATGTTGTAAACAAATAAATCAGTCAATTCAAATAACATGTATATTGAAATAAAAGTCAGTAAGCAGTTGGCCATCCGTTCAGTGTAGCAACATAAGCGTCGACATCAACCCTACGGTCAACAGCAGCAGCAGAAGAGGCGTCAAACAGGCTTAACCGATCGACGAGTAAAGCGTGCGTGAAGCATTGGAGTAGATTTAAAAAAAGAAAGACAAGGATGATCGGGGCTAAGAGCAAACAAGATAAAACAGAAGCTCAAACCGCGCTCGCGCGGCGTTTACGAAGGGAGAGAGAGAGAGAGAGAGAGAGAGAGAGAGAGAGAGAGAGAGAAGTTTTCGCCCTTGGAAACACGATCCTTTTTCTCTCGCGGCCGAAGCTAATTGATGCCTCCCTCTTCACTTTTTTTCTGTTGCGGTTACAAGCAAATCGCTTCAGAAATTATCTTGATTAATTATGTCGTTCGTAAACTTAATTACGATGCTCGCTAATAAAGCAAATACCTTTCTGAAAAGGAAGGAAAAGAGAGAAGAAGATTAGTCATTGTATGAATGTAACGTTACACTGAAATGGTAGCTTCTTCTTGATATACGTTAGTTTCTTTATATACCCTATCAAAGGTGAGTCATGCTTTTCCATAAGTCATTCTAGTCGACTGATGCGTAGATAATATGGTTATTAATTTTTTAAATAGGTATCAATCGATTGGACTATCGGAATAGTTCAATTAACAATCTAATAACAAAGAAGCTTTGATATTCACTTTTGTGTTCAAGTAATGAATTTGATAAGAATCTCACGTTGGCAAAAATGTAGTAATTACACGAATGAGAAATACCAGCCTTGCCTTATCACTTTTCTCAAGGGGATAACCTGAAAAAATCCCTCTCACTGCCTCTCTTTCTCTCCGTTAATGAGATTTCAACCCTTCGCTCGCTCCTCAAATACTTAATGCTGTGTGTTATTTACCTTTTCTAACTCCTTTTTCACTATTTTACGGATCAATATTGTCGTTTGAAGTATCTCAGTTGAAAAGCCGCGCTTGTAAGATACAACTTGTAAGTGCCAACTATTAAGATACCAGTCACGTCGAGAAGTTCAGTGCAGTTTCGCATATCTCGGTGTGTAGACCATAAACGTGCGTAAAAGCGGTCTAACTACGAGTCGTATTATACAAAGAACTAACGTAAAAGCTTTTCCTTCTCTCTCTCTCTCTCTCTCTCTCTCTCTCTCTCTCTCTCTCGCTATCCTTAGTCGTACGATAATGCCGTTATATTTTATGAATAGAGTCAAGTCATAAAATAATATAAGACACATATCAAGCTTCAAAAGTACGTAATGAAATACCATAAAACGTTTGGGTTCCTTTCTCAAATCGATTAATTAATTGCTTTTCCATCGCAGTAACTAGTAATTGTAACTATTCGATATCAATCCACCGAATAAAAAAAGCTCCCTCTTTTTCTGTTTGCTTCCGTTCAGAAAACTAAAAAATCGGTACAATCAAGAAAGCACATACATTGAAAGTTCGCTTGGGAGAAACAAGCATAATCCACAATGTACATCGGTTCAGCGTCACGCATGGCACGCGCGCATATAGCTGCGTCGTCGCGCGTGGGGAATGCACAATGTCGCCGAACGAGAGAGAGGGGTATAGCGAAGGGTCGATACGGAGCATAGAGACTATATACGCGCGATTGTACACACGTTGGAAAGAGAGAGAGAGAGAGAGAGAGAGAGAGAGAGAGAGAGAGGATTCCACATAGCATGCCGACGCGAATGCTTCGATTGTTCGCATCCCGCACAGACGTGCTGTGTACTTAGGTGAATAAGCTTGCGAGATGCTGTTGCTGAGGACAAAGCCTCTTTAATGAAAATCATTTGATCTTTTTCTGTGTTTTTTCTTTCTAAGAGATAGTGTGGAGAAATTCTTTTTTGTTTGCTAGAAAGTATTATTAAATTGTTCATCCTAGAAATTATTGCTATAGTTTCTCATCGTAAGGGATTCTAATCTCTTATTTGTCACAACGGTAAATTTTCATTGAAATCGTTTTGTTTTGATTAATTATGTTTTTAGTTTGATCGATCGGCATCACGCCATGGGAAACGCAAGCAAACATCGTGATAATATTAAACATTTGGTCGATAATGGATACAGTGTGTATATTCGTTAAATTTATGAGCCGGCATTAATGACTTTCAGAATATTAAAGTGATGGGGGAAGGCGGGGGACTACAGCACCAATTTCGAAAGCAGACTAATTTTAAAAGCCTCAATTGCTCTGTGAATCGTTGATTATAGCTCGACGAATGTTCTATAAACATCCAAATGAGATATGTATTTCTATAAGTTAAAATTGAAATGAATTCAAACAAAAATTACTACAATAAAAATGTCATTCAAATGAATGACATCATTATTGATTATTGCGTACACATTTATTATTATTGACAATGAATTTTTAAGTAAAAAATGAAGGAAGAGCGCGTCCAAAACAATTCAATAATACCAGTTCTACGAAATGTCGTTCATAAAGTTCTGTAATAATTTCAAACTATTTTTTTCACAGTAAAGGTCAGCAAACAAAAGTTAAACGACAGCAAAACAACATACGATCACACCCAACTTTCATGAATCATGTCGCGCCCTGGGTCATATCTCACATTTTTTTCGTGCACGAGGAAGCTGAAAAATTAACGCTACGCTTGAAAGAGAGTCAGAGAGAGAAAGAGCAAAAATGGAAAAGCCAACGTGAGGGTGTCGGCCCAATGTGGTTGTTTTAGTGGGGGAGTTGGGGTGGGCAAAAGTGCAGAAGAGGTCGAAAAGGAAAACCAAATGAAAGCCCAATATGTCGTGTTTATTCGGGCAATGAGCGACGGGAGGGCAGAGAAGAACTGGCGAAAAGGACAATAGCTATAAGGTATAGAGATAATATACGGCGTTCGACGAGTTAATTTCACAAGGGATTACCACCTTATTTATACCAATTACTCATCCAATTTTTTGTTCGCTCTAGTGTGAGTAACAAATTCTCGTGGCTGAGACAAATATATAGAGAAATTCAAGATCGCAATGGACATGGTATCAATAGCGTCGGATACATTGAGAGCATGTCATAATAGATGATCAATGAAGCCACGAACCGTATAATGGACTGTCAGATAGATGCTCCCTATATACCTATATAATGCACTTTTTCATGGAAAAGGCCAGCTGTTTTAATTTGTATTCTACAGACGTGCCATGTAATGGAGCGTAATATGCCCACGTAACAAATATTAATAACTTAATTATACGATGATTATGCTGGTGATGATGATCGTATTACAAATATTACGTACATTCATAAGGAAAAGATCATTTCCTTTTTCGCGAATATATATCGAGGGTTCTATCAATAGCATCGCACCGAGATATCCTTTCAAAAAGGGCCATTTTTTCTTTATTTACCGTATAACAACATTTCTTCTCAACCATCGTGAAACTTTTCACTATTGTTGTGCTTCATCTTTTCATGTTTTTTCTATCCCATCTGTGTCTTGTTTCGCGATATCCTTAAGGAAACTAACAATGGCTTTTCTTATCGGTAAGTTTCTCGTTCGTGCGAGCAAAGTAAAAAAAAAGGAATATAAACGTGCCTATAAATCAAACCGTTTACAGGGAATGACTTCTGTCAAAAACGTTTTCCGACCGAGAAAAATTGTAACGAAAGGTGATTCAGCGATCTATAATAGGATGATGAATTATGCGACGATAAGCGATAGTCATCGAGAAAATTAATCAACTTGCAATTAAAACTCGAGGCGGATGAGCGTAATAAGATGCTTGATATGATTGAAGGTTTGCGTATAATTATGTATGTTCTATACAATTCGTTTATTTTTCTGTAAGAGGATACTTTATAACCAAGTTTTAACGGTTAGGCTACGTCGTACAATTCATCACATCGATACAATTTAGAAAAGAAACATTTAACAACCAAGCGCTTATCATTACAAATTTATATTCTTTTGGAAATGCCGCACTTATCATCTTACACGCGAAAAGAAATATCCAAATATATTTGCTACATGATTTACCTTGAAGCCAACGTGAGAAATGATTTTAATAAAGCGAATACGGTGAAGATATGCAATCTCGTCAAAGCAAAAATAATGTTGGCATAAACGACGTGACGACGCTGCCAACCCCTAAGAAAAAAACGCACTCAATTTGAAAATCCCCGGAGGCCGTCATTTACAAAAGAAGACACCCCCTCCGACCCGTACAATCAGTCAAAGCGACTAACGTCACCTTCTCTGTACGCTGTAAAAAAAATAAAAAAAAAGAAGAGGAAAAGAGTAGCGAAGCTGAAACCAAAGTAGCCGGGCGGGCGCGAAGAACAATGGGGCGAAAGAGCAAGCGAGAGAGAGAGAGAGAGCGGCGGAGTAGGGGTGAGTGACTCATGTATCGCCGGGGGTGTAGCTACCCTCCAAATATTGATTCGCCGAGGCTCACCGGAAGTCTAAGGCTCTCTCTAGCGTCGCTTGTATGTACGTGTGTGTGCCGCCAGTGGCACGCGTCCTATCTAAACGATGCCCCAACTCTCGTTCTGCATACTTTAGCTTATCTTTCGACTGCCGACTGTGTCTGCTTAACTTTTTATTAATATTTCTCGCGTGCTGCTTTCCACACTATATCTATCTACCAAGGCTAAGTGATTTCTTTTGAATGCGGTTTCGGTAAAGGAGAAAGTCTTCTTTTCTTGTGTTCTTTTGTATGAAACTTGTTTGTCGTTTTTGGTTATTGACAGTTTCTTTGCTCACGATCGAATTTTGTTAATCATTGTGGCGATGGTTTTATTGTTTATTTATTTTTAATTTTAACTTTGAATGCATGCCACATTTTGGATACAATGACAAGAAAAGTATAACAAGCATAATAAAAAACTTGGTCAATTAGCGAGAATTTCCACGATTTTCTAGAAAACGTATATATAGAACGGTACTTTTCATTTTTACGGACTAACTGTAAAGCTGCTGCTCATGACATTTTTCGCAAGAGTTATGACTGGCATTTCTTCGCAGTGGACAAAATTAGATGCACAATGCGTGACACTTCAAACTTGAACATAAAAAAGCTTAAGTATTTCCTGGACTCGTGGAAACCATGGTCGTCCGAAATTATTTGACGATAGCGAGAAAATTCTACATTAGAAAGTTGGTCGTATGTAAAGAATAAAAATAACTTTCAACAATAATTTGCATGTTTTACCATAGATATATCACAAAATATCGCAATCGATAGAAGTAACATCGTCAAAACCACTTTTAGGCGTCAATCCTGGCTGGGTTGATTTGAGCAATCGAGAAGGAAAAAAAACAGGAAAGAAATGTGCGTTCGTCACAGGGGAAGAGAGAGAGAGATAGAGGGGGGAGAAACCCATCGCGTGACTCTTGTTGTCAAAGTATCTGAAATAGGCTTGAAATCATCAAGTTGTATAAAACGATTGCTCACATACAATAATACACTAAAGTTGCGATCGACGAACGTCAAAAAAGGCGCGATATTCTCATCATAAAGAGAGCGTTGAAATCACTGGTTTTCCACGTGTGCGTGATCGTCATCATTATTTTTCTTGTAAAAATATTTGTATCTGACTACAGCATGATGCGCTCTATTTCCTCGCGCAATATCTCGGGGGCGTCGTCGTCGTTGCAAATTTGTAGCGTCCGGAGGATGCCACTTTGTACAGCTCTCTTTCTTGTTTCTTTCTCGCACGCGCTCGCGACTACGTGGTTTTATCATTTTCTCTCTTTTGTACGCTAGTATTCTGCGGCAATTCACGAGTTGCATTGCTTCTTTTCGAGCCCAGGTAAGTTTCCAGTTTGAAACGCTAGCTTTAGCTTTTCTCTTTTGATACTTGATATTGAATATTATTTTTACGAGGGTGTATGAGTATGTGTGTGTGTGTGTGTGTGTCCTTCGCGAGAGGAGAAGAAAAGGAGATGGTAGGTTTTATCTTGTTACATGCTTGCTGGCTCGTTTGTAGAATAATGTCAAACAACCTGTATATTCAATTACAAACGTATTCTCTTTTCTCGCGTAAGCTAAGCGATACGACGTTCCCTTCGTCAATTACATTCAACGCTCCGAAATATCTCAACGCCTTATTATCCTTTGCTGATCGCAGCATGCAATTAGCCGGGAACTAAGTTCTCTACTTGCTATGCGCACATGAAGTTGTTGTAGTTATATACTCTCGTTTAATTATTCTCAAATGGATTTCCCTATCCCCTTGTTGATTAAATAGCAACGATTCAAAAAGCCATAAAGCCTTAGCGAGATAAGGAACGCATCGAGCGCTATTGCGCGCGCACAACTTTATATAAACATATACGTTGAGAATTCCTCACCCATGTATTTCCCCTTCTTACTATCTCTATCTCTCTCTCTCTCTCTCTCGTTTCTTAAACTTTTATCTGCGTTTTTCGTCATGCAAAAAAACTTTATCTTGGTCTCACTCCACTTTGGATTAGTCGATGTTGTCGACGACTCCTCGATTACATTATTCAGTTTGCATAACTTTTGCGCACGACGAAAACATGAAGATGTTGCTGCTGCTGGGGAGAATCGCTATATAGGATGTTGCTTTGGAATGGTTATGCCTTTGATATCGAATGATTATGCATAAGACACCCGTCGTGAGATAATGCTGTATTGAAACTTGTACCATAAATTTATCTTCCGAGTAAATCGAATTAGCATGAATTTTCTGATTGTGTATTTATTTATTATCGACATATGAAGCCTTCGTTAAATTCTTCACTTCTCCATTTTAATTTCGAAAACTATAGTCTGCAGATGTTTGAAGAAATAAGATAAACTTACGTTTCGAAGTTTCAGGAATATTTTTCCATTTGATTTTGATAACATATATCTTGGAACCTTTACTTGACATGTGTGCTTACTAAAAAACGAATAAAACTTGTCGATACGATAAACGGTATAAAAAGCGTTTCACATATACGAAAAAAATGCCTCGATTATTAAAGAGGAAAAAAGCAACATTCTTAAACGCACATATAACACGCAAGGTTGGGAGGGGGGGGGGGAGGAGGAGGTAATAGCGAGGGATTAACATTTTTGTTGGAGACGGTATAGTTTTGGCGAGCGGTTTCGCAATTTTCCATCCTTCGAAGCATGTATATATCTGGCTCGGTTCGACTCTCTTTCTCGTTGCTGTGCCAAGACCCTTCCTGGCAAACGCCCTAGGGAGATTCTCGCAAACTCGACAACTCCTCGCCCCCTCTTTCTCTTTCTGCCATCTTCTTCCTTGCTTTTCATTCTCGCTCTTCTTCTTCTACGTATACGCGCGATATACTCGCACCCATGTATATATCGAGCCTTCCGTGTCTCTCGCACTGAATGTATATCTCGAGAAAAGTTAATACGCACCCGTCCACTTCAGATATACACGTTATATAGCGCGCCAAAACCTTTTTTTCGTCTTCTTTTGACTTGGCTTCGTCGTCTCTGGATTAATAGCTTGGAAGAATTAGGGTCGACCGATGTGTCTAGTATACGAGAGGCGAGAGATGTGTTATTATGCGTGTGATTTTCTTTTTCTTCTGTTCTAGGTTTATAACGAAAGATTACACTCGATGATGGCTTAGGCGGTATTTTTTTATGAACAATTGACGTGGACCCTAATGGAAAAGAACAATATTTTTCCTGGCGAGCTTTTGGTTACGCGATATTAGGTGTATATAGCTGATTCCGATAAAACTTTTTCTTATATTACGAGAACTTTTTTTATTTTTGCCTCTACTTACCCTGGCAATGGATTTAATAAAAACTTTTGTACGAGAACCCTCTTGGGTAAAAGAATTTTTCGTCAACGTCATATTAATGAAAATGATTTGAATGATATTCTGTGTGAGCTCATATTTTACCGCTAGTTTCTAATACAAATTTATTAACTACGTAGTTACGGTTTACTTGGATAGTTTTCCCTTTTGACAATTTTTCATGCAGTTTCTGGATTTTTTAAAGTTACACGCTCACAAATGTGTGGCACTAATGGCAATTTTTCTTACAAATTAGACCATTTTGAAAGAATATTCAAACATAAATGAAGAAAAAAGTAAAAAAAAGGATTTTGAAAGTTTTAGTCCGGTGAAATTGAGCGCTGAAAGCGCCAAGTATACCGAGAGAAGCAAATTCCCCAGAGGAAAAGCTCGAGAGCGCGCGTGAGAGAAATGTATAAGCAGCCGTATATAAGTGTGCGCCTTCCTTTAAGCTCCTGACGAAATTTGTTCGGCACCGAAAAATTCTACGCACATATAGTGAAAGAGCTTTTCTTTCGTTTTTTACGTATGGGCGCCAATAATAAAAAAACGTCGGTACGTCTGCTCGCCTTGACATTGAGACGAAACGATGTATAGGAGATCCGGGTGATTTTTTTTATGGGGCAACCCCAGTCGAGGTAATTCGTCGGTCGGCTTTCTACGCTTTCCTACTACAACTCGATTCTTCTCTCCTCGAGAAAACTTTTCGTGTAACTATAGTTACTCAAGGGTGAGATTTATTTTTCCTGAACTGATATTTTGTACCTTTTCAATGTTTCCTCTTTGATCCTTGGCTAAACGTTTTTCTTGTAACATCAAGTTTGTCGAGGCACGATTTTAAAGATAACGTATTCGTATTCTTATAGCAGAGATCTCATTGAATTGCGTGTAATCGCTTTAGGGCAAAATTCATCATCTTCGAACTAAATGAGATTGTCCAATAATCAGATTAAATCATTAATAAGTTATCAAAACATAATTTAATACAGCGCTGTATGGAACAGATGTACGGCAATAAACTTTATTTAAAACCACGTAAGTAGTAAATCCGGCTCGCACAGTTTCCACTTTATAGGCAGTTCGTTTTAGCTTTTCAGCGTGATTATACGTCCATGTAAAAAATATCTTTAACATCGCTAATACCTATCCTCGCAAGCGCGTTATATTATTTTTGTACTCTTTGGATAATCTAAATTATTGCGCTGCTAAATACAACAGTAATTACTCAATACGAACTTTATTAATGGTTATCGTTGCGTGTAATCGTCGTGTTGATGCGCAACGTCAAAACCGTTCGATGAACAACGCGGCGACGGATATTGAAACGTGAGATGCGTCGAATGAGAGAGAGAGAGAGAGAGAGAGAGGAAGAGAAAGAGAGACAGAGAAAAAAAAATTGCTCAAACTTCATGTCACTCTCGCTCTAAAACACTGCGGGAGAGATGTGTCGATTATAAATAAAGCCACACTACCGAGATATCATCTAAAATTGAAGAGTGTGCGCGTATATAGGCATCGCGAATGAATTCATGAATTCACAATGTCGAATATAAATTGGTTTACGGGCTGACTATACGCACGTTCATCATAAAGCTTGCGAAGATAAACGCACAAAATACGCAATATTCCACGCTACAAACGTCAACAAAAAATTCGAGGGTATTTTCTCTGTATCGAAATACATTTCCGTCGACAGCAAACAGCAGTGGCACTTGAAGCAATTAATTTCGCCCAATCAAAGCTCTCTCTTTCTCTTTCACTTTACTCAGCGTGACGCAGCCATTAGAAAAACATAATTCAATTAGTGCTGAGGGAATCGAAAAATTCCTGTTCCGAAAAGGGCTCGCGGTGACTTTTTCACGAGATCACGCGACAGCAGAACAGCTAAAAAAAGAAGCCCGCGCACACGCTAAATAAGAGCGGTTCGTTCGATTTTTGTACGTTTAATACATATACATATATATATTCCAGTAGAACGTCGCGAAGAGATCGCCACAACCGATCGTTTTCTCTCTTTTTCGCTCGTGCAGAAGTTCATTTATCTCATCGAGAGCAAAAGAGAGAGAGAGAGAGAGAGAGAGAGAGAGAGAGAGAGGAGAGGAGAGAGAGGATAAAGAGGGGGGAAGTCAACGACGGCAGGTGGCAGGTTCGAGTTTTTCGTCCCCTACTCTCTCTCTCTCTCTCTCAACGTGTGTATACGTGGTCTTTCTCTTTAGTCTTTTAGTACCCTCTCCTGTTTCTTGCTTCTTTATCATACACCAAGCGGATGGGTAAATCGTCGTCTTCGCTGAGTTTTACCCATGGAAAAGCCCGACTGACTTGTATAAAGGCATCTGCAAAATGCTGAAAAGCTAGTGTGCTTTGTTTTTCCAATAGTCTTCGTGTTTTTCGTTTATTTTATTTATTATTTCTTTTTTATTAGATACTACAAAATTCTAATAGCTCTTTGTGCCGACTAATGCGTATACTCTGTAGCAATATTACGTGGATTGAATGATAATTATATGAACAATTGATCGCACACGGATCGATTAGTTCGTTTTTGTATTTACGAACAGAAAAAGGAAAATATTCGATGTACCTTTTTTCAGCTCAATTCGGACGTTATTTTATAGCTAATAGTACGTTACTAATTCACAATTTTTATACAAAAAGTAGCTTTGGAGACGTGTAATCCCATAAATTACAAGACTTATTTGCAAAGTAATAGCATCCAAAACACATGCATAAAGTATACGCGCTTGAATAATTTAATCAGTGTTTGCAATCTAAATTATCTACAGCTAAGAAAGACAGCATTTAAGGAAAATCTATGAAAAGCTCGTCATAATGGTCCGCAAAACTTGATAAGTAACCGCGAGAGAAAAAGAAGTCGCTCAACAAATTCGAAAATTTGCATTTAGATTAGCGCACCCGCACTCGCTTTCAGCTCGTCGTATACCCCTATCTTCGTGTTTATCTCTATATCCGTTCTCTCTCTCTCTCTCTCTCTCTCTCTCTCTCTCTCTCTCTCTCGTTCTGGTACTTCTTGGCCGAAAGAGATCTAGCGGCGAATGGGTAATAAAACAAAAGTCAGAGAGAACATCTTTGGTTGTTCGGTAAAAAAAAGAAAGAAGAAGCGTCTTTCAAGATTGCCTTTAGTGAAGACGGAAAAACTTGCAAACTAAACTATAAAACTAAGTGATGACTATTGGGTGCAGGCGAATGATGACAACGAGAAAGGAAAATATATGATGGATTGTTAAAAAAAAGAACGCGATACACCAAAATAATGCGACAAAGAGCCGTCGTAAATATAATGAAATTGTCATGAGGTGCTGCAAGGAATGTAGTAGGGAAAACTGATTTTTATACACGAATGTCAAACAAGTTCGTGTTGGTCTTTCACATTATACATCTGATTTATCGCATTGTATTTCGTTAACGTGTATCGGTCACATTTTATTTTTTTCTTAAAAATACTAGTAGTATATTATATACCGTTATCTTTCACATAAATCGCAATGGAAAACATAAGTTGGCTCGTGTTCTTTTATAGAGCTGCTGAGGAGTATAAAGAGGAAACGCTTGGAATGCATCGAAGTCACCTTGTGGAGACTGGTACCAGTCACCCATGCACCGGTATAAACAAGAGAGACGAGCATGTAATTGCTTTTAGAGGCCCCATGGAAAATGAATCTTTTAACCAAAGTATTTTAATTGCAAACCATCGGACGTTATTTTATCAATGTATATGTATACTCTATATGTAAAGCATTCCTATTTAGATAATACTCTACTGGCGAAATCGTATTTATAGTAAACCACTGACCTAAAACATTTAGATTTCAGTGCATAAAACAACAAAAGCGCACGGCGGACTGTAGCACTTGGAAAAGCGTCGTTAACTGAAAGAAACGAACGTACACGTGCCACTTTACACAAAAGAGATACGCATGCACCTTTCTCAGCACGACATTAGAGCACCGCGCAAACCGAAAAATGCCACATGAGACTCATATAAGCCAATTATTAGCGTGCGTAACGAGGGAAAATGTTTTTTCACAAAAAAACAACATAATCAGACATTGGGAGTAAGGTTGCGCGAAGAATAAAAAGAAAGTGTACTTACGTCTGTTGGTGTAGCAATTACGAAAGCTGACAGGGTGAATCAATATAAAAACGTGCAACCTCAAACGATCAAATATTTTTTAATTTATCTCGCTTGTACCTTAATTAGCGTTTACTTCGTTTTTATTTTCTTCTTTTTTTTTTTGAAAATCAGGGCGCGAATCACAATATGCGCGAACGCTAATTAAAAGTCCGTTCTTCTCGTGGGAAAAGACGCCATGCATACGCAAGCAGAAGAAGGGAAGGAGAGTTCCTTGCCCGCGCCGCGAGTGAATCCCTCTGCCGCATGCACACCTATAAAGGTATATACAACGTGACTTATATACGATTCACGCAACGCTCAACATTCACACACACTAACACATCTAGTATGGCACATTTTTTTCGTACATGTATGTCCAACGTTGTATTGATATATTGTCTTTTTTGAGGGAGATCGACCAACGCTATTGTTAGGATTTGAAAATGATCGAGTGGACACGCTCTTTTTCGAATATCTGTGTAGAGGTTTTATGGATATTTGAGTTTTATTGTGGAGAATTTTTAATGGCCGTATACATACGTATTTGTGAGCACTATATTGAGCGTTGATTCACTTTGGTTTTCAGTGTAAATAATGGATGTGTCGAACGAAACATCTTGCTTTCGAAGCTTTATCTATAAAGCAACGGTACTGGAAAAGGAAAAAAAGAACCGAGGCAGCTTTACATCCGAAGATATATTTATTTACGAGCGTACGATGGCCTGTAGGAAAGGTGGTTGCTCGATTGTATAGCATACTATTTTATTCGAATCAATATATGGCTTTGTACGTGGCTGTAATGTCTTTGTAATCTACATAGATTTTCGCATCTATTATCATTATTATGACGATAGCGTAAAATAGCTGAGCAAATTGTATTCGTCAATTATCATTATCTCCCATCGTGTACAAAGCAGACGTAATTATTTGTCTCGTAACGCCAACTGCACCAATTTAGCGATTCACACACAATACTGTTATCGTTATATTAGTAAAAGGCATCTGCAAACAAGCTTGTTCTATTAATAGATAACGACTACGTCGATGACGACGACGGCGACAACGAGCAAAATACGTGTCGTAAAGAAGCTTAGCAGCTTAGCTCGTGTGCATGCGGTGTACTTGGACAAGTTGCAGAGACGCGGCACACAGTGGGCATTGTTGTACATATCGCGTAGAAACACAACGGGGGGAGAGTTTCACACGTAAAACGCAGACAGAGAGAGAGAGAGAGAGAGAGAGAGAGAGAGAGAGAGAGTATACATGCGCGACGTAGAGCGTCGCGGGTCACTCACCGCTCCAAGGTCGCACCACCTGTCTGTCTGTGTAAAAGCACCTTTCGTACTTCTTCTTTATTTTATCTTGCAGTTAACCACCACTCAATTTTACAAAACCCACTCAACACACTTGTCACCGATCTTCAATCGACGATACATGAGAAAACAAGGAAAAAGCAAAAAAAGGGCACCGTTGTGTTGTACAGCAACCGGTTGCACCACTGCATCGTACCCACTATCGTTGCTATACAGGCACACTGTGCGCGCGCGCCCGCGACTTGTTTCGTGGCTGGCGCGCGACTGCCGAGCCAGAGCCGTAGCTCTCCTCTCCCTCGTTCTTGTTCTCTCTCTCTCTCTTTCTCCGTGGGTACGTGTACTTGTATAAATGTATGTGTGTGTGTGTACGTGCGTGTGTGCGACGAAGGGACGCCACCGTCGTCGCCCTGTGCAAGTGATAGAGAAGGACTGATCAGAGTTTGCTTTTCGGGGGTGTGTTGTATGCGTATATATGTATTTATAGAGGACGGTTCGAATGAATTATAGACGGATTTGTTTATTTGGAGGTTGGAGTGATATTTATTACTTCGACTGAAGAGTTGCGGGGTGCATTGAGAAAACGGAGATTTCGGAGACAAGGGGAAATGAGAAAAGGTGATGCTTGATTTAAAAGATACCTTTGAAGTCTATTGGCTGTTTCATGGTTTGATTGCGTCGAATTCTTCCGATGAGTGTTTTATAAGGGCGACGGGTAAAGAGGAGGAGTCGGAACTTTGTGTCCTTTAAGTTTAAAGAAATTTAGTATTTTATCCACGATAATTATACTTTTTTCGCAATGGAGTCGTTAGTATGTGACGATCCATCAAATTAATTTCAAAACCGTGTTTGAAATTGTCCAAAGGAATAATGTTATAAGAAAAAACCGGTTTACGGAAACGTCACCGTTACGGTAAAATTTTGTCGCTTCATTAGATAACACAAAATAGAAATTAGAGGCATCGAATACATATAATGATTCACACCTATAAAACTTTTTTTTCGTGGTCAAACATACATAAATTATTGTTTAAACATAATAATCATAATTTACGCGGTTTAAATGATAAATCTTGTGATTTTATTAGACAAAAGGAAATAAAAAATATGAGAAATTTTGCGAAAACATAAGGATTCACACTCGATAAAACTTCTTTCTCGTGATAAAAAAGAAATATTATAAAAAACAGTGTATAACCGTACCACCATAATAATGTAACGATTTTTTCGGGCAATAAATGATCAAAGTGAAACAACTAATCACGGAGCTATTGGGACAAAAGAGCGTGCGAGAGCACTACAGCCTCATATATGTATGCACTTTTAATAAGCATAAGGGTGCGCAATCTCAACACAAACGCATTCGATCAAACAAGTGCATTGAAAGAGCTTACGCATACTCACACTCATACACACACACACATAGGATATGGGCAAAAAGGGTTAGTGAATAAAGCAGAATATGCCATGTGTGTATATGTATGTGCACGTGCAGACTAGACAACACCCCTTCGTTGCAGCAAGCAAGCAAGCAAGCCTTCGAGGGTCCGCTTACTCACCACTCTCTCCCTCTCTCTCTTTCTCTCGTTCTCTCTGACTATGCGTACACGAGGGGTGACTCGGACACAGGGTGTTCCGATATGGCGCAAGATGCGTACTTCGCTCTCTATACTATATACTCTTGATAGATGCTTTGCGATGTTGAATATTTTAATATATATTGGAATTATCAAGGGATGCGTTAGCTACTTTTTTTCCTTCCGGTCGCAGATGCGTACTCAACTCCGCGTGCATATATATATATATAGATAACTGATCTTTTAATTTTCTTGATGGATTTTACGAAGTAAGGAAAAATGGTACTTTTATTTAAGAATGACAAATGAAATGTACTCTAGTTTTTGCAGTTAAGTCGTAGAGAATGGAGCTTTCCATGATTGAATTTGTCAATTTTATAAGATTGTGGATCACTCGGTTTGAACGTTTTAAATTTGGTAATTGAATGTTCTTTGGGTTGTTTATATTAAATATTACTTATATAGTGCCGAGATCATTGCATCTGAGCATCCGGGAATCACATTTTATAGTCTTTGCAATGAAAAAAGTAAACGAAGAAATGTAGTATTCTGAAACTGAAATCGAAGAATTTCATTTTCAACGGATTATTTCTTTCATCGATATCTACATCTTTACCTCTCGGAAATACACTTGGTATAAGTATAATAACAACGTTGGATCACTTTCCAAGTAAATAATAAATATACCTCGTGCAAACGTGCCTTTAAAAAAAGAAAGGAAGAAACTATTTACTCCTTCGAGCGTAACTCGTTCCACTATTTTTATTTTATATTTGTATATATATATATATACAAATATTTTTTTTTTGCGAGCCAAGCAAACTCACGTACAAAGCTATCTTATGAACGATATCTAAAACAAGCCGTCTCTCTTACGCAAAGTTTATAGAGTAAGTTTGTTTTTTTAAGCGTTGTCGTCGTCGCCGTTGTTTCCGGCGTTATATCGCGAAGTAGAGAAGAAATCCAAGTAGGTTTGCGTGCCGAAGAGGCGGATGCAAAGCAAGCGACGACAAGAAGGTAATATATACATGTATAAGATCGAGCTGTCAAGTATCCATAAGACGCCGTGTGGATGATCCTCGAGACTCGAGAGTCTACCGAGGAGGTGCTGAAACTGCTAACAAGATGGGGCGACGACACCAGAGCTCCACTACGACTAGCTTGAACATTATCTTTATGTACGTTTTCTCGGGAATTTCACTCGGAGATCGGTGAAACTTTGAAGTCAATGATACGATGAGATATCAGAGTTTTCTTTAAAGCTTTCAGATTTTTTCTTCGAGATAATTCTCAACTTATTTCAACTTAATTATTTGATTACATTTGCAGATTCGGTACAAGCGTCCTAAGAATTTGATCTTAATTAGTAATTTGATGTTGCAATGGATAATTTCGACTAGTTTTCAAAATTTTTTATTACGTATCATAAAAATGATAGTTTACGTATTGTTTCCGTAATATTTGTTCGAATTTCCATAATATATAAGTAGATGAAACTAGATTCAGTCAGACAATCGTGGTATTAGAATATAACTTTTTCCAATAATCTATCTATGTTTTATTTCAGATGAAGAGAAACCCGACAAATTATATTCGATTGCGAGTCTTTTTTATTAGAGTAAGTGTATAGTACGTGCCGGTACAAATAAAAGGAGTGCTACAGACAGACGGTTAAAAGTATAGCACCACTTGACCAATAGCAAGCAGAAGTTATTAATCAGATTTTTCAATAGGCCTGCTGAAGTACTTACACTTATTTAGAGATGAAAAGGATTTATTATGAAATTGCACGGAATCAAATGCACATATTCATTTATTCATTTACATTGGTTTATGAATAAATGAAGCTAGTTTATAACTGGACTGTCCTCTATAGCAGAATCGGTGAATATTTACTTTGATTTGCCAATGAACATTATTAAAAGAGCGATAGCCTTGTAGAAAAAATGAAAAATTCGTCCTTTTTTTCCTCAATTGATAGGTAAACTAACCAGTAGCACGAGGTGTAATTACGTTAATCTGGTTTAAAGTGTCTAATTATCTATTATCGCACGTTTTATTGTAAATCGATTGTTTTATAAATATATTCTTTTGTTAAATTAATCTTCTAAAAAATACATGGAAATTTTTCCGCTGATACGTGAACTTCTTGTCGAGGAAAAATAACGTTACCATGTGCCGATATAGTAACAAGTATTCGAATACTGTATTATCTCGTATGGTGAATGGACATGACGCTGAAACTGCAGATGGCGCAAGCGTGCAGTGTTTGCTTTGATAAATTTCAAAAGTTGTTTGGAAAGTGATGTGCGTACTTTTTACCGCTTTAATTAGTCCATGAAAAAAAACTGGTTTCAGTTGAATAATAACGGAAACTAAAAAATAAGGTTGACCATTTTCGCTGCAAAAACCATCCAATACATTTTAATGTATAATTTAAAAAGTAAGGTGCACCTATTTTTGCCTATAACCTTCAGATTTATTAATTTCAAAAAATAAATATCAAGGTTTCGTTTATTTATTAAAGTTAATAAGTGATTAATATCCACTGCGAAATTTGGATGTATCTGACATTTACATACTTGCGCAGATGATTGAGTCGATAGATGGATTAATCGACAAGGATCGATTCATAGAAGAGATGTATGAACATGAAAGTTGGGCATCTTCTGGTTCCTACAAAGATTTGATGATATGCCCAAGTTTTCGATCCTTCTCTTCGCTGGACCTCTTATCTTGTACGGATAAAGACGAAGAAGAATGTCGCTTAATCAACTTGAACAATATTATCAAAAAGTTATTCGATACAATTGACGATCCCATTAAAAATGAAGACGACTCATTCATTTGTTGTTTACTCGGGAAGTTTTTGAAATACAACGGTACTGACGGATTTGTATCCTTGAAATTAAACTTGATTTTTGTCCTCAATTGTTAAAAATCTTTCCGTCATAATTATGGCGTGTCACCTATTCAAGTTACTAGAAAAGAGTCTAGTTACGCGTGAGTTAAAAAATGAAGCTCGAGGAAAACTTACAACGACGGTGTTTTTTCAGAATTTGCTCAGGTATGCGTAATTCAATTTGTAGAATACAAGCGTAACAATTAATCTCGTAATAAGAATCCGTGAATCGCCAAATAGAATTGTATATATTAAGAAAAAATTATGGAATTTTTTATTAAAGTCCAAATCTATCGAGTGCGTAGTTACATAAAAATTGTCCTTGGTTTACACTATTCTATAAATGTATTCGCTGTCATACAGTCGACACACAGTTCGGATGAAAACCTTAGTGCTTTGAATAGTATGCGAAACACCTGCCCCAAATTGGCGAAATCCTGGAATTTCTCGCGATGCAGGCGAAGAAAGTTGAGCAATACTTGGATTTCCTGCACCAACTGTTGGAACTTTGCTGCAAGCCATTACTCTTACAACGCTCGTCGGAAATGTTCGACATCGAATCTAAACTTCAACGTTACTTCAGTTTATTGGGCTACCTGTTGGGGTTGGCACCAACGAAAACAAGCTTCTACGCGGTGAAAAAAGCGATCGAAAGCCTGGTCAGCGCGGAAGAGGATGAAACGAGGAAAGACATAGTGAAGCCGGATGTACGCCACGAAGCCGTGGAACAATCGAGGCTTCCGCTCACCCTTACCGAACTTACGGAAGTCGCCTCCGCCGAGACTTATCCGGCTGTTTTGCAAATAACTCTCGCGATTGCATCTGTTTCGCGAACATGCTGTACATTTTTTTATTACTTAATTTTTTTCTTTTGACGACAAAAAAAAATACGTCGCTTTATTGACATATTCAATTTGAGTATAAGGTCACATGATGTTGAAAGCTGGGATCGAGAGTAGAATTTTGATCAGGCTGCACCCGGCATATGAATGTGGATTTGAATGCGCGCCGGTTACTGATCAGACGAATTTACTACTTGATCAAGAAGATTACCTCAAGAATGCGGAATGCGCGACGAAAATTCTCTGTCGGTTGATGACGTCGGTTATTATTACAAACGAATGGCCTGCTAAATATTTCGACGCAATTGCGTCGCCGACTACGACGGCAATGTGGTACGTTACAAGCTTTATCTCTTCAAATGTTTCATTTTGCTTTTATTCAGGAATTTATTCGCCCATAATTATGATTTCCTCTTACGATATGATGAAATGTTTCTCACTAAATATTGAAAATATCGTTGAACGACGACGCAATAACAATAACATACATTCAACAGCTGGTCTTGATTACTCTCGTTATAAAAACAAGAAAAAAAAAGAAAGAAACTATCGCGACGCGTGGTATCATCGACGTTTTTAGTACTCTTAAATAATCTCATAGTCTGCACTTTTTCACTGTTAAACCATTTAACATACATATAGCACTATCGGTCTTTCTTGTCTTCGTCCTCGGTGTACGAAATATTCAATGTTTACCCGTTAAACAATTGTCCAACAGGAGTTTACGAGCAGCATTCAGGAGGGAATTGTTACAAGCCCGTGGAAGTTTACGCAGCAGGAAATTGCGTAACGAGCTTGCAAATTTGATTTTGTCAGGCTTCACACGTTGCTCAGCTAAATGGGAACTGGTTAAAACTGGAATAATAGATGATCTTGCGGATTTTTTCTTCGCCACCGAGTACGAGGTTGTTAACGGGTGGGCTAAAGGTGCTCATGTCGAGGTTAATAATATTACGGGGCTTGGATTTAAGAAAACGCTGTTGACCATTCTCGCCAGAGTTGTGGAAATACTGCCCGAGAGTGTTTATGTAAGAATTGAACTGTTTTCTTTGAATTTGCCGTTTGTCGGTTGATTTAAAAATTTGATTTGAAATAATTCCATTTGTGTTTGGAGTGACCTATTTGAAAACCACAAATAAAACAGAATAT
Organism: Chouioia cunea; assembly: GCA_030064505.1. Taxonomy (NCBI): domain Eukaryota; kingdom Metazoa; phylum Arthropoda; class Insecta; order Hymenoptera; family Eulophidae; genus Chouioia; species Chouioia cunea. The sequence continues at coordinate 20,732,681 of JAOPFQ010000003.1, read as the reverse complement.
TTACAAAAGTAAGTTTATGTTGTTCTTAAAATAATGACGCTCTCATTTGCCGTTGTGTCAACTAGACGCTGAAAAACAAGAATATGGTGTCTGGTCTTCTTCAGCTCGTCGAACCAAGCGGTAAGTCTGCGAAAATGCTCTGGAATTCGGAGCAACTCTGGCATCTTTTCAAATATGCCACGAACGCGCTGACTTATCTCGGTCCGAAAATACCGGATGAATTTATCGAAGACAACGGCTCACTGAGGTAACACGCAAACATACTTCGTATTTGTAAATTACATTTTTTACCCGTCCCAGCTTTCTGGTATATGCGCAAATATAAATGTGCTCGTTCGTTGTCGAAGCTATCGTTTGTTACGTTTGTTTGTTTGTTTTCTTCGCGAAAACAAAAGACACGATAAATTTGTTTTTTATCTTGGCAAGATTGCTTTCGGTGCTCGAACGATTCACGACGGACAATTACGACAGTGTGCTTATTACGTATTTCACCGAGATGATATGCTCTCTTTCTTTGGCAAATTGCGAAGTAATGTCGAGGCATTTTCGCGAACATGGATTTATTCCCGTTTTATTCAGTGAGCATTGTGTTTAATTGAAACGTCACTCAAATGTACGAACGTTTTGAGAAAACTCTGATGTACTTTGTTCTTTTTTCATAGAAATGATCAGGCGTATTCTCAGTTTTGAAGCTCTGGCAATAAAACATCAGAAAATACTCTCGTATTTATTGATTGCATCTGAAAATATTTTGAATACCGAAGAACTTTCCGACGAGTGTTTTTGCGAGTCGAATATCAAATTGACTATAGATCTAATGCATCGTTGTCTACATCAAAAAGTTGAAGACAGCGAACTCGATCAAAGGTTTTGAAAACTAGATCTCGCACCTAAAAGACACAGTAAATGTTTGAAATAGCTAATGGGGATAAATCAATACGCTAAATTGTAGTTTCCTCATAGCCATCGGTTCGTTCACATGCAAATGCGTAATTCATTGTTCCGGCGCTCTAAGGAACTTCATGCAGTTAGGTGGAATTTACCAGAGTTTAGATATTACCGAAAGAGTAAACTTACCCGTGCAAAATCTTTATCTGGTCTTGCTGGCTGATATCTGCGAGCATGAGTTTTGCCGGCTGTATTTGTTTTCTTGGAGGTGCGCTGACAAGAGGAACGGGATATTGTCTCTCTTGGCAAATGTTTGGCGGGAAGAGGAGCGAACATTTGGCGTTGAGAGAACTCGCCAAGGATGCATATTGAGTAATACCATAATTATACTTGTATTATTTATGCACCTGTGCGTATTTGACGTTTGCTCATGCTTCGTGTATATTTTATAATTGATTTAAAATTAGACCCAGAAACGCCACTGTTGAACGACGAACAATGGCTTTATGTCAATTATTTGAAATCTGCGTGTGATTTGAATTATTTGACAACGACGGCAGTTGGATCCGTGCGACCGAAAATTCATCATTTGTATCAGCTAATTGTGCGTCACTCGGAAAGTTATCGGAAAGGTTACTTTAAACAATTGCTTGATGAACTTTCCCTGGAAGATCAAGTAAGAGAGCTGAAATAATTTAGAATAATTGTTAAAAACATATATTCAACGTTTTTTTTGCAGATAACAATTTTAGCTGTAGAGGCATACGCAGAGCTCAAATCAGATGAAGCTTCCTTGGAAGTTTTATCCCAGTTAACAATCTCGCCGTTAACCAAATGCCGCAGGCCACTACTCGAACCAGCGTTAAAACTAGACTTATGGTCAACTCGAAGTCGTGCGGTGCGCGAGCGCCAGGAAAAGTTGCTGGAGAAGTCGCGTGCCATGGAAGTCCGAGACGAGCTTGAAACGCTCGAAAGTATCCGACACGCGAGACTCAATCCTACGTTTGACGCGTTAGAAGAGCTCACTTTTGTGACTGCTGCCAGTGTTAGAAGTTACAGGTTGACGAAGGTACAAGAGATGAAGACAAAGAAGAACGAACAACGCGTTCACCGAGTCGTTTCTGACCCATTGTTCGAAACTTGTAATTTCGGAGCAAATGTCACGGTGAGAATATTTTTTTTTAATTTTTGTATCTTCTCGAATGAAAGTTTTTGGGTTAAATAGGTCTATGCTTAGCGATTAATTTTGAGAATTAACGTAATTCTTGTGCCGAGAAAATGAAGTGTGGGTGAAAGTAGTTTTCGAATATGATTAAGGCCAGCTTTTCAGTTAATTGTCATGTAGAAAATGGCTAATTGTTATTTCCGCTCTGAGCACATTTTATAAGAAATTATCTTTACTTTCTATTTTCTATATTCAAGCGAGCGAGTAATTCTTGCATATTTATATTTCAGGACGTATTTGAGAAAGAAATAATAGTACAGAGCATTCCGGATCCATCTGCCGATACGACAATTGACGAAGTGTCAACTATTTTGTCGTGGACGCCTAGACTATCGTCCAATCTTTCGCATCGTTCTACGACATCCGATAATTCGATGTGCCCGCAAAATTACGAGTTTGATGATAATGGAAATGTTATATTACAATTTGGCTCGAAAAATGAATGAAATATACCGTTTGTTTGCGAGGAAGCACGTTTAGATTTGACTTATACAAACAAGATTAAGATTTATCGGGCAAACAACTCAAACACTCGCGATTAATGTTTGAACGCTCGCAAGATAAATAAATGCTACATATTTTTATTTTCACTTCGACGATAAGATACGTTATAGTTTATATGCAAAATAAAATTGAATTCAGTCGGTAGAGAAAAAGTGTGTTGTATCGTATTGCTTGTCTTTTTCTTGCTACACCATGTCGAAGTAAGTCGTAGTAAAACGACAGGACAATTGGCAAAGATTCGATTTATCTCTCTAATTGGACTTGAAATTGACTTTTCCAAGGAGGGTATAAAAAGGGGGCAAAGCTAATTACGTGCATCGTTAAATCGCTTCAGTATTTTTGGATTTTAAATGCTCCTAAAGCGCACTAATGAATAATCTATTCAAGCCATACTATGTATTGTACATTCCCCGAAAACGAAACCAATTTGTTTGGGCCAGAATTTACAATTTAATTCATTATCCTAAACGAGCTTTCACTCGTGAAAATATCGATCAACCATGCATAATGAACCAACACGCGCATACGCGCACACCCAATCTGGTGATATCAGTCGATTGAATTTAACAAATGTACGAGTAGTTCATTTGTTTAAGAAAAAAAGGATTATCGGTTATTCAAGTGTCTATTACACGTTGCCTAAAGGAGGGTACATTTTCTGCAAGCTCGTGCGGGAAAGGCCAAAGTGAAAAGCAGAGGATCCGACAGGTCTGCGGTGTGTGTCAGCCGTGGAAGATGAGGACAAAGGCCCGAATTAGGTGGGTGCGAGTTCGGTGCTGGTGTGGCTCTTTGTTCAGGAGCTGCAATTTCGACGACGCTATATATACATGAACGTTGCGCATATACGAGAGAGAGAGAGAGAGAGGGAGAGAGAGACCGGCACGTTTGAATGTTCGCTTTTGACGGCAGAGTACCTAATTAAGGGTTTCTCCAGAACGTGCAGGGTTCATTTCAAAAATGGTTTCTTTTCCAGCTCTAAATTCATAAGAGTTTATAATTTCTTCGAATTGAGAACAAATTGAAAAAAAAATGAAAACTATTTTATTACAACTTGGTGCTTGATGAAAAGTTTTATGTACAAAAAAGTGAAAACTCTGTAACGTAGCAGTCGTTGAATGACCAACTATTTAAATTTTATTCGAGGCATGGATTTAAAATGACTTTTTCGTGACAAAAATACACAAATGGAAATAATTGTTATTTTGTTTAATAATTTTAGCGAAAACAAACATAAAGTTAAAATAACACGAACGCGCGAGTCACTAAAAGCTATTTAAAAACAAAAGTAAATATGCAGGCAATAGGCTTTGATGCAATATACAAGACGCAGTAAAGCGTGTCAATCGTTGCTCTTATGCGCGCGAGAGAAGAAAGAGCGCAAAGTGGCAATAAACGAGCTCCAAAAAGTGCTACCTATATACACCCGCGCCAGAGAAAGAAAGAGAGAGGCCCCCTGCCGCAAGACGTTGCTGAAGCTCTTGAAAAGAAAAAAATAAACTTCGCTTGCAAAGAGCGAGAGAGAAAGAACACAAAGCGAACAAAAAGAAAAAAACCGTTCAGATCGGCCACGATATATAGCAGCCCACGGAGAGAGACAGGGAAAGAGAGAGAGAGAGAGAGAGAGAGAGAGACCGCACACACTTCTATACACATACACAGAACGAAGCGAAGCCAACGAAGTGAACGGGAGAACGGTGAGCTGCACAACCACATACACTCACCATACCTATGTATATATGTATGTATATGTGTATATGTATATATATATGTATGTGTATGTGCGTATATAGATATACGTACACAGGTATATATTGCGTTGAGGAGGGGGGTAACTCGTCGCAAGCGAGAACGCGGCGCCGCCGGTTCTCGACAGTTGACGCTAGACCCTCGAACGTAGAACATCGTCGCGTTGTTAATGTGCATTTCGCCTATATAGCATATATATATACATATCTATATATATATACAATACGGGCAGAGCGCGTGTGTGTTTGTGTATGTGTATGTGTGTTTCGTTATTGTTGCTATTGCTCCGTTTTGCTGCCACCCGTTGTAGCGCATCATTATGCTCATAACCACGTATTAAGCTTGCGCGCGTGTGTGACACTTGTGCATCGTTTCTATTCTAAAATCCAAACGAGACGATCGCGAAATTATTACCATTTTTTATTATTACTATTTTTTTTACATAATACGCATATTCCCCTTGTAGAGAAGAGTTAAGTGAGAGAAAGAGATTCATGGGAAACATGGCGCGTGACCGGTGTATGAGGAGATCGCTCATCTTGGCGATTCTCGCTTTTGACCTCCTTGTCTCTTCAACTTTTGCCAGTGAGTTTTCAATTTGCTTGTATCACTGATTATAGATAATTGTTCACCAAGTTTTTTTTGTTGATACTTATGATACTTATGTTGTTTAGAGATACAGTAATTTCAATTTAACATAGTTCAAAAGTTTTATTACGACGTTAGCCGAATTCTTTTTTGCGGTTTCGAGATTTGGCTGCTACCACCTTTTTTTCATTTAGTATATTTACGTAGCGTAGCGTCTTCTTTCACTGCTACTAATTGCCTAACGGCAGTCAGTTAAATTTTATTAGTGATTTATAAAGAGAAAACCGTCAGAAATGCGACGGTACAAAAATTTTAAAAACTCAATTTTGAGACATTTGCAATTGTTTAAAAGAATATTAATAAATTTTGGAAACAAATTTTTGTTATTGCATATTTTTATAGTACAAGATTTTACGCGTATTTAACAGAAAATAGAACCCCACATTTTGACTAGTTTTCGAGATATGGATTTTAATAAAAAGTCATTACTGATATTGTTTTGTTAATAACTTCTGTCCCAATTAATATTTTAACATTAAAATTTGGTACAATTTTTACCTTCTTATATGTAATAAGTATACAAAGTTTGAAAAAAATCGATTCACGAACATCTCTAGAGCCTTTGAATAACCAAGAATCACCATATGTATACTGAGAAGCGTTTGTATGCTCGTATGTGGTTTTCGAAGGAAACAGCTGTTGAATAACAAGAGCACGCGAGAACATTCTTGCGAATGTTCGAATACCTCTTCAACCAAATTAATCGGGCAAAGTAATTGCGGTATTGTGCTCGCGCGAAACTCAATGTTAAACTTTTTTTGCTTACTCGTTCGAGGCACACGCGGCTATATCGATCCCAGTTTTTACATGGCACTTGCAATTGCGCGAGTTGAATTGCTTCCAATTAATTGACGCGCCAATGATGCGCTTTTTTCCAATACATAGGTCTTTAATATTGCAATTATTCAAATGTCATGTTGTATAAAATGTTGAACGCAATAACAATGTTCCAATAAAAAAGAGATAAAAAAGCACTAAAGATTTGATGTGTTAGGGTATCATATCCTAAATAAATATATTTATTTGTTTTTATATTTAAGACACTTCTATTTATATAAATTAAAGGATTACCAAGAGAGAAATAAAGAAAAACCGCACTTTTGGGAAAAGCTTCTACGTATAAAAATGATTATAAAAAAACAGAATAACACCGCCGTTGAACATAATAACAAGAACACGAACTATACACAATTAATATATATAAAGGACACGAATTATTCACACTTACTCAATCACCACGTGGTACAAGTAACTTGGTTACATAGCCAATGCGTACTTTGATCAGTTTACGCTAAATAGGCGAAATTGAAGTATTTGCCTCAACAGGCGATTGAAGAATTATGCCACAAAGGTAACATTCTAGCTTGGCCAGAAGGCAGATATTGCTACAAGAGCGGATGATGCCACGAGGACTGATAATGCTACGAGGGCGATATGAATGAGCCCGTGAACATGCAAATCCACATAAAATATGTATTTTGATGTTGTCGATTCTCCAACATCAGCCTCAGAAGTCGTCTGCTTCACTGCGGTGTCTTCACTATCTCCCCACTACACGGATGGCACTGCGATGAGCGGGATACAAAAAGATGAGCACGAGACGTCACTAGACACGCACAAGCTTGACTAACTTTCTAGACTGTCTGTCATGATGGATTCCCCACTCAGTGAGGAGCGGCTAGCGCCATACACGTGCTACCACTAAAGGCTTATTTGCATATCGTGCAACATAGACGTAGTCATTAAACGCAGCCTATGCCCACTCTCTCACACACACACATGCGCATGCCAAAAACATGTACAATTGTAGCGCTGTGTTACAACGTAACAGAGAAAAAGCATTATTTTTCTCAACGTTTATCGTTATCAGTAGGCTCGACAAAAATACAACGAATATTATTGTCAGATAAATTTATATCCCAGAGAAGATAACTATAAAAGGAAATTCAATGCGATATAGGCTTACCTTTAAGCCTTATTGAAATTTCAACCAAATAATTCTCTTGACATGAAAAGTTTCACATTCTCGGGGATGAAGAAAAGAAAAAACGTATATAATAGCTCGCTCTCAAATCGATACTCGATCCAGGTAAAGACGACTCCTTATCTTTTTTTTAGGATCTTGATGAAAAAAAAGATATTAAGAGAAAGAGAGGGAGAAAGCAAGCGCGTAAAATCGCAGATATTCAAAAATCATATTACTGCAAAATTGGAAACGCGCGCGAAAGCGAGTATTATTGTTATTATTACTATTACTATCATTATCCATCTCGTTGTAGTCGACTATTTTGTTTCTTTTGTTCCTTTCGAGAGAGAAAGATAGAGCGAGAGAGAGAGAGAGAGAGAGAGAGAGAGAGAGAGAAAGAGAGAGCGAGAACGCAATTCGGTTTTATTGGTTTCGACGGCCTATGCTGGCGGATGTTTTATTAGCTTTTATTTACGGGCCTGGGACTTTAATTTTTTGAGCTGGTATTTCGAGTGGTGCGTTATTTAAAGCAATAATTACATGTGTCGCAAAGCTTCCAATATTTTTATTGTCAAGCGCAATTTGGATGAATCATTGTTTACATGGTATTTTTCATCAAATTAGTACAAATTCGTTAGCTGAAAAGTAACAATAATGGTGATAAATATATATTCTTCGAAAAAGCGGTTAGAAAAATAGATTCTGCACCAATGCAATATACAACTGCCTCGATATTTTTTGTTTCCCTAAGGATACAAGAATTGTACGAAAATAAAGTAAAATAAAGTCGTTAGAATGATAAACCAACAGCTTACGTCGTTGAATAAAAGTGGCGTGTATATACGTAAAGAGTAAGCCAGGCGGAAACATTGAGAGAGAGAAAGAGAGAGAGAGAGAGAGAGAGAGAATAGAGGAGCTCTGAATGGTACAGCCAGAAGAGATACCCATTAGGCGGCGCTTCACAAAAAGCATCGACCGAGAGATGTATATATTGTAAAGAGAGGGAGGAAAAAGGCCGCGACAGAAATGCAAAAAACAGTGAGAAACGACAGGCCGTAAAATAGAAGAGAAAAGAAAGTTAGCTTTCTGCAGATATGTGTGTTTGTGTGTGCGTGTATCTGTGTGAAAAAAAATCCGTCGTTGCACTAGCAACAACAACAGCCTGTTGAATGCCGGGTATACACGTGCATCGCGTTGCAAGTGTGTGGACGTAGGCCGCACGTCGGGACGCTCTGATTCCGCTGACGAGGCGGCCAATTTTCGCTTCCACCGCATATGTATATATTCATATCGTGGATCCTCCCGCTTCTGGCATTTCTACAATTTACTGCGTCGCCGATTTTCCGTTCTCTCTCTCTCTCTCTCTCTCTTTGTAAAAAAAGACAAAACGGAAAAAAGGAAGAGGGAAAGAGGCCATATAATGAGGTGCAGAAATAAGTAAGTGTGGTTGAAATTCAAAGTTTCGCCCGGTAGAAGCGATTCATGCGATTTTTACGCATGGTCGGAAGTCGACGCTTAACAATTGAAATTGTAATAAATAGTGTATTGAAATAGTCATGGGATCTTTCATGATTTGTGCATCATAAACGTTTAAAATCGAAGTATTCGTCTTTTGAGTAGTAGGAAGGTCATTGGATATTGTTATTTTCCACGTACGTAACATTTTCCAAGAGTGCATTTGATATTAATATGATATTCATAAAATATTAAAATATCTTAAGAGCTATCAAACATGAATGTAATAAATATAAAATTGCTCTAAATTGCTTTTTATTGATTTAGCAAGTTATTTCGATGTATCCGTGATTTATTTGTATGAAATTTGGTGAATCTAATAAAGGCCACATTGCGATTTATAAATAGAAAGTCGTGTAATCAGAGCGAAAAGAAAGTAAAATTAGCTTAAAAATTCCAACGCAAAAGCTGTTAAAAGAAAAGCTCGTTTCAATTCTATATATATATATATATATAACGAAAACCTGCCTTCCAACTACTCTCGCCCACATAAACAGGAGATCACTCAAGGCCAACAGCGAAAAAAAATAAAAGCCGGCTTTTATCGGCGAGTTGAGAACGTTTTCGCAGTTCTCAAACCGCAAATTCGCAACGTCGAAAAAAAAGCAAATACACTGAAAAAATGTATCGCAATAACGTGGCGCCGAAATGTCACATAATACAACTAGCTGTCGATCGCGTTACACCGCGAGTATAATGTGATGTTCTCTTCGCCTCTTTCTCTCTCGCGTAGGAGTAATAGGCAAATGGTAAAAGGCGTTGACGTGACTTCCTTCTCTTACGTAGCTGTCTCTCTTTATCTCTCGCTCATTGCGCTCACAGAAGAGCAACGTGACTGATGCGAGTAATTATGAGCGGCCGTCGCCAATTCGCATCTCTCTTTCTCTACATCATGTATATAATATGACGTGCTTTGGAGATATTAAAGTTGCTTTTATGTTTGCTTGCTTTTTACTCGTGGAGATGAATGGTGATGCGTTGCTTCTTTTCCTTTTCGGGGAATCGCGCGCTCAATTAAGTTGTTTGCTTCTTTCTTCGCTCTCAAACGAGCTATTTTTATGGCTATGAATACGCGATTGAACAATTTTGAGCTTTAGAATGTTCTCGTACGTTTGAGAGAGCGATTGATTTTTATTTACTGTCGACTATCATCAGCCGAAGGCCACTATGATGAAGAATGTATTTGTAGCAAGATATTTTGGAAACTCATGACCGTACAAAGGCAATAATCACAAAAACACTTTGGAAAATTTCGACGTGACATTCCAAGAAATCTTGACACAGAGAACAGAGTCTAGTAATAATATTGTGAATAGAAAGTTAATTACGTGACGATCGATTCGTTCGAAACTCGAAATATTCACTATTCCGAACATTTACTCGGCAATCGAAGGTTTTGCTTAATCCACAATTGTTCCACTTACGTAACTACACGCTACCAGCAGACCCATTCGCAACATTATAATCAGTCTACAAAATGAATCAATGAATTCTCTTGGTTTTCGATCGATAGGATCGATGCATGCGATGTAGAAAGGCGCCAAAGCTATATCAGCTGCGAAAACAATCGAGTCATGAATAGTGATGCGCGCTTGTCACATTTGCATGCGCAACCAACGTGAGACTCGCCGGCTCACGCTCAAGTCTCCAACGCGTTTCTATATAATACACGGGCAAACAATTGCACTGAAATTATATTGCAAACGCGTATATCTGGTGAGACGCCTGCATTTTTAATAGCGAAACGTTCGATTATAGACTGACGCGCAAACGACGACCATGTATAGTAAAACGCGAAGGTCATAGAAGAAATAAAAACAAAGAATGACTCTTGATGATGATTATGATGATGATGATGACAAGCTCGCGCAAATTGTTGCAGCGGCAGTTCTCGTTAAAGTACGTATTGTTCAAACGAGTGGCGAGACTTCATGTTGTATACTTGAGTGTTTATAGATTGTTTCAGGTAAAAGTTGTTTTAACGAAGTGTACGTATTTTAAAGTCTGTTGCCGTTTTGGCGAAGAACATTATTCTTGTACAATAGATTGAATTAACGCTATTTGTCGTCTTTCATTGTTTGAATGAGAGAGTTGCATCATATCCGGTGAATGAAAACTTTCATTTGGTCTTTTTGTAGATACAATTACGCATTGTCACTGCGTGACGAAACGTAGCGAAAACTACACCTCAATAGCTCATATCAATTTTTCGTAATAACAATATTTTCTATGAAATAATAATGCGGGGTTATTGAACAAACAAAATGATATATAATTTGAAAACATCATTTGATTAATCGAATTTAGTGAACTCTTGTCGGTTAAATAAGAATTTTCCTGATGAAAATCCAATCAAAGTAGACGGCTAGTAAACGCAGCCTCAATCCGGCCGAAACTCCAAAAATTCGAAAACAAGTTTATACTCTGTACGTACTAAGTGGCGCGAGCCCATGCAGACGACGATCGAAAAAAGCAAATCGGCCCAATGGCAGCTCACCTTGGCCGACAGTTTTACCTCGATCTTGCCACTTTCGCCGTTGACGCGAGGAGAGTGAGCTCAAAAGCTCGTATATAGGAAGGCCTCGTAACTGATTTTCCTTTTCGAGCTCTTTGTTTTCTAGAATTACTTCAAAAGCCGTGTCTTTGTTCTGTCCCTCGCTTAATTTCATTCTTTTTTCTTTTACACATATAGAGTGGGCAGAGACCAAACGGAGATTGAAAATTTATCAAGTAATTTTGTGTTTTTTTTACATACCACTTTTGTGTAATTTTTTTTCGCAACGACAAAAGATTTCGATTTATAGCCAAACAAAGACTTCATTATTATAAAAACGTTCGTTATTTCCACGCTTGAGCTTCTCACTCTTCTGATAGCATTGTTATTTCTCGAAATGTATTTTTCTTTTGCGTTTCCTATTAAATTCTTACGACGTTCGCACGGAAATATTTTCTTTTCGAAGTAGAATACAATCAAAATTAAGTGTAGTCGTTTGTAAGCAATATTAAAGTGTGGAACAAATGGACGATAAAAATTTCTGCAAAGTATTGATTGCCGATAGGATTTATCCGCAATTAACTCAAGTCCTTTTGTGAAAGCGTGCTTTGCTAGTGATTGTTATTATTCACGTTCAATATCAACTTTCAGTGAATGTTAATTGCCAATCAATTAAAATTAGCAAATGAAATACAAATAAGTGGGTGCATATTTGTGTTTGCTTGTCGTCGTCTGGTACATATACAATGACACGATATTAGTAGGATTACATAAAGCTTGTGGGAAAAGAAAAAGTTTGTCTTCCTCATGGCGTCTGAATGGCTTTTTAGCCGCTTATATGTACATGTGAAATTCGCATAGTGTACTCGCATGGAGTAAAACGCAATTTTGCCGTTGTTATTATAAGCGAGGCGACCTATTCGTATATTCGCATCCGCCCTTTCGTCGTATATATATACTCTTTTAATTGTTCCCCTACTATCCATATATACCTGCAAGCGCATCTGCGCCACTTTTACGAGGAAACCATCATTGTGCGTTTGTCGTAACAGTACGCTTCCTCCTTGCATTATTCAACTTTATACCCGACTTATAGGATATAACATACAGTGTCGATGCTGGCTTCTCGATTTGGTTATTGGGTTTTTCAAGGCATTACTCGATGCGTTTTATTTACGTCGAGATCTCTGATATTCACAATGCGCTATCAACTTGTTTATAGCAAATATAATCTATATTCTAAGTTTCGAATGAATTAACATTTCAATTGGACATACGATATACGATACACAACGTTGCTAATTATCGTAGCACTTGAAAATCTATGTTGCTGGCTATTATCGATGCTTGATTTTATTAATTTTTCTCAATATACGATGAATTAGGTTTACTTTATAAGCTTGTTGTTCTGATAAAAACAAACATAAATAAAAGTTGAGTAACTCAACTGGTTAGTATTAGAAATCTAACTATAGCGTACAGTCGCAGTAATTAACTTTGTTCTTTCCAGAAATAATTGTCATGTTTCTCTTCTTATCTCAAAATTCGCACACACATGTGCGCGCGCACTTGTTACGTAACTTTGAGTAGGTCTGTTAACTGCGTCAAAATGCCAACACATATTTCAACGTATTATGAACAGTTTTCCACACCTGCCAAACCGGAAAAAAATAAAATATGAGTAAAATAATGTCATTTTCGGAAGCAATTCGACGAAGAATCCCCTAAAGCTCTAACCAACCGACAGAGAGAACAAGAGAGAAAAAGGTCTACATTGTTTTGCCGCGCTCATTATACGCTCCAACTCCAATATAGTTTCCACATTCTTATACATGTATATATTCACGTGGACAGTGGAAAAATATAACGCGCGAATGCTTATCGGCCACGTGGAAAATGCTGGGAGCTGCTCAGTTTTCCATAGCGTGAAATTCGAAACTGTCGACACTTCATTATCAAGTCCCACCTTGACCGTGCATTGTGTGTGTGTGTGTGTGTGTGTCGAGAGAGAGAGAGAGAGAGAGAGAGCTCTTTTGGTTTTATTATTTTACACGAAGGGAGCTCTTGTTTATTTTCCTTTCTTTTTTATATTGAAAAGGGTGCAACCGAGACACTTTGCCGTCGTGGTCGTACGATGAACTTGAAAAATATCGGTTGACGTACTTATACGAGCGACGAACCTGGTATGCTTTTCTTCTCCTTTGCTTTTGAACACGCAACGTTGATAAGCGTGTTTTTTGTTATTCGAGTGTATATACAAGCAGTTCGCGTGTTATAACAGTTTCGATCATGGCATTGTTATATTAGCGATACTTCTAATGACACAAATATAATTGGCAGACAGAAGAAATAAGGTTAGCAATATTTATTGGAGATGATACATATTTATTTTTTGCGAAAAGCAATGTTCAAATGATTAAATAAATAAATAAATGCACGATTCCCCTAATCGCACGTTAATCAAATACTGTTTGTTCAAATAAATTATCAGTACAAATTTCGCTGATATTACTTCGAAGTAACACGCATAAATACACACAATATAAAGGCCCAGTCGTTCGGACATGGGTTTGATTGCGAAACAGCGGAAAACCACAATCAGTATTACTGAAAAAGCTGACAGTGTCGATGTACAAAAAGTGGACGAGGTACAAAATCACAGGCAAAATTGACAGAGATCGAACACACGTAACTCGAACCAATATACAAGCTAGATAATATAGCAGCCTCACACAATCACGACATATAGCTAGGACGACACTTGTTATGTTCAAATTGATCGTGGCGAAAGAGTAAATAAGCATCGTACTGCTCGGCGAGTCTCAGTCGTAGCATCTTGTCGTACTCCTCGTTAAGCTTGTCCCGTTGCTCTTTCAATTTTTGCTCGCAAATCATAACTACCTGCGACAAGGTAAACAATTTTCTTTGGCCGATATCGTTGTTGCTAGCATTTGCGTTCTTGTTAGTTGGCACTACTTTTTCCAAGTACGGATGGATTTTCTTTGAATGTTTAGCCAACACCCGAGATATGCCACTCGGAATTGTTTCATTCTTCGATAACTTTCGTCGTTTGCTCGGCGAACATAGTTGTGATATATCCGCGTTGTCCATTGAGTCGACTACCGAGTAATATCTCTTGAAGATGCACCGGCGAATTCCATACATCGACGGATTGAAACTACTATCGCGAATCGAACTCACTTGGTTAGAATTCCAAATCTGCAGCATGAGAACCAGGTAACGAATACTCTCTGAAACGCAAAAGTAACAGTGTTCTTATTGGGTTTTTACTGTTTCAAGGCGATTAGTTGTAAATGTAGTAACTGAACATGAGAAAAAAACGAGTCTCAGGTGCACTGACACTTTGTAATTGATCGCACAAGTAATATTCTCATTGCCCTGACGTTTGTTCATGTGTACTTTTGTACCACCAAATATGGTCAACTCCAACTAATTGTTTTGTAACGTTTTCAACGTCGAGTCTGATCAACTACCAATTTCGTATGTATTAATGAATTATTCAAATCAGTTAAACCTTTCTGAAAGTGAACCGTTGTAAATCAAGTTTACATAATTTTTTATCTAATATTCGCGAATTTTCGGCAGGTAATATTCATGTATTCAGGAAATCACGTACCTATCAAATTGACAAAACCATCCAATGTTAAATTCTGTACAGATAAACGTGAATCGGCACGTTGTAGCGCCACAAACTATCAAAGATGTACTGATTAATATTCATGAAACTTGGGCTAGCTAAGGCAGATCTAACTGTATGTATGTGTATACGCGTGCGTCTGTTGAAGTTCATAACAAGATTTCTACGAATCAAGCGAAAACTTATTGCTATATGTCTAATCACATTAAGCGTGCACGAAATTCTGTAAACTATCACATTTTCAAGACACGTACTTCTTGAAATTAGTATACCGTATTATTTTAGCTATAAACTAGTGACACAAATGAAATGTGTTATCAATATTCATAATATTTTATTCATAAACAAACAAGTTGACGAATTTATCATTCAAATGCTACTAGTATTGAATAGCACGAGAGATTGACACGCGCAGATATACGTACCAACTAATGTTGTTCAAACGGTTGTTAAATGACAGCTAATCGAATGTTGCTTACTTCGACTTTATCGCTTCATTCTCAACTTGTGTAATGTCCTCAAATACAACAGCAAGTCTCTTGTAATATTATGACTCTTAATGATGTCTTGCGTTACTTACTAACTAAACGCTCTCTTTGCTCTCGATTCGTTTTGCCACTTCTTGAATTTCACTCGGATAGTTTATTCCAACTATTTTTTAGAGTTATTGTCTTGACATTTGCTGAATAATGCATGAGCTTTTTTTCTAAGCGAGTCGTTTGTTTTATCATTTACAAGATATGTAGAACCGGTCTTTCAAATTATGGATCGGTAAAAAAAATAAGTCACAACAGGGAAGAGTTGTTCGACTCATTCGCATTCATTTTTGCGTAAAAATAAGAAAAACAGCAAAGTTCTCGTCGATGGTTAATTCTTACATTGAACCAAGCTTTAAACAGATGGAAATTCAATATCGAACTATGCTTTTTTTCTCCAGTCTTAGTTGAAATGTTTCACTATACGAGTGACTGATTAACAATCGGAAGCAGTAAACTTTTGGAAAATTCGGGCTATACAATCGATGAAAACTCTGAGAAAACGGCTTCATTATCGCAAAGTTACCTCGCGTAGCTTCCTCCTCCTCTTTCTCTCTCTCTCTCTCTCTCTTTCTCTTTCTCTCGTGAGGCAGACAAGTTTTTCCCTAGGAGTTGACTCGTGTCCCTGATGAGCAGCGCAGAAACACGTCGAAATTTCAGCGTCGGTCGAATAACAATCGGAGAAGCAGGTTTTTTCCTATCCTCTGCTCTGTCTCTGCCTTCTCTCGATGCAGCCGAGCGGTTTCGTGTTGGGCTACGAAGCGTGAATCCTCGATGATCCTATACCTCTTTCTTTCTCTTTTACGTTCTCGGATGCTGATTTCGCGATGGCTAGTGGGATGGATCTCTCACGGTGAAATCGTGGAATGCTAAAGTTCTTTGTGCCTCTTTTTATCCTCGTTCTCCGCCTTGGTCTTTTTTTAAATAAATCTAAATCAGCGATTCGCACGCCTATGATTCTTTTGCCAGACGTGGCTGCACACATGCACATACATACACGCAACCTTCCTCCCTTGTTCATAGCTGATTTTATATAGTATAAGCTATTTTCACGCGAGATACGTTTAACCGGGTCTTCCTCTTCTTTTCCTGTATTGTAATCCGCTTCGAAAATATCTCTTTGTTGCGAGCGTCTGTATATACAATGCACGATCGAACTATGTATGTGAATATTGACACAAGCCTATTAATAATTAACGTGCAATTATTCTGTTGTTTGCTTAAAAGTTACTTTTGCCTTTTAAAAAAGTAATAACAGTAGAGTACAGTAGAGAAATAGATAAGTTATCTTGCCGTCAAACGATCTTCATCAGTGATCATAGCCGTAAAGAAAATAATACAAGAAAATAGAGTATATCTACTATCTAAGAGCCGCCACCTGCCGCGCGTCTAAATTCGTTTTATTCGTTACTTTATCAATAGTAGTCGATCGACCTTTCAGCATCAATTCTAACTAGTAATACTTTTTAAGTAAATGAACAAGGTTGTTTTGAGAAAACAGCTTATACAGCAGAGTAGAGAGAGAGAGAGAGAGAGAGAGAGAGAGAGAGAGAGTCAGTAGAGACTCTAAAATCCGTTAAGCTTAGGAAAGCAGAGGCAGAGCTAATAAACAGCCTAGTAATTCCATATCGTATTTCCCGCGCCCATACCAGGGAGAGAGAGAGCTAATCTGTGGATATTGCATGAGAGCTTTTTCTTCTTTCTCTCTCTCTCTCTTTTGCAGGATTAATATCACTATGGTTTCTGTGATCCATGTATTATTTAAGAATTTTGGGTGTTTTTACGAGCTCGCCTTGTTTCGCCTTCCTGTATAACAGCGATTAAAATTGATAATGAATACATCCATTCGTGTTGTGCCAATAATGGTTACAAATAGCGTGATTGAATTATGTATTAATACTTGTATGATAATTGTTTTTTTCGTAAAATTTGACTTCGTTACGATGATTGAAAGACTGTGTAAGAAATTCCATGCGAAAATCAGACACGTGACGGGCAAATTTTCGTTTGCCCGTCTCTTGCTACTCTTAAGTAACGATTAACAATCGGGAGTTCCTCAACAACAGGTGATGAAGTCTCTTTTATACATTTATTCGCAATTGTCTAGAGAGTAAGACGGTCGTGAAATTACGTCCCACTTTTGCACATGCTTTTTTGTGCTATAAATCGAAACCATAGATGCGAGTGATAACTACATTTTTGTAATGTTTTCTTTCGTTGTACATGAAATCATATTATTATAATTCAAACTATAATTTGAGGTTAAGCTTGTTGATACACAATAAAGATACATGTCTATCACATCGGTATCTCACGTGGCTCTCCTGCAACCAATCAAGTCATGAATAGACTGCCTTCGCTTTCCAGGTCATCAATGGTTTTATTATGCTGTAATAAACAATGATAATCACGTAATACCTGTAGTAAATACTTCGTTTTATTTGATTAGCGAAGAAACTCAAAAACATAAGAGTCAGGGTGTTATGATGAAATTGTACTTAAATGAAGTAGAGTAATACTTGTACGACAATTGGTAATCGATGAAGTGTAAAGCGCAATTTAATTTTGCTTTCTCAGCGCATGGTTTAAAAAGATTGTATGCGACGGTATACTCGCTTTTACGATAGCAGCAAACTGTATACGCGTGATATGCGAAAATCACCCACGGATAAGAAGACGACTCTTATGTTATTGATAATATTCTTAGCATATAGCGTGAAACAAATTAACACAGGTGCGAAATAAATTACGAGGCCTTTGCCGATATAAAAAGACGATTGTTCTTGTGTTATGTAACTTGCGGGGTTTTATGTCTTTGTAGTTTTACTCTTGTTCTTGAAATATTACGATCTGATAAATAATTATCGTGACAATTGAACAAGTGAAGATAATTTTAAGATTATTTTTACTCGTTTGTTGCAAAAATATCTTATTTCTTGTCTGGTTATCTGTTCGGCTAGGTCATACCTTGATTACTTGATTACTTTAACACTAATTTTTGCATTTTATAAGTACAGATGTAACTCAATTGATCCATCCGTGTAAGAGAATTATAACACCGATGATTCTAAAGATTAGAAGAATACTTGAAATAACTAGTTTTCTGTTAGGTTTGAATCACATTCAATTGCTATGATAAGGACGAATGATAATAGTTCGTATCGTTAAAATAATTACGAAATTTATGTAAAAACAATTAGTCGAGCATATTTATACATATCATAATAATTAATTTTTTATTTCTGTTGCAGGTGAGTTTCCATTGCATTTGAATAAATGAGACCCTCACAATAATAAGTGAACGGGTGATGATTTATGGCCTTCAAAAACCTACTTGTATGTACGCGTAATATTTCTGGACCAATTGAACCTATTTATGTTGGTTTGATTTGAACGAGTATATTATACAAGTGCATCCGAGTCAATAATTGTGGAATAATTACTAAAAAAAAATTGCCAAATTATCTTAACATTAATATGAATTTACCGTTATTCTTATTGAATAAATAATCGAATTTAACGGCATACATCAATGCATATAAACTCCGTCTAGCTTTGCTGATACAGACACTCATAAGAAAAGCAACAATCAGAGTTCTGCGGTGTCAGTTTTCCTCGGTCGTAAATTATCCCGTCGATTTCTCGCTCATAACATCCGCGACGAACGAGGAGAAAATGACGGATGGGATAAAAAGTCCGACCTCAAGTTGACCACTGCACTCGTATAATTAGTGCCGCCACCACCGATGTCGTCGCGTTCCGTTTTAATTTTGTTTTTAATTCTTTTGTTTGTTATGCCTCTGAGACGATAAATTAACTATCATGCGTTGTTTAGATAACCTTTTAGCGCCATCTAGTTTAAAGAAAAATATTTTATTACCAAGAGCGTACACTAGCTTCCACTTCGTTGACCCACTAAATTTCTGCAAAGTTAATTTACTTATTCGTTGCCGTACATACAAACTAACAAGTTTTACGCCACCGTAGTTCCATCGTTTGAATGTTCACTTTAATTTATATTTACATGCATGATTAAGTTTTGCGGTTATTTAAAACATATTTTTGCTTTAATTTAAATAGTCAATCGACTAATCTTGAACTCAACGAGTTGGGAAATATTTATTCGTTTAAGTGATTGGAATCACGTGTTATATTGTTTTATAGAATTTGCTTATTTAAATCACGCATGATCAACAACACGTTTTTTTCAATTCTTTCTAAATATCGAAAGTTCAGTTGACATTACGATTACTTATATGACTTCAGAAGAATTGAAAATTTGAACATTTTTCAACAATAATATTTTATTCTGTTCAAAGTATAGGTACCTAAATTAAATTCCATGATAAATTGCGATAAATAATAGTAATATTCCCTTCATAAGAAATGAATGTTTTCAATGTTCATCATAAATCGAGAAATAAAATTTCACAATGAAAGGTAACGCTCAACCAATACAATGCGACACACACGTACACGTCAGTCAACTCTCATTGATTAATAACAAAAATGCGTGGTTTTCCCCCTTCGCGACGTACATAATTCCCTACAGGAACGTCAGTTAAAAAGCACCCTCAAGACTGAACGTCGATAAGCTCTATCTAGATGGATATACTTGTATCACATCTAGTATGCGTAGACCTCATTCGAGTGTGAACGTGCGTGCGCGTGAGAGAGAGAGAGAGAGAGAGAGAGAGAGAGAGAGAGTGGAAGGTAGGAAAAAGACGAAGAAAAAAATCGCCGAGAGCCTCAAGCTACTACGGCTATACACGAGTTGTGTTGGAGGCGCAATATAATTTCCGAGTTCGTTGCACTTATCGCGCGTGGCGCTCTCTACTTGCTTGGCCGCCTGTGTAGCGTAAGACTAGCAGCCCGGATGGTCGTCGAAGTGTAGGTGGTTTAGTCAATGGGCTATTGACGCTTTAGGAACTACTCTAAAACTACGCCTGGGAATTGCCTAGAAATGTTCTATTTTCGTGAATTTTTGGCTTATCTTTAGAATTTCGCTTCGTTTACCAATTATTCTAAATATTCATTGAAAAGAAAGGCGATAGAAAGTGAAAGGAAACGATCGAATCTGATTACAATTTTTTCAAAAATTAACGAAATATTAAAATAATTCCCCCGAAACCCATATTTTTCTTTCCAGTAAATAAAATTCGCATCGAAACCCGATTTTTCCTATTTGACTACTTCAATTTTAACATGCGTTATGAATATGCAGTTTCAAAATTGTTTTCTTTTTGCCAACGGGCTTAGCTGAAAACCATGAATAATAGGTATATTTTCAATATACGTATTGCCATGCCTGTGTACAGATATAAAATAGTACGGACGAACTTTTCAATAGAAATCGAATAACATAAGTTTCCATTTGGAAAACTTCCTAAAAATTCAAAACCGTTCTGCGGTTTTACAGTTATGAGAAAAAATCTCGTATTTGTTTCAGTAAAGAATGAATACACTGTTCTATATTTTACTTTACTCCTATAATGCGTAGTACAATTGTGTTGTGTAATCCAGTTGCAGATCAAAATTGTCATCTCGATACAATTTTCCACATGCATTTAACTTATAAATTATTTTAACATAAAAGTATAATTAAAGAGCATTCTGAAACCGGAACTTCTCACCTAAAAGAGCTTACAAACTTCCGTCTTTAATGGCAAATATATATGTATAACTTGTATGTGTTTGTGTATGCGTAAGGGTGGGCGCACAGATTATGTGCTCGTAGTATCTTTATTTCTGATTCATAATTTTTTTCTTCATCGCGCATTCAAAATTATGAAACACAATCTACAATTCAATCGATATTGAAAGACAAAAGCTTGTGATAGCCGTCTTGACAGTTCAGAAAAACGTGTAATTGCATGCGTCAATTTCTTATAATAACTCCGAGCACGTCTGGCTTACACTATTTCGAAATTTGTATTCCCGTAGCGCTCAACAGATGAGAATTTACATCTTGATGAGCGCTCATTTCCTGCAACTCTATTGACAAAAAAACCTCCGAATCCGAAAATGTTATTGTTAAAAATACAAGTGATAACATCTTCACGCATCGGTAGTGAAGATATATAATTTGTTTGTATAATTCTTCGAATTATACGAATATAAAATACGTGGAATATAAAATACCACGTGATTGTCAAGTTACTCTGCAAACGTATAGAGCTTTGTCTGTTTAGCGTGAGCGATAAAAACAAACAGCGACAAGATTGCGCCTGGATAAAAAGCATCGATCCACGCAAAAAAAATCACAGGATATCCTTTGTTAAGTCAACCTATCCTGTCGGTTATTCACGTGTAGTCAACTTCCGCGAATGTATTTCGTAGCTTTGTCTACAATATACGAAGTTGGCGTAAGTCGACAAATGAGCGTATTATCCTAAATCAAGATTAATGGAAATAAGTATTCACAACGAATAATCGACCTTTTTCTATATGAAGAATTTTTACCGCAGAAAAGTATGAAAGATGCGCAATATGACTTTTTTCGTACAATCCAGCTTACACAAGCGACGATTGGTAAAAATTGTATAATCCCTCGGTGCACCTACACTTAATTTCCCTAAAGCAGTGCTCGGGGATTTCCAGGGAGATTATCCACCCACGCACTTTTCTGGATAACTCCTTTTACCTTAATTTTCTGTATATATATATATATTTTTTACGAAAATATTCATCGCGACATTGTCTCGGGATATTTTCGTTTACATACCCGATATAATAACAGAGGAGGCGTTTATACGAAGTGTTAATGTTGCGTTAATGAGCACAAGCAAAGCAAGTTCGAGCCTTTTTGAGGTACGTCGAAAGCGCGACTTTGTGGTTTCTGTCAGCTCAAAGGTACGTATGGAGGTGGGATTTTAATGCCTTGAATGCTGTGTTTGCGAGCATGATTGAGCGCAATTAAGGTTAATGCTCTCTCTCTCTCTTTCTTTCATTCATTCTCGCGACGTTTATTTTTCAGGTAGTGACTTTATTCTCGACTTCGTTTTTACAAGTGATATTACGATACGAGTGGCGCTCGTATAATTTGATAAATACTATTTTCATTCGAAGGCACATTTAACTCTATAAGGCATGTTATTGTTTCATACATTACGACACCATTCATGCGTTGCGTTAATTTAACACAGTATCAAAGCGTTTTACAAAATCAGAAAATTAGATACTTTCGAGCGTAACGATTATTGTTAAAAAATACCGTATTATTTGATTTCATTTGCTACACAAATATCCACGTTAAACAACCACCATATATATTTTTTCACGGTAGAAATTGACAAAATTCGTATTCACAGGGAATTACATTATTGCCAACTCTTCCGATACAAGATTTTAATGATGCGAAAGGGGGGGGGGGGGTAACTATTAAATTGATATTCGATCCCATTATTGCCACGATTTCGAATTCTCATTAGTATGCAACAAGGCGAAACTTATTTTTCAACTTGGAAACACTCTCGATCGCTTCCAGCGAGCAAAAAATATAATAGTTTTTTATTCTCTATATTAACTGTAATAGCTCATTTTATTTCTGACTTATCCAACGGTACATAATACAATGTTATTTTGTTGCATTGCATAATCAACAACAAAGAAAGAAGCCACGGTAATTTTAGGGAAAAGAATAAAAGAAACATTGAGCTTACATAAAAATTAACAACATGTCATAAAGTTGTTAGCGCGAGCCACGTAACTTGATGTTAGACATCCTTAACAGCAACGACTTATAGCGAATCATGAGTCTTGAGTCATAAGGTTCGAGCAATGAGAAAAGCAGAAGTAGATATTTGTTGTTCATACATCGTCCTTCGATGAAGTGTCTCTTGAGCTACTTTAATTGCGATAGTTCAGTCTAATTACATGAAATTACTTCTCGATGACTCAGTTCGTTTTGTAAATAAGCTCGTATTGTTGTCCGTGGAGAGAAAGAGAGAGAAATAGAGAGAGAGAGAGAGAGAGAGAGAGAGAGAAAGAGAGGGACAGACAGAGAGACAGACAGAGAACAGTCGTGATTGATGAATTCGTTTTATCTAGTGAACCATGTTTTTTTTAATTTGTCGAATAGACCTTTAAAAAATATATTCTTTGATGATCTGATTAATTTGATATGCGGTCTAATGTAAACACTTCATGTATATTACAAATGCTTTTGCATAACGATAAATTATTTTGACAGATGTAGTGTTCGTTAAACTGCCAAGTAACTTACGATGCTTCATTACATCAATCTCCGTTTTATACTAGCATATGACTTCAAAAATATAACCGTAAAGTTATTACTTTACGCGCGTAGATTTACTCTAACAAAGTTATAAAATAGCAACAAAACAAAATCATAAAATATGTCGATTCACCAATACAAATATTTTTCATTGAATCAACTCAATATCGAATTGTACTTGTTAAGTTTTAAACTTTCTTATTCCATGCAGACTTCCACTTCTGTTCCTTATAATCCGTCCTGATACATATTCCTTCGAGAGCTGGTCTATAATAAAAATTTTGGTCTCGAGTTTTTCCAAAAACCTTCAAATGAATGAATTAAATCGTCAACATTGCCAGCTTTGTTGTATACACGGTTATCCATTCATTTATCGTTTGTGGTTTTCTCTCTATTTTGGTATGAAGATTTTGATTTTGTTTCTTGAAATAATCTTTGTAACACTAAATAGCATCCGTCTTTTATCTAGTTTAGTTTTATCTGTGTTCTATTTACATCTAACCAATTCACGAGTGACTTAGTTACTGTTTAAAATGTTTGTGGATTTCAAAAGTTCTTCGATACTATAACTTGAAGTATTAATAACACTTGAAACTGAAGCCTTTGCTAGTTTTTGTTCGCCAATATCAAATAAATCTGTAAAAGAAATTAAAAATTCAGCTAATGTACATTAAAATAACTCCGTAAAAAATTATGTCAAGTAGACGTCGTGAAGACATGAAAATAAATACGAATTCGAAATTGTATAGCTTATAAACAATAATTAGATTATATTACGAGACAAGGATTTTAGGCTTGTGTATTGCATGATTATTCTGCTATATTCTCTTACATGCATGCTGCACAAATAAAAACGCAGTTACTTATTATGAGGTAATCTCATTTTCGTGTATTATTAACGTTAAATAAGTTACTAGTGTCTTCTTTTAAACTTTCGTCAGCTTCTTTACGAGGGATTAACTTTGAGAGAATATTTATCGTTTAAAAATCTTTTAATTAACACTGCATTTGCACACCTTTATTAGCGCCATTTCCTCGGTCGTCTCCCCCTTCGGTTGTGAATCGCTCGCGACTGACTGTGCGCAATTATTCTGCTCGTTGGCCTGAAAATCCTCAATCCCACGTCTCGCTTTTGCCAAGTCTAATTCTTTTTCTTTAGAATGCTTTCGATGGTAATAATTATGTAAAGAGAATTAGATTCACAGTTAATATACTTACTTCGTTTTCATCAACGGGATAAACGAAACATTGAATCATCAGTTACGCTTGTTTAAATAATTCAATGTAATGATTATTTTCTCGACTGAAATTTTGTATCTGATAAACTGTTCAAACAATTTTTAACGTAGCATAAACGCGCAGAATCATTGCCGCAGAAGACAATTTAAATACTAGATTTTTGTCAATTTAATCACAGCAATAGATATTTCATTGGGCCTACATAATTTGTGAAGACAATCTTCAAGGAAATAACTTAACGTTGTATAGCTGCGAAAGCAGGGTGTATCGAGGATTCAATTACATATATGGTCTCTTCCCAATATTTTGATTTTATGTGCCGAAGTTGAGCAATATCCTGCTACACATTTTGCGTGAACGTTTATCGCGAGAAAATACTTCAAGCGAGTAAATGATTTCACAAGTTTTTTAAATAAGTCATTCGTTTTAATCACGAGTGGAAAAATCAGCGGGCACACGAAACTTATCAAAATTTCGACGAAATGTACATTGCTATTGCAAGTTCACAAACATATCTGTGCCATCGGGTCGTTCACTAGCTCGCTTGCCTATATGTGCATATACCTAGCACGAAACTCTCGAAACTCACAATTTAGGGAGAGGGTAAGTGAGAGAGAGGGAGAGAGAGAGTGATTAATGAGAGATAGAGCGTCATCACTTTGCATAACTTTATTACAAGATAAGTGTATTCTACAGCCACAACGTTTTTATCGACACTACATTTTGTACGAAAGTAATAAGGAGATTATGCTTAAAAAATACCTGCTGAAAATGCCTTCCGTTTGTACCACTTTGCGACGACGGGCTTTCGATAAATTTTTTTTTTCAGATAGCTGACCGATAAATTATGAATAATTTTAAATTATGAGCGCGTTTATATATAACAATCTCTGATCGGCTTATTTGATATACGTTATGCTAATTGGTTTTAATCGAATTCATCAAAACGATGAGCTGTATTTTCAAACGGATTTTGTTTTCCTATAATAGTATTTATTAATAATTATTTTGGAATTTTTCAAAGAATTAAATAAGGAGTGCTATTAAATTATATTAATCATTATTAATTGATTGGTGATGCACATCCTTTTATTTTAATTGGGTATTTTTCAATCGAGATGGTAATGTTACTGTCGGTTAGATATTATTATTCATTTCCATTTGAGGTGAGATAAATGAAAGTATTCACGTAGTGATATATCAAAAATATATTTTTGTTTATTTACTGCTTGAACATTTTATGTTCGTTGGACTTTTGATCAATTTTGCAGCAGAAGTTGTTATTTAAAAATATAACGAAGCAAAGCAAATGTTACCCATCATCTTTTATAGATTGAAAAAGCCTTATATTTTTATTGTCGATGTCCGCATATAATGTTTTAGACGGCAAACGTGTTTCCCGAAAGTAATTCACATTAACAACATTAAATTTTTACTATCAAATCTCCATCTAATTTTTTGTACAATTGAAATACCAAGTGTACAATCATCCGCTGTCTCAACTATTGAATATTATTCCGAATACGAAAGAGAACTCAAATCGGTCGTCGTTAGAATAAGAAATAAAAACTTTCTCATTCAATCAGTTCAACTCAGTGACTGTTGAGCACATAATAAAGCACGTTTTTATATTCAAGCGTGACAGCTCTACGTTATACCGTTATAATTCGTGGCCCACGGAACAAGTAGTTAGCGCACTACAGCTATGAGAAAGTTTAGGTGTGCAGTATTACAATGAAGAACAACTGTCGAGATATAGGGCTACGGGAAGGAGGTTAAGTTTTCTCAATCCTTTGTTCTTTCTTTTATCTCTTTTCTCGTTAGACATTTTTACAGTTCAATTTCGAATTCATATTACGAAAACATTTGAGAACAGAAGACACTAACTACTTACGGATGAAAATGATAAGCGGGTTTAAAATAAATATTAATCTCATTCTAATGTGAATATCGTTGTAAAATGATTTTTCATTTTAAAGTACTCGTAGTAAGTTTTCACTGTTTTTGTTGTAAAGCCTAAAATCTCGTGTATATGTAACCCTTTTATTTATTGAAAACGATTGGCGTCGTGTACCATTTTACATGTGTAAACATTTTGTTCTCTACCAATAACAGCTATTAAACCTTTTTCCGATTGTGCCAAAAATTATGCATCATTGGTAGAAATTTTACCGTAACTACGATGCGCTTATAAAATCATGTTGCATTTTTTAATAAATGCATTCTGAGGTTTTCTTTATCTTACATATCGGCATATTTCGAATAACTGAAACGTGTCGCAAAACGTTTATCATAAATTCACGTATTCAATCGCACAATGTTATATACAGAAAAAGGTATTAATGCTAAGCTGCAAAAAATAAATAAATAAGAGCCATACCTAGGCATCTTGCTGTCGACTCAAATGAATACTATTAAAGCGTCGGCGGGACATGCGGCCACAAAATTTAAAGTTACGTTGCTTTGCCCACAGAAAAAAGTAAATAAACAAAAATAGAGCAAGAAAACAAAGAAGAATTTGATTGGCATTTTTATTTTACCAATAATAAATAGAGTTGTATCTACAATCATCAAAAGCACCGTGGTCTTTCCTTCTCTTTCTCCAGTTGTAGGTATGGTAACAGCTTATGTGCTTCCAAGAGCAGAGATAAGACCAACAACGTCGTACTCGTACTGTGTGTATAAATAGTCGCCACATAAATATACATATGCCGGACCGTTGTGAGCCGTCGCGTCACAGCCCAAAAGGTTCAAGAATTAAGCCTGACTCTTTCCTATGTATAACTTACAGAAAAGAGAGAGTGAGAGAGAGAGAGAGAGAGAGAGAGAGAAATATTTCTCGCATGGGCGTGCAAACTTGTCAACGTAAGGAACTACCGAAAGTATTATCTGAATTGCACTCGCATATTCTTATCTTCTTATAGTTTAAAAACTTTACCTTTGCTTTTAACTATTCGAATACTTATTGTGTGCAGATTGAGTGAGGATTTCACTTCAAAAAGAATTATAAAGGTCGCGAATGAGTAAATACAGTCAAGCTTTTTACTTTTAAGAGATCCCTTATACGTACGAGTAAATGATAAGTTTTCTTAAAATTGTAACAGAACCTCATAAGTCAACGTCATCTTTTAAATGAAATTAACGAGTGGTAAAAAGCAGATATACCAATATAAAATTATAAGTAATAACATCGCTGTTTTATAAAAGAAGCAAGAACCATTGAGTTAAACGAAGCCATTAACGGCACAGCATACAATTTTGACATCTAAATTGCAATTGTTATCCTACATTCGGTAAACGAAGGTCAATTGATTTAAAATCGGGAGGGTTTTTACCCTGTAAAATCTGTATAAATGTTACTTCCCCTGTAATTAAACAACCGTTTGTGCTTTAAATCAATATCTATTCTGTAAAAAAGCTCTGTAAATTATTCATTAGCAATCATTTTACCCTTCTCAACTTATCGATGTGAATGATACAGCGTGTGTGTAAAAAACCTTGTTGGATGACAGACCCACGTTGGTATTCTTTGATGCACGATCAATCCAAAAAAAGCTATGTCTTGATTATTCCTTGATCTCTGATGTGTTACCATAGATCATTGTTTCGTCCATTATTGCACAACGATGCGAAAACACGAAGTGTTAAATATCTTTGTCTCAAATACCTTTCAACGCATAAGGAAATCTGGAGATTGAATTAACACTTCGGTTCACGTTGTGCTTTAACTCGTTACAATATAGGTCTAAGCGTAAATAATAAATAAAACGCGAATGAAATATAGTCGGTATGTATATGAACAAAAGTTTCAATTTTTACTATCTATAAGCGAGGATAAACATAAAAGCTATAGTATATTAATCTAGACAGAGGACCTCACCTCCTACAAAGTGCAGAATGTGTCTAGAATATATAACAATCATTTTTTTTTGGGCAATTAAAAATTATTGGCTGAAAACTTGGAAATTTTGGAGAATGCATGTAAGCAAAATGTTGGAGATCGGGACAGCTCTAATTAAGCCTACGACCTCTTATACACGATTATTCACCGATCGTCCAATATCATTCCGTCGATTTTCTCGGCCATTATGATGTGACGATCTATTCTCAGCGAACGGAGCATTTGAAGAGTTAAAGATTTACATTTCTAATAGCAATAATTTCGTGAATCGTCCATGTTCTGAACTTCATGTTCATTAGTGCAATAGCATCGTGATTAGTATTTCTGAAGTATTTTAAATCCATCCCACCTGCAAGAATGCCTTTCAATTCTGCTCTATACTAGTGCTTAATGCTCTCTGCTAATATTTTTACAAGAAAATAAATAAATAAACTATGCCATTTTAAATTCTTCCTAATTCGTAATGTTTATTTGTTTTTATTGGTACAGACGAAATTACAACAAAAAAGTCATTTACGTAACAATTAAACATTTATTTATATCCTCTAATTATTTACAATGAAATCAGTAGTGCCGCAGGTTACATATTATTAGGTTTATAATACAAAAAGGGTTCGGCTGAATTGTCCTTCTCTGATGTGCCAATAGTATATTCTTCCGCCGAGGAAGTCACATGACGCCAGTTGTGGTTCTAATAGTCATACACTTACGTTTAAATAGAATATTAAAAATTATTTTACGAATAGGTTATATACACGTTAATACAATAATAGAAATCACGTACATCGAGCATGAAAACACAATCACTGGATTACGAGGAATAAATCGGCTTCTCGATCTCAAATGAAGTCCCAGTAACACTAATCTATAAGCAAGGAATCGATATTGTTTCGGTCGTTATAGTTATTCTAAAAATTAAAATTAAAAAAAAACTTTAGTCTTATCATCTATATTATGTATACATAGCTATAGGTACATATAAAATTATATCGCATACGATAGGCAGGCCGCACGTTTTCACTGGATATTTTGAAGGGAGACATACGTCAGTTACATTTCAACTTAATTCCCAGTACTGTAACTCGTCGGCCAAGGAAGAGATATGTCTCTCGTAGTGTTGCTCATCCTGAAGTGTTGAAAATACAAAAATTAAAAAACAATCTCACAAATAAATTGATAGATCAAACTCAAGAGAAAAGTAAGGTAAAACGAACCTCGACGTAATTTTCGTCGTATTCTTCCGCAGGCTCCTCCTCGCACGGTTTTGTGCGGCAGAGCTCGTTGTCTACTTGACCAAGCTCGTACCATATCATCTTGTTGATATCTTGTTTGATATCATCGGATGCTGTCATCAGCATGTCGGTGACCTCAGTTAGGACATCATGAGCCTGCTGTAGTACACTCCGGTAAACGCTCATGAGGTCATTGTTACAATAAAAGCGAAACGTGAAGTCCTGTGCCAAGGCTTGTGCATACGATACTAAAACCTATAAAAGTAATGTGAAAAAACGTTAATGAAACTAGTGAATTTTAACATATAATTACATTTAAAATACTGCCCATGCAACATTTGTGACTGCATTTAACCGGGCCTGATACCATTACATTGCTACTATGGTCGCATGAAAAATTTTCAATCATTTCCTCGAATTTATCTATGCAAGTGAAATAGTTAGGGAGAGGTCAGTGTGATGATTTTCCACTAAAATTGATTATATTATTTTCAAGTTTCCCTACATAATGAAATCTCTTTATTCTAAATAGTAGTATACTAGTGTTTAACGAGTGTCCATCATAAATCTACTTTAAATCAATAAAAAGCCTTCATCAAATTTCTTCTAGATCTCAATCAGAGATACAAGTATTGTTCAACAATGCTAGCTCTACGACGTGCAGTTACCGAGATATTTCAAGCAATTCGTAAAAATTGTTGATAAAATTTCATTTAACGGTAGGAGCAAAGTAGCTCCCGTATCATATCGAGTCCATTTTGGATACAGAAAGTTCTGGACATGTAAAGTAATGGCACAAAGTTACTTTGTTCGTCTGATTAGAAACCTTGAATTGCTCCCGACGAAATCTTTTTCTACATTTAAAAGTCAAAAAGTCAATAAGAATGTAATATGAATGTATACGTACTTTTCCTTTGGCGTACTTCCCCACGATGCATTTGTAAGGTTCTAAAATGTCGATAGCCGCTTGAAATTGGCCTTTTTGCTTGTGGTCCTCAACCACTTGCATTATACTTTCTCTTTCCATTTCGGACATCATCATGTTGACTTTAGGGAAGATTATGACACGTTTACGACGAACGGGCTAGAAGTTAGGCGGTGTCCGAAAGGCAAGTTAGGTATTCCGTGAATAAAGTCCACTTGTTTCTTGTGACCGAACAGTTGCGGATGAGTTCGGTTAGACGGAAATGTAGGAAATGTAAAAATTTCACTGTGTCTCCAAATTGTACACGAACACTTGAAATGCGTCACTATTACTGAGAATACGTCAGGCAATTCGACTATTGTTGACTCTGGATACTACAGCGGTATGAACTGGTCAAGATCCAATAGCTAACTGTGCAGCGCGTCCATGCGGCTCCGTATATAAACTATTTTACTACAGGATCTGTTAAAGGTTATTATAGAAATGAGAGGGGAAAAAGTGAAAGTGGCCCTAACGCTAAGTAGTAATGTTATGCATAAGGAGAAACTTGGTTAAGCCTGCCATCCTGGAACAAATGCCTTACAAATCGGCACTATACTTGCGCCTAATGTCGCTAGTAATATTTTGACAAAAAAAAAAAGAAAACAGAATGACAAAAAAAACTACGCCATTTTAAATTCTTCCATATTCTTAATGTTTATTTTTTTATTGGTATAGAAGAAATTACAACAAATAGTCATTTACTTAACAATTAAACATTTATTTATATCCTCTAATTATTTACAATGAAATCAGTAGTGCCGCAGGTTACATATTATTAGGTTTATAATACAAAAAAGGTTCGGCTGAATTTTCCTTCTCTGATGTGCCAATAGTATATTCTTCCGCCGAGAAAGTCACATGACGCCAGTTGTGGTTCTAATAGTCATACACTTACGTTTAAAAAGAATATTAAAAATTATTTTACGAATAGGTTATATACACGTTAATACAATAATAGAAATCACGTACATCGAGCATGAAAACACAATCACTGGATTACGAGGAATAAATCGGCTTCTCGATCTCAAACGAAGTCCCAGTAACACTAATCTATAAGCAAGGAATCGATATTGTTTCGGTCGTTATAGTTATTCTAAAAATTAAAATTAAAAAAAAACTTTAGTCTTGTCATCTATATTATGTATACATAGCTATAGGTACATATAAAATTATATCGCATACGATAGGCAGGCCGCACGTTTTCACTGGATATTTTGAAGGGAGACATACGTCAGTTACATTTCAACTTAATTCCCAGTACTGTAACTCGTCGGCCAAGGAAGAGATATGTCTCTCGTAGTGTTGCTCATCCTGATGTGTTGAAAATACAAAAATTAAAAAAACAATCTCACAAATAAATTGATAGATCAAACTCAAGAGAAAAGTAAGGTAAAACGAACCTCGACGTAATTTTCGTCGTATTCTTCCGCAGGCTCCTCCTCGCACGGTTTTGTGCGGCAGAGCTCGTTGTCTACTTGACCAAGCTCGTACCATATCATCTTGTTGATATCTTGTTTGATATCATCGGATGCTGTCATCAGCATGTTGGTGACCTCAGTTAGGACA
Organism: Chouioia cunea; assembly: GCA_030064505.1. Taxonomy (NCBI): domain Eukaryota; kingdom Metazoa; phylum Arthropoda; class Insecta; order Hymenoptera; family Eulophidae; genus Chouioia; species Chouioia cunea. The sequence continues at coordinate 20,700,360 of JAOPFQ010000003.1, read as the reverse complement.
TCATGAGCCTGCTGTAGTACACTCCGGTAAACGCTCATGAGGTCATTGTTACAATAAAAGCGAAACGTGAAGTCCTGTGCCAAGGCTTGTGCATACGATACTAAAACCTATAAAAGTAATGTGAAAAAACGTTAATGAAACTAGTGAATTTTAACATATAATTACATTTAAAATACTGCCCATGCAACATTTGTGACTGCATTTAACCGGGCCTGATACCATTACATTGCTACTATGGTCGCATGAAAAATTTTCAATCATTTCCTCGAATTTATCTATGCAAGTGAACTAGTTAGGGAGAGGTCAGTGTGATGATTTTCCACTAAAATTGATTATATTATTTTCAAGTTTCCCTACATAATGAAATCTCTTTATTCTAAATAGTAGTATACTAGTGTTTAACGAGTGTCCATCATAAATCTACTTTAAATCAATAAAAAGCCTTCATCAAATTTCTTCTAGATCTCAATCAGAGATACAAGTATTGTTCAACAATGCTAGCTCTACGACGTGCAGTTACCGAGATATTTCAAGCAATTCGTAAAAATTGTTGATAAAATTTCATTTAACGGTAGGAGCAAAGTAGCTCCCGTATCATATCGAGTCCATTTTGGATACAGAAAGTTCTGGACATGTAAAGTAATGGCACAAAGTTACTTTGTTCGTCTGATTAGAAACCTTGAATTGCTCCCGACGAAATCTTTTTCTACATTTAAAAGTCAAAAAGTCAATAAGAATGTAATATGAATGTATACGTACTTTTCCTTTGGCGTACTTCCCACGATGCATTTGTAAGGTTCTAAAATGTCGATAGCCGCTTGAAATTGGCCTTTTTGCTTGTGGTCCTCAACCACTTGCATTATACTTTCTCTTTCCATTTCGGACATCATCATGTTGACTTTAGGGAAGATTATGACACGTTTACGACGAACGGGCTAGAAGTTAGGCGGTGTCCGAAAGGCAAGTTAGGTATTCCGTGAATAAAGTCCACTTGTTTCTTGTGACCGAACAGTTGCGGATGCGTTCGGTTAGACGGAAATGTAGGAAATGTAAAAATTTCACTGTGTCTCCAAATTGTACACGAACACTTGAAATGCGTCACTATTACTGAGAATACGTCAGGCAATTCGACTATTGTTGACTCTGGATACTACAGCGGTATGAACTGGTCAAGATCCAATAGCTAACTGTGCAGCGCGTCCATGCGGCTCCGTATATAAACTATTTTACTACAGGATCTGTTAAAGGTTATTATAGAAATGAGAGGGGAAAAAGTGAAAGTGGCCCTAACGCTAAGTAGTAATGTTATGCATAAGGAGAAACTTGGTTAAGCCTGCCATCCTGGAACAAATGCCTTACAAATCTGCACTATACTTGCGCCTAATGTCGCTAGTAATATTTTGACAAAAAAAAAAAGAAAACAGAATGACAAAAAAAACTACGCCATTTTAAATTCTTCCATATTCTTAATGTTTATTTTTTTATTGGTATAGAAGAAATTACAACAAATAGTCATTTACTTAACAATTAAACATTTATTTATATCCTCTAATTATTTACAATGAAATCAGTAGTGCCGCAGGTTACATATTATTAGGTTTATAATACAAAAAAGGTTCGGCTGAATTTTCCTTCTCTGATGTGCCAATAGTATATTCTTCCGCCGAGAAAGTCACATGACGCCAGTTGTGGTTCTAATAGTCATACACTTACGTTTAAAAAGAATATTAAAAATTATTTTACGAATAGGTTATATACACGTTAATACAATAATAGAAATCACGTACATCGAGCATGAAAACACAATCACTGGATTACGAGGAATAAATCGGCTTCTCGATCTCAAATGAAGTCCCAGTAACACTAATCTATAAGCAAGGAATCGATATTGTTTCGGTCGTTATAGTTATTCTAAAAATTAAAATTAAAAAAACTTTAGTCTTATCATCTATATTATGTATACATAGCTATAGGTACATATAAAATTATATCGCATACGATAGGCAGGCCGCACGTTTTCACTGGATATTTTGAAGGAGACATACGTCAGTTACATTTCAACTTAATTCCCAGTACTGTAACTCGTCGGCCAAGGAAGAGATATGTCTCTCGTAGTGTTGCTCATCCTGAAGTGTTGAAAATACAAAAATTAAAAAAACAATCTCACAAATAAATTGATAGATCAAACTCAAGAGAAAAGTAAGGTAAAACGAACCTCGACGTAATTTTCGTCGTATTCTTCTTCCGCAGGCTCCTCCTCGCACGGTTTTGTGCGGCAGAGCTCGTTGTCTACTTGACCAAGCTCGTACCATATCATCTTGTTGATATCTTGTTTGATATCATCGGATGCTGTCATCAGCATGTCGGTGACCTCAGTTAGGACATCATGAGCCTGCTGTAGTACACTCCGGTAAACGCTCATGAGGTCATTGTTACAATAAAAGCGAAACGTGAAGTCCTGTGCCAAGGCTTGTGCATACGATACTAAAACCTATAAAAGTAATGTGAAAAAACGTTAATGAAACTAGTGAATTTTAACATATAATTACATTTAAAATACTGCCCATGCAACATTTGTGACTGCATTTAACCGGGCCTGATACCATTACATTGCTACTATGGTCGCATGAAAAATATTCAATCATTTCCTCGAATTTATCTATGCAAGTGAAATAGTTAGAGAGAGGTCAGTGTGATGATTTTCCACTAAAATTGATTATATTATTTTCAAGTTTCCCTACATAATGAAATCTCTTTATTCTAAATAGTAGTATACTAGTGTTTAACGAGTGTCCATCATAAATCTACTTTAAATCAATAAAAAGCCTTCATCAAATTTCTTCTAGATCTCAATCAGAGATACAAGTATTGTTCAACAATGCTAGCTCTACGACGTGCAGTTACCGAGATATTTCAAGCAATTCGTAAAAATTGTTGATAAAATTTCATTTAACGGTAGGAGCAAAGTAGCTCCCGTATCATATCGAGTCCATTTTGGATACAGAAAGTTCTGGACATGTAAAGTAATGGCACAAAGTTACTTTGTTCGTCTGATTAGAAACCTTGAATTGCTCCCGACGAAATCTTTTTCTACATTTAAAAGTCAAAAAGTCAATAAGAATGTAATATGAATGTATACGTACTTTTCCTTTGGCGTACTTCCCCACGATGCATTTGTAAGGTTCTAAAATGTCGATAGCCGCTTGAAATTGGCCTTTTTGCTTGTGGTCCTCAACCACTTGCATTATACTTTCTTTTCCATTTCGGACATCATCATGTTGACTTTAGGGAAGATTATGACACGTTTACGACGAACGGGCTAGAAGTTAGGCGGTGTCCGAAAGGCAAGTTAGGTATTCCGTGAATAAAGTCCACTTGTTTCTTGTGACCGAACAGTTGCGGATGCGTTCGGTTAGACGGAAATGTAGGAAATGTAAAAATTTCACTGTGTCTCCAAATTGTACACGAACACTTGAAATGCGTCACTATTACTGAGTATACGTCAGGCAATTCGACTATTCTTGACTCTGGATACTACAGCGGTATGAACTGGTCAAGATCCAATAGCTAACTTTGCAGCGCGTCCATGCGGCTCCGCATATAAACTATTTTACTACAGGATCTGTTAAAGGTTATTATAGAAATGAGAGGGGAAAAAGTGAAAGTGGCCCTAACGCTAAGTACTAATGTTATGCATAAGGAGAAACTTGGTTAAGCCTGCCATCCTGGAACAAATGCCTTACAAATCTGCACTATACTTGCGCCTAATGTCGCTAGTAATATTTTGACAAAAAAAAAAAGAAAACAGAATGACAAAAACAACTACGCCAATTTAAATTCTTCCTTATTCTTAATGTTTTTTTTTTTATTGGTATAGGTGAAATTACAACAAATAGTCATTTACTTAACAATTAAACATTTATTTATATCCTCTAATTATTTACAATGAAATCAGTAGTGCCGCAGGTTACATATTATTAGGTTTATAATACAAAAAGGGTTCGGCAGAATTTTCCTTCTCTGATGTGCCAATAGTATATTCTTCCGCCGAGAAAGTCACATGACGCCAGTTGTGGTTCTAATAGTCATACACTTACGTTTAAAAAGAATATTAAAAATTATTTTACGAATAGGTTATATACACGTTAATACAATAATAGAAATCACGTACATCGAGCATGAAAACACAATCACTGGATTACGAGGAATAAATCGGCTTCTCGATCTCAAATGAAGTCCCAGTAACACTAATCTATAAGCAAGGAATCGATATTGTTTCGGTCGTTATAGTTATTCTAAAAATTAAAATTAAAAAAAAACTTTAGTCTTATCATCTATATTATGTATACATAGCTATAGGTACATATAAAATTATATCGCATACGATAGGCAGGCCGCACGTTTTCACTGGATATTTTGAAGGAGACATACGTCAGTTACATTTCAACTTAATTCCCAGTACTGTAACTCGTCGGCCAAGGAAGAGATATGTCTCTCGTAGTGTTGCTCATCCTGAAGTGTTGAAAATACAAAAATTAAAAAAACAATCTCACAAATAAATTGATAGATCAAACTCAAGAGAAAAGTAAGGTAAAACGAACCTCGACGTAATTTTCGTCGTATTCTTCCGCAGGCTCCTCCTCGCACGGTTTTGTGCGGCAGAGCTCGTTGTCTACTTGACCAAGCTCGTACCATATCATCTTGTTGATATCTTGTTTGATATCATCGGATGCTGTCATCAGCATGTCGGTGACCTCAGTTAGGACATCATGAGCCTGCTGTAGTACACTCCGGTAAACGCTCATGAGGTCATTGTTACAATAAAAGCGAAACGTGAAGTCCTGTGCCAAGGCTTGTGCATACGATACTAAAACCTATAAAAGTAATGTGAAAAAACGTTAATGAAACTAGTGAATTTTAACATATAATTACATTTAAAATACTGCCCATGCAACATTTGTGACTGCATTTAACCGGGCCTGATACCATTACATTGCTACTATGGTCGCATGAAAAATATTCAATCATTTCCTCGAATTTATCTATGCAAGTGAAATAGTTAGAGAGAGGTCAGTGTGATGATTTTCCACTAAAATTGATTATATTATTTTCAAGTTTCCCTACATAATGAAATCTCTTTATTCTAAATAGTAGTATACTAGTGTTTAACGAGTGTCCATCATAAATCTACTTTAAATCAATAAAAAGCCTTCATCAAATTTCTTCTAGATCTCAATCAGAGATACAAGTATTGTTCAACAATGCTAGCTCTACGACGTGCAGTTACCGAGATATTTCAAGCAATTCGTAAAAATTGTTGATAAAATTTCATTTAACGGTAGGAGCAAAGTAGCTCCCGTATCATATCGAGTCCATTTTGGATACAGAAAGTTCTGGACATGTAAAGTAATGGCACAAAGTTACTTTGTTCGTCTGATTAGAAACCTTGAATTGCTCCCGACGAAATCTTTTTCTACATTTAAAAGTCAAAAAGTCAATAAGAATGTAATATGAATGTATACGTACTTTTCCTTTGGCGTACTTCCCACGATGCATTTGTAAGGTTCTAAAATGTCGATAGCCGCTTGAAATTGGCCTTTTTGCTTGTGGTCCTCAACCACTTGCATTATACTTTCTCTTTCCATTTCGGACATCATCATGTTGACTTTAGGGAAGATTATGACACGTTTACGACGAACGGGCTAGAAGTTAGGCGGTGTCCGAAAGGCAAGTTAGGTATTCCGTGAATAAAGTCCACTTGTTTCTTGTGACCGAACAGTTGCGGATGCGTTCGGTTAGACGGAAATGTAGGAAATGTAAAAATTTCACTGTGTCTCCAAATTGTACACGAACACTTGAAATGCGTCACTATTACTGAGTATACGTCAGGCAATTCGACTATTCTTGACTCTGGATACTACAGCGGTATGAACTGGTCAAGATCCAATAGCTAACTTTGCAGCGCGTCCATGCGGCTCCGCATATAAACTATTTTACTACAGGATCTGTTAAAGGTTATTATAGAAATGAGAGGGGAAAAAGTGAAAGTGGCCCTAACGCTAAGTAGTAATGTTATGCATAAGGAGAAACTTGGTTAAGCCTGCCATCCTGGAACAAATGCCTTACAAATCTGCACTATACTTGCGCCTAATGCTCGCTGGTAATATTTTGACGAAAAAAAAAAGGACAACAGAATGACAAAAACAACTACGCCAATTTAAATTCTTCCTTATTCTTAATGTTTATTTTTTTTTATTGGTATAGGTGAAATTACAACAAATAGTCATTTACTTAACAATTAAACATTTTTTTATATCCTCTAATTATTTACAATGAAATCAGTAGTGCCGCAGGTTACATATTATTAGGTTTATAATACAAAAAGGGTTCGGCAGAATTTTCCTTCTCTGATGTGCCAATAGTATATTCTTCCGCCGAGAAAGTCACATGACGCCAGTTGTGGTTCTAATAGTCATACACTTACGTTTAAAAAGAATATTAAAAATTATTTTACGAATAGGTTATATACACGTTAATACAATAATAGAAATCACGTACATCGAGCATGAAAACACAATCACTGGATTACGAGGAATAAATCGGCTTCTCGATCTCAAATGAAGTCCCAGTAACACTAATCTATAAGCAAGGAATCGATATTGTTTCGGTCGTTATAGTTATTCTAAAAATTAAAATTAAAAAAAAACTTTAGTCTTATCATCTATATTATGTATACATAGCTATAGGTACATATAAAATTATATCGCAGACGATAGGCAGGCCGCACGTTTTCACTGGATATTTTGAAGGGAGACATACGTCAGTTACATTTCAACTTAATTCCCAGTACTGTAACTCGTCGGCCAAGGAAGAGATATGTCTCTCGTAGTGTTGCTCATCCTGAAGTGTTGAAAATACAAAAATTAAAAAAACAATCTCACAAATAAATTGATAGATCAAACTCAAGAGAAAAGTAAGGTAAAACGAACCTCGACGTAATTTTCGTCGTATTCTTCCGCAGGCTCCTCCTCGCACGGTTTTGTGCGGCAGAGCTCGTTGTCTACTTGACCAAGCTCGTACCATATCATCTTGTTGATATCTTGTTTGATATCATCGGATGCTGTCATCAGCATGTCGGTGACCTCAGTTAGGACATCATGAGCCTGCTGTAGTACACTCCGGTAAACGCTCATGAGGTCATTGTTACAATAAAAGCGAAACGTGAAGTCCTGTGCCAAGGCTTGTGCATACGATACTAAAACCTATAAAAGTAATGTGAAAAACATTAATGAAACTAGTGAATTTTAACATATAATTACATTTAAAATACTGCCCATGCAACATTTGTGACTGCATTTAACCGGGCCTGATACCATTACATTGCTACTATGGTCGCATGAAAAATTTTCAATCATTTCCTCGAATTTATCTATGCAAGTGAAATAGTTAGGGAGAGGTCAGTGTGATGATTTTCCACTAAAATTGATTATATTATTTTCAAGTTTCCCTACATAATGAAATCTCTTTATTCTAAATAGTAGTATACTAGTGTTTAACGAGTGTCCATCATAAATCTACTTTAAATCAATAAAAAGCCTTCATCAAATTTCTTCTAGATCTCAATCAGAGATACAAGTATTGTTCAACAATGCTAGCTCTACGACGTGCAGTTACCGAGATATTTCAAGCAATTCGTAAAAATTGTTGATAAAATTTCATTTAACGGTAGGAGCAAAGTAGCTCCCGTATCATATCGAGTCCATTTTGGATACAGAAAGTTCTGGACATGTAAAGTAATGGCACAAAGTTACTTTGTTCGTCTGATTAGAAACCTTGAATTGCTCCCGACGAAATCTTTTTCTACATTTAAAAGTCAAAAAGTCAATAAGAATGTAATATGAATGTATACGTACTTTTCCTTTGGCGTACTTCCCCACGATGCATTTGTAAGGTTCTAAAATGTCGATAGCCGCTTGAAATTGGCCTTTTTGCTTGTGGTCCTCAACCACTTGCATTATACTTTCTCTTTCCATTTCGGACATCATCATGTTGACTTTAGGGAAGATTATGACACGTTTACGACGAACGGGCTAGAAGTTAGGCGGTGTCCGAAAGGCAAGTTAGGTATTCCGTGAATAAAGTCCACTTGTTTCTTGTGACCGAACAGTTGCGGATGAGTTCGGTTAGACGGAAATGTAGGAAATGTAAAAATTTCACTGTGTCTCCAAATTGTACACGAACACTTGAAATGCGTCACTATTACTGAGAATACGTCAGGCAATTCGACTATTGTTGACTCTGGATACTACAGCGGTATGAACTGGTCAAGATCCAATAGCTAACTGTGCAGCGCGTCCATGCGGCTCCGTATATAAACTATTTTACTACAGGATCTGTTAAAGGTTATTATAGAAATGAGAGGGAAAAAGTGAAAGTGGCCCTAACGCTAAGTAGTAATGTTATGCATAAGGAGAAACTTGGTTAAGCCTGCCATCCTGGAACAAATGCCTTACAAATCTGCACTATACTTGCGCCTAATGTCGCTAGTAATATTTTGACAAAAAAAAAAAAGAAAACAGAATGACAAAAAAAACTACGCCATTTTAAATTCTTCCTTATTCTTAATGTTTATTTTTTTATTGGTATAGAAGAAATTACAACAAATAGTCATTTACTTAACAATTAAACATTTATTTATATCCTCTAATTATTTACAATGAAATCAGTAGTGCCGCAGGTTACATATTATTAGGTTTATAATACAAAAAGGTTCGGCTGAATTTTCCTTCTCTGATGTGCCAATAGTATATTCTTCCGCCGAGAAAGTCACATGACGCCAGTTGTGGTTCTAATAGTCATACACTTACGTTTAAAAAGAATATTAAAAATTATTTTACGAATAGGTTATATACACGTTAATACAATAATAGAAATCACGTACATCGAGCATGAAAACACAATCACTGGATTACGAGGAATAAATCGGCTTCTCGATCTCAAATGAAGTCCCAGTAACACTAATCTATAAGCAAGGAATCGATATTGTTTCGGTCGTTATAGTTATTCTAAAAATTAAAATTAAAAAAAAACTTTAGTCTTATCATCTATATTATGTATACATAGCTATAGGTACATATAAAATTATATCGCATACGATAGGCAGGCCGCACGTTTTCACTGGATATTTTGAAGGAGACATACGTCAGTTACATTTCAACTTAATTCCCAGTACTGTAACTCGTCGGCCAAGGAAGAGATATGTCTCTCGTAGTGTTGCTCATCCTGAAGTGTTGAAAATACAAAAATTAAAAAACAATCTCACAAATAAATTGATAGATCAAACTCAAGAGAAAAGTAAGGTAAAACGAACCTCGACGTAATTTTCGTCGTATTCTTCCGCAGGCTCCTCCTCGCACGGTTTTGTGCGGCAGAGCTCGTTGTCTACTTGACCAAGCTCGTACCATATCATCTTGTTGATATCTTGTTTGATATCATCGGATGCTGTCATCAGCATGTCGGTGACCTCAGTTAGGACATCATGAGCCTGCTGTAGTACACTCCGGTAAACGCTCATGAGGTCATTGTTACAATAAAAGCGAAACGTGAAGTCCTGTGCCAAGGCTTGTGCATACGATACTAAAACCTATAAAAGTAATGTGAAAAAACGTTAATGAAACTAGTGAATTTTAACATATAATTACATTTAAAATACTGCCCATGCAACATTTGTGACTGCATTTAACCGGGCCTGATACCATTACATTGCTACTATGGTCGCATGAAAAATTTTCAATCATTTCCTCGAATTTATCTATGCAAGTGAAATAGTTAGAGAGAGGTCAGTGTGATGATTTTCCACTAAAATTGATTATATTATTTTCAAGTTTCCCTACATAATGAAATCTCTTTATTCTAAATAGTAGTATACTAGTGTTTAACGAGTGTCCATCATAAATCTACTTTAAATCAATAAAAAGCCTTCATCAAATTTCTTCTAGATCTCAATCAGAGATACAAGTATTGTTCAACAATGCTAGCTCTACGACGTGCAGTTACCGAGATATTTCAAGCAATTCGTAAAAATTGTTGATAAAATTTCATTTAACGGTAGGAGCAAAGTAGCTCCCGTATCATATCGAGTCCATTTTGGATACAGAAAGTTCTGGACATGTAAAGTAATGGCACAAAGTTACTTTGTTCGTCTGATTAGAAACCTTGAATTGCTCCCGACGAAATCTTTTTCTACATTTAAAAGTCAAAAAGTCAATAAGAATGTAATATGAATGTATACGTACTTTTCCTTTGGCGTACTTCCCACGATGCATTTGTAAGGTTCTAAAATGTCGATAGCCGCTTGAAATTGGCCTTTTTGCTTGTGGTCCTCAACCACTTGCATTATACTTTCTCTTTCCATTTCGGACATCATCATGTTGACTTTAGGGAAGATTATGACACGTTTACGACGAACGGGCTAGAAGTTAGGCGGTGTCCGAAAGGCAAGTTAGGTATTCCGTGAATAAAGTCCACTTGTTTCTTGTGACCGAACAGTTGCGGATGCGTTCGGTTAGACGGAAATGTAGGAAATGTAAAAATTTCACTGTGTCTCCAAATTGTACACGAACACTTGAAATGCGTCACTATTACTGAGTATACGTCAGGCAATTCGACTATTCTTGACTCTGGATACTACAGCGGTATGAACTGGTCAAGATCCAATAGCTAACTTTGCAGCGCGTCCATGCGGCTCCGCATATAAACTATTTTACTACAGGATCTGTTAAAGGTTATTATAGAAATGAGAGGGGAAAAAGTGAAAGTGGCCCTAACGCTAAGTAGTAATGTTATGCATAAGGAGAAACTTGGTTAAGCCTGCCATCCTGGAACAAATGCCTTACAAATCTGCACTATACTTGCGCCTAATGCTCGCTGGTAATATTTTGACGAAAAAAAAAAGGACAACAGAATGACAAAAACAACTACGCCAATTTAAATTCTTCCTTATTCTTAATGTTTATTTTTTTTTATTGGTATAGGTGAAATTACAACAAATAGTCATTTACTTAACAATTAAACATTTTTTTATATCCTCTAATTATTTACAATGAAATCAGTAGTGCCGCAGGTTACATATTATTAGGTTTATAATACAAAAAGGGTTCGGCAGAATTTTCCTTCTCTGATGTGCCAATAGTATATTCTTCCGCCGAGAAAGTCACATGACGCCAGTTGTGGTTCTAATAGTCATACACTTACGTTTAAAAAGAATATTAAAAATTATTTTACGAATAGGTTATATACACGTTAATACAATAATAGAAATCACGTACATCGAGCATGAAAACACAATCACTGGATTACGAGGAATAAATCGGCTTCTCGATCTCAAATGAAGTCCCAGTAACACTAATCTATAAGCAAGGAATCGATATTGTTTCGGTCGTTATAGTTATTCTAAAAATTAAAATTAAAAAAAAACTTTAGTCTTATCATCTATATTATGTATACATAGCTATAGGTACATATAAAATTATATCGCATACGATAGGCAGGCCGCACGTTTTCACTGGATATTTTGAAGGGAGACATACGTCAGTTACATTTCAACTTAATTCCCAGTACTGTAACTCGTCGGCCAAGGAAGAGATATGTCTCTCGTAGTGTTGCTCATCCTGAAGTGTTGAAAATACAAAAATTAAAAAAACAATCTCACAAATAAATTGATAGATCAAACTCAAGAGAAAAGTAAGGTAAAACGAACCTCGACGTAATTTTCGTCGTATTCTTCCGCAGGCTCCTCCTCGCACGGTTTTGTGCGGCAGAGCTCGTTGTCTACTTGACCAAGCTCGTACCATATCATCTTGTTGATATCTTGTTTGATATCATCGGATGCTGTCATCAGCATGTCGGTGACCTCAGTTAGGACATCATGAGCCTGCTGTAGTACACTCCGGTAAACGCTCATGAGGTCATTGTTACAATAAAAGCGAAACGTGAAGTCCTGTGCCAAGGCTTGTGCATACGATACTAAAACCTATAAAAGTAATGTGAAAAAACGTTAATGAAACTAGTGAATTTTAACATATAATTACATTTAAAATACTGCCCATGCAACATTTGTGACTGCATTTAACCGGGCCTGATACCATTACATTGCTACTATGGTCGCATGAAAAATATTCAATCATTTCCTCGAATTTATCTATGCAAGTGAAATAGTTAGAGAGAGGTCAGTGTGATGATTTTCCACTAAATTGATTATATTATTTTCAAGTTTCCCTACATAATGAAATCTCTTTATTCTAAATAGTAGTATACTAGTGTTTAACGAGTGTCCATCATAAATCTACTTTAAATCAATAAAAAGCCTTCATCAAATTTCTTCTAGATCTCAATCAGAGATACAAGTATTGTTCAACAATGCTAGCTCTACGACGTGCAGTTACCGAGATATTTCAAGCAATTCGTAAAAATTGTTGATAAAATTTCATTTAACGGTAGGAGCAAAGTAGCTCCCGTATCATATCGAGTCCATTTTGGATACAGAAAGTTCTGGACATGTAAAGTAATGGCACAAAGTTACTTTGTTCGTCTGATTAGAAACCTTGAATTGCTCCCGACGAAATCTTTTTCTACATTTAAAAGTCAAAAAGTCAATAAGAATGTAATATGAATGTATACGTACTTTTCCTTTGGCGTACTTCCCCACGATGCATTTGTAAGGTTCTAAAATGTCGATAGCCGCTTGAAATTGGCCTTTTTGCTTGTGGTCCTCAACCACTTGCATTATACTTTCTCTTTCCATTTCGGACATCATCATGTTGACTTTAGGGAAGATTATGACACGTTTACGACGAACGGGCTAGAAGTTAGGCGGTGTCCGAAAGGCAAGTTAGGTATTCCGTGAATAAAGTCCACTTGTTTCTTGTGACCGAACAGTTGCGGATGCGTTCGGTTAGACGGAAATGTAGGAAATGTAAAAATTTCACTGTGTCTCCAAATTGTACACGAACACTTGAAATGCGTCACTATTACTGAGTATACGTCAGGCAATTCGACTATTCTTGACTCTGGATACTACAGCGGTATGAACTGGTCAAGATCCAATAGCTAACTTTGCAGCGCGTCCATGCGGCTCCGCATATAAACTATTTTACTACAGGATCTGTTAAAGGTTATTATAGAAATGAGAGGGGAAAAAGTGAAAGTGGCCCTAACGCTAAGTAGTAATGTTATGCATAAGGAGAAACTTGGTTAAGCCTGCCATCCTGGAACAAATGCCTTACAAATCTGCACTATACTTGCGCCTAATGCTCGCTGGTAATATTTTGACGAAAAAAAAAAAGGACAACAGAATGACAAAAACAACTACGCCAATTTAAATTCTTCCTTATTCTTAATGTTTATTTTTTTTTTTTTTTTTGGTATAGGTGAAATTACAACAAATAGTCATTTACTTAACAATTAAACATTTTTTATATCCTCTAATTATTTACAATGAAATCAGTAGTGCCGCAGGTTACATATTATTAGGTTTATAATACAAAAAGGGTTCGGCAGAATTTTCCTTCTCTGATGTGCCAATAGTATATTCTTCCGCCGAGAAAGTCACATGACGCCAGTTGTGGTTCTAATAGTCATACACTTACGTTTAAAAAGAATATTAAAAATTATTTTACGAATAGGTTATATACACGTTAATACAATAATAGAAATCACGTACATCGAGCATGAAAACACAATCACTGGATTACGAGGAATAAATCGGCTTCTCGATCTCAAATGAAGTCCCAGTAACACTAATCTATAAGCAAGGAATCGATATTGTTTCGGTCGTTATAGTTATTCTAAAAATTAAAATTAAAAAAAAACTTTAGTCTTATCATCTATATTATGTATACATAGCTATAGGTACATATAAAATTATATCGCATACGATAGGCAGGCCGCACGTTTTCACTGGATATTTTGAAGGAGACATACGTCAGTTACATTTCAACTTAATTCCCAGTACTGTAACTCGTCGGCCAAGGAAGAGATATGTCTCTCGTAGTGTTGCTCATCCTGAAGTGTTGAAAATACAAAAATTAAAAAAACAATCTCACAAATAAATTGATAGATCAAACTCAAGAGAAAAGTAAGGTAAAACGAACCTCGACGTAATTTTCGTCGTATTCTTCCGCAGGCTCCTCCTCGCACGGTTTTGTGCGGCAGAGCTCGTTGTCTACTTGACCAAGCTCGTACCATATCATCTTGTTGATATCTTGTTTGATATCATCGGATGCTGTCATCAGCATGTCGGTGACCTCAGTTAGGACATCATGAGCCTGCTGTAGTACACTCCGGTAAACGCTCATGAGGTCATTGTTACAATAAAAGCGAAACGTGAAGTCCTGTGCCAAGGCTTGTGCATACGATACTAAAACCTATAAAAGTAATGTGAAAAAACGTTAATGAAACTAGTGAATTTTAACATATAATTACATTTAAAATACTGCCCATGCAACATTTGTGACTGCATTTAACCGGGCCTGATACCATTACATTGCTACTATGGTCGCATGAAAAATATTCAATCATTTCCTCGAATTTATCTATGCAAGTGAAATAGTTAGAGAGAGGTCAGTGTGATGATTTTCCACTAAAATTGATTATATTATTTTCAAGTTTCCCTACATAATGAAATCTCTTTATTCTAAATAGTAGTATACTAGTGTTTAACGAGTGTCCATCATAAATCTACTTTAAATCAATAAAAAGCTTCATCAAATTTCTTCTAGATCTCAATCAGAGATACAAGTATTGTTCAACAATGCTAGCTCTACGACGTGCAGTTACCGAGATATTTCAAGCAATTCGTAAAAATTGTTGATAAAATTTCATTTAACGGTAGGAGCAAAGTAGCTCCCGTATCATATCGAGTCCATTTTGGATACAGAAAGTTCTGGACATGTAAAGTAATGGCACAAAGTTACTTTGTTCGTCTGATTAGAAACCTTGAATTGCTCCCGACGAAATCTTTTTCTACATTTAAAAGTCAAAAAGTCAATAAGAATGTAATATGAATGTATACGTACTTTTCCTTTGGCGTACTTCCCCACGATGCATTTGTAAGGTTCTAAAATGTCGATAGCCGCTTGAAATTGGCCTTTTTGCTTGTGGTCCTCAACCACTTGCATTATACTTTCTCTTTCCATTTCGGACATCATCATGTTGACTTTAGGGAAGATTATGACACGTTTACGACGAACGGGCTAGAAGTTAGGCGGTGTCCGAAAGGCAAGTTAGGTATTCCGTGAATAAAGTCCACTTGTTTCTTGTGACCGAACAGTTGCGGATGCGTTCGGTTAGACGGAAATGTAGGAAATGTAAAAATTTCACTGTGTCTCCAAATTGTACACGAACACTTGAAATGCGTCACTATTACTGAGTATACGTCAGGCAATTCGACTATTCTTGACTCTGGATACTACAGCGGTATGAACTGGTCAAGATCCAATAGCTAACTTTGCAGCGCGTCCATGCGGCTCCGCATATAAACTATTTTACTACAGGATCTGTTAAAGGTTATTATAGAAATGAGAGGGGAAAAAGTGAAAGTGGCCCTAACGCTAAGTAGTAATGTTATGCATAAGGAGAAACTTGGTTAAGCCTGCCATCCTGGAACAAATGCCTTACAAATCTGCACTATACTTGCGCCTAATGCTCGCTGGTAATATTTTGACGAAAAAAAAGGACAACAGAATGACAAAAACAACTACGCCAATTTAAATTCTTCCTTATTCTTAATGTTTATTTTTTTTTATTGGTATAGGTGAAATTACAACAAATAGTCATTTACTTAACAATTAAACATTTTTTATATCCTCTAATTATTTACAATGAAATCAGTAGTGCCGCAGGTTACATATTATTAGGTTTATAATACAAAAAGGGTTCGGCAGAATTTTCCTTCTCTGATGTGCCAATAGTATATTCTTCCGCCGAGAAAGTCACATGACGCCAGTTGTGGTTCTAATAGTCATACACTTACGTTTAAAAAGAATATTAAAAATTATTTTACGAATAGGTTATATACACGTTAATACAATAATAGAAATCACGTACATCGAGCATGAAAACACAATCACTGGATTACGAGGAATAAATCGGCTTCTCGATCTCAAATGAAGTCCCAGTAACACTAATCTATAAGCAAGGAATCGATATTGTTTCGGTCGTTATAGTTATTCTAAAAATTAAAATTAAAAAAAAACTTTAGTCTTATCATCTATATTATGTATACATAGCTATAGGTACATATAAAATTATATCGCATACGATAGGCAGGCCGCACGTTTTCACTGGATATTTTGAAGGGAGACATACGTCAGTTACATTTCAACTTAATTCCCAGTACTGTAACTCGTCGGCCAAGGAAGAGATATGTCTCTCGTAGTGTTGCTCATCCTGAAGTGTTGAAAATACAAAAATTAAAAAACAATCTCACAAATAAATTGATAGATCAAACTCAAGAGAAAAGTAAGGTAAAACGAACCTCGACGTAATTTTCGTCGTATTCTTCCGCAGGCTCCTCCTCGCACGGTTTTGTGCGGCAGAGCTCGTTGTCTACTTGACCAAGCTCGTACCATATCATCTTGTTGATATCTTGTTTGATATCATCGGATGCTGTCATCAGCATGTCGGTGACCTCAGTTAGGACATCATGAGCCTGCTGTAGTACACTCCGGTAAACGCTCATGAGGTCATTGTTACAATAAAAGCGAAACGTGAAGTCCTGTGCCAAGGCTTGTGCATACGATACTAAAACCTATAAAAGTAATGTGAAAAAACGTTAATGAAACTAGTGAATTTTAACATATAATTACATTTAAAATACTGCCCATGCAACATTTGTGACTGCATTTAACCGGGCCTGATACCATTACATTGCTACTATGGTCGCATGAAAAATATTCAATCATTTCCTCGAATTTATCTATGCAAGTGAAATAGTTAGAGAGAGGTCAGTGTGATGATTTTCCACTAAAATTGATTATATTATTTTCAAGTTTCCCTACATAATGAAATCTCTTTATTCTAAATAGTAGTATACTAGTGTTTAACGAGTGTCCATCATAAATCTACTTTAAATCAATAAAAAGCCTTCATCAAATTTCTTCTAGATCTCAATCAGAGATACAAGTATTGTTCAACAATGCTAGCTCTACGACGTGCAGTTACCGAGATATTTCAAGCAATTCGTAAAAATTGTTGATAAATTTCATTTAACGGTAGGAGCAAAGTAGCTCCCGTATCATATCGAGTCCATTTTGGATACAGAAAGTTCTGGACATGTAAAGTAATGGCACAAAGTTACTTTGTTCGTCTGATTAGAAACCTTGAATTGCTCCCGACGAAATCTTTTTCTACATTTAAAAGTCAAAAAGTCAATAAGAATGTAATATGAATGTATACGTACTTTTCCTTTGGCGTACTTCCCACGATGCATTTGTAAGGTTCTAAAATGTCGATAGCCGCTTGAAATTGGCCTTTTTGCTTGTGGTCCTCAACCACTTGCATTATACTTTCTTTTCCATTTCGGACATCATCATGTTGACTTTAGGGAAGATTATGACACGTTTACGACGAACGGGCTAGAAGTTAGGCGGTGTCCGAAAGGCAAGTTAGGTATTCCGTGAATAAAGTCCACTTGTTTCTTGTGACCGAACAGTTGCGGATGCGTTCGGTTAGACGGAAATGTAGGAAATGTAAAAAATTCACTGTGTCTCCAAATTGTACACGAACACTTGAAATGCGTCACTATTACTGAGTAATACGTCAGGCAATTCGACTATTCTTGACTCTGGATACTACAGCGGTATGAACTGGTCAAGATCCAATAGCTAACTTTGCAGCGCGTCCATGCGGCTCCGCATATAAACTATTTTACTACAGGATCTGTTAAAGGTTATTATAGAAATGAGAGGGGAAAAAGTGAAAGTGGCCCTAACGCTAAGTAGTAATGTTATGCATAAGGAGAAACTTGGTTAAGCCTGCCATCCTGGAACAAATGCCTTACAAATCTGCACTATACTTGCGCCTAATGCTCGCTGGTAATATTTTGACGAAAAAAAAAAAGGACAACAGAATGACAAAAACAACTACGCCAATTTAAATTCTTCCTTATTCTTAATGTTTATTTTTTTTTATTGGTATAGGTGAAATTACAACAAATAGTCATTTACTTAACAATTAAACATTTTTTTATATCCTCTAATTATTTACAATGAAATCAGTAGTGCCGCAGGTTACATATTATTAGGTTTATAATACAAAAAGGGTTCGGCAGAATTTTCCTTCTCTGATGTGCCAATAGTATATTCTTCCGCCGAGAAAGTCACATGACGCCAGTTGTGGTTCTAATAGTCATACACTTACGTTTAAAAAGAATATTAAAAATTATTTTACGAATAGGTTATATACACGTTAATACAATAATAGAAATCACGTACATCGAGCATGAAAACACAATCACTGGATTACGAGGAATAAATCGGCTTCTCGATCTCAAATGAAGTCCCAGTAACACTAATCTATAAGCAAGGAATCGATATTGTTTCGGTCGTTATAGTTATTCTAAAAATTAAAATTAAAAAAAAACTTTAGTCTTATCATCTATATTATGTATACATAGCTATAGGTACATATAAAATTATATCGCATACGATAGGCAGGCCGCACGTTTTCACTGGATATTTTGAAGGGAGACATACGTCAGTTACATTTCAACTTAATTCCCAGTACTGTAACTCGTCGGCCAAGGAAGAGATATGTCTCTCGTAGTGTTGCTCATCCTGAAGTGTTGAAAATACAAAAATTAAAAAAACAATCTCACAAATAAATTGATAGATCAAACTCAAGAGAAAAGTAAGGTAAAACGAACCTCGACGTAATTTTCGTCGTATTCTTCCGCAGGCTCCTCCTCGCACGGTTTTGTGCGGCAGAGCTCGTTGTCTACTTGACCAAGCTCGTACCATATCATCTTGTTGATATCTTGTTTGATATCATCGGATGCTGTCATCAGCATGTCGGTGACCTCAGTTAGGACATCATGAGCCTGCTGTAGTACACTCCGGTAAACGCTCATGAGGTCATTGTTACAATAAAAGCGAAACGTGAAGTCCTGTGCCAAGGCTTGTGCATACGATACTAAAACCTATAAAAGTAATGTGAAAAAACGTTAATGAAACTAGTGAATTTTAACATATAATTACATTTAAAATACTGCCCATGCAACATTTGTGACTGCATTTAACCGGGCCTGATACCATTACATTGCTACTATGGTCGCATGAAAAATATTCAATCATTTCCTCGAATTTATCTATGCAAGTGAAATAGTTAGAGAGAGGTCAGTGTGATGATTTTCCACTAAAATTGATTATATTATTTTCAAGTTTCCCTACATAATGAAATCTCTTTATTCTAAATAGTAGTATACTAGTGTTTAACGAGTGTCCATCATAAATCTACTTTAAATCAATAAAAAGCCTTCATCAAATTTCTTCTAGATCTCAATCAGAGATACAAGTATTGTTCAACAATGCTAGCTCTACGACGTGCAGTTACCGAGATATTTCAAGCAATTCGTAAAAATTGTTGATAAAATTTCATTTAACGGTAGGAGCAAAGTAGCTCCCCCGTATCATATCGAGTCCATTTTGGATACAGAAAGTTCTGGACATGTAAAGTAATGGCACAAAGTTACTTTGTTCGTCTGATTAGAAACCTTGAATTGCTCCCGACGAAATCTTTTTCTACATTTAAAAGTCAAAAAGTCAATAAGAATGTAATATGAATGTATACGTACTTTTCCTTTGGCGTACTTCCCCACGATGCATTTGTAAGGTTCTAAAATGTCGATAGCCGCTTGAAATTGGCCTTTTTGCTTGTGGTCCTCAACCACTTGCATTATACTTTCTCTTTCCATTTCGGACATCATCATGTTGACTTTAGGGAAGATTATGACACGTTTACGACGAACGGGCTAGAAGTTAGGCGGTGTCCGAAAGGCAAGTTAGGTATTCCGTGAATAAAGTCCACTTGTTTCTTGTGACCGAACAGTTGCGGATGCGTTCGGTTAGACGGAAATGTAGGAAATGTAAAAATTTCACTGTGTCTCCAAATTGTACACGAACACTTGAAATGCGTCACTATTACTGAGAATACGTCAGGCAATTCGACTATTGTTGACTCTGGATACTACAGCGGTATGAACTGGTCAAGATCCAATAGCTAACTTTGCAGCGCGTCCATGCGGCTCCGCATATAAACTATTTTACTACAGGATCTGTTAAAGGTTATTATAGAAATGAGAGGGGAAAAAGTGAAAGTGGCCCTAACGCTAAGTAGTAATGTTATGCAGAAGGAGAAACTTGGTTAAGCCTGCCATCCTGGAACAAATGCCTTACAAATCTGCACTATACTTGCGCCTAATGTCGCTAGTAATATTTTGACAAAAAAAAAAAGAAAACAGAATGACAAAAAAAACTACGCCATTTTAAATTCTTCCTTATTCTTAATGTTTATTTTTTTTTATTGGTATATGAAATTACAACAAATAGTCATTTACTTAACAATTAAACATTTTTTATATCCTCTAATTATTTACAATGAAATCAGTAGTGCCGCAGGTTACATATTATTAGGTTTATAATACAAAAAAGGTTCGGCTGAATTTTCCTTCTCTGATGTGCCAATAGTATATTCTTCCGCCGAGAAAGTCACATGACGCCAGTTGTGGTTCTAATAGTCATACACTTACGTTTAAAAAGAATATTAAAAATTATTTTACGAATAGGTTATATACACGTTAATACAATAATAGAAATCACGTACATCGAGCATGAAAACACAATCACTGGATTACGAGGAATAAATCGGCTTCTCGATCTCAAATGAAGTCCCAGTAACACTAATCTATAAGCAAGGAATCGATATTGTTTCGGTCGTTATAGTTATTCTAAAAATTAAAATTAAAAAAAAACTTTAGTCTTATCATCTATATTATGTATACATAGCTATAGGTACATATAAAATTATATCGCATACGATAGGCAGGCCGCACGTTTTCACTGGATATTTTGAAGGGAGACATACGTCAGTTACATTTCAACTTAATTCCCAGTACTGTAACTCGTCGGCCAAGGAAGAGATATGTCTCTCGTAGTGTTGCTCATCCTGAAGTGTTGAAAATACAAAAATTAAAAAAACAATCTCACAAAATAAATTGATAGATCAAACTCAAGAGAAAAGTAAGGTAAAACGAACCTCGACGTAATTTTCGTCGTATTCTTCCGCAGGCTCCTCCTCGCACGGTTTTGTGCGGCAGAGCTCGTTGTCTACTTGACCAAGCTCGTACCATATCATCTTGTTGATATCTTGTTTGATATCATCGGATGCTGTCATCAGCATGTCGGTGACCTCAGTTAGGACATCATGAGCCTGCTGTAGTACACTCCGGTAAACGCTCATGAGGTCATTGTTACAATAAAAGCGAAACGTGAAGTCCTGTGCCAAGGCTTGTGCATACGATACTAAAACCTATAAAAGTAATGTGAAAAAACATTAATGAAACTAGTGAATTTTAACATATAATTACATTTAAAATACTGCCCATGCAACATTTGTGACTGCATTTAACCGGGCCTGATACCATTACATTGCTACTATGGTCGCATGAAAAATTTTCAATCATTTCCTCGAATTTATCTATGCAAGTGAAATAGTTAGGAGAGGTCAGTGTGATGATTTTCCACTAAAATTGATTATATTATTTTCAAGTTTCCCTACATAATGAAATCTCTTTATTCTAAATAGTAGTATACTAGTGTTTAACGAGTGTCCATCATAAATCTACTTTAAATCAATAAAAAGCCTTCATCAAATTTCTTCTAGATCTCAATCAGAGATACAAGTATTGTTCAACAATGCTAGCTCTACGACGTGCAGTTACCGAGATATTTCAAGCAATTCGTAAAAATTGTTGATAAAATTTCATTTAACGGTAGGAGCAAAGTAGCTCCCGTATCATATCGAGTCCATTTTGGATACAGAAAGTTCTGGACATGTAAAGTAATGGCACAAAGTTACTTTGTTCGTCTGATTAGAAACCTTGAATTGCTCCCGACGAAATCTTTTTCTACATTTAAAAGTCAAAAAGTCAATAAGAATGTAATATGAATGTATACGTACTTTTCCTTTGGCGTACTTCCCCACGATGCATTTGTAAGGTTCTAAAATGTCGATAGCCGCTTGAAATTGGCCTTTTTGCTTGTGGTCCTCAACCACTTGCATTATACTTTCTTTTCCATTTCGGACATCATCATGTTGACTTTAGGGAAGATTATGACACGTTTACGACGAACGGGCTAGAAGTTAGGCGGTGTCCGAAAGGCAAGTTAGGTATTCCGTGAATAAAGTCCACTTGTTTCTTGTGACCGAACAGTTGCGGATGCGTTCGGTTAGACGGAAATGTAGGAAATGTAAAAATTTCACTGTGTCTCCAAATTGTACACGAACACTTGAAATGCGTCACTATTACTGAGAATACGTCAGGCAATTCGACTATTGTTGACTCTGGATACTACAGCGGTATGAACTGGTCAAGATCCAATAGCTAACTGTGCAGCGCGTCCATGCGGCTCCGCATATAAACTATTTTACTACAGGATCTGTTAAAGGTTATTATAGAAATGAGAGGGGAAAAAGTGAAAGTGGCCCTAACGCTAAGTAGTAATGTTATGCAGAAGGAGAAACTTGGTTAAGCCTGCCATCCTGGAACAAATGCCTTACAAATCTGCACTATACTTGCGCCTAATGTCGCTAGTAATATTTTGACAAAAAAAAAAAGAAAACAGAATGACAAAAAAAACTACGCCATTTTAAATTCTTCCTTATTCTTAATGTTTATTTTTTTTTATTGGTATATATGAAATTACAACAAATAGTCATTTACTTAACAATTAAACATTTATTTATATCCTCTAATTATTTACAATGAAATCAGTAGTGCCGCAGGTTACATATTATTAGGTTTATAATACAAAAAAGGTTCGGCTGAATTTTCCTTCTCTGATGTGCCAATAGTATATTCTTCCGCCGAGAAAGTCACATGACGCCAGTTGTGGTTCTAATAGTCATACACTTACGTTTAAAAAGAATATTAAAAATTATTTTACGAATAGGTTATATACACGTTAATACAATAATAGAAATCACATCGAGCATGAAAACACAATCACTGGATTACGAGGAATAAATCGGCTTCTCGATCTCAAATGAAGTCCCAGTAACACTAATCTATAAGCAAGGAATCGATATTGTTTCGGTCGTTATAGTTATTCTAAAAATTAAAATTAAAAAAAAACTTTAGTCTTATCATCTATATTATGTATACATAGCTATAGGTACATATAAAATTATATCGCATACGATAGGCAGGCCGCACGTTTTCACTGGATATTTTGAAGGGAGACATACGTCAGTTACATTTCAACTTAATTCCCAGTACTGTAACTCGTCGGCCAAGGAAGAGATATGTCTCTCGTAGTGTTGCTCATCCTGAAGTGTTGAAAATACAAAAATTAAAAAACAATCTCACAAATAAATTGATAGATCAAACTCAAGAGAAAAGTAAGGTAAAACGAACCTCGACGTAATTTTCGTCGTATTCTTCCGCAGGCTCCTCCTCGCACGGTTTTGTGCGGCAGAGCTCGTTGTCTACTTGACCAAGCTCGTACCATATCATCTTGTTGATATCTTGTTTGATATCATCGGATGCTGTCATCAGCATGTCGGTGACCTCAGTTAGGACATCATGAGCCTGCTGTAGTACACTCCGGTAAACGCTCATGAGGTCATTGTTACAATAAAAGCGAAACGTGAAGTCCTGTGCCAAGGCTTGTGCATACGATACTAAAACCTATAAAAGTAATGTGAAAAAACATTAATGAAACTAGTGAATTTTAACATATAATTACATTTAAAATACTGCCCATGCAACATTTGTGACTGCATTTAACCGGGCCTGATACCATTACATTGCTACTATGGTCGCATGAAAAATTTTCAATCATTTCCTCGAATTTATCTATGCAAGTGAAATAGTTAGGGAGAGGTCAGTGTGATGATTTTCCACTAAAATTGATTATATTATTTTCAAGTTTCCCTACATAATGAAATCTCTTTATTCTAAATAGTAGTATACTAGTGTTTAACGAGTGTCCATCATAAATCTACTTTAAATCAATAAAAAGCCTTCATCAAATTTCTTCTAGATCTCAATCAGAGATACAAGTATTGTTCAACAATGCTAGCTCTACGACGTGCAGTTACCGAGATATTTCAAGCAATTCGTAAAAATTGTTGATAAAATTTCATTTAACGGTAGGAGCAAAGTAGCTCCCGTATCATATCGAGTCCATTTTGGATACAGAAAGTTCTGGACATGTAAAGTAATGGCACAAAGTTACTTTGTTCGTCTGATTAGAAACCTTGAATTGCTCCCGACGAAATCTTTTTCTACATTTAAAAGTCAAAAAGTCAATAAGAATGTAATATGAATGTATACGTACTTTTCCTTTGGCGTACTTCCCCACGATGCATTTGTAAGGTTCTAAAATGTCGATAGCCGCTTGAAATTGGCCTTTTTGCTTGTGGTCCTCAACCACTTGCATTATACTTTCTTTTCCATTTCGGACATCATCATGTTGACTTTAGGGAAGATTATGACACGTTTACGACGAACGGGCTAGAAGTTAGGCGGTGTCCGAAAGGCAAGTTAGGTATTCCGTGAATAAAGTCCACTTGTTTCTTGTGACCGAACAGTTGCGGATGCGTTCGGTTAGACGGAAATGTAGGAAATGTAAAAATTTCACTGTGTCTCCAAATTGTACACGAACACTTGAAATGCGTCACTATTACTGAGAATACGTCAGGCAATTCGACTATTGTTGACTCTGGATACTACAGCGGTATGAACTGGTCAAGATCCAATAGCTAACTGTGCAGCGCGTCCATGCGGCTCCGCATATAAACTATTTTACTACAGGATCTGTTAAAGGTTATTATAGAAATGAGAGGGGAAAAAGTGAAAGTGGCCCTAACGCTAAGTAGTAATGTTATGCAGAAGGAGAAACTTGGTTAAGCCTGCCATCCTGGAACAAATGCCTTACAAATCTGCACTATACTTGCGCCTAATGTCGCTAGTATATTTTTTACAAAAAAAAAAAGAAAACAGAATGACAAAAAAAACTACGCCATTTTAAATTCTTCCTTATTCTTAATGTTTATTTTTTTTTATTGGTATATATGAAATTACAACAAATAGTCATTTACTTAACAATTAAACATTTATTTATATCCTCTAATTATTTACAATGAAATCAGTAGTGCCGCAGGTTACATATTATTAGGTTTATAATACAAAAAAGGTTCGGCTGAATTTTCCTTCTCTGATGTGCCAATAGTATATTCTTCCGCCGAGAAAGTCACATGACGCCAGTTGTGGTTCTAATAGTCATACACTTACGTTTAAAAAGAATATTAAAAATTATTTTACGAATAGGTTATATACACGTTAATACAATAATAGAAATCACGTACATCGAGCATGAAAACACAATCACTGGATTACGAGGAATAAATCGGCTTCTCGATCTCAAATGAAGTCCCAGTAACACTAATCTATAAGCAAGGAATCGATATTGTTTCGGTCGTTATAGTTATTCTAAAAATTAAAATTAAAAAAACTTTAGTCTTATCATCTATATTATGTATACATAGCTATAGGTACATATAAAATTATATCGCATACGATAGGCAGGCCGCACGTTTTCACTGGATATTTTGAAGGGAGACATACGTCAGTTACATTTCAACTTAATTCCCAGTACTGTAACTCGTCGGCCAAGGAAGAGATATGTCTCTCGTAGTGTTGCTCATCCTGAAGTGTTGAAAATACAAAAATTAAAAAACAATCTCACAAATAAATTGATAGATCAAACTCAAGAGAAAAGTAAGGTAAAACGAACCTCGACGTAATTTTCGTCGTATTCTTCCGCAGGCTCCTCCTCGCACGGTTTTGTGCGGCAGAGCTCGTTGTCTACTTGACCAAGCTCGTACCATATCATCTTGTTGATATCTTGTTTGATATCATCGGATGCTGTCATCAGCATGTCGGTGACCTCAGTTAGGACATCATGAGCCTGCTGTAGTACACCCGGTAAACGCTCATGAGGTCATTGTTACAATAAAAGCGAAACGTGAAGTCCTGTGCCAAGGCTTGTGCATACGATACTAAAACCTATAAAAGTAATGTGAAAAACATTAATGAAACTAGTGAATTTTAACATATAATTACATTTAAAATACTGCCCATGCAACATTTGTGACTGCATTTAACCGGGCCTGATACCATTACATTGCTACTATGGTCGCATGAAAAATTTTCAATCATTTCCTCGAATTTATCTATGCAAGTGAAATAGTTAGGGAGAGGTCAGTGTGATGATTTTCCACTAAAATTGATTATATTATTTTCAAGTTTCCCTACATAATGAAATCTCTTTATTCTAAATAGTAGTATACTAGTGTTTAACGAGTGTCCATCATAAATCTACTTTAAATCAATAAAAAGCCTTCATCAAATTTCTTCTAGATCTCAATCAGAGATACAAGTATTGTTCAACAATGCTAGCTCTACGACGTGCAGTTACCGAGATATTTCAAGCAATTCGTAAAAATTGTTGATAAAATTTCATTTAACGGTAGGAGCAAAGTAGCTCCCGTATCATATCGAGTCCATTTTGGATACAGAAAGTTCTGGACATGTAAAGTAATGGCACAAAGTTACTTTGTTCGTCTGATTAGAAACCTTGAATTGCTCCCGACGAAATCTTTTTCTACATTTAAAAGTCAAAAAGTCAATAAGAATGTAATATGAATGTATACGTACTTTTCCTTTGGCGTACTTCCCCACGATGCATTTGTAAGGTTCTAAAATGTCGATAGCCGCTTGAAATTGGCCTTTTTGCTTGTGGTCCTCAACCACTTGCATTATACTTTCTTTCTTTCCATTTCGGACATCATCATGTTGACTTTAGGGAAGATTATGACACGTTTACGACGAACGGGCTAGAAGTTAGGCGGTGTCCGAAAGGCAAGTTAGGTATTCCGTGAATAAAGTCCACTTGTTTCTTGTGACCGAACAGTTGCGGATGCTCGGTTAGACGGAAATGTAGGAAATGTAAAAATTTCACTGTGTCTCCAAATTGTACACGAACACTTGAAATGCGTCACTATTACTGAGAATACGTCAGGCAATTCGACTATTGTTGACTCTGGATACTACAGCGGTATGAACTGGTCAAGATCCAATAGCTAACTGTGCAGCGCGTCCATGCGGCTCCGCATATAAACTATTTTACTACAGGATCTGTTAAAGGTTATTATAGAAATGAGAGGGGAAAAAGTGAAAGTGGCCCTAACGCTAAGTAGTAATGTTATGCAGAAGGAGAAACTTGGTTAAGCCTGCCATCCTGGAACAAATGCCTTACAAATCTGCACTATACTTGCGCCTAATGTCGCTAGTAATATTTTGACAAAAAAAAAAAGAAAACAGAATGACAAAAAAAACTACGCCATTTTAAATTCTTCCTTATTCTTAATGTTTATTTTTTTTTATTGGTATATATGAAATTACAACAAATAGTCATTTACTTAACAATTAAACATTTATTTATATCCTCTAATTATTTACAATGAAATCAGTAGTGCCGCAGGTTACATATTATTAGGTTTATAATACAAAAAAGGTTCGGCTGAATTTTCCTTCTCTGATGTGCCAATAGTATATTCTTCCGCCGAGAAAGTCACATGACGCCAGTTGTGGTTCTAATAGTCATACACTTACGTTTAAAAAGAATATTAAAAATTATTTTACGAATAGGTTATATACACGTTAATACAATAATAGAAATCACGTACATCGAGCATGAAAACACAATCACTGGATTACGAGGAATAAATCGGCTTCTCGATCTCAAATGAAGTCCCAGTAACACTAATCTATAAGCAAGGAATCGATATTGTTTCGGTCGTTATAGTTATTCTAAAAATTAAAATTAAAAAAACTTTAGTCTTATCATCTATATTATGTATACATAGCTATAGGTACATATAAAATTATATCGCATACGATAGGCAGGCCGCACGTTTTCACTGGATATTTTGAAGGGAGACATACGTCAGTTACATTTCAACTTAATTCCCAGTACTGTAACTCGTCGGCCAAGGAAGAGATATGTCTCTCGTAGTGTTGCTCATCCTGAAGTGTTGAAAATACAAAAATTAAAAAAACAATCTCACAAATAAATTGATAGATCAAACTCAAGAGAAAAGTAAGGTAAAACGAACCTCGACGTAATTTTCGTCGTATTCTTCCGCAGGCTCCTCCTCGCACGGTTTTGTGCGGCAGAGCTCGTTGTCTACTTGACCAAGCTCGTACCATATCATCTTGTTGATATCTTGTTTGATATCATCGGATGCTGTCATCAGCATGTCGGTGACCTCAGTTAGGACATCATGAGCCTGCTGTAGTACACTCCGGTAAACGCTCATGAGGTCATTGTTACAATAAAAGCGAAACGTGAAGTCCTGTGCCAAGGCTTGTGCATACGATACTAAAACCTATAAAAGTAATGTGAAAAAACATTAATGAAACTAGTGAATTTTAACATATAATTACATTTAAAATACTGCCCATGCAACATTTGTGACTGCATTTAACCGGGCCTGATACCATTACATTGCTACTATGGTCGCATGAAAAATTTTCAATCATTTCCTCGAATTTATCTATGCAAGTGAAATAGTTAGGGAGAGGTCAGTGTGATGATTTTCCACTAAAATTGATTATATTATTTTCAAGTTTCCCTACATAATGAAATCTCTTTATTCTAAATAGTAGTATACTAGTGTTTAACGAGTGTCCATCATAAATCTACTTTAAATCAATAAAAAGCCTTCATCAAATTTCTTCTAGATCTCAATCAGAGATACAAGTATTGTTCAACAATGCTAGCTCTACGACGTGCAGTTACCGAGATATTTCAAGCAATTCGTAAAAATTGTTGATAAAATTTCATTTAACGGTAGGAGCAAAGTAGCTCCCGTATCATATCGAGTCCATTTTGGATACAGAAAGTTCTGGACATGTAAAGTAAAGGCCAAAAGTTACTTTGTTCGTCTGATTAGAAACCTTGAATTGCTCCCGACGAAATCTTTTTCTACATTTAAAAGTCAAAAAGTCAATAAGAATGTAATATGAATGTATACGTACTTTTCCTTTGGCGTACTTCCCCACGATGCATTTGTAAGGTTCTAAAATGTCGATAGCCGCTTGAAATTGGCCTTTTTGCTTGTGGTCCTCAACCACTTGCATTATACTTTCTCTTTCCATTTCGGACATCATCATGTTGACTTTAGGGAAGATTATGACACGTTTACGACGAACGGGCTAGAAGTTAGGCGGTGTCCGAAAGGCAAGTTAGGTATTCCGTGAATAAAGTCCACTTGTTTCTTGTGACCGAACAGTTGCGGATGCGTTCGGTTAGACGGAAATGTAGGAAATGTAAAAATTTCACTGTGTCTCCAAATTGTACACGAACACTTGAAATGCGTCACTATTACTGAGAATACGTCAGGCAATTCGACTATTGTTGACTGACTCTGGATACTACAGCGGTATGAACTGGTCAAGATCCAATAGCTAACTGTGCAGCGCGTCCATGCGGCTCCGCATATAAACTATTTTACTACAGGATCTGTTAAAGGTTATTATAGAAATGAGAGGGGAAAAAGTGAAAGTGGCCCTAACGCTAAGTAGTAATGTTATGCAGAAGGAGAAACTTGGTTAAGCCTGCCATCCTGGAACAAATGCCTTACAAATCTGCACTATACTTGCGCCTAATGTCGCTAGTAATATTTTGACAAAAAAAAAAAGAAAACAGAATGACAAAAAAAACTACGCCATTTTAAATTCTTCCTTATTCTTAATGTTTATTTTTTTATTGGTATATATGAAATTACAACAAATAGTCATTTACTTAACAATTAAACATTTATTTATATCCTCTAATTATTTACAATGAAATCAGTAGTGCCGCAGGTTACATATTATTAGGTTTATAATACAAAAAAGGTTCGGCTGAATTTTCCTTCTCTGATGTGCCAATAGTATATTCTTCCGCCGAGAAAGTCACATGACGCCAGTTGTGGTTCTAATAGTCATACACTTACGTTTAAAAAGAATATTAAAAATTATTTTACGAATAGGTTATATACACGTTAATACAATAATAGAAATCACGTACATCGAGCATGAAAACACAATCACTGGATTACGAGGAATAAATCGGCTTCTCGATCTCAAATGAAGTCCCAGTAACACTAATCTATAAGCAAGGAATCGATATTGTTTCGGTCGTTATAGTTATTCTAAAAATTAAAATTAAAAAAAAACTTTAGTCTTATCATCTATATTATGTATACATAGCTATAGGTACATATAAAATTATATCGCATACGATAGGCAGGCCGCACGTTTTCACTGGATATTTTGAAGGGAGACATACGTCAGTTACATTTCAACTTAATTCCCAGTACTGTAACTCGTCGGCCAAGGAAGAGATATGTCTCTCGTAGTGTTGCTCATCCTGAAGTGTTAAAATACAAAAATTAAAAAAACAATCTCACAAATAAATTGATAGATCAAACTCAAGAGAAAAGTAAGGTAAAACGAACCTCGACGTAATTTTCGTCGTATTCTTCCGCAGGCTCCTCCTCGCACGGTTTTGTGCGGCAGAGCTCGTTGTCTACTTGACCAAGCTCGTACCATATCATCTTGTTGATATCTTGTTTGATATCATCGGATGCTGTCATCAGCATGTCGGTGACCTCAGTTAGGACATCATGAGCCTGCTGTAGTACACTCCGGTAAACGCTCATGAGGTCATTGTTACAATAAAAGCGAAACGTGAAGTCCTGTGCCAAGGCTTGTGCATACGATACTAAAACCTATAAAAGTAATGTGAAAAAACATTAATGAAACTAGTGAATTTTAACATATAATTACATTTAAAATACTGCCCATGCAACATTTGTGACTGCATTTAACCGGGCCTGATACCATTACATTGCTACTATGGTCGCATGAAAAATTTTCAATCATTTCCTCGAATTTATCTATGCAAGTGAAATAGTTAGGGAGAGGTCAGTGTGATGATTTTCCACTAAAATTGATTATATTATTTTCAAGTTTCCCTACATAATGAAATCTCTTTATTCTAAATAGTAGTATACTAGTGTTTAACGAGTGTCCATCATAAATCTACTTTAAATCAATAAAAAGCCTTCATCAAATTTCTTCTAGATCTCAATCAGAGATACAAGTATTGTTCAACAATGCTAGCTCTACGACGTGCAGTTACCGAGATATTTCAAGCAATTCGTAAAAATTGTTGATAAAATTTCATTTAACGGTAGGAGCAAAGTAGCTCCCGTATCATATCGAGTCCATTTTGGATACAGAAAGTTCTGGACATGTAAAGTAATGGCACAAAGTTACTTTGTTCGTCTGATTAGAAACCTTGAATTGCTCCCGACGAAATCTTTTTCTACATTTAAAAGTCAAAAAGTCAATAAGAATGTAATATGAATGTATACGTACTTTTCCTTTGGCGTACTTCCCACGATGCATTTGTAAGGTTCTAAAATGTCGATAGCCGCTTGAAATTGGCCTTTTTGCTTGTGGTCCTCAACCACTTGCATTATACTTTCTCTTTCCATTTCGGACATCATCATGTTGACTTTAGGGAAGATTATGACACGTTTACGACGAACGGGCTAGAAGTTAGGCGGTGTCCGAAAGGCAAGTTAGGTATTCCGTGAATAAAGTCCACTTGTTTCTTGTGACCGAACAGTTGCGGATGCGTTCGGTTAGACGGAAATGTAGGAAATGTAAAAATTTCACTGTGTCTCCAAATTGTACACGAACACTTGAAATGCGTCACTATTACTGAGAATACGTCAGGCAATTCGACTATTGTTGACTCTGGATACTACAGCGGTATGAACTGGTCAAGATCCAATAGCTAACTGTGCAGCGCGTCCATGCGGCTCCGCATATAAACTATTTTACTACAGGATCTGTTAAAGGTTATTATAAAATGAGAGGGAAAAAGTGAAAGGGGCCCTAACGCTAAGTAGTAATGTTATGCAGAAGGAGAAACTTGGTTAAGCCTGCCATCCTGGAACAAATGCCTTACAAATCTGCACTATACTTGCGCCTAATGTCGCTAGTAATATTTTGACAAAAAAAAAAAAGAAAACAGAATGACAAAAAAAACTACGCCATTTTAAATTCTTCCTTATTCTTAATGTTTATTTTTTTTTATTGGTATATATGAAATTACAACAAATAGTCATTTACTTAACAATTAAACATTTATTTATATCCTCTAATTATTTACAATGAAATCAGTAGTGCCGCAGGTTACATATTATTAGGTTTATAATACAAAAAAGGTTCGGCTGAATTTTCCTTCTCTGATGTGCCAATAGTATATTCTTCCGCCGAGAAAGTCACATGACGCCAGTTGTGGTTCTAATAGTCATACACTTACGTTTAAAAAGAATATTAAAAATTATTTTACGAATAGGTTATATACACGTTAATACAATAATAGAAATCACGTACATCGAGCATGAAAACACAATCACTGGATTACGAGGAATAAATCGGCTTCTCGATCTCAAATGAAGTCCCAGTAACACTAATCTATAAGCAAGGAATCGATATTGTTTCGGTCGTTATAGTTATTCTAAAAATTAAAATTAAAAAAAAACTTTAGTCTTATCATCTATATTATGTATACATAGCTATAGGTACATATAAAATTATATCGCGATAGGCAGGCCGCACGTTTTCACTGGATATTTTGAAGGGAGACATACGTCAGTTACATTTCAACTTAATTCCCAGTACTGTAACTCGTCGGCCAAGGAAGAGATATGTCTCTCGTAGTGTTGCTCATCCTGAAGTGTTGAAAATACAAAAATTAAAAAAAAATCTCACAAATAAATTGATAGATCAAACTCAAGAGAAAAGTAAGGTAAAACGAACCTCGACGTAATTTTCGTCGTATTCTTCCGCAGGCTCCTCCTCGCACGGTTTTGTGCGGCAGAGCTCGTTGTCTACTTGACCAAGCTCGTACCATATCATCTTGTTGATATCTTGTTTGATATCATCGGATGCTGTCATCAGCATGTCGGTGACCTCAGTTAGGACATCATGAGCCTGCTGTAGTACACTCCGGTAAACGCTCATGAGGTCATTGTTACAATAAAAGCGAAACGTGAAGTCCTGTGCCAAGGCTTGTGCATACGATACTAAAACCTATAAAAGTAATGTGAAAAAACATTAATGAAACTAGTGAATTTTAACATATAATTACATTTAAAATACTGCCCATGCAACATTTGTGACTGCATTTAACCGGGCCTGATACCATTACATTGCTACTATGGTCGCATGAAAAATTTTCAATCATTTCCTCGAATTTATCTATGCAAGTGAAATAGTTAGGGAGAGGTCAGTGTGATGATTTTCCACTAAAATTGATTATATTATTTTCAAGTTTCCCTACATAATGAAATCTCTTTATTCTAAATAGTAGTATACTAGTGTTTAACGAGTGTCCATCATAAATCTACTTTAAATCAATAAAAAGCCTTCATCAAATTTCTTCTAGATCTCAATCAGAGATACAAGTATTGTTCAACAATGCTAGCTCTACGACGTGCAGTTACCGAGATATTTCAAGCAATTCGTAAAAATTGTTGATAAAATTTCATTTAACGGTAGGAGCAAAGTAGCTCCCGTATCATATCGAGTCCATTTTGGATACAGAAAGTTCTGGACATGTAAAGTAATGGCACAAAGTTACTTTGTTCGTCTGATTAGAAACCTTGAATTGCTCCCGACGAAATCTTTTTCTACATTTAAAAGTCAAAAAGTCAATAAGAATGTAATATGAATGTATACGTACTTTTCCTTTGGCGTACTTCCCCACGATGCATTTGTAAGGTTCTAAAATGTCGATAGCCGCTTGAAATTGGCCTTTTTGCTTGTGGTCCTCAACCACTTGCATTATACTTTCTCTTTCCATTTCGGACATCATCATGTTGACTTTAGGGAAGATTATGACACGTTTACGACGAACGGGCTAGAAGTTAGGCGGTGTCCGAAAGGCAAGTTAGGTATTCCGTGAATAAAGTCCACTTGTTTCTTGTGACCGAACAGTTGCGGATGCGTTCGGTTAGACGGAAATGTAGGAAATGTAAAAATTTCACTGTGTCTCCAAATTGTACACGAACACTTGAAATGCGTCACTATTACTGAGAATACGTCAGGCAATTCGACTATTGTTGACTCTGGATACTACAGCGGTATGAACTGGTCAAGATCCAATAGCTAACTTTGCAGCGCGTCCATGCGGCTCCGCATATAAACTATTTTACTACAGGATCTGTTAAAGGTTATTATAGAAATGAGAGGGGAAAAAGTGAAAGTGGCCCTAACGCTAAGTAGTAATGTTATGCAGAAGGAGAAACTTGGTTAAGCCTGCCATCCTGGAACAAATGCCTTACAAATCTGCACTATACTTGCGCCTAATGTCGCTAGTAATATTTTGACAAAAAAAAAAAGAAAACAGAATGACAAAAAAAACTACGCCATTTTAAATTCTTCCTTATTCTTAATGTTTATTTTTTTTTATTGGTATATATGAAATTACAACAAATAGTCATTTACTTAACAATTAAACATTTATTTATATCCTCTAATTATTTACAATGAAATCAGTAGTGCCGCAGGTTACATATTATTAGGTTTATAATACAAAAAAGGTTCGGCTGAATTTTCCTTCTCTGATGTGCCAATAGTATATTCTTCCGCCGAGAAAGTCACATGACGCCAGTTGTGGTTCTAATAGTCATACACTTACGTTTAAAAAGAATATTAAAAATTATTTTACGAATAGGTTATATACACGTTAATACAATAATAGAAATCACGTACATCGAGCATGAAAACACAATCACTGGATTACGAGGAATAAATCGGCTTCTCGATCTCAAATGAAGTCCCAGTAACACTAATCTATAAGCAAAGCAAGGAATCGATATTGTTTCGGTCGTTATAGTTATTCTAAAAATTAAAATTAAAAAAAAACTTTAGTCTTATCATCTATATTATGTATACATAGCTATAGGTACATATAAAATTATATCGCATACGATAGGCAGGCCGCACGTTTTCACTGGATATTTTGAAGGAGACATACGTCAGTTACATTTCAACTTAATTCCCAGTACTGTAACTCGTCGGCCAAGGAAGAGATATGTCTCTCGTAGTGTTGCTCATCCTGAAGTGTTGAAAATACAAAAATTAAAAAAACAATCTCACAAATAAATTGATAGATCAAACTCAAGAGAAAAGTAAGGTAAAACGAACCTCGACGTAATTTTCGTCGTATTCTTCCGCAGGCTCCTCCTCGCACGGTTTTGTGCGGCAGAGCTCGTTGTCTACTTGACCAAGCTCGTACCATATCATCTTGTTGATATCTTGTTTGATATCATCGGATGCTGTCATCAGCATGTCGGTGACCTCAGTTAGACATCATGAGCCTGCTGTAGTACACTCCGGTAAACGCTCATGAGGTCATTGTTACAATAAAAGCGAAACGTGAAGTCCTGTGCCAAGGCTTGTGCATACGATACTAAAACCTATAAAAGTAATGTGAAAAAACATTAATGAAACTAGTGAATTTTAACATATAATTACATTTAAAATACTGCCCATGCAACATTTGTGACTGCATTTAACCGGGCCTGATACCATTACATTGCTACTATGGTCGCATGAAAAATTTTCAATCATTTCCTCGAATTTATCTATGCAAGTGAAATAGTTAGGGAGAGGTCAGTGTGATGATTTTCCACTAAAATTGATTATATTATTTTCAAGTTTCCCTACATAATGAAATCTCTTTATTCTAAATAGTAGTATACTAGTGTTTAACGAGTGTCCATCATAAATCTACTTTAAATCAATAAAAAGCCTTCATCAAATTTCTTCTAGATCTCAATCAGAGATACAAGTATTGTTCAACAATGCTAGCTCTACGACGTGAAGTTACCGAGATATTTCAAGCAATTCGTAAAAATTGTTGATAAAATTTCATTTAACGGTAGGAGCAAAGTAGCTCCCGTATCTTATCGAGTACATTTTGGATACAGAAAGTTCTGGACATGTAAAGTAATGGCACAAAGTTACTTTGTTCGTCTGATTAGAAACCTTGAATTGCTCCCGACGAAATCTTTTTCTACATTTAAAAGTCAAAAAGTCAATAAGAATGTAATATGAATGTATACGTACTTTTCCTTTGGCGTACTTCCCCACGATGCATTTGTATGGTTCTAAAATGTCGATAGCAGTTTGAAACTGGCCTTTTTGCTTGTGATCCTCAACCACTCGCATTATATTTTCCCTTTCCATTTCGGACATCATCATGTTGACTTAGGGAAGATTATGACACGTTTACGACGCACGGGCTAGAAGTTATGTGGTGTCCGAAAGGCAAATTACGTTTTTCGTGAAAAAGTCCGCTTGTTACTTGGGATTCTGCAGTTGCGTATGTTTCAAGTTAGATGCAAATATAGGAAATGTGAAAATTTCACTGTGTCCAAATTGTACACGAGCACTTGAAATGAGTCACTATTACTGAGAATACGTCAGGCAATTCGACTACTGTTGACTCTGGATACTACACCGGTATGCACTGGTCAAGAACCAATAGCTAACTGTGCAGCGCGTCCATGTGGCATCGCTTATAAACTGTTTTACTACAGGTTCTGCTACAGGTTATTATAGGAAAGGGAGGGGCAAAGGTGAAAGTGACGCCGAACGCTAAGTAGTGATGCTACACATAACTAAAAATCTAATTAAGTCCAGCCCACTTGCTACATTACCTTTCAATTGCATGGGACTGAAAATTTGAGCACTAAATGGGCAACGCTCATTGTAGAACATATTCTATATTATCGGCGATTATAAAGGGACGATCTATTTTCAGCGACCGAAGCATTGGAAGAGTTATTTATTTACATTTCTTATTGCCATACTTTCTTTAACCGTCCACGTTCTGAACTTCATGTGGGACAGTTTCTATTGCCCGATTTTAATGTAATTAACTTAACTCTTAAATAATAATATATTTTAATTATAATAATGAATATGATTTAAAGTAACATTTAATAAATTAAAAATAAACAAAAGGAAATTTAAAAATTAATATTACTAATTAAAATAAATTATAATAGTAAAAAATTCTTGTAATAAAAATTAAAATAACATTAATTTAAAACTTATTGTATAATTAGATACATTGAATATTTGGCTATAGTATAATAGAAATATTTTTGACAATATGAAGAAAACTTCGAAAGATAAGGTTTGACGTATTTGTTGTAGAGTGTATGAACTATGTAAACCACCGTAACATTGGCACCATTATATTTTATCTTTTCTGGATATATTTTTCGTCAGCAGGGGGTAAGAAGATATTACAGATTAGCAATATAGATTAAAGTATTTAACATTCGTAAATACATTTTCTAGAGCGACTTACGAAATTGATTGCTTTTAAAACGCGCCCATTATAACTAACTAGTTAATGATTATTTCAATGTGGATATTGTTATTATTTTATGTCTTAAAATCTCATAATAGATTCAAACTCGAAATATACGTTAATTGTCGTTGTTTTTTATTTATGAATCAATAACATCTAACCAAAAAACATCCTTCTTAACAGATAAGTCCGGTCGTCAGGATGAACAAATATTATTGTTGCTTATGGTTCATCAGATATCTTGTGATGTGAGCTCGTCTTAAGAAATACGTACTCGGAATTAATTCAATTTTTTATCTTTTGAAAATAAACTTTGTAATTTGGTTAATGAAAAATTTGGGAGAAAAATTTAAAAAAATAGCTTAACAAATTGAAATACGTTAGTTCGCTAGTTCCTTTGAATTGTACTCGAGGCTAATTCTTTGCAATAATTCTTACGGAAACAGCAAATTTCCGGAATATTAACGGAAATTCGTAAAATTTATGATTTTGAAAATTAAAGTTTACTAAAGTTCGGTTTTTATAACTAATTATTTTGCTATTATTTCTCTATTTTTATTTTTGTTCCTATTTGAGAACATAACTGCACTCTATCACAACTCCGTTTCCTGTATTTGGTTATACGAAACTTATTCAAAGCAATAACTTGCCATATTCATGCAATTGATTTTCAGGTATATCTTCCTTTTGTTATTGTGGTAAGGACGTCTTGCAACATGTAGGAATGTAAAAATGGTTGTATCTCATTGAGTCTCTTTCTCTCTCTCTCTCTCTCTCTCTCTCTCTCTCTCTCTCTCTCTTTCAATTTGGATCATATACAAGTCGTCTGGCGATAAAGTTATTTATATTCCTACACGATCATTGCAGCATGATGGAGAGCGAGTGATCGAGATGGTCAAGGGAGGTTGGGGACAATCGTTTTCCTCACTGCTCCACTTCTTGGGGGCATTCGTATATTACTACGACAGTTAAACATGAGTATTTATATTAAGATATTGAGCTATTTATAAAAGGGATCGTTTTATTGTTTGCAAAGTCGTACAGAAAGCGAACTTCCTTTAACGGTATTAGAATTCGTTTTGCATACTTTTATATACAGGCCATTTTATGAGAAAATGTATTGTTTTATTTACTGTAACAATACGATCGTCATTCAAACCCCAACCGCTATTCCCAATAATCGTGTCAATACATAAGTTACGTAAATAAAATGGTGAGTGTTAATGCTGTTGAGAAACTGGATAGACAAAAATAATATGCGAAAAGGGGAACACAATAATAAAGAATTGTACGTTGTCTCGACAACAACGTAAGATGAGTTTTATGAGTAATAAGCATTATTTTATTTTATGGTCAAAATATTTATACTTTATACTTGGTTCATGTTTTTTGTTTATTATTTTATTTTCGGTATGAGTCACTGGTAGAATCATATTTTAGAGGACAATAATTTTACACAAATAACCGGCTTCGTAAAATCTAAAATATAAATAAATAAAT
This sequence comes from Chouioia cunea, assembly GCA_030064505.1. Classification (NCBI taxonomy): domain Eukaryota; kingdom Metazoa; phylum Arthropoda; class Insecta; order Hymenoptera; family Eulophidae; genus Chouioia; species Chouioia cunea. The sequence continues at coordinate 20,661,067 of JAOPFQ010000003.1, read as the reverse complement.
GTCATATTCAAACTTTATTTTTATCCTATTTTGTTATGAATACATTTAATTTACAAATGAAACTATAACACCAACAAATTGAAATATGCTACAAGCATTTTAAGAGCATTCGTCTATGACAGTCGTGTGCTTAGTTGGGGTAGCGATCGATGAAAAAAAACAACAAATTCAATTCAAAAGTCAGTTGATGTCGACGAAAGGGAAAGAGGATAAAACATGCCTCACTCAAGGAAGCCTCCTTTATCAGACACTCTCATCGCATTTCTATCCTAAGTAAGCTGAAAAGGAGGAGCCGCATATCAAAGGCAATTAGCGTCGTTGTTGTTGACGTCGAGGAGAAAGCTTTTTACACGGGTGGTATCGTGCATTGTGCGCTGCTTAGGGTTCGATGCTCATTGGATCACAGAGAGATATTTGTCGTTCGGTTATATTATAGCGTGTACGAACTGGCGTCAAATAAACCTTCTAGAATTTCGATCAACTATTTGTTCTCTAATTTATTGAGCATTCTGTTTTATCCTTTTTTTTACCGTTAATTAGTCTTCTGCGTTCACACACTGACAGTTTTTAAAATATACAATATATAAATGCATGTAAAGATTTAAAAGTAAATATGGAGTTATTCAGTATATTTTTTATATATAATAGATACTGCGAGTTTTTATTAGCTATTAAGGTTGGGTAAAGAATTGCACAAAATTTATTTGTGGTGAAATAGAAAAAAAAGTATAATAGAATACATCTAAAATTTGACCAACATATAGCAGAAATATTTGTCTCAATTTGTATAAAACTTCGAGAAGTACGGTCTGACAAACGAGTTGCATTACCTCCGAAGTGCACTGTCGCGCTGACGTCATAAAATTTACCTTTTTCTCAATTGATAATGTGACAGCAGAAGGTAAGACGGAGTCATGGATTTCCCACTTAGATCTACCTGTACGTGTCAATCCTTACCAAGTATACAATTTAGATTTATTGTTTCTCCAATATTCTGATCTTGGTTTAGATCGTCGATTAAAAAATGTTTACTTTATATGTGGCTTTTCTATGATACTAACAAAGTCTAAATGTGCTCTTCTAATACATAATATGTAGATGTAATGTCAATTTACATAATTAAATCTGTGAGCCAAACATAAACAATAAAGCTTGACTCTTCATCATCCTCTTTTATAATAGGGATTTGTTTGGAGTGGGGTATTACAGATTCCCTAAGAATAGCAGTTATAGCAAGTAAATGGTTAAATATAATATGAGGATTTTGCTTTCTCAGTTAATAACGCTCTTCTACGACACTTTTGAAACTCATGAAACTTTTTGCTTCCAACGATTCATACAATATTGGCAAGTGTAATATAAGTACAAAGCTTAAATACTAACATTGAAAAAAGCTTAACACAGGTACAATTTGATAAAAACTGGAGCGCCAGAAATATTTTTTGTATTACGACAAAATTAAATTGCGATATATATGTTCAAACAAGCCATTAAACTTTCCGGCACAAAAAAATAAAGAAGAAAACAATCATCGCTGGCATTTCCTTTGCAACTTTGAAAAAGTACACCGACTCCCACAGTGGTTGAACACCAGTTCACTGTATTGCAGAATGGCGCGCAAGTTTTACTTTCGCAATACATATATACGCCACTATGTACGTCAATTTTTTGTGTCTTCAATACTGCAACGTTCTTTATCTACTCTGTTCAAAATTTCAGCCACGTTTTCATTCATTTTTCGAGAACCTGGTATGTAACTAGCGAATATTCTGCAAATGCCTACATGATCGCAAAATCCAATCGAGAATCATTTAAAGACAACAAAATAATAACGAAACCTCGCGAGGAGAAGGTAACGAGCTCGCACGCTCGAGATTTACGAAGCCCATTATCAATGCCGTTACCCTAGGGAAACATCTTTTCGTCCAGAAAAAGAAAGGATTATTACAGCGGAAGAGAAAGAGAATAACGCACACGTCATTTTTTTAGCTTTCTTGGCTTAGGAATGTTGTTACAGTGTTGCGAATGTATTCGCGTTATAGAGAAAACTACGCAAAATATTCTCGTTTGTCATTCGCTGTTCTATCGATCTCTGTTGGCTCATTGCTTCAATAAATATGGATATATTTGCGTGAAATTTTGAAACGCATCGACTTAAAATTCCAGTAGTAGAATTTTCTTTATTATCTTACTAGTTAACAACAAGCACGTTGCACGCACACTCATTTCGTTTGCTTTTCTATTTTTTCAGTTATGTTTGATAACTTAATTATCTCTACTTTTTCTGTTTTTTTTTTATAAAATCATAATACCACTGAATTTAAAATACTATTTTGAGGTTAGGCTTTTCGATATACTCCATGCACATACGTATTTATAATGTGCATCTTCTTCAACCAATCAGATCACGAATAAACTGACTTCACTTTCCAAATCGTCACTTGTTTTATATAGCAATATAGGATTGTATTTTGAGTGCTTTCTGCGTAAGTCGTACCTTGTTGCGAAAACCACACACATATATAAATTCAATATACTCTAGGGCGCTATACATATAATAATAAAAACTAACCAGATGCGTAACCAACAAGTAAACTCGAGGCATACGTTGTAATCGTATACCTAATCCAGCAAGCACACATAACATCCTCATTTTTATAATCCGAAAAGGTACATATACACGTTGCATTCTCCACTTTAACATGGCATACGTACACACGCGTGCACTAATCTTCATAGATTTTTATTCGTCGTGTAAGTTTTCAATTAACATTGGAATGACCATAAAACGTGCGAATCAATTTCCATAATGAATATGCTCTCTCTCTCTCTCTCTCTCTCTCTCTCTCTCTCTCTCTCTCTACTCTACTCTCTCTTTTTTGCACCGTAATCAAAGCCGAGTCAATATTCAATTATACACAGCTCTCTTACCTAGCATGCAACGCGATACAAGAGAAAATAATAACGGCGATTGATCTTGTATATTATATGTATACACTTACTTGCTGCACCAAGCGACAAAATCGTGGATTTGACAGAACGGGGGTACTGGTCTTGTATGGAGGTTCGTTTATATAATATATGTCAAAAACAGAGATGCCCGTGCTTTTGATGTGGCGCATCATATGCTTCGTTATATTTTTTGTTTGATAACGTCTGGGCGTTCATTTGGTAGACCGTCTTTATCGCGTTATTGAATTATATACTTTGGAGGCTATATTGGTGCTGGGTAATTAATGTAATAAGCAAATAGTCGAAGGTTTTTACACGTGTGATCAAAGGAGTCAATTCTAGACAAGCGTAATTATGAAATAAATTTCTATTTTTTTAAACACGCCACATCTACATTGTAGTAATTGAAAAAAAATCAATCTTACGAACGATTTATTATCTTGTTCAAATAAATTGATACTTTTGTATTAATTAAAATTATTGTTTATTAACCAACCCCACGGTGGCGATAATAAGGTAGCACGTCAGTTAATTTGAGGAAACACGCATACCCTATCGAAACGAGTAATTGACAAACGTAAAAGACTTGCTGGTGTTTTGCCACGACAACGAACGAGCCGAAATGCTCGTTTATTATATCAATCCAGTTTAGCTATTAAACGCATCGATACGTGACCATAACTATATACCTTGAAACATTTAAGTGCGTTATTACTTGCTTTCGACGTCTGTTTTCTCGAGTAGTGTTGTACAACGTGAAACGTGTATGTAGTAATGTGAAATAATCGTTCCTATTAATTACCCCCAACAATAGAAAAATGACAGGAAGTAAGAGAGAGAGAAAGAGAATGGGACCTTGATATCTTTTAAAATGATGGTGTATTTAGTTAAGCGACTTATCACTGACGCGTCAGATTTTTGGTTCGTTGAATAATCACTGATTAGTTTAATTTTTTGTTTTAAGGACTTGACTTACTCCGTTTGCATACTTGACGTGTTACAGTTTGGTGTGTACGATTGCTGGTCACCTTGTGCGGATTTAGCGTATGACAGGCCTTACAAAATAATATATAAATTTGTTTTTTTTCCACAGAGTCAAAAATTTAATTTTAGTTGGCTATTATAAGCCAAAATAGTTATATATTTTTATCCACTTAGTACGCGAACTAACGAATCATATGCAGTGATTTGAGGATAAATGAAACATTTTTTAAGTTTTCGGCACAGACACTAATTATATAAAAAATAATTAGAATTTGAAAAGAAATGTATCAAACACGAGCATAACCTAATTTTATATGTGTTTGATGCTTTTTGTTTTTCTGATATTATAAATATTTTCTATGAGATATTTTTGAAGCGATATCACATATATACATCACTAAATAAATAATTGTCGCTGTGCATACGTATTTCAAAGCACGAAAATGGGTTATAAGTGAAAGAAAAATACATCGTCAAAGGTATTTCATTAAAAATATTTGAAAAGAGCCTTTTTTGCTTTTTACTCCGGGATTCCCCACGAGCTTTAATTTCTGTTTGCTCGTTTGAAGAAACGAGTCGGATAAGTTTACTTTATTCACGCGCACGGTAGCCGCAGAAATACTCGTTCGTGTATATATATGTATGAGAATTTGGTGTGCACAAGAACATACAGAAAAAATGACAACAATTGACAATGATTCCTACTATTTCAAGGCATATGGAAGCGCTCAAGTGTACAACACTGATTTATATATACGTCTCTAAGTTAAGCGTCTTTATTTTTTTTTTCCTCTTTGTGCCACACTTCATCGGCCAGCACTTTAAGTTTGTCGGCCAATGTATGTGTTAGCAAAAATAACTTTTAACGAAGCGAGAAACTCGAAAACGAGGAAGAGAGAGAGTGTGAAAATCTTTCTTTTTAATGAGTGCTTTTAATTTTTATTAACATTATCTTCTAAATAGCTTTTAATGAAATTGAAGTTTGAGGTAGAGATGAACTTCGATTTCTTAGAAATTTACGTGAAGGAATTACAGATCATTAAATTTCAAATTAATGCGTTGAATATGAAAATCTTATTCATTACAAAACTGGTTTGATTTGTGTTAATCTTGGATTGAAATGACTTGATCTGTGTTTGTAATATAAAAAAATCACCACTGTAATTTTAATACAATGACAAAAATTCGTTTTCAAATATATTATTAAAGTATTAAAATACTTACAAATTGTACTTTATCCCAACAGTGTATCTCTTCTAGAAAAAAAAGAAGTATATTACTGGAAAATCACTAAAATTTTGTTATCCTTGCACTGCTAATTATCGTTACACGAATATGTATTCTGCGAACAGTAGTTAAAAAATGAACAATAGCCTCCACTTACTAATAACTTACGTCTTTATACTTAACAATACATGCGTGTTCTGTCGCAAACATAGAACTAGCGAACATACGTTGCCATTTAAAATTCGCTTTACGTTTATGTAATTTGTAGTGGGCTGACACACGAGGAGAAAAATGAAGACATCTAACTAATGATATTAAAATAAAAAAAGTCTACCGAAATGGTCGAATGCGTTAATCAATAAAGTTGCATAAAAAGCAATTTATGGACATCGATACACGAATGACGAATTTTCCAAAGACGAGATACCTGCTGCAGGATAAATTACGACACTCGAGGCGCTTCGCCAGGGAAACAACCTGTCGCTTCGAACGTGTGCTAATAGTCAAGGAGAGAGAGAGAGAGAGAGAGAGAGAGAGAGAGAGCCAAGGCCGCTGATGGAATGCAAGCGACTAGTAGCGAGCCTTACGGACGTTGCCCCTTGCACGCTCGAACAAACCTTCCTTTTTTTCTTCTTATCACGCATGGGAACTTAAATTTGTGTCGATCGAATTGAATTTTTTTCATTAAACCTGACCTACGTCGTTTATTTTTGGAATAGAAACTTAATTCGTAATGAAAGTGAATATTAAAAATGTAAGACATGGATATATTTATGCGATGTATCGTCGGCCATGTAGCTGTACATCGAACTTAGGCTAACGGATGAGCTTGATGCTCTTGAAAAATCGCGAATCCCGTTTGCAGTTACATTTACTCTCTAGATCATGCGGATTTTGGAATCGATTGATATTTCTCGAAATTGATCGATCTGGTGCATTTATATTACAGTTAGTCCCGGCTGCTTTAGTTGCTGAAGTGATCTATCATCAACATTTCCATTATTCACTGGTGACTTAATTAAAGTATTTTTTATATAATAAATACATTTGATGTATTAATGAATGAGATTTTTCGCTTGACTACGTCAAGACGATATTCAAAGTCAAGGAAAAAATATTCTTAATTGAAGAATCATGGGTGATAGATTCTCGCCACGTATCAATGATCATTGTAATTGCTTATTTTGTATTGGTATAATGTAAAAATACATTAAGACGCGATCATTTCATAACCATACTATATACCATTAGTGAAAATAGAAAAGAAGTATAGTCAGCAGCGTTTTGAAACAATGATTTATACCTGTACAATCGCGCGCAAGAGAGGGCATCGTAGATTGAAACAATAGCACGAAATCTTACTCAAGAAAGCCGCGCGCATACGGTCGTCATAAACAGAAATCTCATAGAGCATCGTATATAGCTCCATTGCAAAACTGATATCACTACGGCGTGCCAAATGATCGTCTCTCTCACGCGCGACTCCCACGGGCGATATTCCATCATCTGGAACTCATACTATACAGTGTACCCCGTTTTTCTTCTCTCTCTCTCTCTCTCTCTCTCTCTCTCTCTCAGTGCACCTGAGGTCATTTCCTCTCTCTCTCTCTCTCTCTCTTTTATTTCCTTTTCCCATCTCTAACGGATCTTTGCCGACGCGATCGATCTCTTACTTTGTGGACTTTCCATGAACCGTCGAAGCTTCGTAAGGTGGAAGCTAAACGGATTTATACAGTATTCGAGCTAGTCGAGGCATAAGTTCTGTAATGAGTTACGGGAAATGGCGTTGTTATGCATTAATGTTGTGTACAAGGAAAATCATTTGCCGTGCGCTATTACTGTAATTGCTCTAAGGGTTTCCGTGTTGCGAAAATCACGAACGTGTAGATTAATTTCCCATGAATGAATTATGAGCAATAGTGTGTAGAATTGTGATGAGCTTTCGTTACTCATTTTATTAACTAATAATTGCGATTTGTTTTTCCGTGGTATTATTTTTACAAAAAGAATCGCTTTTCGAGAAACTTTCAATTGAATGTTTCGAATTGATTTGACAATTGTTTCAAAACTCATTAGAATTGAAGTTAGAAACTTTTTTATTGCACTTTCTATCGCGTGCAATCAAAGTATTATAAAAATACTCGTCCGAGCATCGATTGCCGAACAAGCAATAAGCAAATATTCAAACGCGCTCACTTTTGCTTGCCATTACTTAATGCTGCGTTGTGAAAAGTGGAACGCACACTGTGCACGCTGATATTATTTGCTTGACGTGAACTGATACGTACAGAAGAAGTTATAGAACGGTCGTCGACTGTCTAAATCGATGGACGACTTTGAGGTAGCGCATGCACACGCAAGTACTCAAACCATGTTATTGGGGCGCTTGCGACTTAATTAATTCATATATAACGGCGAGGAAATCGACCAACGTGTTATACTGATTTTTTTTTCTTTATACACGAGAAATGTTCTTTTTTGCGTGTTTTTATCGTGTAAGTACGGCGTTATTTTAATTGCACGGACACGCTGAATGACAGGAAATTAATTGAGATGGATAAAGTCGATCGGACGGTAGCTCATTTGAAATGGAAATTACATTTTAATTTAACTCGAGTCTGAATTTTTTATCGGATTGTTTGATGGTTGAAGGGTACGATAATATTTTTGACTGCGAAAGATTTCATTGAAATGGGTCTTCAACGTGGCTCGCACTAAAAGATATTTATCTATAAATGGAGTAATAATAAGAACGTTGAACTTACTTTCTATTTTTACTTTTGATCTACTTTTCAAAAGTTCATATTTGAACACCGTTGCAACAGAAAAATTTTGAGAATAGGGTACACTAAATTCTTTAGAAATCTCGAGAAAGCGTTAATCAGACTTGCAACCTCTAACGAATAGACTAATTTCGCAACTAGCCCATAAGTTAATCTCATAAATGGTCCCGCTCGTGAATATTCGTTCACATTTTTACTGTGATACTCAACGTGAAACTATTTGATACGCGAATACTATGAAAATGTCGTTTATCTTTTTATCAATTCGTTCCGCACACTAATTGTGTTGTCTAATTGCAGATCTATCCCGTTACCATTACGAATCGCAGCTGGCCGAGGATTTAGCCGAGCTTGAGCAGGACCTTGAGTTTCAATTAGGTTCTCATCAGGGCAGTTTGCACGTACTTGAAAGGCGACGTCGTTCAGAACCAGCAGTCCCACGCGAGGATCCACAGGTGCCAGCGAAACCAAGCGAAACGGTCATAAGTACGAAATCCAGCTCGCCAAGTGTCAATGTCACTTATTCTACTCAAGATCAGAATGCCTCGAATGCATCAATCACAACAGTCACGCCCAAGATACAGCAGCAGCCTAACAAATCTACTACTGTGTCCACACCGATTGTCCCCAATAATGCAAGTGATACCGCCAAACAAAATGCTACAGTCGTGCCCGTCACACCCCTTGAATCACCGGTAAGAATTTTTCGTTTATTTTTATTGACGAGAAGAGGGAAGTGGATGCAGACTATTTAACGAATAATTTTACACGGCAGAAAATTCACGTATGGGCCAACCAGACTATGTGGGCAAACGTATCGACGACCCCGACACCGAACGGTGCTGTTACCGATGACGATCAAGATGGTTTCGAAGACGCCTACCCAACAATGTCGGACAAACTTCTTCATGACAATAATATCACAAAGACTGAGAACGATACTCATCTATATTATAACAGCACGTTCACCGTCGACGAGACTGTCGGTAGGAGTTATTGGGTCGATCTCGATAATCATCCCAATATTCAAGTCAATCCTCTGCTAAGTAGAAGTCATCGTAGAGCAGCTGTAAGTCCAGTTAAACTCCACTTAGAAAAATAATATTACGTTTGTACTTATCCCAAGCCTTAATTATTTGATTTTGCTCTCGCAGACTATAAAGTTGACATTCGACTTCCCGTTCTACGGTCACAAGGTTCGTAATATTACGATCGCCACAGGCGGTTTTCTTTACACGGGCGAATACGTGCACAGCTGGTTAGCTGCCACTCAATACATCGCACCGCTCATGGCCAATTTCGATACCACTCTCTCGAACGTTAGCAAAGTCAAGTATGCCGACAACGGTAAGCGTTTAACATCTTCGTACATATATACACGCAACTCGTTATCGCCTTCAAAAGTGTCACGCTCGTTTGATTTGTATTCCGCGCGAGTAAGTACGGAACAATGGATCGCATTGTCGGTCGTTATACTGGACATGATATAATAAATCTTGATACGAACCTTTAAGATAAAAAATAATCTTTGTTAAATACCCTCTTTATTTGTTGATATTTTTGTTCACGAAGAAACGTTTCAATTTTGCGTAAGGATCGTTGAAAAAGTAAGAAAGAAAATGATATATAAATATAGAAGCTGGCGCGTCTAAGAATGGACATCCGGTATTATTGTTATCTTGAAATGGCAAATTGCTTGGGGGAATTGCAGGAACGGCGTTCACCATCGAATGGGAGAATGTGCACTTGCAAGATAAGCCCAATGCCGGACCGTTCACCTTCCAAGTGACACTTCTGCAAAACGGTGATATCATATTCGTGTACGCGAAAATACCAGTCCTCGTCGAGAACATCGAGGACAAAGAGCACCCTGTTAAAATTGGCCTCAGCGACGCTTACATGATGGACAGAACCCACTATTGTAAGTATAACACGACGATCTCTCTGCCCGTCGAAGATTAAACCAGTTTAATTATTGCGTTTTCATTGCTGCCAACTATATATGTGTGTGTACATATATATATATCGGCATACTATTGTTTCTTTCAGAGATTCAGTACTGTAAACTTCAATATCGTAGACTAATTATGGAAGACAAAAATGAACGACCCGTTAATGTTGGTCTGCTAGTTTCAATCAGTTTGTTATTTCCGTATATAAATTTAAATCTCTCATTAACTAACAGACGACGATAAGACGATAATTGCGTTCGTTATATTTCACCTTGGCTATTATTAAAACAAAAATTCAATAACATTTCTTAATTGGGCGTGAATTTATAGTACTTTTTATATTATACGTGTCGTATTATACACGTCTTATCATGACAACGTTAATTCGGTATCTTACTCGAGTTTTTAATTAAATCAAGTAATGTCATGACGTGGACGAAGAAAATGAACCAATATCGGGAAATGAATATCCCACGAAAGATATATGTATTTAAGCAATCGTCAAAATCTCAGTTTTCTTAAGCCACTCGGGTCGTTCGACACTCGGCAAAGATGCAGGGTCAACATAGCCTGTTGCACCTGTCGCCGCTAGCTGAACTTTGGCGCTATGCCAAAATCTATAATCGGGTCGGTAGTTCGACTTGTTGGTCTTTTTCCTGCAATTATTTAAGGATTCGTTAGTTAATAACAGACGCGGATCTCGATTCCGCGAAAACGCTATACAATTTGCGCTGCCCGCCAACCTCTTTCTCATCTCGCCAAACGATGAATCAGTGGCGTTGCAGAGGTTGAGGCCGGTTACTACTACTGAGTCTCTGTGTGTGTATATATACGTATACATGCATTTGTTATGCGTGCGCGCGTCATTCAGCCGTGAGATCATTAATAAACTGTCTGCTGCATGCAAATTATTTCAATTGCTATTTATTTTTTCTTTGACGTATTAAACGAGAAATTTATGATAGATTTTTTACCGAGCTATGATCTTGCTTAATGATTTTTCCCATCTATTTGTTTATTTAATAATAAATCTTAAAAATGCATACGAGTTAAAAGAAAATGCTGACCGAAATGCTGACTAATCGAATCTGTTGCGCAATTTGTTTTAGAATGATGTAGGTATAAGTTGCAAAACACTACCCGTCGCTATAAAGATCAACAAATAAATGTCGATCCACATTTACGATTTTATGAATTGGATGCATACTTAAATATTATCTGTCAATATTTATAACATTCACTTTATTGATTCGAATATACATAACCCATAAAATGTCTCTATTAGGATTTAATTGTCGACTGCTTGAGGAACTGAACACCTAGTTAACTTTGCTAACAAATAATTAGATCGAACATAGAGCATATCACATGCGTGCGGCTTTTTCTATTTCGCTTCGTATTTTTATAGCAGTCACGCAAGAATAGTAAAAGTATATTTGTTAGTTATGTCATAAATACATTTTCATGATTAAACCTTTTCATTTATAAACAAGACGAATTCTTAAAATCGTTAGTATTTTTACTTAAAAAAGTGTCAATTACATAATCAAGAAACAACGGGGAAAAATCAATCCAATGATTTTGTACTGATTTTAATTTCAATTATTCATTGACTACTACAATGGCTCTAATTATATCGTTAATAATTCATTAACACGTTACAGTCACCCGACGAAAGACGATCTATGAATATCACCGGGTGAACTTTAATCGCCAGGACATCAAAAACTGGACATCGATTTACCTAACGGCTCTGCCAACGTGTTTGCAAGTTGAGAATTGTTCAGACTGCCTAACAAAAATCAAGGGATTCGAATGTAAATGGTGTCCAAAGCTGAACAAATGTAGCACTGGTACGTTCCGTTTTAGGCAGGAATGGCTGCAAAAAGGCTGCGACATGCATTACGTTAAGGATGTCGAGAAGTGTCCTGCGCCCGTGATCGGCTACGAAGAGCCTGTTGATAGAGCAGATCACCACACTGACGATCGGCCAGAGATCATTAAGAAATATGTTCCAAATCAACAGGCTATTGGACCGAACAACAGTCCTTTGGAACATCGTAAGTTTTTTTGTTCCTCTATGTTTTCCGTTGTTTTAGTTGAAAACACGAAATTCCGGTTTGCGAATCAAGTTGTTTTACATTTTCATAAGTTTATTTCTCGATCAAATTGTACGTTTGATCGATATTTCAAGTGTGATGGAAAAATTTGCATACAGATCGATTGAGAATTTATCGACATCTAAACTGAATATAATCCTACTTTTGCGTTGTAAATTCGAACGAAGTTTAGCTAGCCGGCGTTATCCAATTTCCACTTACTTTTCTTAAGATTTTGATTAACATTTATACATTTCTCAAAACTTGGGATAAAATTGCTTTGAAGCATTATTGAAATAGCATAAGCTCTCCAGAGCTCTATTCAAAGAATGGCAAAATAGTGTTCGCAAACGAACTTGAAAAGTTGTAGCTTGAACGCTCCGAATACCGCTACTCAACTCTGCTATATGTATTTTATATTTCTTTTTCAGCTCAAGGTAACATGAACATGAGCGTCTCTGGAATCATCGGCATTCTCTTCATAGTATCTCTTATTGTGGGACTAGGCGCATGGGCTGGTTACGCTTACCGCAACCCACATAGCACATCGGGACAAATGCTCATTCGGGTAAGCATTTCCTTTCCTTTTTTTTCTGTTATATCTCTTCTGTAGTAATGCGAGCTTATGCAAATACAAAGAATACTTGATTTTTGCGCTTGGGAATGAAATGATCTAATTTTATAATCAAAATGAAACTTGAATACGACTGAAGATTAATTTATCTGTAATTTTAAACTTCTTTAACGAGGACAAAAGTATACAGCAATTTATCGTCGGCGAGTCATCGTCGTTGTCGTCGGGCAATAATTTGCAATTACTCCGTGATAAAACGCAGCATAGTGTCGTGCGCAATGCTAAGGAAGAGTGCACTTCGGAGTCTTGCTCTATCTAATTACACGCTTTCCTGCTTGCAGTACCGACCAAGTCAATGGAGCTGGCGGCGAGGCGAGGCACGTTACACGGCCGCGACGATCCACATGTGATGCGACGCATAGCCAATAAGCAGCAGCGGCTGTAACGAAGCAACCGCAGCAGCAGCAGCAGCAGCAGCAGTCAGCAGTGTGTTTTGTTGAACTGTCGGACCAAATTATCAATTTTTTTCTTTCCTTTTGCCTCAATATTTCCTCGCCGGACGCTCTCTGATGCCCCCTCCCCCACAATGAACGCGCGTGATAACACGAAGAGAACAAAAAACACACACTTTCTCTCTCTCTCTCTCTCTCTCTCTCTCTCACACACACGCACACACACACATGTCCACATTTCCACATACAGATATTATACCTTCATTTCTCTCGCTCTCGGCTGATGCACTTTGATGCTCGTCGCTGAAGCAATTTATACGTCATGCATATCTAAGGTACACGACGATAGAATATATATGCCAAGATTTGCGAATGTATCGGCCTGCGATGCTTCATGTGATATTTTAACACGTTGACTTGCAATTTTTATGCATTACTTATTTTGCAAACTTTCGATCGTACACGGATATTCTATTTCTTTTTTTTCGTCGTGAAACGTATTATGTCGAGTGAAAATTGATGAATTGTACAAGTTAGGGCATTTGAAAAACAAACTGTTCGGTTTATTTTACAAGTTAACGTACACAATAATTGCTCACGTAGGCTTGAAAGGAAATCACACCTTCGCTAGCCTTATTCATTTACGAAGCTTGCAGTGCCTTGTTTGAGCTTAGTTGAAACGCAACCGATTGAGTTTCATCGTGGATGTCCATAATGTGATGTTAGCAGCACATCGTATACGTTGTTATTGTTTAAGAATTCGTTTTTTTAATGGTTAGAAAAATTGATGTAACTGTTTTGTATATTTTCTAATCCTTGAAACTACAGCGTGAAATTATTATTTCGCATGGCGATCCATGCAAGTCGATCCATTCTTTGTAACAACTACGATCCATATATTTCAGCAATGTCATAACTGTGGAAAAGATTTGACTACGAAACCCTTTTCGCGTATACTCCGATAAAGTCTAGCGTTTCGTTCAGTCGAGACGGAATTGTAATTGTACATAGCATATTAGATAAAACAAAGTTATAGTATATCCCCTTGAGTCTTGTTTTTCTTTGTTGCCGCTCCGGTAAAGAAAATGAGATGTGTAATACAAATATGAATATAAAGATATATTTTATAAAAAGATTTTGTAGTAATTCTGAAAAAAAAACTTTGGTGAACTAAAAGTCATAGAATTTGTCGAACATTATTGTGTCTTAATTGTATATAGTAGCATTTTTATAAACGATTATTAATTTTTATCTAATTGTTAAGTCAATCTACAGTAAGAGGTGCCTATCAATTTTGATCACTGTACACGTTTAAATCAAATTTGATATGGTGAATTTATACAACAGATTTTTTAACTATCTCAAACGAAAGTTCTTTTAACTTCGATCAGAATCAATTATTGTACAACGCATTTTACGTAAACGATAAAGATTGTACAGAGACTCTATGGCTTTCAAGCATACTCGAAATGATGACTTATTTTGATGAATTTACTTACTAATATCTGTACGATCTTGATTCATATCAACTATGCTGTAGACCTAATAATAAACTGTAATTATTGAAACATTTGTGCATAATCAATTTATGAGCGAAAAAGTTAAACTCTTGTTTAAATTTATTGATATCTATACGTATACATGGAAAATCTATTTCTAATTTGATAGCATCAAGGCACGTAACATACAAATAAAATTATACAAATCGTGAATAAGCTTTTATTAAACATTTGTGTGTACGTCTTATAGTTCATAGTTTGTGATAATAAATACTTTTATTGATATCGAAATAGCATTTATTTTATTTGATTACCTTATTCCCTCGATAAACTGCACGTACGTAACGATTAACATTTTTATATATCTACGCCTTTGCTATGTATTATTTTAAATAACCATTTAATTGCTATGTATTTACATAAAACAAAATGATCTCATTTAGTGTGAAATCGAAAACCTACATACACATAATTTTTTTTCTGCATCGAGTACATTCAATTTATACAAATAAAATTGGAGAATTCATTATTAACAACAACTGGTAAGGTAGAAATTTGTTACCTTTCGCCACCATTTCTACTTGTAAATAGGTCTAAAAATTCAAATTTACCTCCAACTTTAACTCGCAACACACATGCGCATCAAGCCGTACAAGCGCCAACAAATAAGGAAGAAAAAGAAAGACGATACGAGCACTTATCGTCGTTCCGTGTGTATTTGGCTTAACAGTGAGCGAATAACATGTGAAAATGGCAACATTAATAAAAGCTTTAAAAGCTCCGAACACTATCAATAGTATTACAAAATTATTGTCAAACTTATCATTGAATAAAAGTTTGCATCCATCGATAAGTTCTATTTTTCAGACGATGTAATTATATTTTTAATGCTTTATTATCACTCACCTTATATTACTCATGGTTCAATAAATGTTTTCCCATTGTTTTTTCACATTGGTAGAATAACATTAATACTTTATTAAAATATCATACAAACACAGTATAATCATGCTATTAAAGAATAGATTTAGATTATACATTGGGAAAATTTGAAATTAGTTTTAGGTTATAAATAAATATATATTTTCTAGACCAGCAGTACATCATTGTGCTTTATTGCACACAACCACAAAAAATTGTGGTTTAGAAGAATTTTTCGATGAAGAAAAAAACTGGAGTAAAAACAAAATTCAAACTGGTCGATCATGGAGAAAAGATGAATTAAGAATCAAGAGCAATGAAGACTTGCATAAACTATGGTATTTTTAGATTTAATTATAAATTAATGTTAAATGAGTGGTTTTATCTTTTGTCAATTATCAACTTGAAATAATAAAATGTAATTTTGAACAGGTTTGTGTTGCTCAAAGAACGAAATATGCTCATGACAATGGAAACTGCATACAATGATGCATATGAATTATTCCCAAGCCCCGAAAGAATAGATAAAGTTGAAGATAGTATGAAAAATCTTGAGGCAGTTATTCGAGAAAGAAACGAAGCTTATTATCAATTAGAAACTGGAGAAAGTGGAGAACAGCCAGCTAAAATTGTTCATAATGTTTTAGGTAACATTTTTATCAATTTACTCTATTATATTAGATATTATGTCTCAATTAAAGAACCTTTGAAAATCAAGGAGTAATAGGTTATTTTTATTTGACTTGGTGACACATATTACATAACTAAAATTTTTCATTATAAGGTATAAGGCATCACTATAAGATGCGTCAGTATACAATACCCAGATACCTTAATACTACATGGAGAAAGAAACATCAACATACGTACGGTGGATATGCTGTCCATAAGTTTTTGAGATTGTATCGTGAAAAAATATGGAATATAAAACGAAAGGAAATTAAGTATGTACCAAGCTTTTAAACTAAGCTGCATTTAATTAGGATCAAATATGATTAAAAAATTTTTTTCTTTTGCAGCCGTCATACAAATAATGTAGTTGCTATTTTGAAGAAGTTTCCAAATACTGATATGGAAGCAATTAAGGCTAAATATCCTAAAGTTAATTTGGAGAAAGCTCTGAGGAGTAACAAATTGAAGAGTTTAGGAAATTCCTCTCGTTTTGGATAAATTTATCTGTTATTAAAAATATGAATTGAAATTTTATTAAAAAAATAAATAAAAAAAGTTTTTATAGTTTTGAATGATTAAAATGTACATTGTTAAAGCCTGATTCACATATAATAATTTGAAATTAATAATTAGATATTTATTAGTAAAGAAACATATCATATCATAGCAATCAATTTAACGCCAAAATATATTGACTAAATTATAAAAGAAAAGTACGTTACAAGTATATACGTATAAATAAAGTAAATCTGTATAGTTTGGAAACAAGTAAACAATAAATTAGGTAAAACAGAACTTGATCAATTCGTTCATACGATTTTATTATTGAGTTTCAGTTACTATTGGTACATCTTTGATAATCAGTTATTACTGGATAAAACAATGACAACGGATACACAGGCGGAACATTTACGAAAGTTATATCTTGATTTAAGAAATTGTGACGCTTGTGTAACCGATGTTTGATGAAACCCAATGTAGTATTATGCAAAAATTTATATCGTTATACATTTATAATTATAATGTATAAAGTAATTAAATATCTGTTTTATATTGAGAATTGTCATGGAAACTTTTCATATCTTTTTTGCGCAAAATTGACTTGGATTTTTAAACTACTAGGACCATCAATATTTGAATAGCTTAAAAAGATTCAATGAAATTCACATAGGTTTAAAATTTAGTGGTGCATAAATCATCTACATAAAGTTAAGTATTTTTCAGATTGCGCTTGAAATCATTAATGATTTCTATGCTTGTAAAGTTCATCATACTGATTAAAATTGAACTATATTCGTCATAAGACAAATAGTTTTGTTGACAATTCTCAATATCAATCATGAGTAGCTGATATTAGCATATCAAGGTTCTCAATAGTTCTTCGATACACAGTTGTCGATTACTTATTAAAAACTTCCTATCACAATTGATGGGTTTGCGAGTAACAACTTGATCTGAATATTTTGCTTTAACGATACATGTACAATTAAATATTAGAACAAGCTATAACTCGCAATATGTAGCACAGTAAAGAAAATAAAAAAAAACAATTGAAAAACTCTATTTGACTTTAAACTCAAACAGAACGTTATATTACGAAAAATTTCACCGAAATTTACGGCAAGAATAAAAATACTGCTCTTCTAATAAATAATGTCCAATAATCTTCAACACTAAACAGTGACATATGTCTTTTGCTTATTGGCAACTGAAGCACCTTCAATATAATACAATTTATTCTGTGCGATTCGTAATATCTGTACATTTTTAAGCAATTGAGGAAGTGAGTATTTTTTGTTCCTCGCTTTTACCACTTGACGCATTTATTCATGTTATAATTTTTTCTGATGTATAAGACGTTACGAAAAATAGAATTGCAAAGCTAAGGCATTTTTCCTTGGTTATAAGGAATGTTCATGATCGTTTGCATCTCACTTGAGTGAGAAAGCTATTCTTCCAAGATATTTCACTGGCAAACAAATGTAAAATTATTTGATTGAAAGATACATTTTTTTTGCGTCGTTACTACACCTAGCATTTCTCTTCATAAATGCGAATATATATATATATAGACGTTTATGCAGTAACTAATCATAAATATATACAGTCTTTTCAGAATTATAAATAAGTGACACAACTTTCACATATATGTAACAAAATAATTATTGCGCTTATTTGTTAGAGCTGTAGCAAAGCCAATCAACATAACAGAAAATATTTAGACGTATTTTCTTTCCTTGAATACCGAAACACTGTCTGAGCTAATAACCGAAGCTCTGATTGAAATAGTCAACATCCTTATAATGTTATAATTTCATATAATTTAAATAATGTTTTAAGTAAGCAAGCGACGATATACGTGTACCATTTTCCTTTTTGGTATGATAACTTATACTAGATTTCGGACCGCTTAACTAGTTCTGGTAAAGGAGTAGTGACTTAAAGGTTACGTAAAACTTGAATCTATCAAGTATTCTGCAATACTACTCTGAACCTAATGGTAACAAGTACTGCCAAGCTTGCTCGAGATTTTTACACGTATCCGAGCAGCGACGATGCAGCTTATCTTCTGGAGGTAGTGGTGAAATTGGGAAATTTCCCTGCATAATATGTTACTGTTAGTTTCCAATTTTCAGTAGTGATTCAAGTATAAACTTAAAGTTACACTCACCCCATTATTATCCGCCCACAACTTTTCTAAAACTTCTTGAAATTCGCAAAGCTCCCTGTAGTTTGTGAAGTAAACGACCCAATCACCACTGGATTCGTGTACTTCTCGACAAGCAAATTCCTGAAGATCAAAACGATAAGTGAGCCTCGTTTCAAGAATTTTTATTCCCATACATTTGATTGATTTACTCACCAATATGCACCAAGATTGCTGGGCAAGAGGTACTCGAATAGCAGAAAGGTCCTCAACACTAGCGCACGAAAGAGTTTGACCCCGATGAGTACCAGGAAATACTTCCTTCATAGCCACCAGATGCTTGGAGGTAACGACCAAACTGCAAGGGAGTGGCTCTTTCTTTTCGGAGCAATCGTAGAAGCCAGAAGCACTTTGAATGAAGCTTTGCAACCACTCGGATGCAACGTATTCATCCGGAGCAGCAAACTACAAATAATCAAGAATTTGTTAGCGTGAACTCCTTGGGCATTCAAATTATGCAACATTCAACCGACCTGAAATGATTTATTAGGCTTTAAAAGAATCTCAAAAGTATGCGGGCGATGCGAATTGGGAATTCTTCGACAGCCTTGGCACAGGCCACCTTTCAACGGAATGGCACGTTTGGGTAATCTTTGGATGCTGTCGGTAAACATGTAAACCACTCCGCCTTTTAAGACAAAGTAACCAGCCTCCCATGGATTTGTGGGTGCGTTTGGATGCTGCGCGTTATAGATGTGAGATCGAAACATGAGATCACCCTCCTTTGTCGGACCACAAGGAGTCGTTGGGGGAGAGATGTGGTCGTCTTCCATATAGATAAGACTGTAATGCTCGATTTTTTCATCCTATACAAATAATAATAATAATAATAAACGCGCAAGTCATTTATATTCATGCGATTTGATATGGATCACAGAATGAAATAGTTACCGGATGAACGGCGGTTTCAGCAAGAATCGAGTGTTTAAGAGTACGCATGTCATCGTAATTGAGCTCCTTGACTGCCGGTAGTCTAGGTTTAGTTGGAGATCTTCTCATGGCCATTTCCAAATGAGTTATGAGTTCGGATGTATTTTGACTGCTACCCGTTGAGAACAAATATTGCATCTCGTAATCAGCATTGGATATTAGTATTGTTTGCGCATTAGGCCCTATCTGTAATACGATTTCATTGATATTATTTGATATACATTATCATTAACTGATGATACTACAATAGAATCGAAATCAACGATTTACTACTGAATTGAAATGCTTATATACATACCATGATGACATCAAGTTCATTATATGGAATAACGAACTGATTGCTATAAATATGATCGCCTTTATGCCCGGTCAAGTACAATGTCTTATCGGTTAACAATGCTAACATTGGTTTACTCTCCCCATTGGTCATATACGAACTTTTGACTTTGTAAACTTTGTACAGTTCTTCAGTCTTATCCCTATAGATGTTTTTTCGGAAAACCTCCCGCAATTTCAAACTAACTTTTTCGCCGCTAAATTCTCTTTTCCCAGCAGTCACGTTCTCTTGAACTTCCCTCTCAAGTAGATCGTTAAACTCTGTCACGGCGTTCTGATCAATTTTAGCTCCTTTCATTAAAAGAGGGTTGGACTTTGGAGCATTTTTTTTGTCTTTCTTCGCATCAAACTTTCTTTCTGTGATTGATCGTAAAAACCTACTGAGTAACGAAGTTTTTGATGGTGCTTGACGCAAAGGTGGTACTGCCAGTCGGTTATTTTCTCCGGATACGATAGTGGTAATATTACGCTTTTTTACTGGAGAGGCCAAGTGGCGATTATTCCCGATATTACTGTTGCGACGATCTTCAGTCGTGTCTGAGGCCGTTGTAACACTATCAACATCAGACCAATCACTTGAATTTATATATTTTCCCTGTAAATAAACGCAAAAACAGTCATTATTAACGCTATCGTCATTTATCAATCAGTAATATTTAAACATTCTATTTAGGTTCATGAAATTAAAAAAGTGTAGTTAAGTGTTATTTATCGATAATGTTTGATATTTCTTTGACTAAGCCATTTACCTCGGGTTTAGCGTTAGGCGAGATAGGCGACTGAAGTTTCACCGGAGGATCTTCCACGACATTTCCATATGCTTTTTCAATGATATAGGCCTCCTGTGCTTCATTCTCTTCGAGTTCAATTTCTAACTTTGGTCTAAAAGTTCTTCCCGGATCTTCTTGACCTTCCGGAGTGCCTCGTTCAGCTAATGAACAGGCACATTCGGCAACTTCAGGACAACTACTGCTGCTGTTAGAGGCAGATTTGCGCTCGCTAGCGTCACTATCGAAAAAGCTCAGTGATGACGTAGAGGAGTAGTAGTCTGAGTAAGCGTTTCTCGTATTCGGCGTCTTCTGCACGTATGGAGAATCACCATGAGCGCACCAGCTGTATCTATAAGTTGTCGTTCAGAATAACAATCAGGTATAATGCTTTATTGAACAACAATGCTTAGTTCGACGATACGACGAAACATTCAGGATTCCATTAGTTGCGATGAGAGATGTAAAAACACAGATAATATTTGCAAACAAATGATTTTCAGTTCTAAATTTGTTTGTTACCTTAAAAAATTGTTTATTTGCAAATTAAAAACATTGCGTGATTATTTGTCTTAATTGGATTGCAACAAAACCTTACAAGTACGTGATGTATGTGTTGTTTGGGTTAACGACATTCTCATCACCATAGTTTATCTTATGAAATAATATTATTTCATCGTCTCAAGCCGGGGGTTGTTCGAATGAAAGCAATGAAAATGGCTCAACGTACCTTCCCTTCTGCGTATCCTTCTTAGGCACCGAATTAGGCGGATCATAGGTCATGGTATAATCCACGTAATTCTCGTCATCGTCGAGTTTCATCATTTTAAAAATGTCTTCGTGAAAGCTAACCCTCTTCTTGGTCTCGCTGCGCTTTTTTTTGCGTCTCCGCTGAACGAGCGCGTCCGAGCTTGAGGACGAGAGAATACTGGTATCGGTCATGTTGACAGTATTCAATATGCTGTAGGGCGCCTCGGTGTTATCGCAGTCAGAGATGGTCATACTTAGTTCGAGAAGGTTTGTGTCATTATTGATAACGTAGGTGTTGCGGGGGTCCAGCATTTTCTTAAAACTGTAGCTCGCGTCACTGCCGTAATAACTTGAACGCTTGTTATACGGCGTTATCAAGATTCCGTTGTTCTCAGAGTCGAACTTCGTCTCGTTCGACGGGTCCACACTCTTGCTGTAATATTTATAATCCTAAAACAAAACGAGACGGATGCTAATGTTATTAACAAATAACATCCAATAAACGAAGAAGATACTCGTTTAATTTCACAACGAAAATTCATTTACCTTTATCGTATCCAGGCTTGAGCAGTTCAACTCGTTATCGTCGAACTTGCTCATGAGGTTTTGGTTAATAATATCGCTGTTCGTAACTATGGAATTGTGGAATTTCGTAGCTGCAACGGGAGATTGCTTAGGTGTTTTATTATCTTCTCCAGAGTCGCTCGACGTGAATTCAAAATTTTTATTTTCGTTCGAATTATTCGGCAATTTGTATCTGTTGTTTCGGTATTTCACATTTTTCTGTGACGACCAATCCTCCTAAAAAGGGAAGTAAAAGAAATATTTTTTCAATAGCTTAAAGTATTGACTTATCTTTGGCACTCGTGATAAATCGACCGTCGGAGAACATGTTGTGACGATGATACACCTATTGTTGGATGATGTTCTATTACAACTGTGACAGTGTGCAAAAGGCTAACGTAGAAATCAATAAGCCGGCGTAGTCGGCAAAGGCGAAAAATAAAATGAAAGTAGTATCTTCATAAGTAAGCACAATATTAAACGCGCGTCGATAAAAGGAACGAACAGTACAATCAATCTTTAGCGTATAAAGAAGAAAAAAAATGTGCCAAACCGTGTAGCGTTGAATGTCACGACCTATTAAATTATGAAATTGTTTACGCCATTTGTTTCTCAAGAGAAAATCAAATAAAATGATAAATCAACCATACGTTGTATCCGTAAATACTTCGATGTGAAACTATTGCAGCAAAATTACCTGATATCTTTTCCACTGTGCACGAAGGAAAGTTAACGAATGAATAGTCATTAGATCTCATTTCAATTATGAACATTCTCAGCGAAATTATACATGAGCGCGTATACACGTATGTACCTCCTTATAACTGCTAGTGTCGGTCTCATTGGCAGCATCCATATCACTGTCGAAGGCAACTCCGCTGTCTCCTGGCGAGGCGAGACTCGAGGACACGCTTGTCGAGCGCAAATGCAAGCTCAAAGCTGTGCCAGATGGTGACCCGCTCATAGGCCTTTGAGGCATGTAGTTAACGATGTCCAGGTACGTGACATCCTGTTATCACATAATCCACGTGTACGCGTTAATAGTTATCAAGCAACGCTCAATTATTGTTCTATATTAATTGCTTTCATTCAGTCAGCCACGTTGGGCTATTACGTATAATTTGCGGGGGAGGGGACTCTCGCTGCGAACGGCAATTGATTATTGATCAACGCGATAGTAATTGACTCAACTCACCAGATATAACGAGCTCTGTTAAATGTCGATCTTTCGTTACAGAAATATATGACTAGTAAATTTCGTACTGATTCTTAAAAGATATCCTATCGGTATATTTGTTTATACATATGTCATCTCAAAGTGACAAAGCGTATAAAAAATATAAGGTATTTTCGTAATTGTTGCCGTTGTCAAAAGACGTTTGAAAAAATATTGATTAATAAAAAAAAATGAAAACTTGATTTACGTCTATCGACAAAGATAAACTCTCTTCACGAACCATGAAGATCAGTAATACTTTAAGAGTTGACTGTATGTAGTTCTGTCGATGGAAACTACCGAGACATCAGAATTGTTCGCTGATAAGTAACATATGGAGCAAAATATTTAATAAGTCAGCAGTTTTATGAGCGAATAATTGTAGTTGGCGTCAAAATTAATCGCTAGACAAAGATTTCCACATTGATATGCTCCTAAAATATCAAATCAACCATGAAAAAAGAATTTATCAATAATCATTATCGAAAAGAAACTTGATTACTACGGGAATGCATAATTAATTGTTACTTCACAGTCTATATTATGTGTTTAATTCGAGTAAAAAGGTGATTATCGAAAGTAAAAACAAGCGCGATAGTAAATTGAATAAACAACATCCGGCTGATGAATTTTTCTCAGGGTCGTGTGCAAAATCAGCATCAACGAAAAAAAAATGTTTTCTTTCTCTCTCTCTCTCTCTCACGCACATACTGTCGTATCCAATTTGGTCTTGTCTCCCTCTTCATCTCTTTCTTCTCTCATTTGTTCCGATGCGGCTGTTTTCGCGCGAGATTTTCCACGCATCTGTGCGTAAGAGGCACGCCGATATTAAATCATCGTTGCGTGTGTGAAAAAAAAATAATAAGCTGCACATGCGGTGCATTCTATATGAGAAAGAGGGAGAGAATATTGATAACCCGACATGGCCTTTCTTGACGAAAACACACGAACGAACATACATAGAGAGAGAAAGAGCGAGAAAGAAAAAGAGAAAAAGAGAGAGAGAGAAAGAGAGCGCGCGGGGGGGAGGGGCGGAAGCAATTTATTAACCAGCGATAATTACATCCAAGGGGGGTGATATTGTTGTGCTCTCGGCCCTGAATCTCGCGGACAGGCAATGTATTTTTGAGTCTTATCAGCCGGCTCATTATTAACATCCTTCGCGCGTAAATTACGGTGAGAGATAAAAGCGCTTAGTGCACTCGGGCGGGGTGGTGTGACGTGATAATATAACTGATATTATGGCGCAATCAACATACAGTCGCCTTTTCATTC
The DNA here is from genome assembly GCA_030064505.1 of Chouioia cunea. Classification (NCBI taxonomy): domain Eukaryota; kingdom Metazoa; phylum Arthropoda; class Insecta; order Hymenoptera; family Eulophidae; genus Chouioia; species Chouioia cunea. The sequence goes on along the minus strand of JAOPFQ010000003.1, from coordinate 20,636,407 downwards.
ATGTATCGCACCGCTCTCCCCTCCCGCTCTCTCTCTCTTTCACTCCTTCCAGCCATTCGCAAATTAAATGTGCAATTTTTAAGCTATTTATATGGCGCCAAGCGAGGGACGGTTATTATTTATTGAGTCTTGTCATGAAAAGGAGGCTCGTCATTTTGCCTTTGCTTTCAGTTGACTTACTTGATTGAGAGAGTTCGAAATCGAATAGTGTTTTCTAGAATTATTCATTATGATCGCATTATGAATGCCAAATAAATTTGCAAATTAGTCTGTGACTTTTGTTCCGAATTTATTGATAGGGCAATTTACTTTCTTTATAAATAAATAAATCATTTGTCAAATGTTATTGAAACTGATTTATTAAAGAAACTTAATTAATTTTACTGACTAATAATTGACAGCAGAATACTGAACACTTATCTTTCCTCGATTAAAGAAAAATTGGAACTATCTTAATTTTTCACTTAGTTATCATAGATTACAGTTTTGTGATAACGCTAAGAGGTGAATAGCCAAACTATTAAATTTACTTCTAGATAATTTTGAACAGGCAAGGGATATAAATTCAACATGATGCATTATCTACTTTAGACACAATAAATTCAACACCCTAATTTAGCGTAGAAACAAGTGTTTATCATTATTGATAAAAATGTTGACAATTTAAAAACTTTGTATAGTTATCAAGGAGATAGCAAACAATAAATTGCCTATTATTCTCTGCTTGAACAATTACCACACTGAGTATTTCTGGGGGGAGAGATAGGAAAATTTGCTCTTCAATTAATTTTCACCAATAATGATTAACCTTGTTATTCAACTCTAAATATAATCTTACCAGCTGTAGCGTAAAGGAGACATTTTCAAGTCCAGCCAAGAGATTGATCAGTTGATTAGTTTTGTCAACATCTCGCACAAGAGCATGAGGAAAGTATTGTTTTTTTAAAGTTTTGATATCTCTCAGCATACATGCTAAGTAACTTTCAAAGCTACCTTCACTCAGCGTATGATATAGCCAAGCTCGACCTGTAACGAAAGTTTGATCATTCTAAATTTTTGAACATCATCAATTTAACAATGCATATATTGGAATCATAATACAATTATTCTATTAGCATAAGAACAGCAGTCTAAGAAAATTAATTACCTTTTCCAATTGATGTTAACACATTTTGCAAAGCATGAATAACAACTACTGTGTCTTGATGACTAAGTTCTCGGGCAGTACCCCAATATCCATGGCGTTCAATACGTAGTCCATGGCGTAGTGCTCGATCAAGCCAATATACAAGCCATGAGTCACCATCCAATACAACTGTACCATGCAAACTCTGGATATATACCTGCAAAATTAATAATCAAATGATTATAAACGACATATCTAACGCCATTTGAGACGGTTAACGAACTGTGTAATTAATATTTTCAGTTCAATTTGAATACTAAAATATTTTTATTTTCTAGAATTGTTTTAATATATTCCAATCTATATTAAACTGTTACAAAAGAAAATATAATCATATTTTTCCAGAATCAATCTGAAAACGAGTACTAATTTTTCGAATTGTAAACAAAAGATCGCGCTATCGATAGGTACGCTTATCTAAACAAAGAGAGAAATAGAGCCAAAACAACTTGAATAGATCAGCTGATGATACCTGATCTATATAAACATCAAGAATTTATAGGCGAAGGACAGTGTTAAATGAGACAGTAATTCATAAATTATTATTCGTATCTAATAATAATTCTTATTTGAAAAAGGTGGTCTGTCAATCATGGCAAAGCAATATAAAAAAAGTGAAATTAGAATTTCCTGATCAATCGAAAAAATGTAAATTCACGGAAATTCCATTACCCGAGAACATAGCCTTTGATCGAAAGCGAAAAAAATCAAAGAATGAACCATGTAGAACAAGCTTGTCATCCAATATTTGTTCGATAACTTTCTATAAATAATGATCGAAAAATCTATTTACGAGAAAAAAAACGAATGAGGTTAGTATCAAGCTGTTACATGGAAACTCGCTGTCTCTCACTCTCTCTCTCTCTTTTCAAACTTGATGACCTGGTGATGACACAGACTCCGACACATCAATTGAATTTGAGTAGTACAACTTTCTGAGCAAAATTATAATGCAATTTTCGTATTGATCAAAAGTGTCTATCTCCGACAAGTGATATTAGATCATGTAAGTCCTAAGATTTCACTACAGGAAAAGAAAAAACAAGCTACTCCGCTATACGTTGTGCTCGGGAAACCTTTCACTGACTTTTGTTGTTGGTATAGCAGTCGTAGACAGCTCGCCTTGACGCCTTATATTAAAACCACAGGCTACTGGTACAGTGAGTCGTCTGTCATCGTGCGGACGCAATAATAATAACGGACAAAAGTATATCTATATATATCAGCTGAGTTCGACACTGATATTACCGACAGGTGGCCCTGGAGTAAGGGCGCTCGCATCGCAGCTGTTATATATTTTACGTATAATTTTAGTTGCGTTTATGCTGCTTTTACACCGAGAAGATCTGCATACACATCACCCTATACTTATTTGAGAGAAAAACGTTTGTGATAAAGTCGTTTGAGAAAAGAAATCTGTCATTGACGATTGTTGATTTTCAATGAAGTCGATCGATTGTTGATAAAAAATTGAAATTGTGTTTTCGTGTCAATGTTAGCTTATTTGGAAAAAAATTGTTGCAAAAAAATACGTACATATGTTTATGATTTTGATCTTGTTCTTCTAATTGAGTTTACGGAAAACTATATTAATAACATTTTGCTGTTTTGCGAAAGTGACGTTTGATAAAATAACTCTTCCTTGACGAATTTGCAGTTAAATTTTTTTTCGTTATTTCCAAGTCGCATATTATAAAAGTTCCTTTCTAAGAATAAAATGATCCAATTAGTTTAATTGCACGTTTTTACGTTTCGATGCGTTTCCCGAACGAGAGAAAAATGTGGAAAGCAGAATCAGATTATATTTAGTTTTCATCCAATACGCATCACATGCATTGAAATCAAGTTTCTCAATGAGTATTGACAATTGTTGACTCGTATTCAATTTTCGCTAACGCAGACACTGTTTTGTTTACTTAGTCAATCGTGAATTCGAAGCAGTATAACGACAGAGAAATCAATCAGATGTAACGTGAGTCGCGCGTTCGCAAGCTCACAGTTGCAGCATGACCAAACATGCAACTTGATTTATTAAAAAACAGAATAATAGAGAAAAGAAAACGCACAGTTGTATCTGGAGCTTTAACGACGTACATATATACTCGAGAAGCTTCAGTACCGTCACGCCATACTTTAAATAGTCCAATATAGGTAGGAAACCGGAAAATCAATGCGAATAACTGCACAGAGTTGAAGGCAAATTTCGCGCTGCAACAATTTTGAAGCTCGCGCACGAGAGTTCAGTCGAAAACTTGGAGAAATAGCAATCACTGTAGTTGTCAAACAATCGCATGAAAGCTCACTGTACATCCTTCGCACATAAACACCCACGTAGACACACACACACACCCACTCGGTATGTAGAGAAAACAATAGTTTAGACGTGACTTACCAATTTGACAGCCTTGGTGAGCTCCTGAAGAATCCTACCCTTGGACAGAACCTTGTCGGTACAAAGCTCCATGTCAGGCATCTCGTCGTGTTGTCTTAAGGTGTCATCGTGATCGCCAGGAAGTTGAAATAACTTGGTCCTGCCGTCCTCGACGACACCAACCAGCTCAACGACGTGCTCGTGCTGCTGCTGGTGCTGCGGCGGCGCTGCAACCGCTACGTCCTCTTCGCTCATCAGCCGCATCGATCCTTTACCAACACTAGTTCTCACGACTCTCTCTGTACTTGCGCAACTTTCAAAGCGCGCCAAAATTCAAACTTTGCAAGCTCACGCAGCACGCTCAACGTAGCATTATCTCTCCTTGATATTGCAAAATTCCAAAGTTCCAAGTTCTTTGCGCTGTACAACTTTCTTCGGTGGAATGTAATTGCAATCTATGTTGACGCTAGTGTATGCGACGGCGTGAGAAACTCTCGCACGAATGCAGCACCGGCTACACTTTTCGCCGGTTCTATACATAGGCGCGCGATAGCGATAACGGCTTTTGCGAAATATCAGAGAGTGGGAGAGAGCGAGAGATAGAAAGGAAGAGAAAGAGTGGAATAATCGTGTGGCAAGTTTTTTCTTTCTTCTTATTCTTTCGCACGAGGGAAGTGTGTTGGCGATATGTACTCGTTGGACGAGTGCAGCTATTCAGGGCTATATTAAGATTTGTTTACTATAATTCGGCAAAATTGTGTTGTTCTACGTCAAATACTTTTAAGCTTCTCGGATATTTATAGACGACTGGATATTGTCATTATTAACAAATATTTCAGTTTCGTCGAATGTTTTATCGTCACCATATCGAAGCGTGCATTGACGATATATATATAAAGAATAGCCAGATTATTTACATCGTTCATTTTTTTATGCATACATCCCTGCATTTTGATACAATGCAACAGCTTTTCATATACCAACATTATACAATCATGCATTTTGGAATCAAGTAGAAAATGAATTATACAAATATAACAATAATCAAGATTTCAATTATTTTGTCACATTTTAATCAGGTGCTTACGTCTGTTACTCTCTAATTCAAATTGTTGAATAAGTTAGACGATTTCATTGATGTTCGTGAATTGGCAATGCATTAATTTACCGTTTTTAGGTGAAAACTTTGACGATTAGAAATTTCACATTTTCAATACATATAAATGATATAAATATACTGAATGAAATGCCGCTACATCAATGCGAGGAAAGTATGCTAAAGACCGCTACTCTCGCAGCCCTGTTATATCTATATACATGTATCAATTCGGCTGAGACATATTTCACCGTCATTGCACAGTATAATTGTATCAAACGTAGTCATTTTTACTGTTCTCGTCTATTGAAATTAGTTCAAGTAAAAAACCCCGAATTTATATAGTTATTATATTGACAATCATAATTGTGTACTCTTTTACTCATCTAGAATATTTTCCTACTTCGACATATGTATTGTCTAGATGATCATCCCGTCATTTTCTACATTTATCTGTACTTTGAAGTACAATCTGGTGTTGAGCTGTATTGTGCTATGTAAGGCAGTGAATAACCTCTCATATATGTAAATAAAATTATCAATATCACTCAAGTGGTACAAAAGTTGTCAAGGAACATTAGTATACTAACTACATCGTTTTAATAGTCCTCTTTCAATATGACTTCCATGGTTGAAATAATCATCATTGTTTTTAAAATAATTTTACACATCAAATCTGTAGTGTCGAAGCGGGGTATAGACCATTAACTAAGCCACTGTTATATCTATATCACTATTTATCTCTGACTATTTCACTATAGTTCACATATTTTTACTCGGTATTTCATTTGGTCAATCAATCAATTGACCAACAATTAGTTTTTGCAATTCACAATGTACTTACTTGTAGTTATTCCATTTTCCATTGACTTTTGGTGTACCGCTTTGGAAAGAAAGGCAATGGGCAGAAATAATCTAAATAACATTGTTTTAAATAAGTTCAATCCAAAATATATACTTTAGAGACAGCTTTATTTAAAAATAATTCTAAGTTACAGTACACATTTTCCATACTTTGAGTAAAATTAAAAAAAAAAATGGTTTTTATATTTTATTCCCTCCTCAAACCTCTCTGTTCGAAAAACAAATGTATAAATGTAAAATTGCTGCGAGTAAATCGAAAAGATATATATTATATACTTCGTATTATTATTTTTTAAATCAAGATTTTGTATCCAAGCACGATAGGGAATTATTAAATTTGTCCGTTCCTTTTCGACGAGTACATTTTGAGTTTGAATGTTACCCATTCTTCCGACATTTACTGTTCCCTAATATTCTTTGCTGCCAGTTATCGGTATTGTTATTCTAAAATTTATTGACACTTGAAAAGAGATACGTAATTCTGCTGTTCACAGTATTTGTATAGCTACGGAATTCATAGGTAAATTGAAATTGAATTAAAAAAAGGCAAAAAAAAGGTTTCTATTTTTGGAATTTTATCGTAAAAATTCCAATTTCGCCATGTTAATTGATGATGGATCGTTTATATACAACGCGTGTTTGATTAAAGTTTTGGCATTTCTGCGCTCTTATCCAAATCCAGCAAATGATTATTACTTTTTGTTAGAAAAAAAATGTTTTTTCATCCACTGAACTAAATGTATGTTCTTGTACCCAACTGAGTCACTGAAAATATTTATTTATCGATCATTATTATATTTAAATTCAAATATGTGCATAACAGCGGAATGCACATAATAATACCTTAGAAAAAGACAAATAATTCATATTCTGATAAATCTAACGATATTTTTGGTTACAGCATTGGGTAATTCGAGTAAGCTATTAGAGAATTTTTAATAAAATGTCATATGGTAACTAAAACACGCCTCCAAGGAAAATTATAATCCAACCAATGACGAACAAGAACAAAAAGCTCGATATTCGATCAAAAGTTCATAATGACATGACTAATAGCATCTTTGCAATCATCGAACAGCGTATATACGCGTGGCGGACAAAGGGAATGAACAATTTTTAAAAGGAGCATGATTACAAGAATTGTGACTTCGTTTCTAGTAATACTCATGCATATTTTGCAAAAATTGGTATGGAAAACTTCAGATAGAAAATACAGTGTCGCTTGACCTACTATTACAATGTTGCAACTAATCGCTTCGATTCGTAAACAACTTGGCATATTTTTGCAGTCGTCACGATAATTATTAATGAAGTATAGATCGGTAGTCGAATAAGTTTGTTATTTTTACACGCACCAATTTTCTAACATTTTATATTGAATTCTTTTTTATATAAATTAAGTTCATACCGACAAAGTTTCCAAACATTTTTTGCTTAGTTCGAGGCTCGTCGGTTACTTGATAGAGGCCACCACTGACTACGCGTCTTTTTTGTTATTCAATTTTAATTCTGCTATGGATGCGTAAGAAAAATATCATATCGATGAAATGTCACCATTAGATAGAGTAAGAAATAAAAATGAGGATAGCATCGATCAGTTGAGTTGTAAAAAAACGACAACTTCGCTTTGTCGATAAAAATAAGACACATTCACTTTCCATAGTAAAACAAACAAATCTCTAACTCGTCGAATTATCTATTTTAACATAATTCTATTTTAAAATAATGCAATTCGTTCATTGCTATTCTACAACACAACGGGTTCTCTCCTCCACTCGGACATTTCACTGTATATTTATTTAATCAATCCCATTGACGATAAAGATGCCATTTATCTTTTTTCCACTAACCCGACGATGATAAGATTCATGGGTAATCGTTTTATTTATTCAGTTTTCGTTGTATAATTTTTATTTTAATCATTTTTCGTACATTAATATGCAACTCGTTCTAGAACGACGGAACATTGTTACACGGAAAACATAATTTGACGCTGTTTACCACTTGATATCGAACGTCAAGTGATTTGTCGCTTTTGATATGCTTAAGCTTTTAATAATATACACTCAATATAGTGCGTAAAAATAGTATACAGCGATTGAAAGAGACATACGCAGAGAACTGCACGAAACAACAAAAATGTCCTTTGCTTAGTAACATGCTTATCTGCATGACCGATAGAGCCTTGTTTGTTAATTAACGGTTCCCATTATTATGTCACATTTATACTGTGATTTAATGACTCAAAGATACGCTATTGTACGTACAGTCGTGACCTGCTATTATCCGTGATATTCGCTTTCATCGGAACTTTTTAGATTGGTTTTCCTTTCAGCTACAAAGTTTTGTTACTTTAGATGAACGGATTATTTTTCAGTTTAACAAATTACCAATGGTAAGCCATTGCGAAATTTGAAGAGACCAGGTTCAATCATTCGATAGCTCGATAGAACCAGTTAAATAACACATTATAATTACTTATCTGATCTATACGTATAAATCCTATACATACGAGTATTTTGTAACAATTAGCATTATCACTTTTTCTATTTTTTACCTAACGGTCTCACGACGATTTTGCAATTCTATAACGGGCAATGCTTTTAAAGTGAAGTGTGCTAGGTCTATTGTAAAAATGTACTTGTTTGAAAAGTTTTTTTGAACACGCTTGTCGACACAAACAAATTGGCTTTCGAAAGCCTATTGGTTTTCATGTGATTCGAATAAAAAAATGCATTATCAGTTGAGTATCTGTTTTTGTGTGTAAAGGGATTAGCTAGGAATGAAAACCACGCGAATGGTCGATTCCGAGTGAATTGGCAATATTATGTTTGGTACATGCCATGCTGTATCTAACGTGAAATTGCATGGAGAATTAAAATTACAACTCGATCGTTTTCTATATTAAAATGAAATATAAATATATAGTTATTGTAAATACATAGTTTCTTTGTTTTTAGTGTCTCAAAAGAAGTCTATCATGTAAAATTAAATGATCTTATTCAAACATACATGATAATCCTAAAAAATGAAAATGACAGATGATATTGCATTTTTAAGTGATCTAGCCTGTCAACTGAAATCTTGATTATCGTTGTACATTCCATGTTTTATTCAGTTTCACACAAAAATGTTTACTTTACATATTCCAAAATAATTAATGTAGATATTACATTGTTGCAATATTTGTGAGTGGTTGCAATATAATTGATATATGTTACCAGACGATATGGTTAGACAATGCCTATTACGTTGTTTTGAAGAAAGGTAATTAAAATCGCGACAAGGAGTATGTTATAATGATCACGACACGAATGCATTCCGGCCATCTTTGGTTGGAGACGTCTTGTTGGATCTGAATCTTGTACTTTGTCTTGGGCTTACGTGCTTTACCTCGGTGAATTTTAAGTGCGGTATTTCTCGCGATTCCGGACGATCTGCTGTAGTCAGAGTCTGATTGCTACATCCGGAATTTCTGAAATACGAGTATCGTGATTACACTAGCACTTGTACAACGAAATCTATACAAATTATTTTATCAGACAGGAAAACACTAAGTTAAACGGAAGTTCCGGAATGAATTCAACTGAAATAGAGTATGAATGTCGACAAGAAATAACTAGAAACATCATTATTTGGAACAAGTGAAGTATGAATTTATACGTTTTCGAAAAATGCTCGATCTTCATAAGTAACCGATGTTGCAAGATCATTAAAATAGAAACATAGCTATTGCCGAATGTTAGAAGAATACGAGAAATTTTATTATTTCTACCATTACGTATTGATTAAATTTTGCGTCAGGTCATTTAAATCGATCAAGCTAAAGTACTGAATGAAATTCAATTGAATAGAAATGAATATTTAATATATACCTCTGGTTTTTTTGCAATTGCTTTTTTGTAAAACTCAGTTCTTTCTGCGTAGCTTTCAACTCCTCCGTTTGATCCTGAAAACGTACGAATTTTTTAACAAAAGCATGTAATTCTTCGTTTGTATTCAAGCAAGTATTACTTTTTTGAATATTCAATAAAATATCGAATTTTTAATTCAAACATTTTCTCGTTGATCTTGATTTTTAAAAAATATTCTATAAAACAACGGACTGAAACTATTCAACGGATTACTTATTTTTTAATATTTTATGCTATGAACTTTGCGCATGAATATCATAAATACTGTAAAAAATAATATTATTATTTGTAGAATGGATTTTATCCATCGAAGAGCATACCGTCAATTTTCTCTCGAGATTCTTGAATTCAGTGTCGCGGAAATCCAATTGTTGGCGTATAGTGATTAATTCACGCGACAATCGCGCCCAGTGTTCCCTGTAATTTCTCTCACGTTCCATTGCCTGGTTCCACATCTCCTCTTTACTTCTTACTGCTTCTCTTAGTGTCTTCATGTCGTTCTCCAAATCTGCTAGCTCCGACCTTCCAACGATACCAATTCGTCACGTACAAACTTTGCCTTTGTGAAATATCGTTTCAAACGCAACGTTTTCACGAAACTCAGTTCTTCACTTTAGACAGAACAACGTTCTTTCGAAATATTCGAAAAAAAATCGCGCTTGGATGTCGTAGAAAACGCGATCAAATAAAAGTGACAAAATTGAGTTTAACGTAAATTTAAACAATTGTTCATAAAAAACCCGTTCAATCGTGATCGTATCAATAAACGAGCCAGCAAAAAGTTGTTACGTCGAAAGCACATTATCTTCCTATGGCAACTGATGCTATTAGCGCATTGGTACCATACCCTCCGGCAATTTGGTAAATAATTAACCGATCCATCACTGCCCACTCTCGCGGAACTAGAAGAGACGGTAAACTCTATACATATAGATGTATATATATATATATATATACAAACTTGCTGATAGAGACAAGGTCCACTGGCAATGTGGTCGTGTCCTTTAGCGTTTGCACTGCACATTCCTGACGACTCGACGGGTAATCCGACGACGTCGACGAATCCTTGAGCGACGAAACGCACATTGCAGTTGTGCTCACTCTTTGATGCAACTGTCAACGTTAGTACAAAGTTAATGATAACAAGAAGCGTGCTGACTATGTATTTGAAGCGTTATAAACTAGTTTTGTCGGTGAATTTTATTCTACTTTATTATACTGATTGGCTGCAACAAAAAGAACTATAGAATTACGATATTTGTTGGAAAACTGACATTAATCTATTTTTTGATCGTTACTATTGACGCTCGTATAAAAATGTTAAGGCTTGTTCACGCAATGGTCAAAGGAATACGAAATGGCATAGATATTTTCAATATACAACGCCGATTGAAATATTTATCCAAGTTTTATCCGAGGATTAAAATCTCATTGTTTTATCTATACTGTCGTATTTTAAAGGGGGTTATCGAGTTTTAACAGAGTGTTACGTAAATTATAGAGATCATTTAAAACAAAAGTGAATCACACTGTTTTTTTTATTCAAGAGATATAATCGGGTAGACGTATCATATGCATTTGTACGAACGAGTTATTTTCATTTCTACGATTATCAAAGCCAATACTAGAGAGGTATCATTAATTCGAGCATATTTCCGATTCAACCGTGAACTCTTCGATATAGCACCGATAAATCGATCATGCATGAAATAGAATTGGATGTGATTATACGTATTAGTGATAGTCGTCAATGTTGCGTGGATTATTTACATACTCTCGCACACTTATATCTAAGTCAATCAGCAATTTAAAAAAAAGTTTTCACCGAAAGTCAATATCGCGCAGCTTTTGTTTGGCTCTTCAGTTATCGAGTATAAAATGAGGGCGGCTTGTCGAAAGCAACCTTCAAACTGGCAGCAAAAGCTTTTTATTGTTTTCGCCTGAGCTCTTCAAACATGTACAGTCCAGGAATAATAACGGTGTACGATTGAACACGAATATACATTGAACGTGCGCGCGCGTACTACTCACCACGGTGTTCTTTGATGGCTGTTGATTGGGCAAAATTGGCAATTCACCTATGTGCTTTTCTTTTAAGAGAGCCTCCTCCAATGTAGCTGCCTTTTCTTCGAGTTGTCGGTTTCGCGCGATTTCCTTCGATAACCTATCATCGGAAAGCCTTTTTCAACACACCCATCACTGCTTATGTATTCTCGTGATTGTCGCCTCGTCTACCCTTTCTACACGCTGCGTTTCTGGTTGTTTGCTTTCGAACGCGTGAATTGATTTTCGATTAATTTCTGTTCATAGGATTCAACGACTTTAGTGTGATTTCAGTATAAGCATTGCTGTCGATTTATTGTTGAACAAATCGTATAATTAGGACATTCCAGACTACTTTCGAATATTTTAATAAAGCTAAGGAAACCGCAGTACCCGTGCGAACGGAAATATTTACTACGTTTGACGCAAGAGAATCCAAGTAAATTGACGATAATAAACGAATATTTTTACGTAGTCTCTATAGAACATAGGCAAACTCTACTTGGAGCCCGTTGTTGCTAGAAATGTATTTGTTGTATTTCCCTTCTCGAGTTGAAAGATTTAGGACACACTATGGATTATCTGTGATTGCATGTTAACTCAAAGTATTGTCGGTAATTTCAATGAAATAAATGACAAATATGAACCCACATATAACAAGTTATACAAAAGTTCGGCATTTTGAGAATTGTCAAAAATGAATGACCAAGTGAGTAACCTCACTGATTATTCAACTGCATGTTCTCCGATAAAATTTTCTCGTGTTCTTCTTGAATCTTGTCGACTTTTTTCAGGTATTTCGTGAAATTCGTCGCTCCACCAGCTCGTGTTCCACATCTTGACAGTATTGGATTAATATCGGCTGAAAAAATTACGATTACGGATACGTTTAAATTCAATCATTAAGTTTTGAATTGAATGACTTCATTACCTCTTAACGCCATAAAATTCTTATTTTTTTACTACAAACTTGTAACCATTGAATGTTTAAACCCCATTTTGGCTTTGCAGTAAAAACATTTGTATAAAATTTAATATGGAAACTGATGTTTCTTGTTTAACGTTCAAAAAGGAGGAAACAATTGGAAACAGTGTAACATTTTGTATCAGTCGGAGAATACCTTTTTACACCTGCTGATATTCACCCACGCGTCGGATTCAAAATTTGGCAGATATCTATTCAGTTATTTATGTAAATATCCTTTGGAAATCGAATATTCTTCCTTTTAATATTGAAATATTAAACTGTCCAATAGCCCGATTCGTAAAAAAGTATAATATTTTAAAAAATAGAGAAAGCTATTCAAACGGTAACAATTTATTGAAATGTTCAATTAAAACAATCATTTATCACCCTGTACAAGATTATCGTTAATTTTCACGATAAGAAACAGTATACTGCCAATTGCGAAAGTTTACTCCAGTAATGCAATAAAAAAGTTCGAATCAACTATTCGCGATAAAATTCCATTTTCATTTGATGCTGAGATTACGATAGTGTGGGCGTAGTCGTAAGAACAAATTCGAAATAAAAAGAAGATAACATTAAAAATGTTGTAATTTCTTATCGAAACAGTTTCGCCCAAGGAAATTTATCTTGTTGAAACATTGATATTGGCTAGAAACGAGATCTCGTTTAAAATTGAGTTTCTTTTCTTTCAAAAAGAATGTACAATAAGTAGTGCGATTTTGTGTTTCAATCAAGAAATAGCTTGAAAAAAGTCGTAAGAATACATATACCTATGTGAAAGAAAGCAAAATGAATAAGGTATAATGGCAAAAAAATAGAAAATTGAACGGCGAATCTTGACAACGTAATAAGAAGTAAAAGTGCAATCATTTTCTTTGCCTCGAGATACAAGAGCCAGTCAGCTAATTTTTTATTCATTTTACTTGTAGCTTCCGTTTTCTCTCCGCTACACCACAGCGTGTCAACTGACACGAAATGAGCTAGAGTCATTTTCTTAATAAAACTGACGATATATATATATATACATACCTCGATGAGAGTACGGCAGCTCCTCGCCAACGCTCAAACTCGTCCTCGCGCTACACACGCTGTTGTCTGCAAATATTAATTATCCAAGAGAATGAGAACCTTCAAGGTTGAGGTTCTATGCTTTAAACAAACATTTTTAGATTTCGTCTTGTGTATAAGACTGTTGATAAACATTTATATTTTTAGTCGTTGTAACGGCCGTACTGACCTAGGTATATTATCGTGTCGATTGGTTTTTACGTTCGGCAATATGGCCTTCAACTGAGAAGATAAATCCAGACTTTGTTTCGGGAAACATTCCATCTAGATTTACGTGCTTATATGGATTTATTTTTCGTTGGAGCCAATCAATTCCGAGTTTGTCTTTTACGATATCTTACATGTCTGCCTATTGCGGCATATTACTACTCGCATTTACTGACGACTTATCTCTCTTTCAACCTCTTAACTTGCTTTACTTTAAACGCGTCGTATAAAAGAACATTTCACGAGATCATAAATATTGTTCTAGTGAATAGCAAGTTAATAAATAATGTTATCAAATCGTAAAAGAAAAAATGGATTCTGCAATTTTGGGGAAATTTTGATTTTTATAATTCGATGACGTCAGTTTGCCAATCAAACAACATAAGCTCACATTGAGTTCAAAGTTTATCTTCTCCAAGTTTGTTTGATTTCAAATCATTCAACCTCTTTTTTTATAAAAAAAGTCAATTTACAAAATCCGTCTTCACTTTTCTCGCGATACGATTATCTAAGCCAATCAATCGCGAAGGATAAGAGGATATATACCTTTAACACAGCTGTCGCGAAATAAACTAAATAAGAAGGAGAAAGAAAGAGTCTAACCCATTTCAAGACATCGAGGACTGAAGATTTTCTTGGAGGAATTGTCAAGAAGCCGAGCGAGCTTAAGATGGCAAGCTTGATAATTGGCACAACCCGCCCGATTACCGCCGCTGTGCGACATCCTCTTGGCCCTGAACCACACAATTTTTTTTCTTTTTTATTCTTTTACATGGCACACGAGCAGCTTTCGTATAGAAAGCTCTTTTCACGCGCAAGACTAACCGCCATCTGGGTGCAATCGATAAGTGTAAATGTCAGTCGTGTCGGCTTTCACGTGTTTATAGGACAATTTTTTCGCATTTCTTCTCCCCTCCATCGATTTTTCAAGATGGAATGTATACAGGCAACGCGCAAAGGGAACTTTTCTTTCGGTTAGTATACTCTATTGCTTTATATCTGGAAACGCGATCCTATTTTTATATTCACTTACTCGATGTTTTCTGATAACTGTGGCTGTGATTAAATGTTCGCATGCATGGAGGTTAAAGGTTATTTAAAAAAATGTTTGTAACAAGATCCCGTGTCAAGATATCAATGTATTATTTACATTCGACTATTTTATTCTCAAAGAAAATGCAAATATGTGGTTATTCAAAAGGAATTTTAAAGCGCTTACACTATGTGATTTAAACGTTGAAACTAAAAGTAACACGTTCGCGTTCAAACCGTACTGAAATACAAAATTCAATCAAATATATACGCATGGAAAAGTTAAAAATTGTTGCAACTGATATCCATGAAAAGTCAACTTTATATTTCCAAGAGTCTTGACCCAATACTCGACCATGTGTTGTTTACGAAGAAAACATAAGCTAAAGATTTTGAACTCATAAAATCTGAATTAGGACAGCATTGAAAAGTCTCGTTACTTCTCCGCAAATAAAAGTTTATCGCCTGCATATACTCAATTGCCCTTCGCCCGTCAACGAGAATGAGATCAAAGATTCCCTGGGATTTATCCACTCTTCTATGTTGGCTGCGCTCTCTCGGCACGTGTCCTCTAGTCATGACTCTGGACTTCTTCTCAAAGATTGGAGTCATCAGAGAAGGTTAACCAAGTTTCATGGAATTGCGGTTTCTTTTATTACTTGACTACTTTGTTAACTTCTAAGTATATGGATGAGCTAAGCATGGGCAACACATCAATCGTTATGTGGGATATTCACTTGCAGAGAATTGTGCTTAGTAAGGAATAACTCAACCTATTTATCTCTCGAATCCTATCGAATCCATACTTATCTACTCTAAACATATATTTCCTTTTTTACTATAACGTATATTTGAATTCAGAATTCAAATTCGAATTTATTGTTTTGTTCAACAATGAATATTAGATGACTAGTGAGAAAGATTAAAAGAAAATTACATACTTATTTTGTAATAATGCAAATACGCAAATATGTTATGTTACAGTCTATTTCATGAATGAATTTCAATTACTTACCAAGATTGTTCCGAAAGGCCTTTGCGTAATTATTTATAGTGTATACATTTTAACAATAAAGTGATTTTATTTACCGAATACTTACTATTTGATTGAATAAGTCCTGAATGTTTGATGATATGGTACATAGTGAACATGCTTGGTCAATTTTAAAAGTAAACAGAATACGAACTCATTTTATTTGCAATAATAATTTTATTTGAAAGTATACATTAGTATTAGATTAAATTTAATTGTTTTTCTGACATCCACCATTATACTCAACTCTACCGTTGAATTTCAACGTACATAAATATCAATTTCATATATATCTGATCGACCTTATAAAATTCTATGTGTTTTCTTTTTAAGTACAATTCATCATCACAAATATATGGCATTACACTTTTTTGAATGTAACTCTAAATATTACAAAACAAAACCCTACGACAAACAAACTGACTTGTATAATGGAAAACAATTCCATAATTTAATGCTAATCAAGCTTGTAACAGACATTATTTCAATTCAAAAGAGTAAATGTTCCAGTCACGATTGACTCCATTCCATTAAAAAGTTAATTTAGTTTGATGATTGAAAATACAATAGCAGAAATGTTCACTTCTACACTTAGTAGGTTATTTATCAATTACGTTGGCATAGCAATAATCTAGTTTCGGGTTAATTAAGATATCTTTTCTATAACACAAATATATCTAACGATGTTTAAAACTTTATTTTTCATCATGGAATAAGCGATTTACAATATGCGGCTGTAAGGAGTAGGCTTAGAAGTACAATAAATATTATATCTATTCGATGTAGATTCTTATATATACATATCACTAACTTTTACGTAGGAAATAAATATAATTACGAACCTATATTACATGTATCCTTTTTCGCAGTTATATTAGTAAAAGTGACCTCTATTCAAACGTATTTACACGTATACTTTGAGCGTATCATTTTCCACTTGAGCCTCAAGAGTTTGAGACGAGTTAAAAAAAAAATATATATATATATATATATATATATATTTTCTTTTTCTTTCGATTCTAATTTTTCATTATTTTTACTATATAGAACTTGCGATCACTCTAAACTTTACTTACGATCGTCCAATCGTTCGGGTTTATTGGTTGCTATGAGTTTTAGTTGGTTAAATGTTCGTTAATCGAGGAGAAAATATTTGTCAGTTAATATAAATGAAATGTAAGCTTGTTAATAGTACTAATTGGAAATAAAAATTATTTTGCTACAAATACGTAAACAAATATTTTTAACACTAATTGACGTAAAAAATAAACACTTGGACACGTTTTTGCTTCATAACACGTAAGTATCCGTCCAATAATTAATTGACGGGGCTACTCTGAGTAAGCAGCTTTTAATATTACACAAAGGCTCGTCATAACTTTCACGTATATTTGATTAGCCCAGTTTACTTGCATTGATCATTTCTTTTGTCGATTGAAGAATCTTAATAAATTTCAAATTTGGGAAAGTAATCATTGTAAAAGCCTTTTCAGTTGAAATTGTTAACGCGAATGAGTTTTTAATTCTGTGTACATAGTGCGTAAAAAAATTATTGTTAAATCATTCGATTAGGGAAATATATGAATTTATTATACATTTATTTCTACTAATAGTTAACTTGACTCCGACATGTGTGCTTAACCAGTTATAAAGAATCTTTGTGAAATAAAAATATTAATGGAAAGATGACAATTTACATGGAATAATTTGAACGATTGGAATGGTCACAGCAACTCCATTTAATACGAACTTAATACTGATATAACCCATCTACGGGGCTCAATCATTTTATATACTTTGTCACATTTGATTACTTTTTATTGTCTGCGTGCTTTTTTCGTATTCCAACGCAAAGAGATGGTAGGGTAACGCACTGTTCAGTATTGCACTGACTATTATTATAATCGATTCGGCATTCGCCGAAAAGTTTTTATTCTTAAAAATCTTATACGAATACGTTCAAGACAAAGAAAACAAAGAATACGAGTAATCTCATGTTATAAATCGAGTAACTATATTATATTTTTCCAGAAAATGCAACTTTTTGTTTCTGCCACTCTCCATCATAAATTATTCCGGTTATGCCGAATACTTACGACTACAGGCTGGCGATGCGAAAAATAACATATCGCTCGAGTTTCATTCACAAGGAAAGTCGTAAAAAATAAACACGACAAGAATCTGACAAGTGCCTTCTTTTCAGAAAAATATCGCTCTTTAAACTGTAGCTTATGCCTCTTTACTATTCATTCATGTAGTAAGCAGTTTGGATGACGCAGGAAACAAACACGAATATTTTCGTTTGATCTCGCAATTTTCACTCTTATCTGCCTTTTTCACGTATTACATGTCTTTATTTTTTAATTGTCTCTTATTCTTAGATTTTATTCCTCACACCGACTGCGTCTCTTTTTCAATCTTAGGTACTTATTTCCGTTATTGAAACCTTTTAATTCCATTTATCGTTTGCTGCAAATTTTAAACTAAAGTCTCACAATAAAAACGTCGTGATTTGCTGCAATAATTATTTTTTAAGTTCTCTCTTTTTTGTAATATCACCTCTCGAAATGTCTATTTATAAATTGACGGGACACAAATCGATTCATGCTTTGCAAGTGATAAATCTTGTCTTTCGACTTCGCTTCCTGCGCAAAAATATAAGAATCTTCCTTCCCCGTATGGATCAAAGCAAAGACGCGAATAATATTTATGACGTTCATAGTATCGGATTCCCATAGCGAGCGCGGAAAAACGCAAAGTGTCTCTCTCTCATTCACCCCCTAAGCTTGATCTGTCTCTCTTGGCAGCGACGTACTTGAGGTTGAAGTCTGCTCCTGCGTACTTCAAAGGTATATAAGCTTTATCCAACGAGTGCAAAAGAAGAACTGTTTGGCTAATATTACTTTTGAATTTTGTGAAAGTTTTTCTTTTCATAAAAGATTTACTGTACAGATGTCTCGGACTTTTTATAGACTTAATGAGCGGATTTAAAAATGAAAGTAAAAACTTGAAAAGTATCAATATATTGGCGTTACTGACATTTGTTGATTGTCTACAAAATTCAATAGTTGACACAAAGTATTTTTTAACCTCATTTGCCTAATTAGCGCACTCTTGGCAAGGTTTTCCGACTAGGATATTCAGCAAAATGATGCTGAACGCTTTACGATTACAGTAATTTGATAATCCGATTAATAATCGCGTAGCAGATATAATACTTCGAAATGAATTTGTTGAAGCCGTCGTCGATCGGACTTGCAATATCTCGCGTTAGAACACGTGTTAATAATACAACTTTTTCATAAGTTCTCTGTCTGTTTTTGCTCGGATAATGTTTTTGCTGGCTGATTCCATACATAAAAGGGTATCATAGACGTACCCACACAAAATCTCGAAAGGTTGATTTTATGGACGTCTGGCGGGGCGACCCTATATCAGGAAAAATGTCAGTCAGAAAGTTCGTAAAACGAGAGTGAAAGAGACAGACGCAACGAGCAAAAAAAAGCGGCAAGAGCGAAGAAAAAAAACACGTCGCTTCCTCGTTCTTATGCTGTACACTGGCTGCTGTTGCTACTTTGTAATTCTATTAGACTTTGGTTACAGCTCGGATCCACCTAAAATAGTAGTCCTTTATTGAGATGTCTCTCGCACACACACACACACACTCTCTCTCTCTCTCTCTCTCTCTCTCATTCTCACTTCCTCTTTGATTACTCGCGGTCGCTCACTTTCGCGAAGATAACAGAGTTTACAAGAAGTTTCTGGTAATAGAGACGAAGAAAAGTATTAATGGAAAATTTTAATTGACCGGCATTAAAACAGAAAAAAAGGAAGAATTTTTGTTAATTAACTTGTTACGACGAGATTGCAACTTTGCCTAAGGGAGAATAAAATTGACGATATCCATCTTTTGTGAAAAATTAATTAAGGCTGGGGTGTGTATACGAATGATTATCTTTGGAAATTTTACCTTCTTCTTGATAGACAGATGCTCGGGGTATTGAACGAGCTATAAACTTCACTGTTTCCAGCATGAAAGTTTGTACAGCTCGACTTGTACTGTAATCAAAATTATAACTTATATACTGAATAGCTTGCTGGTCTACGAATATAATTAAACCAAAAAGTAAAATTGTTTTTATCAATCAAACTTCGCTAGACTCTAATTAGACTGCATCGCTTTTAAAAAACCAACAAGTATCGGCTCTTGTTACAACGAAAAACACGATGCCAGCTATGATATATTATGGAAACAATTGGTTTGGTTTACTTTTTTCGGGCGAAAATTGGAAAAAATATTTACCTTAAGCATAATAAGTAAGCGTTAAACAAGAGACACGACGACGCGCTGCTTCCTCGTGGACGGATGCAGCATGGACGATATGTGGCCACTACGTCTGGAAGATTGTGCCGTGAGAGACGTTGTGACGGTAGTTCTGGTACTGTTGGCGTGAGGGCTTGTGCCAAAACACTGCTGTGGATTCTTCGGACAAAGGTTCGTAAACCACGTTATCGCCTGCATGTTCCTACAAGCACATTCGATTTCGTTTGTTTAACATGGGATTATGAGTTACGTACTCCTATGCCTTTGATGTGTTGCTTGCAAAATTGTTATAGCTGAGTTGTTTAATGGACTTTGAAGAATTGGAAATAAAAAAGAAAAGTCATTTACATTTTCACGTTTAGACGTAAACTCCGTTGAATGACATATTTCTTCAGTACAGACTATTTCTTTCGGACATTTGTTTCTGTCACTCACCGCGAGTGACAATCACTAGCCTAAAACTTTTTTGAAAAAAAATGACAAATGAATCGAAAAAGATTATTAATGTCTTCCTTCAAGAGCGAGCTCGAGTTTCGGTAGTTTTAATTTCCATGCTCATTTTTCATTGAATAAAAAACCCAGTTCAATTACCCAAACTAGCTCAAAGTTAAATCTAAGGACAAATATTTTTCAAAACATTGATCGCTCCAGATTGAACGAAATTTGAGTCAACGTATTAGGTAGGCTAGTCATTACTAATGTTTTTTAAACGTTTAGTTTTACAAAAATATTTATGTGTCCTTATCAAAAATCTATGTCTTGTAAAGTGAAAGCAATTTATTCGTAATCTGCTAGGTTCGAGGGAAGTCACGTGCGTATAAACAATTCTATCCACGAAATAATATTTTGAATTTAAGAATACGATTTGATGAAAAACGAAATAAAAGTAGGGAATATTTAATTATTTTTATATATTTTTTTCTAATATTTGTTAATACCATTATCTGCACAATTCCATACAGCAAATTCTTTACCCGAGTATTACAAGGATAATAATCAATGGCTTTAATTTAATAAATTGATAAGTTTCAACAGGTGCCTTCGTATGCCAATAGAAAATATTTACCTGGTACCATAAAATATTCAATGAATTACTCAGCATGTCAAGTATTGGAAACAAATAATTACTATAAGTCTAGACAAAATTGTTAGTGTGAAAATCCTAACCGATAAAACGGGCTTTTGATTAAAAGCTTACGCTACAAAGTTCCCGGCGGATTTTCTCAGACTCCCCCGGGAACAGGAACCAGTCCAGACGTACAAATGACTCGATGATGAAGAAGAAGTAAGAGAGTCGTTTGTGCGATATTTAGGAGAAAGAAAAAAAAGAAAACTGCAGTTTAATTTTAACCCCAGATATTTTTGCACAAGCTGACTTCAAATTTATCGGAATGAAGGAGAAGCAGGTCGCTGCAATTAATTAACGTCATTTCGGTATTTTTTCTACGAGGTATTTGTGGTGGCGCTTAAGTCTTTTTTTACGAGGATGCATTCCCTTTAATATGCCCGAGGATGAGCGCTATTAAGTTCTTTAGTGCTTTTCCTGATACCGACGGACCTCTCGAATTAATATTAATTTTTGCGAGCTATTAAAAAGTTCATTTGAACGGCTCGTGAATACTAAAGTGAATTATGATAGTATTAACTTCCTACAATTTGGAATTATTATTTATTATGTTTTTTTATTGTGAAAAGATTTCATTAGAAATATTCATGACAGCTTTTTTATCATAATATTATTTCATAAATTTTGCTATTTCAATTTTTCGACAATGCTGTGCTAATAAATAAGCTAATCGTATATCTTTTTATTTTAAAGCACCGAGACCATTATTATGGATCACAATAAGCTCTCATAATATTACAACAAATTTAATTAAACATTAACAAAAAAGCTTATCGTTCCAGAGTATTTAATAATATTTAAAGAAGAATATCTCTTTAGAAAGAGAAATCTTTTGGCTTAATGTCAAATTAATATGAAATAATGTTACAAGCCATATGAAATAATACATTGTCGAATTACAATTTGAAACCGAATTAAATTATCATATCATAAACGTGTCTCTGATCCATTTGAATTCATGCAAAGCTTATACGTATAAATTGAAGATACCCACCGAACGCATACACCTGAAATTGGATTACATAAAAAAATCTTCGGTATTTAATTATGTTTTCCCATTTTTATCGAATTCAATTAACGCACGTATGTCAGGGGTACATCCTTTAATGAGTGCACTTACTTGTTGTTTTAGTGGTCAACACCGAGAGGGCAAACATCATAAACTAGGCCGAGAACAAGGTGATAAAATTACATTGGCGTGATTAATCGATTAACATACCTCGCGCGCGGCAAACGAGAACTTCTATGTATTTGTTTTCTCGTAGCTGCTGAGTTGAATGCCAATCTTTTTTCATGCTCTCTCCCGAGAGCTCAGACGTCTTAAGTTCGGCTCATCCCAAATAATTTTTTATTTTTCTACATTTGTCTGGCACTTATGATCCTCTCTTAAATTAGCCTCTTAGGGCCAAGACTATTTTTATTTTATTTTTCGAATATATTTATACTAGGCAAACGAGTCGAGTGTTTTCGACTATTTACACGTCATTTGTTACGTTACATTTCTTGTGCGCTTCAACTAGACCCGTATTACGTCTAATAATGTGTGTATTTTGAAAAAATTCAATTGCGCGTATATATATATATATATATATATATATATATATATATATATATGTGTGTATGCTGCATCTTACGATGGTCATTATAGATCGCAAAACTATCAACTATTTTGATACTTTTTATTATACAAAAATGATATTTTTGCTTCGTATACGTTCAACTTACTGTACAGTTTTGCAAAATGGGGTGCTGAAAAGGCAATAAATAATTGGGTTTGCCGCTGAATTGAGAGGTGCTAAGCTTTGAATAAATGTGGCAACTGCTATATTCGTTTGTGACTTTGGCACCTGCCCGTACACCTGCAGCAGATCAAATACGATGTATGGACTCCAGCACAAAATGAATACTAAAACAGATAATCACATATGCATAATTGTTATATTTCTATAAATTACACAACGTGGTTAATTATCAATATCTCAAAATGTAAAAGAAATATTATATTGCTTGTGCTGTGAGATTTTGTTTTAAAAAATTAACTAGATAACTAAATTAACTAGGTTCACTATTAACAAAATGACTAATGCAGACGATTCCACTGTTTAAGTGAACAATATTTAACGATAAAAAGCTGATGAATAAAATTAAGAGAAGCCAATTGTCTATCCCAATTCGGTTATTAACCCTGTGAGCTTTCATATAGAAATAAGGCCTTTTGGTAAAAATGCAAAATAGAGAATAATTAGTCAACCCAAGTTCCTTGCAAAAGAAGATTAAAGAGGAAGGAAACCAAGTAAAATTTGTATTCAATGTAAGCTATACGTGGCGTGTTGTTACCTAAAAGTTCACCAAGTTTTTGATATTTCTGTGATTCAAGACTGGAAAGCTTTCGGATCGATAATTTCATAGAGCTTTTAATCAAATACAAGTTATCCATCCTCTTTATGTTCGAATACCTTTTTTTCATTTTCCGGGCGTTTTCTTATCATCTCTCATCTTGACATTATTCGTCTGACGACGTTTTTCCTATATTTATTAGGAGGTATATACGGTACCCGTATTATGATTTGAAATAAACAAAATATTTACTATTATTTTTTTTATTAATCGAGATAGTCAAATCTTATTTTGCGAAACAAATTTTTTTTCCGTATCTATTTGAATGAAATCCTGACGGATAACTGTTGTGTATATGTTTCCCGACAAAAATAACTAAAATAAGTTGAATGAAAGAGCGCCTGAGGACTAGTAACGGTAAAAATTTGCATTTCACGATCCCTAAGGCAACTGACAGGAGCTCGTTCATTTCAAATAAAGTTGACTGTTTCTAAAGCTTCATACGCACTCATTCATGAATGAAATACTTGACCATTTGAGCTGCAAAGTTCTTTGTGCTTAAAAAAATGACTTTTATAAATGCTTCATAATTTAAGTGAGAATCACGTAGTCTTATACGTATATAACTCATACAACGAAGCTATACAGTTCGTTTGATAGTTATATAATCAAAGATAAAAAATTTTCCGTATTTTATTAATACACATAAAAACCTCTACTTGAGATCTATTGAAGTACACAAATTAACTGTATCTAATAATTTGAAAGAAATGTCGAATTCAAATTTAGAGCAAAAACACATTTGTGATATCATTGAGTAGTCCATTCTCTTTACACTGCGTAAACACATGAAAAACCACTCTAGTTTCTTAATGAATGTACGGATCACAAATTGAAAAACTAAATGTTAATACAAAATAGCTCAATAAAATACTTCTAGAGTTCAATGCAATTCTCTACCTAAAGTAACAATTTGAAACTCTTTAATTATTTGTAAAAGCTTGGTAATGAATAAAGAGGCTAGCTTCAGTGGAAATACTCATGCATATCCACCTAAAACACGATTGAAACGGAAAAGGGAATTAATCCAAATGTATATACACGTATGATAATAACTACAACAAGCCTTTCACTATTCATATCTTGTATGTCATAAGTGGCTAATTATCGAGTTGGTAGATATATAATTTGTACCTGATAAACATCGCTCATGAATAATTGACAAAGGCATAAGTCTTTTTCTACTAGGTTGATTGTTACAGTGGATTGTTTAACGTTATTTCAGAAGCTTTTAAAATATGGCATGATTTCCTTTTTCTTAATTTCTTTGCTTGCCATTCATGCTTCAGGCATTTTTATTCGAACATTAAATTCCTAGTCACCTGTGTCACGATTAAAAGATACTTATTGACAAATTTTATCGCACGATAGTCGGTATCTACAATTTGAAGCAATTATTCTCCAATACTTCAATGTTTATTGGAGAATCTATTGAGTATTAATATTCAGCATGTCGAATGCTCTCATACGCGTTGAATGTGAGGGGTATCAGATTGAAATTGTTTATTTTTTGGCATTTACAGAATAGCAGTAAACATTGCATTTATCTCAAAAAGTGTGTATTCAAAATTATAAATTGACACAGGAATTATTTGTTACGGCGAAATTCTCCATAAGCCTACACGTCAGTTAAAATTGAAGATCGTATCCACTTCAATGTCCAAAAGTCGGCAAATTCGAAGAAAAGTCACTGAAGCAATATCGAATTTTATTGCCACATTCCATGCGACGTATACGTAATATGTTCCCACGTGTGCACAGGAAAATTCTCCCTGATCAGTGGTTTTCCTTTGCAATTTAATCGCATTGTCAGTTAAATAAAAAATTCTTTGCTATAGGGATGAAACGGAAAGAAGCTATCCTCCGGGCGATTGGCTTTTATTCTAACTGACAAAAAACGCGTCCGTCGATTTTTCCGGCACGCGCGAGCCTCGGATTTCCTTTTTTCCATTTCCGCCTGTCCTCTTTTTACCAATCTTTCACCCCTCTGTTTCGTCAAAGTGTATTTTGCCTCTTAAAAAAAGCTAGTTCTATAGTCTGTTCTGACCTTTTCACTGACAAACTTCTGTAAAGCTATATCTTTTGACTGGGTCTTTGTTTTCGTCTTTTTTAACCCATTCATTCGAGTATATATTTACTGGATCGCTATTTAGGATTTGTATTCCTTGAATAAGCATACTTATTTCTTTATACAATTGCAGTAATAGAAGTGATAAAAACCAGATTTTTAAGAGGCATATTTCATTTGTTTAATATTTTATTAATGGATCACCGCTTCTAGCAGCGTTAATTTATTGCTAAAATGTTCGTTATTTTTTGTTTGCTAAGAATAAACGTTTTCAGATATTTAACTTGAAAAAAAGCTTCGTTCTTTCAAATATTCGATAAAATGTTGTTTGGAACGTCATTACAAATTCACAAAGTATACATTCAATTTCATATAATTTATTTTTAACAAGCATACATGTACGCGCAGATATTTCATAAAACTAATTACTCTAAAGGCTTTTGTTGGAAAACATCTAAAAATTAAAGCTCGCATAACTTTTATTGGTATCTTATCAAATAAACTGTCATGGAATGCATTTTATTCTCATAAGACGATTTTAATCTTATTGTTACGAATGGTCATCATAGCGAACATACATATTAATTGTCAAATAAATAATGTTAATTTCAGAGATTATCAAAATCACACGTTTATTTTGAGAATGAGAACATAGCAAAGCTTCGTAGCTAGAAAATGTAGTTAATTTTAACGGAATAACTTGGTAAAGAACTTCCGCTTGTTTACAAGTAGGTACACTGCACAAAAGGAGGAATGCCGTTCCATTATAATTATTGCCGTAAAACATGTCGTAATGTCTATATATTACATTTGTATATTTATGTTTGGTCGTTGATTTTGAACGGTAAAATCTCTATTCTTACTACTAAAAACTTATCGTTAGTCAAGTTTGTTTACAATTATATCAGTTTGCTGTTATTACTTCAAGTATTTTCTCCTCTATACGTAAATGTGGCTCTCGTTTAATAATAATACACTAAATTTAACAATAATAACGACACGTTCCTCGCAGACACAAAGAAGTAGAAAGAAACAAATAAACTTACCGAAAACAATGACAAAGGTCATTTTAACTGTCTTGATTTTGGCTCTAAGAATGAGTCCTCTGGACGATGCACGTCTCGTGTCTCTCGTTTGATCCTGCCTGAGAGCTCGACTTTGCGACCAAATAGTCCACACGATGACAATGTAGCACGCGCTGATTATTACCGTCGGTACGAAAAATACCGTTATGCTGATTATCGTCACGTAAATACGCCAATTTGTGTCCGTCACCAGATCTATCCAGCACTGCTTCTTACCCTGTTCACGTACAATATTGATCAGTTTTTTTTGTTTGTTTTTTAGATTTTACCTATATAATAAGCTATCAATCTCTTATAAATGAACTTGCTGTGTCATACCATGCAAAGTTGTTGTTATAATGACATGTTTCCGATTAGCTTTTTCATATGCTTAGTTTAAATAAAAGGGAGAGAGAGAGAGAGAGAGAGAGAGAGCTCTGTTAGAATAAATATTCTGAATTACGTCGTAGTATTTAGTAACTCTAAATTTTAATTGAAATCGTATTTCAAATAATCGTGAGGCGCTAATGTATAAATCACCATATGTGATTAGCAATTATATTTCTCTAAATGGTTTTGAACATTGGTTGAATGAGATTTTTTTAAAATTGTTAATGTAACAAAATCAAATAAAAAGGCATAGATTCGTATTTGAAAGAGGTATCGATGCTTCAAATACGTTTGCACCAATAATCGAAAGAAAAACACACGTTGTGCGTTTGTGAGCTTTTAAGCAATTAAATTGGTGAGTAATTTGATTGAGCTGTAGCTTTCGTTCTGTGAATACCTACCTCGACAACTTTTTCCTCGTACAAAAAAATGATTGGCACGCTAAACAGCACCGAGAGGCCCCAGGCAATTGTTACTAAAGCTCGAGCTCTGCATCCTATATTGATTTGAAACTTTTAATATTCATGGGTTTTCGCTTCTCTTGCCGTTCGCTGTAACTTGGCATTGATAAAAGTATACAAGCTTAATATCAGTTAAATAGAGCCCGGTAGATCAAAGTGAATCTAAGATAATTAAATAAAATCGATTCATTCATACACCTATGCATGACATTAATATCGGTAATTTATTAAGACTACAACATAACTGCTGACGTACTGCATATTGAAATATTCTGATACGATGTACGTTTTTGCACGCGGGTATGTTAATAAAAAAGGGGCGATGAAATTTAATAAAGAGGAACTCGCCGCAGTCAAGTGAGAATAAAGAAGACAAAAAAAGGCGCGTTAAGACAAAAAAGAGAGATGAATCGACGACGCGCGAGCTTTCGAAAAATATTCGGGGGTAGTCGCGTAAAGATACCGCACGGATTATTCAACCCGAGAAAGACAGAGAAATTTTACGAGAGGCCGGGCCCGCGACGAATGAGGGAAGGGGGCACGCCGAGTTGTCGCCGCCGCACGTCTTTCACAAAGAACTCGCGAAGAAGTCAAATCTGTCTCGAGTGCCTCTAACAAAATACTTCATTTTTTTGTTTTGCTTGGGGAGTATTTTGCGAAAATTTTGAAAACACATCCGCTTTTTATTTTTGCCGAAATTTATTAATTCTATTGCCCTCGAGATAGCGATACATTTTTATTGCTTGTCGGAATTATTTTACAAAAATAAACGGAAATTATATTTTATTGAAATGGAGTATGACACTTTTGATATAAATGAAACAAAGACAAGTGAGATATTTATCTGTATAATGGATGGAGAAAGGTACTTTAGATCTGACATTGATGTTGCGATGTTTTCCTATTCAACAATTTTCATATTTGAATGACAAGTGCTGAGCTAAATTTAGTAAAAGCGCGCATGAAATTTAAGTATTTTCATTTGATTTTTCGTGTTAGTTGTGACGTTAATAGATCGTGAAATATCAGCAACAGTTCTAGAATACTGAAGATTTTCACAAGCAATCTGTGACACTTCTTGCGATGGTGGTCACAGCAGTGTAAAATGATGTCATCCAATACCATCCAAGAAATGACTTACATAAAAGTCTGTGAGGACGCGAGCAATTTACAACGTAGTATATAAGTAATGATTTTCTTTTGAAACCCATAGTGTCTGTGACATCTATATGGCATTACATCTATCTTTCTCTTACATTTCTTTTGACAAAAGTCCAAAATAGTTAAATTGGCCAGAAAAGAGCATTTTTCAAATACAAGCGTATCTGAAGTATGTTAAATAATTTTTATTCACAACGCGTACGTTGAAATCGATTTGATATTATATTTAAAAAAAAGGTATGTAAATTGAAAACATTGTTAAATGGTTCACAAGACTGTTAATTAATCAATCGCTTCTTCAAAGTGGTGCTACGTATGATGAAATCTAAATAATAATTGAACAAGGTTGTTGTAAGCAATAACAAGCTATTTTATATGCTTCGTGGTTTTCAAAATAAAAATGACCGTTACTATACATGGGTATCACATCCAGTAAACGTATAATTTAACGAAAAATTGGAAAATAAATAATTGATGCGGTATTTACTTATTAAATAACAATTTCAAACTCACTCAATATTATGATCAATATTGATCATAATTCATCACGAACTATAATTACGTGAACCTCGATAGGTTCGATTGAATGCCTCGGAATCGAACGTCGATTGCACGTTGACGTACAAAAACAAAGATTCGTGGAATCGTAAAGAAAGTGAGAAAAGAATAAAAGACACGTAACTTACCGCTCCTAGAGAAGTTCATCGGTCGGGTTATCGCATCGTATCTGTCGATGGAAAGAGCAACGAGAACATAAGTGGAACTATAGGTGACGACGACTTGCATGAATTTAATGATCTTGCAGGCGACATTGCCCGCGTGCCATGAGACAGTCGATCGCCATACAATATCCGTCAACACCGATATCAGACCCACCATTAAATCTGCAAACAGATGGAAAAAAACGGCGATACGTCTTCATTTGGAGGCACGTATATATTTATCCTCTCCTCCTTTCCAAGAGCTTCGCAAGTATATTACAGCGTGATCGTTGCTTGTAATGACAAGTTACCATGTTTAAACGCACGTAACTTTTTGACAAACAACTTTCGATGTACTTCTATTGTGTCGTTCACCTTTGCTTGTCTTTGTTAAGATTTGCATGAAATCAATCTAGCAATCGAGTAGCCAATACAATTTCTGCTTTACTTTTTACTATATCAATAGTCGAACATTTCGATATTTATTTTATTATGCCTCATCGTGTAAATCAATGTTCAATAACCATTTCAATATTTATAAGTTAAAAATTGCCATGTTCCTATCTAACTTTTTAATATAACAACGACCATTGCGCTTTTATCGAAGTCTCGGTTTGTCGTATCAATATGACAACATGAATAATGAATGAAAATTTCGCTGATAAAATAATTCTATTATACGAAATTTTTGATGAACTAGACTTTCATATCCACCCGACTCGACGTCTAGAGGATAAGATATTCATGTCTTATTTTCCTTTGCTTGCGCGAAATTCAATTTTAATGATTGATATCTTTTAGGTGCAGGCCAATTTCGCAATCGATGGGTCCATTTACGATGCAAGTTTATCGCTATGGCATCTATGCCATTTAAAGTGCATTGCGATCGAAAGATGGTTTGTGGCGCTTTTATGAGACATACTTTTCCAAAAATACATTCATAAATCTTCTAGTTTGATGTTATCAATCTCAATTTCTTTGATATAATTATGAAAATTTTATAATTTGCTGTAAAATTATTGAATTTCATCGTGTTACTCCGATACGTCTATTTTAATAAACAATTTATCACGAAACGTTACAATTTTAAGTGACGTTTTAAACAAGAACAAATATATAAACAAATTTTATCAGTACACTTTCTAAATCCACAAATATTCATACTAGTTATTGTTTTCATTATGAATCTAAAAAAATAACAGAATTATTCACTATCAACTGACAACTTTAGAAATGATGATTGAATAAGACTGTAAAAATACGAATAAATAAAAAGCAATATCAGTTACAAAAATGTCACACGTCAGTTTCATCGACAAAGCTTTATCATATAAGCTTTATCATAGCAGTTTGTTTAATTGATATATCTATTAAATATTTAATCGTAAATTACATCACCTGCTATACGAGAAAACTTCGAGTGTACTATAAACGAAAAATCGCACACGCGGCTAAAAAAATTTCAGCGCACAGATCGTTAACTTACGATAAATTTGACACAACATAATTAATTTAAATTAACAATATCTTTTTTTTATTTCGTTGAATATTTATCTGAAAAACACTAAAACTGATCTGCATCAGTGAAAATGTGAATAAATTGACACGAAATTTGGTTGAAGGCTTTTTTTCGTTAAAAGGAGGCCAATTGACTATTCCTATTTTACGTGCAACACTATAATCTTGATAACGAGCATGGAATGCCCGTCATTGAAAAATCAATGAGAGAGGAAAAGCTTTTGAAACTCGATTATCGAAAAAGAAAAGCGTCCAGTAAAAAGTACTCAAGTTTATTCGCACGCCATTTATACTTAATTCGTCGATAAATACTACAATTGAAGCGCATTTTATATTTATGAAATCGTTTGTCATAGAGATTGATCGTCAAGATAATCATGCTAGGGGCGAGGCTTTTTTGATTCGTAAAGTGTTAACATTACATAATGTTACAATTTTTACAAGTTTTCTTTTTTTTGTAAATAACTATTTTTCATCATTTATGTCTTTGAATTTCCATGAGTTTGTCGTACGTTTCGAAAATGAAAAACAAAATTGGATACTGGAAATAGAAAAGAAAGAAATCAAATAATAAATAATCAGTAAACACGACTTAAAAAAAGTAATGTTTTATAGCTGCGTATTATATACCGTAAACAAGGATAATAAAGACGAGCTCGTATACAGAAGAATATGCTCGACCGTAACTGATCTCTAAGATGCGGGAGCGAAAGAAGAATCATCGCGTCTGGCTTAGCTACACAAAGAAAGGCATAGTGTACAGATATTCAGTGCGAAATTCCGCTACCGTCTTACATTGTATGTTTTTGTCGGTTTTCGGCATAACTTTTTTCCAAAGTACTATATATCATATCCTAAGTATAAGTATTGATATGTTTTCCTTACACTTCGTGACATTTCGACATAGAATTGTTGTGCGTAATTCCATCAGATTTTACGAGAATTCATACTCGAATAAAGACAGACAGAGGGAGTAAGTTTTTCTTATTAACGCTTATTCTTTGTTTTATATTCCTGTTTACGTACGTCTATTATTCTAGAAAAAAACGGCGTAATTTCTTTTCTTGAAAAAAAATTCGTTTACCCGAATCAGTTTTACGAGAAATCAGACAATATTCAAGTGCTATTGCAATCGCGCTTTGACTGTTGGTATTCCATAAGTAACGAGAAGTAGAGTGCGCGTATAGTGCTTCGCTTTTATCGTCATATACATATAAATTACTTTATGCAAATAACTTGAAGCTAAGACAAATACGAAATAGGCAAATATTTAGGTGCATATGGCATGGATATTAATAATTCTTTTCGTTTATACTACCTTTTTCATACAACACACTTTGACGTATAATTTAAAGAAACCTCGAGAAGATCAAAGTTTCATATATTTCCTTACGTATATCAATTTAAACAAACTTCCTAGTGGCGGGCGATTAAATATTTAGCATCATTTCATTTTCGTCGCTACGCTTATACGACGTCTGTTCAAATAATAAGTTAAATTTTCAATTTTCTGACAAAAAAATGTATTTATTCATCAATTTTTATTTTGTCTCCTTCAAAATAGTCTCCCTCCGATATAATACACTTGTGCCAGCGTTTTTTCCAATCCTCGAAACAGTTCTGATATGCACTTTTTGGTATGTCCTTCAGCTCTCTCAGCGATTCGATTGTTATCTTCTCAATCGTCGCAAAGCACCGTCCTTTCATGAGTCTCTTTAATTTTGGGAACAGGAAAAAGTCACAGGGGACCAAATCTGGTGAATACGATGACTGAGGCATGATTATGGTATTGTTTTCGGCCAAAAGATTACGAACGAGCAATGACGAGTAAACAGATGCATTATCGTGATGCAAAAGCCATGAATTGTTTTTCCACAATTCCGGATGTTTTCTTCGTATTGCTTCTCGCAAGCTGCGCATAACTTCGAGATAACACTCCTTATTGACCGTACGAACATGTGGTAAGAACTCCTGATGCACTACGCCACGGTAATCGAAAAAAACAGTAAACAAAACCTTGACATTTGATCGAGCTTGGCGTAGTTTTTTTGTTTTGGCTCTTCTGGACTCTACCATTGGGTTTCGATGTCATAACCATATATCCATGATTAGTGATCAGTTATGACCGTTTTAAGCAAATCTGGATCGCTGTTGATGTTATTTAACAATTCCTGAGCGATACTCATGCGATGGTTTTTTTGGTCAAAATTTAGCAATTTTGAAACAAACTTCGCTGCCACACGCTTCATGCCCAAAATTTCCAAAAAAATTGCATGGCATAAGCCAACAGATACGCCGACATCCCAAGCAACTTCTCTAATAGTGATTCGACGATTTTCCATAGCAATTTTCGTCACTTTCTCAGCATTGTCATTGCTTGTTGATGTGCTGGGGCGTCCAGGGCGAGCGTAGTCATTTACATCTTCTCGACCTTCTATGAAAAGCTTGTACCACTTGTAAACATTTTTTTTTTCTAAGAGTACACTCACCGTAAATTAACATTTCAAGTGTTTTTGAGCACTTAATTCCATTTTTACAGACAATTCGATGCAAATTCTTTGATCCATTTTTTTCGACAGCAGAAAATCGCCGAACAAGCAAAATACTTCTAACTGTTATGCTTCTCACGAACAAACTAAATATACTATATAGCTGAAACTGTGAACAAATGTTCGAGACAAGTGTACCAACATACAAAAATTAAAAAATCGATAGTCAAATATACAAATAGAAATTTGAAAATTCACCTTATTTTTTGAACAGACATCTTATGTGCATACACAGCTCTAATGACATGTAATATTTTTAATAGTGGAATGATGAAATAGTTATTCATGGAAAAGGCGTAATAGTTTAAGAAATGTGATATTAACCTGCGAATGCAAGTTGCTTGATGAAAAAGTTCATTCGAGATTTTCTTCTTTTTCCAAACAGCAAACCAGCCAGAACAGCTGTATTTCCGGCGACGATTACAGCAAACAATAGCCATAATACTGTAAATTGTTCAGTCTGCAAGTGAAATGATAAATTATATTTACATCATACTTTTTACGGATAATGGCATAGTTGTCGGAATAAGAGCAGATGAAGCGAGTTTACTTTCAAGTGATTTACATGAAGATTTGAATGTTATTAAAATCATAAGAAGATATAACAAAAATTACTATGATATAATAGTTCAAATTTAATGTCCCGATATCGAATGGGTGAATTCTTCCAAATTTATACAAATCAAGCCTTAATATCACTATCATGATTAAGATAACGGCGATTGAGCGCATTACTTATTAGAATCTTCTCGGTTGATCTACTTTAAAGTTTTCATTAGTGAAGCAAAACTTTGGAAGCTGACAATTATAGCTATTACTTCGTTAAGCTCATTACCATTGACTTGATAAGACGATAAAGTAGATAATTGTTGAGTTTTCTCAGAATGGACGCAAACGCTTAAATATATAGAGAGTTTGGTAAAAAAAAGCAAAGAGATCATTCATTTGAATAATTCATCATTACGATAACATAGCAATGTTTTATCTAAATATTCGTCTTCAATTGATACTAAGTGTATTGACAATTTTGAGTTTGTATTATTAAAACAAATAAACTTTATCACCCCGACAATCATCATATTCAATCACTTGGTCTAAACAGTATTTCATTAGTACCAACACCATTACTAATAAATATTGATTGGCCATTATTGACAAAAGTAATTAATATTGATAATATTCAATAATATTCTATTCAAACAGTACTAATCTATCTACTGAGTGAGAGATATCATCTACAACAACACTTGAACCCATTTTGGCTATCAAATACGGATTTACAAATCCTCTATTCTAACAATATCGAGAGAACGAGAAGAGAGAGAGAGAGAGAGAGAGACAGAGAGAGATTTTCGATATATAGTACATGATACCACTAACCGTAACCACACTAAATTCGCCGCAACGCTAGAGAGAACGGAAGAGAGAGAGAGAGAGAGAGAGAGAGAAGGAACTAAGCTATCGTCAACTGGCATATGTACGGCTCGTTGGTCATTTTTCGCGGACGATTAATCGGCTCTAAAACGTAATTTATACGCGCGTGTCTAAATAAAAAATCAGAGTCGCCCTGCGCGACAACATCCCGAGCAACGTAATTGCACCTCGATTACAAATGATAACTGCGCGAGCGTGCCCAAGTCATATTGTAGTTTTTTTATTCACTTGATTTATTGAAAAATTTTAATTGTAAATATGAGTATCGCTACAAATAAATGAGAGTGTCAATTACTTGTTGAGATATAGTTTATTGTTTTGTGAAGCTGTTTTATTTATTAACCACAATTTTATTGGTGTACCAGCATGAAGGCAAAGATGCACTTAGTATAATTTACTTTGACACCATAGCTGTGATGACTAGTAGACGCGAAATGTCGGGGTGTCTCTTTATAATCAACGTAATTTTTTTAACCTAACAAGAACTAAATTTTGGATTACAAGTTCGAGGTATTTCACATTTCTTTTGCTATTGGAGATTTAGTGATAAAAAACGTCAAAGTTTGTAATCCAAGATTCCTCCTGCTTATGTCTCGCTTCTCGTAAAAAATTGATGGGATTCTAAGTTTCCTTTTATGCAAATCAAAATAACTTCTCGATGCGTTTCAAAAAAGTTACGTTACTTACCAGTCACTCAGACGTGTTACGTTTCCCGAATGATGCAATTCGTCATGACTGTAAGAACTTTTTTTGAAAAAAAAATAAAAGGTAGAATTGAAAAGGTTACATAAAAAGTGCGGCTGAGCACAGTGAGTCGCTCGACGAAATAAAATAAGATTTTAAGGTAATAACTCTTTCTGTGTGACGGATCTACTTGTTTGTCTATACAAAAGTTTCTTAATGTAAATTATTATTGATACGCAATAATTAAAATTGAAAATGGTCATTTCCGTGTCTCACCTTTTTAAACAATCTATTATTACATTCTGAATTCAAATAAAATAGTAGTACAAATCTAACGAAATAAATGGTGTATTTTTTCGATTCAATGCAATCTTTAAAACAGCTTCAGCAGGATAAGCATTCTTTGAAAGCAAACCCTCGTGCTTAAGTGGCTTCGAGGAAAAGCGAGACACGTCTCACGGGGCGTTCAAAGCATGGTATCATTATAGCAAGGGAAAAAAGAAAAAATTCTAATAAATAACAATTTGAAATCCAGCTCCACAGTCATTAATCTTTTGCCTTTGCCCCTCATGGAATGTACAAGCCATCATTATTGCATAACTGTTTGATCTCGGGTTAACAATCGGGTGCAAGAGGTGGTCGTCCGCTCATTTCCAAGTCAATCCGGCACCTATTCGTAAATTCATTTATGCTCCTGGCTCTTTTTCATCGCGTACATATTATCTTTTGAGCTTACTATATAGATGAGAAAACACGGCTCAAGGGAATTTGGTTCTACAAACTTTTGTAGTACGATGCAGATTCTTTGCTAGAAGGATATTCTACTTTGAAAATGTATTTAATTATCGATATGATTGTGCGCATAGTTTCTTTTTATCGCTCGATCGAAGGCTTATTAAACTAAATGTTAATATATACTTGTATATTTTGTATCCTTAATAACCTAGGTTGAATATTGTACGTGGTAACGTAGGATTGTACTGTTCGGTGGATCAACGCGTTTTTCAATAAATAAATACATTTTCTTAAATATAGATTTAAAAATAACGAACATTCTTTTAAAACGGTAATTGTGAAAATGATTTTTAGAAATACGTTCGTTTGGCCCACGCAACGTTAGTTATTACAACGGTCGAACAATCGATATTTAGCGAAATCATGAGGCACAAAGAAATCACGTCAAAAGTATTTTTAGCTTACAAAGAGTAATTTTGTAGCATTATTTTTGTTGACTAAAGCCTCGATACACCTAAAATTTCAGCTTTGATACATGTTCGTAACACTATTACCCCTATGATTCTATGTACGTCAGGAACAAGTACAAAAAGTCAATAACCAACAATGAAATCACCCGGAGTAAATCTGAACGATCATCCATTGAATGCGCAATTGCGATTGCGAATTTAAAGTGAGCCATTGGTCTCTCGACGAAGCTCTCTCAAGTCACTGACCATACTGCCTTCCTTCATCCAACCTTAGAAGCAGGCAACCTTAAACGGCGTTTCTCGGCAAAGAACGCGCCACTTTACGCGAATAATCGACAACAATTTGAGACGACAAAACGAGCTTTTTTTTCTCGATTGCTCGAGAAAAAAATTTAGTTATTTAATCCGAAAAAAATCTAAAGTAAATCTAAAAATCAGAGTCTTTAATTTCAAACTGTATTACATCGAGGATTCTTTAAAGAAGAAATCTATATAGTTGATTATGTCATTCAAATTAAAAATTAATATTTCAAGCAAAATGAACTTGTACTATAATAATTCATTAATTTTATAGATTTAAGAACTTCGTGAAAATCAAGTAGTTATAATATATAATTGCAGCTACAAATAGATACACCGCGAAGGCTTAAGTTTGATTAATTTAGATCGCGTCTTTATCACTCTCCCAAATGTAAGAACTCCAAAATAAAAAAAAGTAATTCGTAATCCCATCGATAAGTATAGCAATAATATAAAAACAATAATTATTCATTATGAATATCCTATACAGACATTTTCTAAACATAGTTGTGTGGTCATTTTATTCAAGCATCGGCAACTTAATTACATTCTCCAAACACCTCCACGCGGTCAATCGGGGATTGTATGTAATCCATCACTCCCTGTCACAAGGATGAAGGGTGAAAAAAAGAAGTCAGTGAAAAAAAATCACTAGTGCGCGAAGGTTAGTCAGCTATTGTGACGCTCCTTTTGATGGAAGATTCACGTAGGCGCGCACAATCTGTGTCTGTTTGACAAGGTTTCATATCTGGTATGAACGTACTTTTTTGGTTTCAAATATGTATCGAATAACTGAACTGCCTCAGTAAGCTGATATCGATGTTAAAATGCTCAATCGCGCACGCAGTAGTTTACACGGAATTAAGTTTGATTAATTTAGATCGCGTCTTTATCACTCTCCCAAATGTGAGAACTCTAAAATAAAAAAAAGTAATTCGTAATCACATCGATAAGTATAGCAATAATATAAAAACAATAATTATTAAGTCTTTCGGCGTATCTTTAATGTCAATTTGTTATATATTGAAAAATATTGTTATTTGGTGTTTAATAAGTTTGAATAATCAGTTTCACCCCATCTGTTATAATAATTTTTTTTTATTACTTATACTTATATCTTAAAAAAAACAAGCTTGTCCTTTTCGACGAAAGGCTTTTGTTGATTAGAACGGAAGTTATTAAAAACTGATATTAGCCAAAGTGCTATATACGCCATATTTATTCCACTATTTTTGTTTCCTATTCAAGCTTTACTATTGTTCTATATGTTCTGTTTGTACTGCAATGTATACTATTGTACTAAGGAGTATATACACATATACACATCTGTTAGAAATATGAAGTTGTCAAGAAAAAAGATATTCGCTTACATATTTTTGGACGATTGCTTTTCCATGCAATTCAGTTACTGATATTCTTGTTGAAAATTGCTGTTTTGCAATTTTCAAAAGATTATTTCATTAGAAATAACCTTCCGCATAGACGTGTTTTGTATCAAATATTCTATTATGCAAATAAAAAAGAAAGTATTCGTGGCATCTAAAAGCTTTTTTTGAAAGTGAAAAATTCATTCACTCGACGTGAATGATTTTGAAAGAGCTCATACAAAGCTAAACCATTTGTCGTCTCGACACCAACAGGCTTTCTCTCGTCGAACTGGAAAGATCGAAAGTGAAAATAAATGTTTTTTTACTTGAAACTTAGATTAATTTATAGATTTCTAAACAAAGACTTCACGCCATAAAATGTATCTCGATATATTTTACATAAAAGTATTAATATATGTGCGTATATACATATAATTGGATTGCTTATGACTTGTAAAAATAAAAACTTTGTATTATGAAAGGATATTTGTGTTAAAGGGCCTTTGTTAAAATTATTGCGGAGAAGAATATATGGTTACGCAGAACAAAGCACGCACTGTTACAATTGATGTTAAAGTTCGTAATCCCAAATGAAATTGAAATACCACGTACTCTTCTGAACAATGGGCATCAAAATCATCAGAAATATCTAAAACTTGAAAATGAATTGAATGCAAATTATTTATATGAAACCAGGAGACGCGCTAATCATTTTGTACGTGGACGAAATTGTCTCTTCGTTTTGCGCTCCTATTCGTGTACTTATAAAGCTCCGTACAAGGGAAGTCGACAGTCGGAACGGCTATGTATGCACTGCGCACAAAGGGTTTTATCTTTCTCGTTTGTACGTGAGTCATTATTTATAGCACTCAACTGAAATACATATCTTTGAAACTCGCTCGTTCCCTCTCCCTCTGTCTCTCTTTCTTTCGGGCATTGAGAATAAAATGGCCAGCCACAAAACACCATCGTCCTCTAATGGGGGGCGTGTTCGCATCAAACGAGTTTCTACAGATAGACATTTATGTTAATGAAGCGTTTGGGTATTGCCTCTGTGTTGAATGCCTCTTGACACTCTTTCTCCCCCACTCCGATGAAACTTTGTGTGATTCGACTTAACGCATGTATAAATGATGTGCAATCGACACTATTAAACAATCATATTCGGATTATGATTTTTTTTATTTCAAAGAAAATTGAATATGAAACATATTAAGGAAGATTTCTGTTTTATTTCAACCGAGGTAGACTAACAGATGAGTTGTACATAGTTGTCAAATATAGACTGGGATGAAGCGTAAGTTGAAATTAATTTTTTTTAAACTGTATTCAATATTGCGTCAAATTCTTTTCCGTTTCAATCAGTTTATTATTTTCACACGCGCAATAACGGCTTGGTAGACATTGTTTGAATTTAGTAATGCTCGCTTAACTCGATGCTTCGATTCAAGGAAGGAGAGGGCTTGCACTAACAGAACTTCGCTTATCCGTTTATCCTAGCTAGTTGTTTTCTTTTTCACGGTCATGCCTCTATACTGTAATATAGTTTCGCAACCAAGTTACTTGTAATACTTTCAGTATACAGAGTTAATAGAAGTACCGTATACCGGTCCACACTAGAAAACTGAAAATTATAATATATTCGCAATAGATAACGAATTTTTTTGGTCAAACGACCCTTCAAAAATCCATCGTACGTAGATCAATTCATTATTATTCGTACGCGACAAAGCAATGAGGCACAAAGGAAACATCCTGTACAGTTGTAACAAGATTAGTTGCAACTGAGTTTCGCATGAAATATAGACAGACTCTCACCATTGCATTCGCAAGCTTCTGCACGTAAATAGAATCTTGGTCGTAATTCTACATTGCACACAGTATTGACAGTAAAAAACGAGTTAACGTTTTCTTTGTCAATAAAAATAAAGAAACACATGCTTGAATCTGACAAGCAATAATGGTACGTATATTACGCGCTGTTGAAGAACTGAATATTGAAGCAATATAGAATCCGATTGATGAGCGACTAGCGCCACTTGGAAATAATCGCCAGCACGTAGCATTATCAAATGGCAAATAATATGAGCGCGACAGACAACGACGATCACGACGAGCGACAACGGCCGTGGCAACCTCGTTTTCCGTTGATGCGAACCTTATTGCTAATAAATCCCTCGGCCGTAAATATCATCTGAACCGTAGTTTTGCCCTTTCTCTCTCTCTCTCTCTCTCTCTCTCTCTCTCTCACGTTGAGTATACGCGGCACGTACGCAAAGCTCATTGCTCGTTCCGCTTTTAATCGTCATTTAGAACTGTCCGTTCTGTAAAAAGAATCTCAGTAACAACGAACCTCTATATTATATCTTTGCCTGTCCACGACTTTTGTACTTTACTTCTTTCTTCCTATTATTTGGCAACTGTTTACTTTACATCGTATTCGCTCGTAATGTATATAAGAGCTCGAGGACATTGGATTTCTTCGGTCCATATAGTGCTCGCGCGGCAGGTTGAATGTGTTTGCACGTATGTATGTATCGTACACGCGAAAGCCTCGAGCGCTAATATCGCGACATATCTACTTTCTACGTCTTCTTTTATCCGGGGTTTCAAAGTCACGTTTATTCTTATGTATACATCCTTCTGGCTTTTAGTTTGTTGCCGTTGGGTGTGATTTTGTATACTTTAAAAATCAATTAATGTCGAACTTTTTCAAATAAAATCTCACCACATTATGCGTACCGCGTGTGTGTACATGCTGATGCTTTGAAACAACAATTGGTACTTTTTCACCACTTAGTTTAGAAACGATTCATTTTTTAAGATATAAGCTGTAAACTTTAACCGATGCTTGTATTTTTAATCTTTTTGATCATTAATACACTATCACTTTATCTTGCAAACTACGTTCTTTCGAGTTATTTCCTCCGCGAAATGTATGCAACGCGCGCAACGTGAATACTAAAGTATATACACGGAAGAAAAGAAACCGAGTGCAACCAAAAATAAGCCCGAGAGTAAATGAAGTAAGACACCCGCGTACGAATATTGCAACTTTCTTCAGCTTATCCTCGGACATATGGCATTTCCTTTTTCTGGGGGTGCGTAATCCAGATGATGCCACGTCAGATGTTGATTTGAGAGAAAAATTATAAGATAAAAATTTTCGAAATCGTTAACTAGTGCGAAAATATAAGAATATATACTGTAATCCACGTAGT
Source organism: Chouioia cunea (assembly GCA_030064505.1). Classification (NCBI taxonomy): domain Eukaryota; kingdom Metazoa; phylum Arthropoda; class Insecta; order Hymenoptera; family Eulophidae; genus Chouioia; species Chouioia cunea. Next base: position 20,594,653 of record JAOPFQ010000003.1, on the reverse strand, counting down.
GTCACTGTAGATGAAAGTGATTCGCGATTTTTTCGCATTGATGTCTATCAAACAAGCTATTATCTCAAATTGTTAATTCTCAATTACCGCGCGGTAGACAAATCTGTGCAACGCGAATTGGACGTAATATTTCCCGCGATGTAAACATTACGACGAATTTGCATTTTCACCACAACTGTAACAACATATTGATTATATGCTGTGGCATATACTGATGTACATATATATCCCGACGTGCACTTGACTGCACCAAGATGTATTTACAGTATGTACACATTGGAATGCCCGTTGGGGCGACTCTGTCGCTTCAATTCCTCCTTTATTGTCTTTTCATGCTAATTTAGATCGTGGCGCCGTTTTTTATATTGTTTGCGCCAAGAGACGGATTTTCTTCGTTGAATAAACTTATTGCTCAATTTCATAAATAAAATATTCAATAAAAATCATCTGTAAGTGTAATTCACGATACTTGGATTTGTATCAATTGAATTCCTAATTCACTTCGAAATACTTATAAGATAATAGGATTCAAACATTGTAATAAAACCCGATAATTTTGTATATTTCTTTATTCACAGACACCAATGGGCATTTTTGCTAAATGATAAATAGATGGTATTTGGTTTGCACTAATGAACTATGAATTTACTGTACGCGATTACCATTGTCATTCTTGAAATCATTCGTTAAAATGTATACATTGTAATAACATTTCGTTTAGCATGCTTTCATAGTACAGGAGAGGTTTATGCAAGATTTTCCACACTAATTTTGAAATGCATAATTTGAGTCTATGAAAATCGTAATAAAATTTAAATTGCAATCAAGAGTATTTTCAAGCAGACTGATTTCGTTCTCTATTTTCAAACTCTAATTACAATACAATTTTCTACATGAATGAATTTGGCAACAAAAAAAAATTACGGTATTTATTAGCAAATAAAATGACGTTAAGTTATCGTTCGGACACTTTTCGACTTATCGCAAGACTCTCTACAGAAATATTGCACTTGGAATGCATTCTAACAATGTGTAAAATACATCTATACTCGACATATTCGTGGAATGTTTTTAGGTAGTTGACAAAGCGTTGAAGAATGGGTTAACGCAATTTTATGGTTTCTATTCAATTACATCCTGTATCATTTATAATTTCAATCAAACTATGACAATTTCCAGATATTTCCTGACGAATTTAACCATGTAGAAAATTTTAATTGTACAGAGTTTGAAAATGAAACGTTAAATTAACTGCAGCAATTTCTTGACACCAATATTTTCGATATGATACATTCAACAATGCAGAAAATTACATTCAAATCAACCGATATAATTTCCAATCATACTGATGTCGTCACTCTTTTATAAATTTTACTTTGTAGAATAATATTTCCTAATACCAACTTTCAATATTGTATGCAGCTGTAAAATAGCTGCTACTTCTTAGCTGTTGGTAATAACACATTTTTGCAAACGTAACATCGGCAATAAAGTATTGAAATTTCAAGTTAAACAAATCGACTTTTCACGTGATACATTAAAGAATATTTTAAAAAATTCATAATTAGAAACACTAGCTTCTGTTATTGATTAGTTTCAAGGGTGTCTTAATTTTCTAGAAAACGTTGTAAGAAAAACTGATTGATTAAATTGATGGTTCAAGAACATTACAACGATTAGAATTCTAAAAGATCTAAGCGAATGCAAGTGAGACAATAAGAATAAAAAATTGTAGCTGTTGTGCATGCTGGTGTGGCTATCAATATTTGCATATTAAAAAAAAATAATTTCAACAGCAAAAATTCATCAACCTTTCATTCTGTTATCAGTATTTGTATTACTATTAAAAGTGTTAGTCCTAAAAACAGCAACATAATGCATGTATTAGGTATTCTCTCAAATAAAGCCCTCCTCTGTTTTAACCGTATATATTGATCACAATTTTTCTTCAAATATTTTCGTAGAACTTTGCATAACAAGAAAGCGCGAAAGAGATTAATGATATGGTTGTTTGACCAAACATAACAATTTAACAAAAGTCAACAGGAAAACATTAAACATAACTTCAATAATAGTGAAAAAACTCATCTTTAAATAATTGTACAGATAAATAACTTGAAATGCGCCAATTCCGCTGTTAAAATGCCATTAAAAACACACGTGACTCCCGAAAAACATTTTCTTTCATTGCAACACACAAAATTACACATTTTACAAATTTGCTACACTAAAAATTGTGGTCATCCTTCCAATAAAATTTGTGAGTGAATGCAAGTTATGAAAAAATCCTAGTTAATTTTAGTTTTTTCATTTACGATCAAATTCCCTATAAATGAAAGAATACCAGCAGTGTAGGTATTGTAGTGTACGTATCTGATGAAAACAAAAGTAAATTAAAAATCAATCAAGGCATGAAAAAAGGGATATAAAACTTAAAAGGTTAACGTATAATTGCATTGAATTAACTATTCATAGTCGCGAATCCTCTATACAGAAGAAGAAGAAGAAGAAGAAGGCATTTCGTGTGAAAATTCTGCTGAATCAAGTTAAACACGCAGACGATTTCTGGTTAAACGATGGAAAAACAAGAACGAAGGGAGAAAACTGGATCTATTCAAGACATGCGAGTATAATACACATCCCCAGAGTTCGTTTACAAAAGTCAACATTTATAAAAAGACACGGAACAGCTAGAGGCTAGAACTTGGCCGTTATATCAGGTCAGCTTTCACTTAGACGTTAAGAAAAAGTAATCGTGTTGTCGGGTGTGCGAGCCGTTTGCGATAAATCTCATGTGCTCGAGGGAAATGCAACGTGGGCGCGCGCGCCGGGCGTAGTGTGGAAAGTAGATAGGGAAAAAGCGATGAAAGAGAAACAATCGGACGATGGCACACGCACACATAGACAAAAGACCGTTGCACGTAAATCGCAGAAAACGAAATGGAGATTTGCACTACCGTTAACGTCGCAAACGCGTAAACACCGATTGATTTGAAACTTTTGTCATTGTTTTATTGTTTGTTTGCCTGATTGGTTATCTCGATAGTGCATGCAATTGGTTAAGCTTTCACACGAATGAGACGACTATCTAGTATTGACTTGATCTATACGTTTCAAGTACGCACGGTACGTTTTCTTTCTCTGTTTGTTTTGTTTTGTTTTTTTTTGTGGATTGAATTGCCCGTGGAATAACGCACTGCTCGTTTCAAATGAAATTTTGTTATCGAAAAGTTTATCAAAATTGTGCACTGCTACTGGCCGACGATTGAATATAATGTAACAATATAGACAATCGATCGACGTGTAAATATCTTCTTGCATTGCTGTCAAATGCTATTGCAGAAGTGCTTCAATAATATTGATGCTAAAATATACTTTAAAAATAATATACTTTAGATGCCATAAGCTGCACATTTTTTAAATACGATTAAATAAGCTAATTATTATATTAAGCTAATTATTATCCAGCAATCGATCAAAATCATTCCTTGATTATTACGACGTTGCAACTTGGAAGTTGAAGATGATTTATCACCTGAGTTCTGACAATATTCCATCAGAGTTTCGTACTATTATTGAAAATGGAAAAAAAATTACACTTCGGCATCGTCTGCTACAAGCGCATCTGAGAATGCTATTTTCACAACAAATTATCCGTTGACGCATCACCTGCATGAACAATCTTTATTTCGTGAATGCTATAAAATAATGTTTCGATATCAATATGCATACTTGACAAGTCTCACGATATTTTATAGTGAGCATGTCAAACGGTATATGCAACTTGTCTTACAAGGTTGTACGAAACAAGTTTTGCATATACCCATAAATCATTGCAGCGTTGATATTATCGAGAGTCAACAATTCCTTTGATGATGCGCTTTCATGAATATATATATATAATTAACGGCGAACATCGCTTTTGACCAAGAAACGTAAGATTGCTCCGATCAAAAGAACGTCACACGTGCATATTTATATTGTACATAGCCTTTAACACTGGATCGTAGATTTATTTGCGCTCTGCGTTAACTTGAATTTAGTTATGTACCAACGCCTTTTGCGGTGTGCGACGTTGCTTGTAAATCGCATTTTGATGCAAATTCCAAAAAGATGTAATTAATTAAAAACGTGTACGCGCGTTCACGATGAGCAAAACGCACGAGCTCTAGTTTTTATATTCTTAAATTGAAAAAGGAACATTTTCTACGTATATTAGTTTAAACATTATGTTTTTTTTTTCAAGTAACCTTATTGTAGGTTAGTAAGAGTATCAATACTAGTGTAAATAACGTGAACATGGGTATCGATAAAAGGATGTCGAGAACAGTTGCATTTCGAGGTAACACGTCTTTTGAATCAATCCCTAGTATATTTCAAAGCGACAGAGATATTGTGCTTTAGAAAAAACGATAATTTTCTTTCAAATCGAGAATCAAAGTTATGAATTTTTGTCTATTATTGTTTAGGAAACAATACTCCGTTATTGTTTGCTAAACAAATATCCATAGACTTCACATTTATATATTTCACCAGAGTAAAAGTGAAAAATCGATTTCATTATAAAAGATCCCAATACGATGGAATTTTTACGATTTTTACCGAGGCAAATAGAAATAAGTATTGACAATTCCATTATACAATAAAAAATGTAATTTCACACTTGGAGATTAATAATCGATCCTCGTTTGAAAAGCAGCAATGAACGAATGAACAAAGACAAGAGCAATATCTAGATCGAATCCTTATAACTTCCATTTAAAAAAATAGTCTTCCTTTTCAGTTACCACAAGTAAGCTAGCGATATTACCATAACACGTCTATCGCGAAAGGGACACACGGAAAGGCGCGAGAGCAACATAAAAGCAGCAGAACCCTCTCAGCAAAAACGTCGTCCGATATACACATCAACAACGTAAACGCCGTAGTCAATACACTTTGGAGCTTTTATTCCGCGTCTATACAAATTCAGCCCGACTTGTTTAGACCGAGGCCATCCGTTCGATATGGCTCGAACGTTGACTACACGCGCGTTTGTACCGCTTCGGTTATACTCTTTTCTCCCCCCCCCCCCACACCTCTCTCTCTCTCTCTCTCTCTCTCTCTCTCTCGTCCTTTCTTGCCACTCGACAATTTGCGATATTAACCTACTTCTACCTTGACACTATTTCAATAGTGCAATCGTCTCTTTTTTCCTTTTTTTCTGCGGATATCTCTTTGTTTTGTATGAGTCTATATACATTCCTGAGATGTTAATTGTAATAATTGCGTAGGTTGGAAGTTCCACAAGAAATGTAAAGGAGACTGAAAGGAAAAGATTATCGTTTTATTGTCATAAAAATAAGCCTAAAATATTTGGTTAATTAATTTTTCGTGCAAATAATCGATGAATGCGTATTATAACCGCGAAGTTTTATATGGAAAAAACCATATTCGTTTAGATCTAAAGCAAGTTATACATCCATCTATGAGAATAACTATTTTCTAATACAAATTAGATTCCTACTAGCAAAATGTAAACTTGAAAGATAGGAATAAACACGTATACGTCGTTATTCTAATTTGGCACTTTTCTCTTTTATTTTTTTGATACTAGCTCTGGAGCTTGTCGGAGATGTATCGCACAGCACTACTTTTCAGAGTGACGCATATGCATCGAGCTTGAAGAAGCTTTACCGAGTTCCATTTAAATGCGACTTACGGCGACGATCCTGATAATCAGGTTTATCACCCAGCATAGCCAATACTTCTTTTTGTCATATCAACTTTAGTAAGACCCGTGTATAGTTTTTCTTATTGCCTCGACATTCTTAACGGCGTTCGAGAAATTTGCGAAAATTAAGAGAAAACCAACTTTCGCCTGTTCTACTACCATCAATATAATTTCAATGGTATTATGGTTGATAGATTTATCAACCATATATTTTGTTGATAATTCATCAACTTTTCTTTGTTGTTCCGGTTGAAACCTTCCAAGAAAGAATTTTCCACGGTACCTCGTCAACTTAAATATGAAGTACGGTTAAACGATTGTCGTGGTCGGACGCTGAAGTGAGCTAGCACGACGAACTTTTGAAAGTGATTAATTGCATGAGAGAGATTTACATTAATACTCTTACTGTCTTTTTGGCTATTGTCTCTTTGAGGAAACCAAAGTTGCGGCGCTTGCGGTAGCAATTTTACTCAGATTAGCGCTTGTGGTAACAGAGCGGAGAAAAGATAATAAGCATGCCTTCTGATTTCTAGCTAATGTCTTAGATGCTTCATAAAAAAATAGAAAAATTTTTGTTATAACAAAAGAGTAATATTATGTTGACCTCGATTTTACGAAGAAAAACAGCTTATTGTTTTAACGACAGTAGTGTTCATTAAAAATGAAATTAATGGGTGACTCTGTTTTACGATACTGAGAGGCATGATTGCACGCAAAAAAGAGACTGCTCACAGAAACTGAGACATAATATATATGAGCGCACTGTGATTCCTTACTTTTCCTGAAGTAGCGTGCACATACCTCTCTGAATAAATTAAATAGTGCGCGAGCCCAAAGCTTTTAGCAATGACTTTCGCGGCTTTTCTTTACGAGCTATTAAAACGGCTTGTCTAAGCGTGTAGAATGGCAGAATGAAAAGAGGTCCAGGCTATAACTTTAAGTGGCAGTTTGTGCGAAACATGGTTCTTCTCGACACTGCCATTCACTATACCTTATTTCACTAATTAATTCGCGATTTCTACGCAACTGTGCGACCGCTCTTGCCTGCCCGTAAAAACATTTAACTTTGATTGTAATTCGATTATTTAGATAGCCAAGTAATAGTACATTGATCACTGGACGCCTGTGGATATGATTTTCTGCAATTTTTTTTCAATCACTCGGTATGATTATTCATGAAAAAAGCACTAAACTAGCAAGATCGTAAAAATGTCTGTTTTTTCTTTCCAATTGGAAATCTGCAATTCATATACAAACTTTCATGGTGATCGTAAAATATATTTTTGCAAGGGTGACATCCACCTTAACCGTTTATACACGGACAATATCACATCTCAAAGCTTGATTGCGAAATTTCTTTACTTTACTCGAGTCCTGTCATTTCTCGACCGCAAAATACTCATAAATTTACAAATTTCTCATTCATTTTACACTTTGTTTAATTTTCATATCAGATATTGCTGTATGGAAAGTTATTGACGAAAAATTCACTTAATTTTTCTTAAAACTAAAGGGTCGTTCAATCTTCAATATTCCTCTAAATAATTTTACAATCTCGAAACTTAAAAATAATGTTCTTGAGAATGACGCGAAACCACTTGGAACGCATTTCAGGTAAAAGAGCTAATTTTCTCAATTCTCTCGTTATACCACGTTCTCTGCGACAGCAGTAGAACGTCGAAAGTACAACGGAAAGCGCTTGTTTATTTGTTGATGTCGAATTTATCTATTGCAAAATGCGAATGTCGCCAATACAATGGTTACGGTTAGCGAACACTTTCAGTTTTTATTTGTCATTAAAAATACCGCAAAATTAACGGTACGTTATGACATAGACAGCTCGATTTAATAAATTTTACAAACATGCCGTTTTTGTTTATAACTCTGAAAAGAAACGAATGTCGCGTTGACTTTATTAATAATTTCAAACTAATAACTATCGAACGTTTTTGCATTGCGTTCACAGTCAAATTTTTAATATCTAGAGCTGATAAGAGCGAAGATAGCACATCGTGCCATATTTTTATTTAGCCTTCTTTTTTTCACGTACTTATGACAACAAAATATAGCTTATAGTCACGGTAGTTTATGCGCGAAAACATTTTCATTTGGAAGTTGGATTGACTTTGGGAAGTCAACAGAGAAGTCTTCTTCCTTTTTAAATTCATCTAGAGAAAGCCCTGGGATCAATCGATATTTTAACTACTTGAGCAAACTTGATATCCTTTCTTTGAGTTACTAATAGGAAGCAAGCGATGTCAACATCACCATTTTCGATAGTATAACGAATAATTCCTTTATGCAACAAAAGAATCACATGAGTTTTAAAAATTCTATATTAAAAAATGCATTTTTCAAGTTATTTGTTAATCCTCATGCTGAAAAACTTATTCATCTTTGAGAACAATCACATGTAACTTGTAGTTGCGAAAGCAATAGCCTGTCTATACGTTAACGATTATAATTCAACCGAGTACTTTACAGAAAAAATCTACGAATACATTTTATTTATAGGTTTTAATTCAAGCTCGACAATTAACCGTGTATGAAGGTTATGCACGAGTTAGAATAGCATAATTATTATAACTTATCATGGTTAATTATCATTATAAGTGAAACTCTGAAAATTAACTCGACCCTTGTTACTCTACGAGTTTTCGATATTCGCTTCACCCTCGCCTACACCCACAACCCTTCGTTTCAGAATTCCCTCGTTATTATAGATATCGAACTGGGCAAATTGTACTATTTGTATGAACGAGATAGCTAAAATCGTCTCTGTATGTATTCGACTATTGACGTATTAAGATTTTGCTGCAACTTTTGTGTATCCGCATATTCGTATATGCTTTCCTACAAAGGAGGACAATAATTGATGCATTTTGTTTGGTTTTTTTAATCCGTTACACAAGACCATACATTTACAACGAAATTTAAAGCACGATATATCACAAGCGTATTATGCCATGGGTATAGTTAATTAATATACGAACTTAGAAACTTGCCGTTGTACGTTGTACTCATTAATAGCGACGGAAGAACTTTGTCAGGAGGCACATTTCTGTAGCTATACTGAAAGCAATCTGTGATTACATGCATTCGGAAAGTAATCTAGTTCGTAGTAGTAGATTGTTTATTTCTAATAATAACGTTCATTTACTTTTGATATCGTCAAATTAAAAATAAAAAGTCGGTACTTGGTTATCAAGTTCTTACTCTTAAACAGTAAAAACTTCCATCCACGTGGCAAAATCTTTAATAAAATAAAAGAAAGAATAGCTGATCCCCGCAGAGACAAGCGTAATTCTACCGTATGATTGCTCGTCCAAATGAAGTCGAGATTGGCATTACATGCATCATTCGCGTTAAAAATAGAGGCAGCAGTAATACTATTGTGGAAAACCGAGAAACCCATTTGAAGGCTGAGGGAGGGGAGGAGGCGTACGATAATATACGAATGAGAACCAGAGGAAAAGAAAAAGAAAGAAAAAAAGATCGAAGCTTGTTCCATTCACCTGTACGGGCATCCCCGAGAGTATTTGTCTACACGGATCGATTTTGGAATTCAAATCGCTTGGACACAACGCGCATTCCGTTCCATTTACTCCAATACGAAAAACCCAGTCGCGTACTAATCGTAAAGCGTTATAGACTTGGTTTTCTTCTTCTTCTTTGCCACCCCGACAACGTCATGCTGAGGGTTCCCTCTTGTCAGCCTCTTTCACTTTCCTGCCTTATCTCGTTTTACTCAACGCGTTTGCCTTTGTTTCCCTATTTTTTCCTTGTGCTTTTGAAAGTTACTTTTTGAGGTAGATAAAGATCGTACGACATTAATCTTTGATACGGAAAGAGTCGTTTATTGTGTTGCACATTTGGCTGAATTGGCATTAAAAAATGAAATAATAACATTGATCATCTATTCATTATTTTTAATATGAGTTTATTGATTGTTTTACTGTCAGAATTACAATTCGCTCCGTAATTATGTGACTGTTTTTAAAAATTTTATTGAATAATTATTAGTTATAGCCAATATAATCCACACCGACTAGGTATAACTAATAATCGATAACTTTTGAATAAATTTCAATTTCTACACATATTTTTATTCAAAATTTATGCTGTGACATTGTCACGAACTGTAAGCTGAAACTCAATAAAAACTTTATAACGACGATAAGTATATGTATAATTTAACTATAATTCAACTTTCTTCATAAAATATACTTGAAACATATTTTGCTGCAAACTCACGACTTAATATTACAATATAACATTGTATACATATCACTTCAGTTTTGGCTTGATGTAAAACTTAATTGAAGTAGACATTTAACATTAGCGCTACAAAGTCAATAAAACTTTCTATCTGTATATATATATATATATATATAAAGCTCTTCGTAGTACAGGTTAACTTTGTTTAACATAACTCTATCGATACTGCGAATGAAGTAGCCATCAAATAGACATTATCCACTGCCGTAGAGAGAAAAAAAGATTATTTGTTACGATACGTGTAAAAAGCGTACAGGGAAATATTTTTGCAAAGTCATTAAGTGTCATAGACGACGAGTGTAAAAACGTGTTCCGAAAAGACTCGAAAAAAGAAAGGAAACGTAACGTAAAACAGAGTTAGCAGACCGAAAGTTCTATTCTCTTCTTTCTATCTAGGATACAATAAAATTCAAACAATGCAGGAAATAAAAGAAGTGAGTAAAGCCGAAAAAGTGACTTTTATCCTGAGTGTGTGTTTGTGTACGCGCGAAAACAAGCGATTACTCGTATCACAGGGTTGTCAAACTGCTGGAATGCCCTTGTAGCAGAGGGTGAGGCTTGTATGAAGTCGAGCTCAAGAGAGAGAAAGTTCACAAGGGTTAACAGATGATTTGGACTTCTTTTTGATATTATCACAATGAATGGCTATGCAATCAGAACTGCTGTCTGATTCTCAGCATCGATATTTACCGCCGAACGTCCCTAACAAAAACAGATTGATTTCACTCATATCTATGACGTATATATGATTCACACACATAGGCACGATAAGGTAAGCAAAAAGGACTTCGCACCTCTCTTGTTTTTTTATATTACCAAGTAATAAAAGATTATATGGCTATATCTTACCATCGAGAAACCCGCGCAAGTAAGGGTAACGAATCGTGGAATACTTCCAGTATTATTACTTTGTGCTATCTCACATGTGATTGAGTTAAGTTCTTATAAAGATTATTCCCTGCAAAATCATGGTGTGGCATATTCGTAAACAACAAGAAGAGACTATTCGTCAAGCGGAATTGTTTTCTCAAGTTCGTGATGGTTCTATAAGTGTGTTATATACACGCCAAAAGAAACGTTACTAATGATCATCGCGGCATGAGCGCTTGTAAAAATAAATGGATCACATAAGCTTTCCCCCATTTTTTTCTTCTTTTACGTATAGAAAGTAAAAAGTCGAAAGCATACGTCTTCGAAAATTGTCCCAAATTTTCTCAAAGGACGGCTTCTTATAACTTTCGATAAACTGAGCTATCGTTTTATCTGCCTATTGGTCGTTTACCTCAAAAGGTACATGGTTCAAGAATACTGATATTCATGAATCTAAAGGTAATTTAATGATTCGACATATTCATATTCAAAAGCTCAATTTTGTGTTTAACACGCTCCATACGGGGAAAAATAACGCTTGAAACTAATTTCGCGCGAGCTTGTCGCGTGGACGTTAAATTTAGCTTTGTGAAAAAAAATACGGTTCGATCGTAGGCATGTGTAAGTGGTGATTTCATTCTCGTGTAGCCGCGTGTGGCAAACATCCACGCGTAGTCGAAATTGCTTCCGCGCACTAGTAGTCAAATTTACTCTTCAACTTGTTTAATTAATTTAACTTGTTACTTACCATCGACTGGTTTGAATTATTCATTTCCAATAACAATACCTATAGAGTATTCTATAAAATACACGGAACACACGTTATGGATTTCATTTATTTTATTGTCTTTGTATATTGCCGTGACTAAAGGAATAAAACAACCCGTTGGTCAATGAGAAATTGATTTTAAAATTCTATTAAAACACTGATGAAAATATACCTATACCTCTATCTCACTTATCGCAGTATTTTAACCTGATGAACTACAAACTTGTCGTAGTGAAATAAGTTTTATTTATAAAAATACCGCTTTGTTGATCATAATACAGCCAAAAGTAAAATATCGACTTCAGGTTGAGCAATAAATTTTTATAGCCTATATATGTAAATTTGAATTGGATTTATGTGGATTGACGGGTAATAACAAGTTTTGAAGCGAATGGAAAAAGAAAAAGTACACAAAAAGAGAAAATCCTCCGAAACGCGAGAGCAGGAAGCAGGATCAATTTGAAAGCATAGTCTTTAAAGGGCACAAGTGAGTAATCTCGAGAGTTTACTCTAGATGAAAAACAATTTCACCAACAGCTTTTGCCTTTTTGTACAGTATAAATATATCCTTCGATAAAACGTAGGTGGCACTCAAGAATTGGTAATCGCGTGTATTCGAAATTTGATTAAATCCATTTAGACCTTACCCTCCGTGGAAACTTTTGTTCTTGATCAAATCCATAAAAGTAAAGGTACGAATGTTGAAACCTAACTGTTACAGCGTAACTTGTGATCATAGGTCAACTTATAAGTAAAAAGAGAGCGGAAGAGAGAATAATTAGAGAAGGATTTCACGAATGCGATATATCTCAAAGGCCGACCACGCGCAAGCTCCCAAATTACAAGACAGGAGCGACTGGGAGTTGGGAAAAAATGAATTTATAACGGGGATAACTTTATTACTGTCGATTTGTTTAAGGAATGAGCTCCCTCGCAAAGAGATTGATATTCCATCTCAAATGACAAAAAAGGAGGGGAAAATGAAAAGAAAAGAACGAAGGGTAGCGCATGCGTGAACAGCTGATGTAGGTGGTCGTATCACTATTAGGCGATAAAACGGATTCCCCACGAGCACACTTCCCGCTGCTGCTTATAGTAAATCACTTCTCGCGCTCTCGTTTGGCGTATTTTTTTCCATCCGTCACCCCTCTAACGCTTGATATGCCTCGAGCTTTCTTTTCCGCCCCCGCTTTATTCGCCATGGTTATTAAAATGCGTGAAAACTATATGAAAACGCATATGCGCCCTTCCCGAGCGATTTCTAAGGTTTTCTCTTCTTTCAGCAATCCATAAATATTTTCTCATTTTTTCATCGACACGTGCGATTGAACGTTTGAAGCCCTCTAGCTTTTAAGCACTTTACGTTTGTTACTTGATTGATACGTAAATTATGTAGACATAATGTCACGGAATACGTCAGCGTATTTTACGAAAAACGACTTTTATTAATTTTTTTTATTCATTTAATACTCTTTAGGGATAATCGTCAATTTTGTTAAGAATTTTTATTCAATTTGAACATTTCTGCTAGTCGTTCTAAATGAGATATTCTATACGTTGAACCTAATTGTTTGGAAAATGTCGATAGTCGCCAAGTTTTAACGGCGTACAAAAAAATCTACATGTGCAAATCTAAACCAAAAAGTCGATAATTCGTCGAAATTTGCGAAATACAATTATTCAATGAAGTAATATCTAATCGTACATAGAACTACCTTATACAGAATGATTTGCTAATAAAATTATATTTTTGTGTGTTACTCGGCTGCTTTTCTTACTAATAGTTCCTAGACTTTGCCCTAATTATTCCACGAAGAGCCACTACTCGTAAGTTAGATGAATGCGCACTAAATACTTCTGAGAGTATACTTGTTACGTTCAGGCACTTGCGTATACTACCTTTGCTCGAACAATCCATCAACGACTACTTTTCACGATAATATGTCGTAGTCGCGATCTGTAAAACTTAAAATCAAAGTTAACAGCTACTTAGACGGGCGCATTGTATGGTTTTTCGCGAACGAATGTACAAATGTTTATACTATACAAAATCATTCTTATCGTTTTCCCATCTGTATTAGTCTTGTTTCTTAAAAAACACGCGTTCCGCTAGGCTAACGCAAAAGTCTAGCCAACAAAAAATATTTCAGAAGATATTTTCCGTAGAATATAGAACATGTTCTTTTTAAACAGCGTAAACATGCTAATCAACGTTCCATAAAGTTAGCTTTACCTACATTTCAGTGCTTTGCGAAATTATACGCGCAACCAGACTAAAAAAGAGATGCTGCCGATGGTACGCATAGGTGTCGGTCGATGAGCAAAAAAAAGTCAATTCCTATGAGGCTAATAAATCCAGTGCTTGCTATATACGCTTCCGAGCAAAGACGAGTAGCTCTGCAAAAAAAGTGAACGCTAGGCGAGAGAGACGAAATTATAAAACACTGGCAAACAACAGTACATGCCTAATGAGTTTTCCTTGAAAAGCTCTAATTTGATCATTAACAATTATATAAAGTAGATTATTTTTATTATATACTCCGCCAATATTTACTAACGTATATTGTAGTTTTTAATGAGTACCCTGAATTATGAATGAAACGAATAAATTTAAGTTTGGAAGGTCGAAAAAATTTTGCATATTTGCAACTGTGAATTATTAAGAGATAAAATACTGTAAGGATCTACTGATGAAAAACTTTTACTTAAACGTTTACAGTAGGATTTCTATTAAATAGATTAACAGCGTACTATCGATATCGTTCAATCGTAAAATAATGAATAATAAAATAATTAAAATATCGTAACTGACAAACCACAGATATAAGCGGGTAAAATCGAAAATTTTCGTATATTGACTTGCTCGATATAAACTTACTTAACGATATATCTTCTTCAACCATTTATCTAGGCAATGCTCTATAAAATTGGTTTTCAAAAGTCGATTCCCATGTCACATTTACTTTACAGTATTAAAAGTTTAGATGATATTATTCAGTTTAATTTTATAGCATTTTGAACATTTATATATATAGCGTAATTTTCATCATGTATATAATATAATTTTTCAGCAAAACTGACGTCGCTTAGACTAAATAATGAACGAAATGGAGCGTGATTTCAACACAACAAGAATTTCAGTAATTTCTTTGGTAATTACTGATGACGTAGTCTAGGCCAACAGTGCTAAGAGGATGCGGCATCTTTTATAGAATACTCTAGTTACCGACATTTCCGTTGATTTCATTATTTTCATCGAATTTTTTACTTTTCGTAGACATCCAAGTTATCCCATATTTGAATATAGTTCAGGACTATCGCAATCTATGAGGTAGGGATCAGTAATTAGATCCGTGATCATCTGAATAAAGTTTGAAAGCTTAAATACTGGAAGTTTAAGTAGATACTCCCTTAAAAGCTTTTTTAAGTGAATCCGCGAAAATGACCATTGTGGAATTTACAAATAAAAAAAAGAAATCGTATAATAGGTACTTTTTTATAGCAGAGTACTTAAGTTTGAAAGAAATACTAATCTGATACCGCAGCAAGTTAAAAAAACCACGTACATTCGATAGTTTTTTATCTTTAAAGTAAAACGGATATGGGGGCATTATAAAAGGATCCAGTTCGTTTAACGAGGTGTGAAGTTTGCCACGAAACCCACAAAGTAAATGATGCATTATCCTTTATTTCGGAACTTTTGTACCAATAGAATTCTGGTGTTACAGCGACACGCCAAGATAAGCATTATTAGCAATGGTAATCAAGCTGAGTAACGACGTTTTACGCTGCACTTTATTAAATCGATATCTTTCAATTTGAAAAATGTCTCGCTCTTTATTGGTATGTATATATGCAAACCCAACTAAAAATCCTTCAAGATATAGCGCGCGATTCGCGCATCTTTATTAATTCGTCTTTGTACGATCATAAATATTTTATGTGCTCAAGTCGAGTAATTCGATTATGCAATTCCCATGTGTTGATGCACAAACACACAGTCGTTATCCAACGCTATTAAGTGAAAGTACTTGGAGATATCAACTTTTTATCGGCGTTTTTAGTTCCTTGAGATGTGCACTGTCTTTGTCTTACATAATTGGATCATGCAAAATTTAGTTGCTATGGATTTTTTATATATTCTTATATTTAATCATACGTTTCTATATAACTACCACCCAAGACGATAATGAAAAAAATACCCATGTATATAGCATAATCCCAACATAATTTAGAATCAAGTATTTATGTTCGGATAAGCGAATTAGCCGATGAAATTTAAAAACTCCAATGAATGATTGGAATGCGATTTGCAATAGTTTTTCGAGAGAAAATATTTTTAATGTATTTTGCTACAATAGTTTTCTTCGAAATTCATTTTTTTTCTTTTTTAAATTATTTTACAAAACTCGATAATGTTGTATTATTTTTTTCCTTGTTTTTTCTATACAAGTTCTGGTACACTTTGATCACGTTTAATATCCATATTATTCAAGAAATATATTTTCATTCCTTTGTGCTCCATCGTTGAAAGAAATTAACAATCTTGTTAATTAGATCTATTGACGTAAAGCAACCAGATCACAAAAATCCTCAAGCCGAGATAATTAACATCGCACTAATATTGAAAAAGGTTGCAAGCAAAGCATAAAAATGACTGGAATTTATATAGTTAGTCAATTTTGATAATAGCTGGATTCCTCTCTTTGAAAGTCTGTTTCGTTGTTTTCAGCTCTCATTATAGTTTCATGAAATGTGTTAACAGTAACCGAACTTTCAGTTTTTAATTAAACGCTATTTTGTCGTCTATTTCGCACTTCTAGTTTAAAAAATTAATAAATCGTAAATAATAATAATATCGATATTTATTAAAGAGTATTATTAAGCATAGTAATTGTTATTCAACACACGTAACGTTTAATACAGTCGAATATTAATACCTTATAGTTGGTCGAATCCCCAGTTAACTTATTAACCAGTTTACTTGCTAACCAACAATTACTATTTAAACAAAAGGGAGCGAAATATCAACAGTTTTTCGTCAAAGTAAATGAGAATAAGCTATAAACGTGGTCTGCGTGGAAGACGTCAAAATCCCGCGCCCTTTCATGCGAAGCCCATCATCGTGCTTTACTATTGTCGGCTAATGCGCCCTTGAGATTTTCTTCCCAGTCGTTTTTAACGATCCTTTACTTTTTACAAAAAGATTTTTTACAGCTGTACTTGAAAACGTCTGCTAGCATTATCTGCCGTCAAAACGTTCTCTTAATAGTCATTTATTACATATTTATAATGCGTAAGCATTTAATGAGTCCTTACAACGATCGTTTTAAAACGATAATTCCTGTAGAAGATCCTAGAGAATCTAAACAAGCACCACGCATTTAGTCAGCCATGACAACTCTCGTTATTCTCTGGGCTTTCTTTTGGCACTAGCTTAGTTTTTTTGCTTTGATTCTGCATTCTTTGATTTGCATGTAATAATAGAAATGTTAGACGGCATATTTTTCCTGCATACTCAATTTTCATAAGCAATCAAAACATATATAACCCAATAAACGGACAGCTTTACAATTAACAAAAAAAATGGTCAAATTTTATTCCGTTATATGACAAAAACATTATGTTTGACATTCTTTTTACGGTGTGCGAGTGTGCGTGTGTAAACTCTGCTTTAACTGAACAGTTAAAACTGAACTGGCCAAAATGGTTGTTTTTCAAGATTCCGATCGATGGACACTCACTCATAGACACTCACTCATCGTGGATATTCAGTAAAATTGTTCCGCAGAGTGCCGCATAAACTAAGAAATCAATGAAGTAATGTCACTAACTATACACGCAACATTTACACTAGTCATTGTCAAACTTCGTTATCTACAGTAACTGCGCGAACTTTATAAAGTGTGAAGCACGTGCCGTTTAACAAACGCCCCCGATGAAAAGCTACCGTCTATACAGGAGTTAGTAAACGAGACAACTTATACGTGCGTAAAGTCGTGTATGGAGCTTTGATGTTAGTATAGGCGGTCCGGCAACAACTTTGTTTTTATTTTCGCTCGTCGATCATCGAGGAGGCTCTTGATTACACTGATCCATACGGGGAGATTTCGACTCTTAACACGCAATGTGCTTAGTTCAACAGATCCGGCATTCATTACGATGATCTGTGCACTTTGAAGACGACCAATCGAAACTTTGTTGATCGTCAAGTTAGAATTAGACATTGCTTTTACTAGCTGACTACTAAAGTAGGTTACTTAAATTAATGAAAATTGGTTCGAATGGAAGTGCAAGCGAATGAAAAATGCTAATACCCTAATGGCGAGTACAATTACCATTTATTTGATTAGTTATTTTCGATTTTGTCAAATATTAGATTTATAGTATTATTAACTATTGCGATATATGCCGAGAAAATGATCGTGGATTTATTGTCATTTAATACCGTGCAAATAGATTATAAGATACTGGAAGTATCCTCACTAGGAATCCCAAGAATTTGGACAAAAGTCGCTACGACAAATTTTCATCCAAGGAAAGCATACAAGGATCAAGATTAGCTTAATTCGTCTTTATTTGGCACTTATTTATAGAGCGTAAAGAGAACGTGGGCATCGAATGGTTACGACTTTGAACGAGTATGTATGTACCTTCAACGTAAGAATACCGAGTTGGTTTATTTCGTCAGAATTCGATTTGCATATGCTCTATTATTATTTATTACTTAAAAGGGATTTGGAAAATGTTATAGGAAAAGGAAAAGCGTGAGAGTCAGAGTCGAGCGACAGTGTGGCCTTCCGTGAAAACGGTAATAATCAGTTAGTTGTTAGAGAACCTTTGCCAAGTGTACGCGCAAGTTTATCAATGTTGTAACGAGTCTGGAACTTCAATATAATTTCAACTTCAGATATTCTTCCACGGTCATTTCGTCATTACTTACATTCTTTGTCAATGCATCGCGAAATACAGTCGCTGTAAGTTGGACCGACCTGTCGCAAGATATTCAAGAGGATTAGATAGTAATAAACGCAAAATTAAACAGAAATAATCCGTAAAAATGTTGGTGTATCTATTTGATCCCGCGTTAAGTAAATAAAAATCCCATTCAGTAACCCTAAACACTTCGTAAAGTGCATGCACAGACGTTATAAGAAAGATTCGCAATTATAAATTCAATAATTCAATGCATTTCAATAATTAACGAAAGAGAACGAAAATTAAATCTTGATCAGCCTGCGGCAGAAAACCAATTTTAATGTTAAATTTGTTGTTGATTAATTAAAGAGGAAATAACGCATAAAAATGTTTACATATTATACGTTGAAAAATAATGTAAGATATAACTAATAACGTCACGTCCATACAAACAAAGTCTCTTTTTTGCTAACTGCACAAACATTGGAGACAAAATATTTTCTATCCATACTGCTTTCGCGTGATTTCGATATTTTTATCTATCTATGTTCTACTGCATCACAAGCGTTTCGTTTATCTCGCACCTCCCCTACTTTACTTCAGCGCGAAATCTTAATCTATTTTAACGACTCTCAACTCCATTTCCCAGAATTTATTAACGTCCCAGAGAATACGCTTTTACGGCCTTTTCATGCTATTTTGATTACTGGATATTTCGTATAATCTTGTAATCATTCGAATTCAATTAAAAATCATATTTAGAATAAAAACAGCACCATGCTCTGTCAGTGAAATATAGAAATTTTTACAAGTACATAGGTACATGTACGTATGCTTTTATACTTTAATATATGCACAGTGTCCATTTATATAATAACTGAGTTTACATTTTGAAGCAAGTTTTAAAAATTGTAGAGAACCCGTACACGAATGACGGTATTTATGCATAATTTAGGTGCAAATTTAGCACAACAAAGCTGCGCAGCTGTACAAAAGATAAGCCCCAAAAAATGAAACTTTCAGCAATTTTTAAACGACGATTATTTGTCTACCTTCTGTTTCAGTTGTTTATCCTAAGCGACCAAAAGTTTCGAGTACGCGTGTGTAACGACAACGTCCAACATCGTTTTCTTTCATTTTTCTTTATCTACTCATAAAAGTCGTGTTCTGGATATTTTCTCTCGATAATAGAGCTAACACCCCGAAACAAATAAAAAGAGTAAACGTATAACGCGTGTAAGAGCTTTGCTTTTGTATACATCCTTCAAGTCATTAGTGCTACGTCGTAAAAACTCTATAGCTTCGCATAAAAAATAATGTGGTCCCTACACGGATAAATAATAAGTGGTCGCGTAGTTAGCTGCGTATTTGTATTTCGTTCTTAAAGAAACGAGGCATGATTTGATGTTAAACGTGACTGCATTGTTTTTAACGCCGTGGGAGGTAGTAATGCAATTAATTGTACGCTTTAATTTTAGATCAATTGCCGTCACTTGAATTGTCGACAAGTACTGCTAAAATATCGCTGAATGTGTTTGGAGAATTCAGAAAAAGTTGGTTCAACTCACCTTCAGTGTTCATGTATTGCTTATAATATTAGTACAGTACGGTAAAACAATGTGCTATTTCGCCGAGTACCCGTGCACATTGACCAACGCACGTTTGGACGGTGTTAATAACGTTATCATTGATGAGAACCCGAGTGAAGATAATACATTGTGAATTTTCAAATGAAGTTCAACGTTAAATTAAATATTAATGATGCTATTGCTGCTGACTGATCATTAAATAGTTTTCCGTTCCATCATACCTCATTTGTAATTCCGTTATCTATATCTGTGGCAATGGTTAATTTTACGTTAAAGTACATCTGCTGAAATGTGGAAATTGATTTGCTTTCAAATTACGTTGTATATGAGATTTTTCAAGAATGAAATATCGTCAAATAAAATCTGTCCAAATATTCGAAATATTTTCGGACAGACGACCTAATTTTTTGGCGGAGTACAATAATATTCGAGAATTCGTCATTGAGGTGAATCGGTCCCTCAATTTACCGGCTATGGCATATTGAAAGATTCCGATCATCAAAAAAAACGGCAATAGCGACGAACCTGATAAAAGTAGAAAGGATCAATGTCCTCGGTGACGTTGAAATCTACAATACCGCTGATGTTAGCTACGGCTATCTCAGTAATGTAATAGTCCATTGCGGCGTTGAGACCCGTGTCGGCGATGATGCCTAGGACAGTTTCACGATCTTTTCCCCTCATATCTCGTGCGACATCATCCAGCCGTGTGCTCTTCAGATTTGTTTTATCTTCTTTTTTTTCAACCTGTAATATATTGATACATTGGTACATTGCTACATCGATTAGTCCTGAGAAAAAATTAAAACGAATGTCGTCTTTATTCGTTGAAAGAGTTACTTTTATTAGAATACTTCAAAATTTGAAACTTCAGGAGCACTACGTGTCGTAAGATTTTTGTTAAATCCCATGGGAACATTTTTACTTGAATATTATTTACATCGCAAATAGGATACATGCACGTCTATTTGCATAAAATACTAATATGGCCCTTCTATGTAAATATTTCTTAAAAGTATGAATTCCAAGAGTCAGTCGGAATAATTCACGGACTGTTAATAACTGGAAAATAAATATTTCAATTTTGTTAATTACTATCATTTGTTAAATATTTCGATACCATTAGAAAATAAAACGTGTGTAATGAATTATCCAGAAAAGAAACGAAGAAGTGAGGAAAAAAATGAAGTCCATCGTCTAAAAATTATTAAGTTTTTTAATAAATCCTCACCACTTTAGATGACCGAGTAATTTCTTTCGCTTGCTCGTCGTTTCGCTCGCGGCAGCTGGCAGCGTGCACACTTGCAGTCTTCGAACTTGGCCATTAGCGCACTACGCGGCGAGCGACGACGTACTTATATCCATCGGTTGCTCTGATACGCTCAAGAGTCCGAGCGGATAGCAACGATGTCTTTGATACTCGCACCGTTGTAATCACATGGTCTCAAGCCATTTCTCCGCTGAAAATTTTAAAAAAGTTTACGAGGTGTTAATCACAGGCTTTGGGCAAATAACCTCGTTGGCTTCGAGCATACTTCACTCTCTTTGCACGAAATGTTAAGTTACGATTTCAAAGCAATCTCGATTAATACAGCTATTCGTCGACGGAATATTAATTTTAGATACTTTTATTCGGTATGCAAGGTGCTGGAAATTGACTATACTAAATCAATTTTCCAGTTAATAATTCAGCGATTACTTTAAAATTCAGTAATCTGGTCATAAGATGTTTCATAATTACATTGACATTTTGTCGGGTATGTAATTTACATTTCGTAATATGATACGTGTGGTCGTCCTACAAAATTTGTTTTAAGAAAATATTGAATATTTGGATTAGTTAATATATTAATTGCTGAAAATTCGTGTTATTAGATTGAAGAGAACCATTCGTGTAGATGTTATTATAGTCACACATTTTTTAGTATACATAATTCGGTTTTTTTCTTGTGGTATCTTTACTTTTCAATCATTGTCATATATATGAATCATACAGCAATGCACCACGTAAAAAGGATGAGAAAAATAACAAACAGTTGCACTATTTATTTCTTACTTTCGCGCAGCCATAAAAACCTGTTATGGACAGAACGTTCATAAATGTCTGTGTGTACCAAATACAAAAGGTTTTTGCTATCATCTAGATACATAGTTACAAACTAGATTTTTGAATGACCTAAGACAGCGTATATAAATATTGTCTTTCTGATAAATCGACGAGTACGAAACTCTATGTACAGTGTGACAGCAACCACTTGTGTGCCTTGTTAGTTTCTAGATATTTTTTCAATCTTAAAGTAATTATTAATTACATTTAAAAATGTGGCGAACAAAATGAGTTCACGATAGAGAGAAATTGGATTATGGATTCCAAAAATGGTAAAGTGTCTCTTTGAAAATGTTTTCTTTGATATAATAAATAATTCCATTGAAAACCATTGACAATAGAAAAAGCAAGGAAACAGTTGGCGAGAATAATGAAGAAATAAACGATTGAACGACTGGAAATAATTATGCAGTAATTAAATAACTCTGAACAAAGCAATTTCACATTGGCTCAACTGCAAAATTTTCCTATTTAATCTCTTGTTTATAGACACTTCTTTTCCCGATCTAAACAATTTTTCCAATATTCTGCTTGATTGAAATTCTGTAACGGGTACTGTAGTAAAGGAAAAAGTGCTAAATATAACAACAATTATTAGCAAATGATATTTACTAATAATCAATAATCTGAAATACAAGCTAATTTAAGCTGATTGTTATTGAATAACGACCACTCTCGTGGTAATTGATTAGAATAATAGAAAAATCTCATTGTTGACAAACTGTATATATAGAACGTTTTTTTATTGCATTGCCTTACATAAAGGGAAATTTAGAATTTTCTTCTCATCCCATACTTGAAATTGAAGGATTTTCATGATTACTGTGAACTTTACTTGTAGAAAATATTTGCGGAATTGAAAATGTTATTTTTATGTAATCGTATTCATTCAAATGGATGTCAAGTAATTTTAGTACGTCACACAAATTTTATTTATCAAAGAGAAAAAAGCTCACTTTTCAAAAAAATTATTTGTTAAAACGACTCGTCTATCTTGTGAATCCATTTGCTACTTTCAAATAATAATATTCTTTGAATTGTGCGTCAATAATCATTAAAATCATTAGCAGGGTAACGAAATAATAATGCATCAATTCTAATAGAAACGGCGTTAAAACAATGAATCATCAAACCTTCATCGAAAATCTTTTAAGTAACTTATTCTTTTCGCACATAACATCACAAAATTTTCCGTATTTTTCACAAATATACGAAATTCCCCTCCCTTTCTCTCTCTCTCTCTCTCTCTCTCTCCCTCTCTGTGTCTTTCACATCTTTGGGGATGTAATGTGTATTTGCACCGTCTGAACATGCAGATAATCAGAAAATCATCAAAGCTTCATAGTCAAATAGTATTTGAATAAACCGAAAACATATCCCAAACGCAGCAAAGTCAATCTTTCCTTCCGTACGGCATATGAAATTACGTTAGATTTGCACGCGACCCCATTCCATCGTCCATGTTTTTTTTGTCGTGGCATTCAATTACACCTAAGTGCTTGGGACAAGTTTTACGAGCAGAGCGTCGGGCAATTTCTTGCTTCTTTGAGATATACTGTGGACCCAGGCAAATGAGTCGATGTCTGAAATTACGAGAGTTAGCGGGGAGGGTGGAGAAGAGGAACAGGCGAGAAAAAGATTGTCGATGTAATCAGTTGCAATGAATATACCATCAAACTCTTGCGCCCACAACACTTGGTGAACTCAAGTCCTATGTATCGTAAAACGAGAACTTTTTTCAATCGGTCACATATCCCCCCACCTCTCTCTCCTTCTCCACTTACATGAATCCTCCTGCAAAGTAACGCCAATTGCACTTTTTTTATGAAAGAAATTTTCCATTTCATTATGCTGAACGTTCAATTATGTTATTATAGTTGTACGTATACTTTGGTAAAAGCGTAATGCACTATTTTGAGAATTAATAGTATTAACAAGATCAAGTAAGATTGAAAACACAAATGAATTTTACGTGATGAACAGCTTACTAAGAATTTATCGCCGTGTAAAAAATCAAGTACGTGCAGTATCATAAATTACCGTCGATCCTACCCTAAATTTTTTGTCTCTCATTTCTTTTCCTCTTTCGTGAAATCTCGTCTGCTTCTACTGGTAGAGACACATTTTTATGTTTTTATAAGTACAATACGTAGCACTTTAGTTTAAAAGTAACGCTTATTTATATATTAAACAATTAAAACAATAAAAAAATATAAGGTAAATAAACATCCTAATGAATTATTGTAATTATGTTTGTTTAATAAGTAAACAATTTCGTGAATAGGTTTAACTCAAATTATATTAAGGTGGAGAATCTTGAATAGTTTGCTGAAATGTTCTAATTCAAATTTGAGTAGAGACCACTACGATCTCTCGTAACTTTGCGAATTTACGGATTGTCGACTCGTGGACGTAAGTATATATTTACATATTGTCGACTATACATTTCAATGTAGACTGAATATTATTAAAATATTCAACAAATTGCAAATCTCAGACCTCATTATGAATCGTTTAGGATAAAAATACCACATTGCGATAATTGAATCTCTGTACCAAACTAAAAACTTAATACAAGTGATGTACCTGCTACTCTTGTAATTAATTCAGTCCATATGGTGAAATAATACTTAGTTACTTAATAAAAATACTTATTAATAACAATGGCCACACCAATTCAGCTACATTGTGCATGGTCTTTATCGCAGCTTTTAAGAGCTTATCGAAAATCTCGGATGAACGTGATCCGATTAAACAAAACTTTTCTTTCCAAAAAACTTCGCATTTAGCAGTCGATATTCAAATGACATCCTTTGATATGAATGTGATGAAATGTATGCATACTCAAATTTTCAACTAAAATCGTTATGCTAATAAACAATTTTCATTATTCACTCATGTGATTCAACTTACTCATTTCAATAAAATTTAATATTGGAAAAAAAACCATAGAAGAAAAATTAGATATACTTTTTTGAATAAAATATACCGTAATACTTTAAAACTAATAACAAAACTGATAATTAGTCAAAAAATAATAACCCAATCAAGTTTTTCGTAATAAACTCGAACAGTTCTTGGCCAAAAAAATGATGCAGTTACCAGAATCAATACAAGATCGCTACATATACCTATACAATTCCACATTCGTAAAATATAAAAGAAAAAAATCGAAAGAAAAAGCTAAACGTTAAATCGACAAACTGTCGACAAAAGCTTTGGTTAGTTTCCTACATCAGTTATTCGGCGTCGAAGTGTGATTCACAAAAGAGCTACGCGCAAAATCCGAAAAAATTTTGGCTTCGCAAATCTATGTCAATCTTTCACGATCAAACGAGATGTATAATATCAAGTCTCGTTTGACACGATTGAACGAAGAGTGAAAAAGAGACAGAAAGAAAAAGAGGTAAACTCTATTACGTCACAGACGACGACGACTAAAATAAAAGCGCCAATAAAATTTAGTCTCTCTTTTTCTCTGATCAACCACGAGAGTTTTAGTCGCCACTTAGCCTCTCATTTTTTCCGGTGCCAACTTTCACTCTCGTTCATAAATCCGTTTCTTTTCTCTCCGCGTGCTTCTGGGCTTTTCATCGCGTTTAGTTTCTTCCTTCTTGCAACGCGCGCACGCGAACGATCATCGCTCTGTTTTATGTTCGCGCAAATTGTACGCATGTGCCTCGTTTATGATTCCACATTTTACAACGTAACTGCTTCCTCAGATATGTGTTTTGCGTTTATTTACATGAATTCACCGGCGTTCCAGACGTTTAAGCGAACGTATTTATTTATTTTTTTAATACTTTTTTCAACTATCATCTAAAATTATTAAATTTACAACATCACGTAAAAATACATTTTAGAATGATTCTTTCTTCCACGTGTCAATTCGATAAATGTTAGAATAATTTTAGTCCAAAGAATTTTCACGGTATTTCTCCATAGTATTTTTGCTTACGAATCACGACGAGTAAGCTACTAATCGAGCGCGAAAACTATGAAAAACTGTGTCAAAAGTGACCAGCCAGCTCGCAAGTATAAAAATCGCTGTTGCATTTTCATTTTGAGGAACTTTTATAATTTTCATCTCCTTGAACGCGTCAAGATTATGTTTTTCCAATAGATGGATACTGCGGGTATTTGTTACCTAAGGGTATAAGGTCTCTCATTTTTACTGAATTTTTTTATTCTTAATACAGGATGGCGATTCACGAGTTAATAGCTACATTGCCCCGTAGCCGCCAATTGCTTAAAAATCAAATTAAACTCTTACAGATCATCGTAGTTGTTACCAAATTGATACAATATTGTGCCAGAAAAAGTTAAACAGTAAATCTTCTGTATCGAGCAAATTGAAAAAGGAAAAAAGAGAATTGAAAAATAAATGGACTTTCTGTAAAAGTTCCATAGTAAAAGCACGCAGAGATAAAAGTTCTCTTTGAAACAAAACCAAATACTCTATTTTTCATGGCAATCAGTGCTAATATCCATGCAATGTGTATACTGATTACCCAACTGTTAACATCTGATACTTGGATGCGACATTTAATAAACTTGTACTTTTTTCTTACAGTCCATTCGATACCATTTTAGACGAACCAATACAAGGTTTATGAATGGATTTACGTTTACAAATTTGTAAGCTGTATAGTCCTAGAGAGGGCCAGTGGACGAACTAATCGCTTTGGTTAATTGAATTTTCATTCTTGTCGCTAGATGTACTTCTACACTATATAGTAGAAGTGTTTATAGATGAGATTAAAACGATAATGTATTCACGCGTGGTTAAGAGAAATTTTTAAATTCAATTTAAATTTTCTGTTCAACCGTGATTATTCAATTCTACATTGTTTTTATCTACTACGTCAAGAACGGATAATATAATTTTCAAGTCACACCATCTATTGTTATAAATTTCAATACTCCTCTATCGTAACACAAAACGATGAAACTGTTTATTCGAAAATTGAATCTACACGAAGCATATAAAAAATGTTCGAACGTCTGTTAAAATGCAACTGCAGTTTTCAAAAAGCTTTGACATTTTAGACATGATCGAAAATGACATTTAGTAAAATTTTTACGTAGACGGCGTGTTTTTTCACGTATCAGTTGATCACTTGAAATTACTACTTTATGCATAAAATAAAAGAAAAATTTAGTATTCTTATAAAAAGCAGTAGACGTGTATTTTTCTTAAAAAATAACCTTCTTTTGATAAAAATTTATTTGAAAAAAAAAAGAGAAAAAAGCGATTTCAGGCTATCTATCAAAATGTCAATTATTTGCGCATCTACTTTTATCGCCATGAAAAGTATACAACTGTCTATAGGTCTATCGATACCACGGATACCGCGATATTCGGTAGAGGAAACCAACACTTTTTCCCAAGGTACGAAACACGATGCATCGAGATAATTGTTTCGCTGTTCTCCCCTTAAAATTGCAGCGCAAGTAATCGTTTACCACGAAAACTGTGTAAGCGGAACCGGTAGCATTTTTTCAGCCCTTTCTTCGTATGGTACGTATAGTTCTCGAGAGAAAAAAGTCAGTATATTACCTACCCTGCATATTGCAATAGTATGTATCCAACGTTTGCACAATTAAATAAGTAACTACTCGACACTTGCACTGCGTAAAGTACTATAACAGATGAAGCACTAAGGGAGAGGGAAAGAGAGCGCAAGTAAACGATAGGTGCACTTGCCGTGAGAACGCGCGGCTCGCGACTGCGACTAAGCTGAGTTCTTCTTCTCTCTCGCCGGCAGAATACGGAAGAGTAGTGACGCGCGCGCGCACGCAACAGTCAGGGGGCGTCGAGAGACTAAAAAGAGAGTGAGAGAGAGAGAGAGAGAGCGGGTGGGTAGGTAATACTATAATGTTTACTTCATGGAGAATCCTACGCAACAGTGGTTAGGAGGGAGAGATTCTATTTTGAAATTTCATTTACCGTCAAATACGCTAATTGTTATCGTCGCCGCGGCTTGAAATTTGTGTGCAGTTCAACTTCCCTCTCAAGTGGCGCACGCGATAAACTCGAATAGGCTAATTGTCGCTAACCCACTAATTTGCCGAGAGAAAAGTTTGCCGTTATCAAAGTGGTTATTTTAATAACTAATTGATATTCAAATGTAATTTATTAAAACTCTTTTAATAACGAATCGATAGGGATAGCATGGAACGAGTTAGCAAAAATCTGATTTTACAACTCGCGATATCGTCATTTCGAGACAAAGTAAAAAATCACAATAAAGTTCCGTTCAATTAAAACTTATTCGAAAATATGGGAATCGTATGTATTATACGAATATCCATTGATGGAAAAATGTTGATAAGATTATAAGACCTGTGAGTAACGACTTTCTGGCGTCGTGCTTTGGAAAAGAAGCGTTGAAGAAAAAGTCGTTATACTGAATTCTTGCGAAAGATTTTAGCCAACCTGAAATATCCATTCAATGCTCGGAGAAACTTCAATTTTAACTAGACTTTAAGAAGACGTTTGTTAATCCAGCGCGCAAGTTTTCAAGTCGAATTCCCTCTTGTTCATGGGCTACTTAAAACTTGATCGTTGATTTTTTCGGCGACTCAGAACTCTTTGTGTACCGTGTGCGTAGCATTGGTCAACTTTTCAAATATTGAATCCCAATCTAGTTGTGTGTATTATCTTGTGAAACAAAAAGTCAATGCGGATTTTTACCGAGACAAAGTGGTCAATACTGGGTATACAAAACATTCGTTTTGTACACCCAGTAAACAAAATTAAAACCACGCTTAATGTTCTTGCTGACGATGAATATCGCATGAATTCAATGATTTTACTTTAATTACGAATACATTCAAATTATAACAGGTACGTACATTATAAGTCCAAAAGTCACTCAAGACACAACGAAAATTCAAATTTCCAGAGCTTAAAATAACAGAAACAAAGGTAAGAGGTTATTCCACGTTTCAAACGATCAATAAAAGAAATTAAGTTCACGCTTCGTACCGAAAAGTCGAACTGTTTAACCGCGTCTGACGTACCACTTTTTGATTTGAAAATCCGAGCCGAGCACGACATAATTATAATTAGAAGAACCATGAGGAAACAAGAGAAAAAAAGTAAAAGAATCTGACGAATGAGAAATGTTAATTGAATTAGCGCACGTGGTAGCGAGATTAGAGAAGGAGCTGTCCCTTGCTCTTATTGCACGAAAGTGCATACATCCCGCACGTGCAGCTCTTTAATGTGCAGGCTGACGGATATTGGAGGTCTGCGTCTGCGTCTGCGAGAGCTGCATCCCAAATTAGCGTCGCAACTTTCTTTAATACGCCAACTCAATTTTCTCTCTCGTTTTCAATCGATTTATCGGATGGCAAAATTAATAGTATACAATATGCGCTTACTAATTCAAGCGGGTGGTGTGCACATGCACGTGTGCACTCGTTATGACGTAATTGTGTGAACATATACGCGTACAATATTATCGAAAAACACGAGCTTACCGTCGATAGTCATTGATAACACATAACAATGAAGTTATGAGGTCTATAATTAAGGTGTACGTATATTTAAAAACATCACCACGAGTAGACTGGGATGCCACTCTCAATTTTCCGAGCTATCGGATATTTAGAGGTACATAAGTTTATGCTTCATTTGAAATTGAAATTCTTAATTAGACATGATTGATTTTCGAAAGTTGCAAAACATGTATAGAGTTGGATGTCCTAAATTATCGCCTCGCGGTTGTCAAAAAAGTCATAAAAATTAGGGTGTGCAAAATATGCATTACTGCTAATTTATTAAAACGTACGTGTTATTTTTCAGCGCGTTGAGACAGATTGTAACTTGTTTGTAATTCGCATGTTTGAAGTGGTCGTACGAACGAAAGTAATATGTACTGGATAAAATACCGTGTAGCCTTATTGAATCACATTGTAATATAAGTTTTATGCGAGTTGTGCTCACATACGTAAACTTCAATTCGATGAATATAAGATGAAGCTCGAGATGAATAAAATATCTATGAAAGATTACGTGACGTTATTGAACGTAGTTTTTCACAGAAATAACGATGAGGAGAATAACTTTGTTGTATAACAATGTTCATTAAAATTTTAGTGACATTTTTTATTTTTGTAGGTGAGACTTGTCATACAATGCGTGTAAAGAAGTGCATACCACACATTTACCTTGTTGAATACACGTAATAGTTTACGACTAGAATTTGTACAAAACATTGATAAGACACTATCGTTGTTCTACTGAATAAGTTATGCAGATAAAAGTGTGAATTAACCACCGGTTCATCGATGAGCTTGACTATATGTGATAATTTCATTATATTGTTCTATGAGTTTAATTATTTCCGAAATTCAGAATTCAGTGTCCTCGTTTGTACGACGAATATATGCCTATAAAATGAATAATCAAGGAAAGGGTTTGAGTTCATCAAAAGGTACATTGAGCAGCGAAAAATGAAAAAGGTCTTGGATAGGTATTCTTGTGCATTCAGATAGTGGTGCCTAATGAAAGCTCAGGCGTGAAAAAGAGGAAAAAGATGAGCAAACTTTGGAACTCAAGATGACGCGGGTTTTCCTCTCGTTTCTCGCTCACTTCTATTACTCAGCCTGGACGGACTTTTTCTCACGCTCATCAATATTCCAGCTGCATTTCATCTGCCCGTGTAACGGGGGGATGATTCTCTATTATGAGTTTGTTTTAATTAAGATTGATTTTTTTTCATAGGTTTTACCACGGAACAAGCGCTCGTTAGAGATTCGACAAATTCTTGCTACGCGATACTTCGGTAATTGGCGTTGATTTCTTTATCAAGAATTATATTTCAAATTGCAGTATTAATAATTTAAACTTTATTCTTACAGATAAGATTAGATTATATTCTGCAGTGGCATAGATTCTATGTATTGTTCGTTATTTTGACCTTGAAACGGTACGTTGTCTCCAATTGACATCGATTAATCATTCTATTATAAGTATCAAACTTT
The DNA here is from genome assembly GCA_030064505.1 of Chouioia cunea. Classification (NCBI taxonomy): domain Eukaryota; kingdom Metazoa; phylum Arthropoda; class Insecta; order Hymenoptera; family Eulophidae; genus Chouioia; species Chouioia cunea. The sequence goes on along the minus strand of JAOPFQ010000003.1, from coordinate 20,563,415 downwards.
TGTGAAAAAATAAAATAACTGCAAATATGAAAAAGTCTATAAACAAGATACTACTACAGGTGAAAACTATAAAAGCTTTGAATTCTAAGTTATCAGAGGTCCGTTCAGCTTTATTATTTATTACGATAGTTATTACGCGAGATTGGTAACTGCAAATTTTTTGTAAATTTAAGATAAATAACCGTAGTTGTTCTTAAACTGTCTTTAAAATAATATGTCCAGAAGATAATCTTTGTTGAATAATTCAAAATATTAAACGATGAACCAATTAATAATGCAAATATGCGCATATATGCTTGCAAATTTTGCTATCGAAATCAATCATTCGATTTTTTTCATCATAATTTTCATACATTTTGATTCAATATTTGGAAAAAAAGGTTGACCGTCGTCATCCAGAAAATCTGCATAGTCTTGGCTCAATTCTTCTTTGAATCCTGCTCGTTCTGCTAGAATCTGAGAGACGCGCGCCGTGAATATCGTGGACGTTGCTGGAATTTTATACTTTTTACCGATGTCGGTCCTAAAATTGATAAAATGTATTAAGTTATATTTTTTTCATCATTGATTCAGCGATAAATACGATACAACAAACTTTTAAATCTTTTTACAGAGCTTTTTAGTTACATACTTTATAATTATAAATTGCTTATAATTTATCATTTAAAGTTATAACGTATAAAAAAACCATCTTCGGTTGAATTTTTTATTATTTGTTTCATAACTGGCAGAATCGACATAAATGTTACTTTTCAACTGTATAATCCCTAACGATTAGAGGTGAAATATTTTGTTGAATTAAATATTATTACCTTGCTTCGAGCATTCGTTGTCCCAATTTTTGACCTCTTAGATGAGAAGCAACGGTAAGCCCAAGGGCAGCAATGTATTTATCGACATTTAAAATCTTGCAGGCATCTGCTTTTTTCGATATCCCCATTATTATATCGAACAGTTTGACAAGTTTTGGTGATTCAACGACGTGCTGGAAAACCAAACGTTAGTTTTTCATGGTAATAAGAAAACAATAAATATTTAATTCGATTAATTGGGTCATATTTTTATGGAAATCGAACCATTTAAATATTTCAAGCTCACCATTAAATCGTGCATTTCTTTTTCTGTATCCTCAGACATGACGTTCAACATGTTGACTGCAGCTAATTCGAGTATTTGATTATCTGCATCGATAAGGTAAGCTGCTTCAACGATACCTTGATCCAAACAATAATCCCAAAAAATTCGGAAGCCATGTAACATTTTCGGATCATCTTTTATATCTACGTGAAAAAAAATGTTTGCAACACAGACATTTGCATGAGAGTCAAAATAATCAGGTAATACAATTGATTGACCAATTATAAGTAATAAAGTTATCAATGCCATTTCTCCTTTGTTACATCGTATGATCAATACGTGCAACCGATCGGGAATTGATTAAACGCTACAAATATAACAAGCTGATGAAGCATTCACGCTAACTTTGACATTCAGTCATTCGATGAAAAAAAATCTAGAAAATGTACGTACTCAAACTTTTGCAAATCGGCTCGTCGGCAATGAAATACTTGATCATGTGCTGCAAAGCCTCTTCTCGCCTATCTTCTGGTACTTCTTGAATCGAAAATCTAATTGGCCTCGTTGAACCGTCGGCTAGCTTTTCCGTGCCTTCGATTATTTTCCAAACGTTTACAGGTCCATCGGGACGATGCCAAACAGGTCGTCGCTTCGTAGTAGTTTTATCGCTCATTTTGCCTGCAATCAATTGGTCGGCTTACGCGATATAAATCAAGCGTACAACGGGAAACGCTTACATTTGGCTTAATTTTCAAGAATGCTTCAAATAAGATTGCATATAACGCGCAACTTGTTATATACGTCATGCGAATATTGATCTGACATTCATCGATTATTGCAGTCGATTAAAGCGAGGTCGTTACTTTTCTTTCTAAATCACAATCTGCGATGAAAGATAAACCGAAACAGCTACGTTTACTGCATCTACAGAGAACTTCGATGCATCATCAAACGTTTTATTTATTTTTGCAAACGGCCATATTTTACGAGAAAAATGTATTACACGTTCCCCTCTTACACTTGAAAGTTTCAATAAATTATTGCGTTAATATATTAATAAAGTTTTAACCAATTTATTTCAATTCAGTTCCATAAATTAAGAATGCAGTTCTATAAGCGGAATGAAAGCGTTGAAATATAATGAAACGTAAATAGCTCGTGGCCAAGTTTCCCCATCCAAAAATAAAATTCACTCTCACGGATATGTAAAAAACGTTTGATGTATGTTCTACACAATAAAAGCATTAACAACAACAATAACAAGAACAAAGCGAAAAAACAGCGTCACACGACCGACTCGCTCAATCGAGCAGCGTTAGAGCACAAAACCAACTCATCAGAGACAAGAAGCTACTAAGCATACTTACTGTGGGTGTAAAAATAGAGAGATGAAAGAGTAAAGAGAGGGAAAGTTTAACGTGCTAGTATCTTGATCTTACTCGATTCTCTCGTAGAAGTGTGAGCGAGTATATAAACGTCCCGAGTGACGATGATGCTTTTGCCGAGTACAGCGTCAAGTTTGTCGTAGGATATAAAGATAATCGGCGTCGATATAAGTGAACGCGGCTTGCACGCACGGGACTACAGATACACGCTCTATAGATCTTGCGCCAAGTGTTATTTTCCAATTACGTAAACGGGACGCGCACTGCTACTGTAGTGCTCTTTTCGAGCACACGTGCTGGCGATCTTATCGCCTATATATACTCTCTCCAAGTGACTAGCTTTGCCCATTGTAACAATCAGCTTTTTCCAATTTTTTATGTACCAATGCCAACTCTATAAAGATGCACTCAAATGTCTTTCCTGCAGAGCATTTTTCAGTATTTTTTCACCAAATAAATCAATAATAAAGTTGCATTCGACTCACGACCACTCTTTTTATCTGGTAACGCTCTTCGATAATTTGTACACATAAGTTTGATATTGCACACGCGAAATTATTAAAATTCAGTAGAGACCCTCCATATATACAAACACGATCAAGTTATGATTGATGGGTGATAGTTTCAAGTCAACATGATTCACTGTCATTTGCAATAAAATATTTTGTAAATATACATGATCTAATTTTGATTTATATTGAATATTGAGATAAATAGCAAAACTGGATTCAGCGTAATGGACATATGAGAAAATACATGGAAAAATATTCACAACGCATTTTCTAGAGCTTTTACATTAGCTTCGCATTTCAAAAGATAATTTTATATTTTTACTTTACAATTAGCTGTACATCGCACACGCAAACCCTTTAAAATTGTACACGCAACTCGTCGACTTTTTACACACAATCAAGCTATAACGAACGGATAATAGCTGTGATGAACAGATTCTGCAAATAATTAGAACAGATGCAAGTGCTCTAACTCTGCGTTATATCGAAGACTGAAATAAATTGCACAACCCAGAGCGTCCCGTGACATTGAGAGGATACATCGAAAAATAATCAAAGAATAAAAGCGAGATCTTTATTGTAACTTTGCGCAAAACATGCAATTATCTAGAAACAAAGGTAACGAACTCTTAACGTTATAATAGCAGACGTAAAACCTATCTCTTTGAGATCGAGTTAAACTTGTGTTATTAATTGTAATCTCGTCTCATCTAACGACAGCACCTTCGTCATTACCATGATATACGTGGCATCGATGTTAGGGAACAAGGGTTCGCCGTTTTCATCCAAAAATTTCGAATAGTTCTCAGAATACGAAGTCTTGTAACCTACGCGACGAGCTTGCTTCTGCGACGCCGGCCCCGTGAAGATTGTCGAGCTTAGAGTTATACCATAGGTATAACCGATTTCGTCCCTGTAATGTTTTTCTTGTTATTATAGGTTTACCAATGGGTATATGAGTTTTCCCTTCGTTACATTTTGATTTATCGTCAAGCTTACATAAATAATTGTTGGAATTTTCAACGCTAAAAGTATCCTGTCGTTGTAAATGGTTTTTTTTCCAAAAGCTAAGAAGCCGTTGTATTTTATGTAAGTCGACAAGTTAATGTTACGGTATGAACCAACAAATATATTTCGTCATGGTTATAATCAAGCTTTTTAACAAAGAACGCATAACAAAATGTAATGGAATTTGAAATACGAATGGAAACTTTATCGTACTGATTTTTACGGTATAAAGGCTGATATTAATAAAACTATGACATCGGCCTCAACTTGTGTGTTCAAGATAGAGATCAGTAGCATAAAAGAGCTATGCGAACATTGCAACTGAATTTTCCCTTGCGCCAATGATTTACAACTTATATGCCTCGTTATTACACGTAATATATGTACAATGCGCTCATTTTAGAGACCTCGTAAAACGCTCATTGTAAACAAATGCGCTCAAATATTCAGATATAGATCGCGGAAATAAGCGTCCACGCACGATCCCACGTGTGTTCGCGATTGTAAACTAGCTTGCAATTACCAGACTATTTAAAGTATGCAATAGATATTCGCTAATAATGAATTTCGTTCGTGCACAATGACAAATATATGCACTAGGCGCAACACTATAGTATTTAAGCAAACGTGTTTTCCTTTTCTCACCTTACTTGTAGCATCTGTTGACCAACACCATAACCACGATACTTTGGATTAACGCTACAGCCCAATCCACAAAGATATTTATCAACTCCGTGTGTCTTGTAAACGTTAACTTTCTCTGATATTTTTTGCATAAATTCGAACAACATTTTGGCCTTGGGCGATTTGAATTTTGCCTAAAATTCAAGTCAATTTTATTTACATATTTTTTGTTTTTCTTTGTTTTCGGTAAATACTCTATGTACTTTTCTACTTCTAATCATTTTAGTGTCGACGGATAAACTAAATTTGGATGACTTAATTGGAGACTCTTTTCGTAAACTACAACAGTTTCAACAAAGCATGAATAAAGTTTAAACTCAATACTTGACGTTGTTTAGTAACTAAAGCGTTTTAGTATAAACAATCGTCAAGTAGAATAATTAAAATCCAACGCGTCATTATTATTAATCCACAAACTAAGACAAACGAAGTGTACATTCAATGTATTATATACAATGACAAGCCTGTATGGTCTAACAACAAAACAACATTAGCCTGACTAAATTAATTAACTAAGTCACTTAAACTCCTCTAACTAACTATAATTCAGCTGCGTCTAAATATATATAGTTGTTGCTTAAAGGATTTGGATTCTATAGTCTCTTTGCTTTCAATCAAATGATCTTTGGAATATTAAACGAAGCGGTTTAAACTTTGCCAATAAAACTATTGACAATTTTCAAATAAATCGGTCACTTTGGTAGATCAATAATGATTGTTTGATGGAAAGGTACCGATAAAAAATACATTTACATTTTACCAAATGTTTAGAATCGAAATCTGTTGGTTGATATTAAACAAAATTATAAGAAATCAACAAGAGAGACGATCCTTCCTTTTAAAATATTAGAACGTACTTATTACAAAAATATTTTCTCTTTCGAACAAGTTTGATAGAAAAATATTTGGATTACTCAATAGAAATAACAGGGGTTTCTAGAAAAATTGCGTTAAAAAGAAGATCAAACAAAAGAGTACGTAGTATATATAAAACTTGATAACGTATCTCTCGTTTTAGACGTACAAATGCTTACCGTGAAATTTGCCAAGGCATTGTTAACGGAATCACAGGTCACATACAATAAATTTAAACCCACAAGGGGACCAATATCTTTGCAATATTCGCAATCCTGCATATATACATAGGCGCCAACGCTCATCTCCTGCCGTAATATATAACGCCAAACTTGCCGAAAGCCTTCTATTGCAGCTTTGTCGTTCTTCAAATCTGTACAAGGGAACCGACACGAACGAATATGAAAATATTTTAATGGGCATAAGGAGAGAAAAAATAATAATTGTCGTGAGTTCACGACGATATACCTATATACATTTACATACTGAGAGCTTTGCAGGTAACCTCGTCTTTCAGGAAATAGTCACACATGTGTTGAATAGCTTCATCGTATCTGTCCTTGGGAATTTCTTGAATGGTACATAGAAGCGTTTGGCCGTCTCTAGACGAGAGGACCGTACGCCAGACGTTGAGTGGACCATCTGGTCGTTTCCAATCCGCTACCGTTGAACTCAGTTTTTCTTGGACGCGGTTGCTGTTACTAGCCATACTGTCTCAAGGGGATTTTCGTAAAAACTGCCGAATCACCAGCTCTCCACCTCGAGACTCCAGTCACAACTGATCAGCTTGTCGCTATATACTTTTATTCGTACGTGGCGTCCTGTAACGAACATTGCCAATTTTATGGGACGTTGTTCCAAGTTTTTTTTTTTCACGATGATCGTGTATATTTTACCAAATTAATTGATGCTTTCTTTACCTCCATTGAAAACCTCCGTAGAGCCACTAATCTTATGATCTTTGATAAAAAATATATAGAAAACTTGCACTTTGTGAGGACGGAATATGACGTGAAATCTAAAGGTAGACTTGGACTTTGATGTGTAAGTTCGACAAAAAAATACGTGGACGCTTCATTAGAATCAAATATCCTTTAGAATAACGAGTGCTGTTAAAAGAAACAGATATTCCTTTCTATAGATCCTCCAAAAATTGAAATTTTCTCGACTGGGATAACAAGTTGTAACAATGTAGATGAATGTACATCTTGCTTTCGGGTACACTATATTTTTTATCTGAATTCTAGCTATCAGTCAAAAATGCATGTAACGTAAAATTTTGTTACAGTCGCGTATATTTTTACGATTTCGCATGGATATAAAACGATTCCAATGGATTCCCATAAAAAAATATATTCGTATAGCTTGCAGAAATTGATGATATAAAAAATATAATCTCGAATTATTTTCATTTCTCACGATAGTTCATGACCGTATCTGTCCGACAGATATTTATTCAATCAATCGACGTGATTCGCACGTTTTCCACAATTTCTCTTCCTCGAAAAGCTGTGAGTAATCTGTCAAGATACACGTATAGCACATTGGATAGCAGTATAGCATATTGCAATATGTCGGCATGCGTTTGATAAATCGTCGCATGTGAAAGAAAACTTACTGTCGAATCAGACGCAGACACATATAAGCTATTCGAGCTCGATTAGTCGTGTTTTGCTTTATTAGTAGCGAAATTCTGCTTACTATCCGAATAAAAGCTCTGTTGTTGCATCCGCCATAATATTCGTTGCCACGCTCGCTGCGACTATAATATTGCGCATAAATAAAAAAGAATTATTGAAGGAGCAGAAGAACGTTAATGCAAAAATATTCTATACGTTAGAAGCTAACATGGGTATCGTACGAAAAACCCGGACGCAATTTACACAACAGTATTTCAATAAACTTGATCAATAATCTTTAGAGACGTAATACGTTCCTATTCAATCCAATCTTAAATAGCGCAAATCTCAATTTTTTTATTTCTAATTGCTTAATACGTTAAACGATGCGTCCACGTACAAATCAAAATAGGTTTAACCGTGTGTATTTATATAATAATCTTTGATGAGAACGTTGGATCGATTCGGTATTGTTTTGTTGATAAACATACTGTTCCACGGCCGATCTGTCATATTTCGTGGGAAGAAAACAAATACAAGATACTACTCGTACACAATGTGATAAAAATGTTTTCATTAATCGTAATGGAGAGTAGGCATTCGATAATTCAATGATAAAATCATGTATAACTAAATGAAATTCATTCGTGAATTGACGAGCCACTTGTAGGATAATGCGTGTATCAAATTCAAAAGTGAATACACCGTCTACGCGGTATATTTAATCAAATAAATTGTCTTCCGCTTCGACGTTTTACACGTGACGCTTAAAAAAATTTAACGTGACCGAAGTTGTAAAATATTTTGATAGTCTACGGCTAAGTCGACTTTAACGAAACTTTGGTTATTTATCCAAATGATTTTTACTCGCATGCAATTGAAAACATAATTATATCTTGATGTAATCTGGCAACAGTTTTTAGCAACTTCATCACGTAGTTTAAATAGGCAAACTTAGTCGTTTAGCTTGTCGTATTTAAAATAATCCGCTTAATGTGAATATTGCTCTAGATTTTAGTATTAAGTTATGCCGTATCATCGGAACTTTAGAAACTAACACCAGCTTCGACGAAGCCAGATTTAATTGAGTACGCAAACGTACACGACGAGGAAACAACCAAAATGTCAAACTCAGCACAGAAACAATCACGATCGATAATGTTGTACGATCCGAATATAAAAGAAACGTTCCGATTATTCATGGTTAAAATTACTTGAACGAAAGTTTGGACATTTATCGAAGATATATCCGGCAAAAACTTTCAACGACTTTCAATCGTAGTTTTATACAGAAAATATACCAGACTACTCGTTTACCTTGTCGACTAATCCGTTAAAAGTTTATACTACACTCGATTTCAAACTGTACATGTAAACTGACGCTGTCTTGTACAAACGATAGATCGAATTGAATGCGCGCACGTCGTACGACGGGAAAACAAATAAAAGTGCCGAACTTGGTACACAAACGGTTTTGCGATCACGTTGACAGGTATGAAGCAAGAGGTATGGGCTTCTGTCAGAAATCTACTACTGGGCAGTATCATGTAGCGACACGATTTCTTTCATGTTATTCTCCCCTCCTGTTTCAACACCATGAGTGAGAATGTGCCATTTCCCGCCAAAATATTTCAAGGACATCTTTCAAGATTTCTCATATGTTTCTGCTTATTTTTTATTTTATTCTAGTAATTATATTATTTTGAATAAGCCCATCTTCATTTAGTAATCTATTGTACATAATATATCGTAAGTTTGATAGTTTAATCTCGTTAGAAAGTTGCAGTGCACCCTGACGACGGAATGTATCCACTATTTAAGGTGGCTCCACCAAATGTCGAACAATTACAGAATTGAGCCATTATTTTTTATTTACGGAATTTACTGAAACTATATCTAAACAAAGTATTGGTTATCAAAGTAATAACAAATTTTCTTTTTCCCTTTTTTTTACTATTTCGTATTAAATTTTATATTTTCGAACAACTGATTAAATATCAAATTTTTTTGTCATACTTATTCCTGTCGTTAAAACAACAATTATATGACACCGCGACACGATACGTTCATCCTGGTAGAACCACCATAATTATATAATATTATCTGCAAACATTTCAGTTCGATAACGATTTCTTATCGCATGAACTACTGAAAAATTAACTACTTATAGTTATATTCTATGATAAGATTAATGCAAACTGGCTTAAAAAAATGATTATTGTATTTCAATATAACATTAAATTGTTCCAAGCAACGTACGAAATCGGATTGTGGAAACTTTGATTAATATATTCATAAGTGCTATTGTAAATTTTACAAATTATCAGTACCACGTTTGGTTGCAAGATCTTACATTTCAATGTAACTACTAATCCAAGTAAGAATCGCGTACAATAAAGATATAGAACTTATATTTCAGGAGTGCTAAATTTCCGCTCTCAACGCATCGCCACATCCTAATTTTGTATCAATAATTATATATCGAAGTTTCAAAATCGGAAGTGTGATTCTGAAATTGAACCAATTAATATTTTACTATCACTGTGTAGCCGTGGTTCGATAAAAGCCGTGCTTGTGGAACTTCCATGTACATACCGAATAATATGTTACGAATAATAATGACGTGAGAGCACGAAATCATCGAGGATGATATACAAATTGGACTTAACAAGATTTTATAGGTTTTTTAGTGCTCAGAATTACAGACGAAAAAAATAGTAGCGGAAGAATAAGATTATATAATAGTTGTTTTTTCTATTACTCAATCGACCTACGTATTTCCGTACATTTGATAAACAGTTCATTACAACAAATAATGACTTTTTCGGCGTGTACTGTTAAATGAAAATTAGAAAATATGAATTATACTAGCCGATGTTAAATTTTGTATCGTAATTGATTATAACGACCACGTACATGTTATTGTAAATTTAAATATAAATACATGCTGAAGTGTTTTGTTGATTGCGATTAATTTTTAATTGAACTTTATTAACGTAAACTCTGAAGTCTAGAATTGAAAAGTTCATCGTCTTATTTTGTATTTGTAAGATATTTTTAAATTGTTGTCTTTTTCTAAAATTTTCGATACCCCTTAAGGAAGCCTCTTCATCATTATCTTAGCATTCTTCGAATCAATGTTAGGAAATTGAGGATTGCCTTGTTCATCCAAAAGATCTGTATAATCAACTGAGATCTTTTCTTCAAATCCAACTCGCTTCGCTTGAATCTGTGACGCTTGAGCGGTGAATAACGTAACCGTGGCTGACAAGCCGTATTTCTTGGCCACATCCGATCTAAAATGACGAGTTAGTGTAATTACATTAAAAATGGATTGGTTTGTGAGAACATATCGTCAAATAATTTAGAGCGGTCTTCAATAGAAGTACGTACCTAGTATCCAAAAGGTGAAGTCCTATTTTTTGTCCTCGGAAAGCAGGTGAAACACTGAGGCTTATCGACGCTATGTATCTATCAACGTTGTAAACTTTGCAAACGTCAGCTTTAGACGACAAATTCTCGTAAAGACCCCAAATTTTTATCAAATTTGGGGACTTGAAAGATTGCTAAAATCAATGCATTGTATAGTTATAATGTAATTATTAACCATCAAAAAGTATACCAAATGTTCATGAATTGACTCAAAATCATTCCGTCCGTATGTAATCTTGTACAGATTGTTATGTAATAACAATCTGTACAAGATTATTGAATAATTTCTTTAACGATGAAATAATTTAAATATGCGTTACATAATTTATGTATTTACCTTCATTCTATTAAAGTCTTCAACATCTTCCGGAGTTCTTATAAATAGCGAATTAGCACCAACTAATTCTTTAATTTCACCGTTAGAATCGAGTTTGTAGCATGCCACGGTAACGCCTTGGTCGAGTGAGTAATTCCATAACATTTCAAAATCTTTCGCGCCATCCGGATCAGTGTCTTTCAATTCTGAAAGAACGAAGAAGCTGATTTATCCGAAGTTAAATGAAAAGTGAACAACGATTTTTCAAATATACGTAAGACGTTGATAAGTGTAAACGTACTTAACGCTTTACTGCATGGTTCATCGGCTAGGTAATGTGTGTACATGAGATCAAGTACTTCTTGTCGTCTTTTATCGTCATTTGGAACATCTTGTATGGAAAACTTTACAGCTTTTTTCGTTCCATCTTCTAAGGTCTCATAACCATCGATAACTTTCCAGACGGTCAATGGTCCAGAGGGTCGAATCCAATTGGGTTTTACTCTCATGGCCAATATCTACCCTTTCAATTTTTATCAAAATTAAATGGCTTACCAGTCGTACTGAAAAATCCATCGTTTATATATTATATTATACACCATGGTCAAACGAAATTTAACCAGATTACATCTGATAAATTCTGAATCATGCTTACGTCCAAAATCTAAAACGTTCAATGAAACGTGAGAATCGAATCCGTATAAATTAACAATAGGTGAACGCACTGTCACACAGTCAGAGGAGAATACTGCCGTTTTCTTATGTGTACATACTATATATATCGTTCATTATCTGATATTACATACACATTAAATTGGAGATACGAAAGATAAGTAAACTTATCAGCAGCTGTGTAGTCTTTTGTAGTACATCGTCATAGCGCATTTCACAATATTTCAAAATAAAGTGTAACAATTTCGATATTAATAAAATACATGAAAATGTTATCGAAAGTATAACGCTCAATCTAATCGTTATACAATTTAAAATTGTATCAGCTATTGCTTGATTATAACAGTCATCAAAATTATAACGGAAAATTATGACGAATATAAGAATTACATTTAAAGATGCAAACGTTGAATCAATGATTTAAAAAGACCTCACAGTGCTTGAATAACGAAGGAAACAAAAGAATTTATGGCAAAAATACTGCAAAGATTAGAAAAATCCAAGCACGTACCATCATCGTGCAACGTTAATCGAACTTAAAATTTCTTCTATTAATGTAAAACTTTGATTAAAGAAAAACCTGCGTGGAGTGTCGACGGTCAAACTATTTGTTGATTATGGTATACGCTCGATGTTTCCTCGCAACTGCGTTACTGCTCACGCAACTCCGACCCTCGGTAATTGATTCCGACTGACCATCAATTTGAGAGTTAAGAAGTCTTTGCAAGCAACGAATCCGTCACTATACGACACTAGAGCCTTGGAAAAAATTGCCAAACAAAACTGTTGGATACCATATGACATATTATAAACATAATAAATAGAAGATATATGAATGATTGTTCAAAAGTACATTAATTCGACTTGACATTTTATTAAAAATGTAAAAATCATAGCCATACATTTATAAGAATATATTAAAGTAATAATGATTCAAAAAAGATCATTAATATTGCATTGATCGGCAAACTTATAATCGACAGTTTATTAACATCAGTAACATCTCTTCGGAGCTGTACAAATGAGTACATCAACTTTTTTATTAAGTTTTGGTTTGTTTTTTTAACGAATTGGTCCATTTTTTCATTCCAATTTTTTGATCATATACTTCATATCGGGTGTTTCTATGCCCGGATATACGGGAGATCCATCTTTCCGCACTAAATTAGCATAATACTGAGTATGCGCCACTTTAAATCCTGCCTGCTGCGCCAGACGCTGCGATGCCGGCGTCGTGAAAGTCGATGCAGTAGCTTTTATGTCGTAACACCTTCCAATGTCCGTCCTGCAATATGTCTGTGTAAAGTCTTAATTTTGTATTTTTGTTACATTGTCTCCCCACATTTCAAAGTAATCATACATTGAACTACTCTACTACCAAATTTGAACGATCTATCTGAAAACTTTTACTAAATAGTTAAATATCGTATTTCGAATAGAACAAATTTGTTTAAGCGCGATTCAAATGTGATAGTAATAATGGTAAATACTGATTCTATACGATCGTTTCGCAGATAAATCATTGTTGATCAAAACAAAAGAGAGCCGTTATCTTTTGCGACGTGTTACGTTACTATGGCATTTTTCTCGCCACGCGTAATCATCATTAACGATCCGCACTATATACTACACACCTCACTTCTAAAAGGCGCAGCGCAAGTTTCTGTCCACGATAGGTAGGCGCGACACTCAAGCCAGCGGAGTAAATGAACTTATCAACTCCATAGATTCTGCAAACATCCGCTTTCAGGGATAGCTCATAATACAGTTTGAACAATCGTATTGGTAAAGGCGATGAAAATTGTTGCTGAAAAAGACGGCTTCATTTTAGCGGAGTAAATAATCAATGGATAATACATCTGAAAATCGCAAATCAAAACGAATTAAGTGAAGGATGGCGCATTTGGTTAAATGTCGTGTATAATATTGAATTATTCGTAGAGTATATAACATGAAATGGTGAATGCCGAATGCTTTGTGAATAATATCATATTGTAATACTGTAATACTTCGAGCATGAATACGTGATAGATAGGTAATTTTCATTTGCAGCTAATATAAGACAACAGATAATAAAGATTACACGTCGGAATTGATCCTTACTGATAATTGGCTGACTCACGCGTAAAAATAATCGATTGAAGACAAAACTTGTTTAAAATTGAAAATTTATCATATCGCAATTATTTCGACATAATGTTTTCTGTTTACAAGTTGTAACAAATCTTTTATCTCTGGTTGCAGCATAAAAAAATCAGACGCAAAATTCGAGAACAGATAACAATACTTTTATCTAGAACGTAGAGTTTTCGAAAGAAATTTTCAGATACATTCAATAATTACGTAATCAGATGGATAGGACAATTGTGGAATACATGCTAGAAGCAGCGAATCATCTGATCTTACCACGATGTCCACTAAATTGAGCTCCGAATAATCCGTTAACACTAGTAACATGTTGACGGCGGCTAATCTCGAAAGCCTTCCGAAATAGTCGATTTTAAATGCACCAACGACTAGACCTTGCTTCAAGCAGTGCCTCCACAGGGCGATCTTCTCCGCTTTGCTTTCTGGATCGTCTTTAACTTCTGAAATGTTCCCATTGATTTAGTATTTGAAATAAGAAAGAGGAAATCGAAAGGATGCGTTGATATCCTCTAGTCGCAATCGCTAATACTTAAAAGTTACACGACAGTAACGGCCATTTTCATTACTTGTCGTTGTCAAAACAATCGTTTACAAAAACAGCCGCAACACGCGTGCATTTTTTCGCGTTTAATTTCACGAACAAACCTTTTATTTAAAAACCAAAAGTCAATTACGATTGATCAAAACAAAGAGGTTGAAACATGACAATACGATAAATTTATTTACCATTCCAGAATGTTTGCTAGATAATTCGAGTATTCTCTCAACAAGACACAGATTTCCATTATTTAGAAATGAATCATTATCACAAAATACGAAAGCATGCGTGACCACGTGAAACGCAAAAAACCTATCTTTGTGATTCACGTGTAAAACTCATCATTACCGAATAAAGAAAAAACGTGCATAAAAAAGGAATCAACGGTAATATATTCACGAACAAACATACTTAAACTTTTGCAAACTGGATCCTCGTTCAAGTAGTAGGTACACATGTGTTCTATGACCTCGTCGTGCCTATCCGGTGGTATTTCTTGCAAGGATATTTTAATGGGACTGCAGGTACCATCGTAAAGCATCTCGTAGCCATCGATAACCTTCCAGATGTTGAGCGGACCTGGCGGCCGCAACCAGTTTGGCTTTTGCGCTTGAACGGACATCTTATCGTCTCTAGAAATTTGTTTATTGCATCATTTTCAATTTACTCACGATTTGTCTCCGAGATATCTGTTTTGCGTAGAGACAGATTTTTTTGTAAACAGAAATGATTTTGCTCCTTTTTTTCTACGATTTTTTATGTGTTCTTTTTTAAGACTAATCATGCATTCACACAAATAACGTTCCCTTGGAAGCAGTTGTACCTCTCTCAATACCAATGGAACCTGTCTTTTTTTGTTTTTCTTTAAGGTTCATGGCAAATATGTTTTATACCCAATGATCGATAACACGCAAAATCCACAATAAACTGCTACTTACAAATATCAATGTCAGATAAATGTTATCTCGATAAATATCTACTCAAATTACTTTTTTACTTTTAACATTTTTTTATTGTACAGCTTTTGGATTTGATTGTTTGGCATATATGAGAACCGTGTATGACAAGCTTGTATGCATGTTTGTAGTGTAAAAATAGGCATGAAATTCCGTCGCTGAAACTAGCCACATCACGCTTTAGCGGTGATTTTGTCAATATTCAAATAGTTAATGCCAATAAAAATATCGTGTTTGTTATTCTGTTTAGCTTCTCATAGCAGTGATCATTTTTATGCACATCTCAGAAGTGCGTGAAAATGCACAAGTACCGTGGAAGAAATAATGACAGAGCATTCTTAAGATGACGAAGAATATAAAAACTTGTTTATAGCGTCAATTTTTCCCAACTTGAAATTTTTCCGATCACAAATCACATCAGTCATAAAAATATAACTATTTTTACAACAGGCGTACAAACAAGATAACGGTGTCGGAGAAAAACTTAAATTTCCGGCCTATTAAATTTTCTATAAAAACAAACAAATTAATTCACATTGCGGAAACACATTATCGATATCGACGTAATAAACACCAATTTTATTACGCACCTGATTCGACAAAATCTGAGGACGAATATATGTAATACACATAAGAAGAATTCGTTCAGAAACTACGTTAAGTTTTCCTCAAATGTATGCTTTATTCCACAAATGTAAATATTCTCTTTGTGTTTCCATTTATAATGGAAATGGAGGTGTAGCCTTAATCAACGACAACAAACGGGCAACGTTTCTCACTCGACGATCGAACTCTGTCGTCTGCGAGAAAACGCACAGTTAATATTTTTTGATGACCACTGATCTTACGCGCGCGCGCACACACACACACACACACACACACACACACATACTCATATACGTATATCTAGATAACAATACGATCCCAATATATTAAAAAACATGTGCCATTTTATTTGTATTTTTTTACAATTATATTCACAAACTCTATGGCCAATATTTTAGTTTGGTTCCGGTTAATATCAATTGTTATTATTTTCAAACATTTATTTTTCCCAGTCAATTGCAGTTTAATGTTCTATAGACTCAAATTGAAACCTATCGTTTATTAGAATAATTGCTTCTTCGTATAAAAATGAACAAATTTGTTTGAAACTCTCCTAGAACTTGGATCTATTTTATAAAATAAAATTCAATAAATTATTATTTTACATATTGTTCTATCAAATTTTCGTCATGCAAATAAACATGACAAGAATATAAGTAGTCGCCATTTTGTTCGAACATGTTACGTATCTACTCATACTGTTTTATTTTAATTACTAAAAACTAGTAAAATTACTGTACAATAATGTGTCGTATAAAACCATTGTTGTATCGTAGAACTTTAACTTTACCTACCTGCAGCTTGAAATATGGTCAAATTGTATTTTCAAATAATGATTTAACTGTGAAATTTTGTTAAAAAATTAGCGTACTTTAATAATAATTCTAGTATTTGAAGAGAAATCTTCTAATTACAACGATAATACAGCAATTTTCTTTGGCCATTCCAACTTGTATAAATTATTATCATATCAACATGATTTTTCTTGATACAAAAAAAAGAACAATCTAAAACTTCGATTCTCTAGCTGGTCATTTTTGCATTGACATAACTGCTATGATTATATAATTTTTGTCTGAATAATAAAATTTTTTAAAAAGAAAAGCAATTGTGTAGGCATGTCGCATATTTTTGCAGGTGATAAATAATGTTCACCCACATAGTATGGATAATTGAGATTTTTTCTCAATATGGAGAATTTATGAAAATGTTTCTATAATTTTCATAAAAATATCCCGAAAGTTGTTTTGTGTCAAGTGGATAGTCTCGTACTGTTAAACAATATTAAGTAGTGTGATATGTATAAAATAATGAAAATTAGGATGAATTTATATTTAAACTGCTCTTATTATGTTGATTTTTGTAGAAATTGAAAAAAAGTTGTACGTAGCGTGAAATCGACATGAAATTAATGTTTTGCTTAGTCATCTTATGAACTCTATTATATTGACACTATAAATATTATATAATCATCGTTAACTACAAGACCGTGATTAAATACAAATTTAGCAATCACAAGACAACAATCAAATAATATTATGATTTTGTACCACCATACCGTATCAAAATTCGAAAAAAATGTTGCAGCAATAAAGCGATAGTTTTCCAGGCATATATTTCGACTATTGATCATTATATATAAGATTTGTTTATTCTTCGCCTGTCTAACCGATTATATTTTTCTTTTTGCACAAAATAGCGACGGTACAATGATGAAGAAACCCACACTACCGTAGAAATGATAAAATAGTGGCCTCTTACTATTTAAGAAAGATCTTCAGAAATACTTTCATCATACAAGGAAATGATATTTGGAAATCATTTAAATGTACAATCTTAAAATGAAATAAATTATATTAAAAATAAATAAACATTCTCTGTTAGCCATGAAAATGAGACAATGAAAACGAACATTAATTGGCACTAACAATAACAATCAACAAGCCTAAGAAATAATGCAGCCTCAGTTCGACGAAACATCAATAGTAACAACGACGGATGGCCGTGGTGACCCAGGAGATGCGCACATACAAGTGTAACGCGAAAATAAATGCGACATGCACTGGCACTTGTGTAAGTAAGACTGCGAACATAAGTGGTCGCGGACAATTACACGATAATCAGTGTGCACACACGCACACACACTTGGAATTCTAGCCGTTCTAGTGATACACTTTTTCCAGACGACGGCTCTCTTTCTCTTTCTTATGTACTCATATACATACACATTCAGTCGCACAATTCGATCATCAATTCCAAGCTTTAGGTGGCGATAAATCGCTAATCACGTGCGCCTGATAACAAAACGAAAAAGAAAAGGTCGTCGAAGGATTCCACTTTAAGAGTCGGTAATTCGACAATTTCCGAATTCGTTTGCTGAGAAGAGTGAATCATACTCGTGACACTTTTTATCGAGCTTTGTAATATATTTCTTTTTAATTTCAAAGAATACACTTCAGAAAATTACTCGTCATATAATCTTTTGTCATGTTTTCCTCTAATTATTTTAGGGTTTGCACAAGAAAAATAAACTTTGAATTCGAATTGTATATAAATTATATATTTGAATACACTTTTTGTATAAAATTCTTATCTTACATAATTTCTGTGAAATGGAAACTTTTTCCCTACCACTGTACAATCTTTTACAGATACATCATTACATACCAACACTTTAATTAAAATTTGTTTGTTAACCTTATTATTAACAAGCGTCAGGTAGCTTTTGCAACCCTTGATTGTAACACTAAATTTAATTAACTTATCTCTTCATTGTTTCAAAAAATCAGTTTTGAAATCGTAACTATCGCTTGTTGTTAAATTTACTCCTCCCAAAATATCTGCCAAGTCTGAAGCTTTCCTTGCTGAAAGTAAATTAATATCATATGCATTGGTACTTCAACAGATATATTTCCGTAGTAGATTTATACTAACCTGTTCTTGCAGCTTGCTTCTTCTTTTTTTTAAATTGCAATTTCTTTACTTGATTAAGTTTTTGATTCCCTTCAATTTCAAACAAAGGATCAATCTTCTTTTTCCGTTCAGAAGGCAGAACTTTCTTGCCTTCGTTCTTCTTATTTTTCTTCTTCCCTTTTTTAGTTTGAATTTGAACCTCCTAAAGAAAATGTGTTTTCATAAATTAATGAATTCTTTTAATTGTATCGACATGGTTCATTCAGCATGAAGATAACAAAAATTTACATTTTGAGTTTGTGCTTCTACATCCATAGTGGCTTCAACAGGACCGGTACTTTCTAATTCCAAAGGTTCCAGTTCAGTATCAGAGTCATCCATGGCAATTTGATCCAAGACCTTCTTTTCTTCTGCAGCGAAATTTTCAATATCGAATTCTTTTAGCGCTGGATTAACTATACTAGCAGATACATGACATGTTCTGTCTTCAGGTGGCATAGTGTAGTATCTAAGATATATTTTGACATTATTAGGTACAAATATAATAATCAAAAAAATGAAGATGTAAAATTGTCAAAAAATGAAAAATATTTTTTATCAACAGCACTCTTAAAATTTCGTACCTAATCTTGCCTGAATTCCAATCAGTTAAAATACCACGAGCTGCAGCTAAAATATCAGGAACACCACCCTTTCGATATCTTCCCATACGAGCAGCTTTCTTTGCGAAAAATTCTTCTGGTGTGCTAAATTCATGTACATCATACAATTCCATCAATTGATGCGTTGTGATACGTTTTAAGATTGCACTAGCTGGGGTGAACGGATCCTTTAGTGCTTCAATTTTTACAGCATTTTTTAGAGCAATCGATGATGGATCTACAGTTTTTGAATTTTCAAACACTATTCCTGGAGAGTCCAATAGCTTTATTTTTGAATCAAGCTGTACAACCTGCATTGTTTTGGTAACACCTGTAAAAATAATGTCAAGATTAGTACCTAATATTTTGAAATAATTATTATTAATCAACTATAAATTACCTGGTGTATTTCCAATATTACATGCTTTACTCCTTTTCAATGAATTAATAACGCTAGATTTACCTACATTAGGTAAACCAACTACACCAACTACAATACTAGCTTTCGTATTTCCAACACTTCTGCAATAATTACCAAGTAAAGACAATAATAGTTCTGCTCCAAAACAAGTTCCTCCTTGGATATTGTCTTGACTTTTTTGACCTAATTTTCTTCTCCCTAATCTCTTGGCCTGATCTTGAGTCGAAGA
The DNA here is from genome assembly GCA_030064505.1 of Chouioia cunea. Lineage (NCBI taxonomy): Eukaryota > Metazoa > Arthropoda > Insecta > Hymenoptera > Eulophidae > Chouioia > Chouioia cunea. Next base: position 20,543,403 of record JAOPFQ010000003.1, on the reverse strand, counting down.
CTTGAAAGCTACAGCTGGTAAACTTTTACGCAGATATTTCAGCCATCCCTCTAAATTTTCTCTTGGAATAAGATCCACTTTATTTAGCACTATTACAAGTCTTTTGTTGCCTTTTGCTAACTCCACAGCTTGTTCGACTTGCTTACATCTCGTTCCAAGTGGATCTCTAGCATCCACAACTTCAAGAATAACATCTGCTTCGTCAACAACTTTCTTAAATTCTTTATAGAAAGCTTTAAGAGAATTTTCTTCCTTTTTTCCTAACTTTTCTGTGCCATTTGTTGAAGATGTATTTTCTATAGTTTCATGCTCCATTTGTTTATTCTCTGCATTAGTTACCAAACCTTGCAATCCAGCCTTGGCCATCTCTTCTTTTTTGCGTAATTTAGCCTCTTCCTTTCTCTTTTGCTTTTCTTCTTCTTTTTGCTTTTTCAAAGCTTCGACTTCTTTCAAAATATCCTCTTTGAAGGGACATTGATTCGGAACTTGAATTAACTTTTGTTTTTCTAAAAGTAATTTGAAATATTTTAAATCCATCATTAGAGTTTATATCAAATAAATAATTAACACTGGCAGGAATGTAGATAAATATTTACTTTTTGGGTGCTTCTTTGCTTCTTTTTTTAGTTTTCTGTTGTGCTCTTTGACTTTCTTTTCAATCTTATATCGTTTACGTGCTTGAATTCTCTTGCTAGGTTTTTCTGAAAATAATTGTTTCCTTGTTAATGTTTCTCAACACTGATTTGGTGTAACACAATTGTCATCTAAATGCAATTTCAATTCAATACTCAAATGTCTTGTACAAGCTATTGACATTCACTCAAACTACTAAGGTTTAGCATAGAAATACTTACTTAAACAAAATTTAGCCATCTTCACTACGAATTTTGTAATCAAATATTAAAACTAAATTTAGCAATAAAACGTATTACTTATTTTCCGATTACACCACACTAACCACGTGCAGTCCCTGATAGTATCATTTGGTTATGTTATATACTAAAAAACACATGGCACTTAGCGATGGCAGCACTGTTTGTAACAGATGTTCCATTTCCCGCGGTTATTTTCAATATTAACACGGGAAAAAGTTATTTTTAATTATTTGACATTAATATTTGCCAACACTGTAATAAAGGTTAAAGATAAATTAATGTTAATATTACTACTTTGCAAAAAATTAATAATGAATATATACTTGCTAAACGGGCAACGAAGTGTATTTTGCGGCTATTTATAAAATCATGATAATCATTTTTTCTTGGACACAACTGTCACATAAGTTTACAACAACTAAAAACGACTAAGCAAAATATTTCTTTCAGAATCGCATAATTTAGTTGTCGATCTAGAAATCTGATTTATGTTCATTTTCTTGATTTGCCATTTACTTATAAAGCATGTACTTTAAATAAATGCAAACAACGACGAGAATGTGTTGTTGTAAGAGCTAAAACAACAATATTTTATTTTGACGTAATGCGATATGGAATTTATCGCTTAAGCTTGAATAAATGTCGAAAGGTACAAATATTTGATGTCGCGTACAGCGCGATCAAAGGTTCAAGGTTGCCTTGTAAGTTTGTTCCTGTAGGAAATTCAATCTTAATGTATTGTAAGAGTATTATTAGGAGCATTAAAATTGAGAGCAAGTTTCGATAAACAATTCGAATTTTTGTCAACAATTTATGAATAAGGATCGAGGCAACCTATGAGTTTCCTACAGTGATTGTAGAAGTCAAGGTATAGTGAATGGAAGCAATCCAGTCCGAAGGTTACATAATTCCAGAAGTGAGAATTTATACATTTACGTCTTATAAGAGAAATCTTAAAAGAGATGCAGGACAGTCATCAACGAAGGTAAATAAAGCTCGACGCCAAATTCCGTTGAATATACTGTTCCAACTCTTATTATCGGAAGTAATTGTTGTTCATAAAAGCAATAAATTGATTTCCGACAAATTATAAGTGACACATGCATGCACATGTTCCATCATCATCACATATATTCTAATATTAGTCAGCGGTAAGATTGAAAATCTGATGACTCATGCGCGTTATTCTTAATAACATTATAAAAACCTACAGATAGCGGGGCAATAAAATTGAACTAAAATTTCCATGTGTTTTTGCACGCGTACAATTAAATAACTGCAATGTTTTAGACAGACACCATTGTGCCTATTACATTAAAGCGTATGTAGCATGGTTGATGCGATGTACGTTGAACATTATAGATCGATTATCTTTTTATATATTATTATATAGTAATTGTTTAAGCTTTGATCGTCAATCAATTATTTATCGCACGTTTGGTACTTACGTCAATGAGGAAACTGTCTTCTAAACAATTTTAAAACAACTGAGCTGTCGAGATTTTAAGTAAATAAAAACGTGTTTTGTCTCGATCGATTATTTTGCGTAGATATCAAGAACCCAAAAGTCAAAAGTAGGATAAAAAGGAATGGAAAAAAGATGGTATATTTTCGTCTTGAAGTTAACCGCTAGCGAGATAAGAGAATTCATAAAAAATATGCTTAAATAATGGGCAACAGTAGAAAAGCCTCGAGTTAATCTGTTATATTATTTAATCGAGTAAAAAAATGTACAAAAATATTAAAATATTATCCAAATTGAAGTTTTTAAGTTTTCAATGTACGAGTCGAAACGGTGCGAGATTTACGACCGACGACTACTCTCGCCATATTCACGCTTATAGCGAGAACGAAAACAAAACGTATATATCGTCAAACAACACTAAAAGCAGAGATAATTTGATTTGCACACATTTATTCCAATTTGAAGTTTAAGTAAATCTTGGAGAAATATGTCGAGTACTAGTAGTGTAACTACTAATCATTCCACTTTACTACCTCTTGGTGAGTTTTCTTTCTAACTTATACTAACCTAACAGAGAACCAGTTGGTCATCGTTTCTATTTGAATAAAGTTTATTTAAATCAATGAATAAATAGGCTTATTAAATGCTTCTTTACTTCAGAAGTGTTTTTTAATTTTTGACCACACGCGTCGTTAATCGATTATCGTAATTTCAGAATTGGTAGACAAATGTATTGGTTCAAGAATTCACATTATCATGAAAAATGATAAAGAAATTGTGGGAACGCTGAAAGGTTTTGACGATTTTGTTAATATGTTGCTGGATGATGTAACGGAAAGTGAAGCCACTCCTGAAGGAAGGCGAGTCACAAAATTAGATCAAATATTACTCAATGGAAATAATATTACAATGGTAATTATAAAATATTTATCTACTTTTTAATTTAATTAATTTATCTTACGAAAACTTATCCAGCAAATAAATGTTTAATGATATTTTTACAGCTTGTACCAGGTGGGGAAATGCCAGATGTTTAAGTATTGTAAAAACCTATCCTTAAATATTTTTATACTAATAGGATATAAGATAGATTAATGAATCAATAAAATATAAATGAGGTTCAAACTTTTCTATTGTTCTGTTGAAAATCCTATCATATTTCACTTTCCATTTTATTCAAATTTTTAATAATTATATCAAGACTAGGTCTATCATTACTTAGCTTACTCCAACTTTTTTTATACAAATCCTTGTAGTTTCCTCCAAAACCATCATCCAATTCATAGTCTGCTGGAGTTTTTCCTTTTCCGGTAAGATACAAAATTGTGTGCACGTGTAAGCCTGCAAAAGGTCGTGTTCTTGTGAGCATTTGCCAGGCAGAAATACCTAATGAATAAATATCTGACCAAGGTGTCGGTTTACTGCCAGAAACAACTTCTGGGGCTACATAACCAGGAGTTCCCTAAAAATGAATGTTTGTTTCATCAAACTATTCAGAGACACAATAGCTTTCCCAAATTTTATTTATACACCTAATTAAATTTTGGCAAATGTTATTTTCTTCTTACAACTTAAATTTTTTAAGTTTTGAAGTTTTTAAAACTTAAGCAAGAAACAAATCATACATGAAAATTTGATGAATTATATGTTGCATTCATAAATACAGCACTACCGAAATCGGCCAATTTTGGTTGATTATCCATTCCCATCAATATATTTTTAGGTTTCACATCAGCGTGCACAACACCCATTTTATGACAATATTTCAGAGCTTCTGCCATTGATTTCCAAAAATAAATTCGTTGTTTTTTTGAAAGTTCATGTTTGTCAAGAACTGTCTGTAGTGAATCGCCACATAACTCCATTGTAACGAGTGTCAAAAGAGGTCCTTTATCTACTTTGAACACTTTTATGACATTTGGATGACTTAAATAAGTAGCTTGCTTTTCCATTTCAAATAAATATTCTCTTTTGCTGTTGTGTTTAATTATTTTGGCAGCAACAGGTTCACCTTTGTGAAAAATAGCCATTGTACATTTTAAAATCTTTTTGAAAAATATTTTAGAGCAATTACCTTTATAAATTGCTTTGTAAACAGTTCCAAATGCTCCATTTCCAAGTATTTTGCGACAGTTACCTGAAAATCCTTCAATAACAATTTTTCTTTTATGTGGAGTATCAATATTAAAAGCTGGTGATAATTGTTGTCTTTCTAAAATACTTTCAACTGTTAGATTATTTTTTACCGGTGTTTTTGGACTTTGAGTCTGTCTGTGTAAACCCAGATCAAGTACACATATAAGTCACAAATAAAAATATTTCTTTTTAAACAATATTTCAGTGTCTTACCTAACGCTCAAAACATTTGACACTCTTTGTGGTGAAAGTTTTTTAAAAACTGAAACAGCTGCTCTTGGTGAAGCCATTGAATCTTATAATTAACATTAGTAATCAGTATATAAGCCAATTGATGACAATAATTATACATTATGTTGAAAACATAGTTTTTATCTTAAATTAAATTAGCCTGATGTATGATTCCCTGCAAAATAAATTAAAAATATTTACAACTCTCATCTAATAAACCTACATACCAGTTCGAGCAGAGGCCAGAGGACACTGAAGGTCAGAAGACACTACATTTAAACCATCTTTTCTGATTTGGATAGTAGAAAGATATAATATCTTTGTAAATTTAGAATCAGTTATCAATTAAAACTATTTTTGATAAAATTTATTAATATTATAATAGATGCTACAAAATTAAATAGTTAAATTTGAAAACAGCTGGTACATCTAAACAGATACAAAATTATAAATGAAAATATTTATTTGTTTCTATCTAATAAAAAAAAAAAAACAGAAACAATTTTATTACGAGGTTCATATTTTATTTTATTACTCATAATACTGTCAAGTTACCTAGATTATTTACAATATTTTCATATCATTTAATAACAGTAGACTTCATTGTAATCTCTTGTTACAAGAAATTCATAATATAATACTTTTAATAATAGCAATAACATTTTATCGTAAGAATACAAATAATCATTGAAGAAAATATCCAAGAAATTTCATGTTAAATATCTTTTGTGGTGAATAAAATTGTCACGAAAAACCTCAATACAATCCATCGTTGCAATATAAATACATGCATTCTTATGCATGCTAGTGATTAAAATATAATTTGTTCATTGCTCTGCACAAACAAAAATTAACGATGAAACAAGTGTGTTTGCATGAAATTAAGTTTTTTCAGCCAATTTGATAACTATCAAAATCATCTAATAGCAACTTTTTTATAATTGTTAGTAACTAATTATCAGTATAATGTACATAACTATTTATTTGTGTTCTTTTAACAATAATCAGTTGAATGGTTGCCCTATTTTTTTTTATATAGTTGCCCAAGAGTTTTTCTTACATTCATTATTTTTTTATTTTTGTTGCATACTACTTAATGTATTTGCCTACTCGACGATTGATTTTCTGCCATTATTTAACAAGAAATATTTGTAATGAGCAACACTGCCTACAGAATTAAAATGGCATTTTTTCAGTACATATTTTCGATTCTTCTTTCTTGATTTTTATTATATTTATGTATGTATGTTGTATCTTAGAATAGTTTGAAGCTTCTTTACTACAATACCACTCATCGTACAATTCACTATCACTTGGTCCTTATTCAAAACATTACCTCAATTATTTCAAATATTCATAAACATTGCTTATTGCAAATGACGACTTTCTCCCTTGGTATTTGAGATAAAATGGAAATACATTCACATTTACGATTAGAATAATTGTAACTTTAATTATGATTGAAAATCATCAACTTTACTTCAAATCCTTTTTAGCATATTTTAGGCAACCCATTTTCATCCAGATAAAATAGCTTTGAGCGACATTACTTTAGACAAATCTAAGGCTTCTCATTATCGAAAATTTCAGTTTATCTCAATACTCTTCCCATTTTCTTACAATCATAATGTTTGAAGAAGTTTTTTATCGAAAAAAATTTGTTATAGAGAAAGAATGAAAAGCATTCAGACAAATAAAAAAATATACATCATCGCACTAGTTTATTTTAGCATTCCATGCGTTATCAAGTCGAAAAATTAATTTTATAAGGATGTTTACAAGTCTTGAAAGAACACTCACATCGTATAATAATTATTTTCTTATATTAGTTCAAATTTGTTTTAGTGATAAGAGATATTCAAAAATTATATTTTTTCATCTTTATCCTGTTGTCCCGTTATTCTTGACATGTCTTTCTATGTTTTACTTCTCATATTACAAGATTGATCACTATGCAATGGACAGCTTTAAACACGTTCAAAAAGTCAGTAAGCTTTTTATTTTATGTAACTATAATGCTCTCGACTTAAGAGGTAGTATTGATCAAGGTACACAAGTTATGTGCTGTTAAATTATGAGATCCTACAAAAAAATTTACTGTTGAAAATGTACATTCTAATACTAGAAGAATAATAAATCAGTGTTACAAAAAACAACTTATTTTTTATGTCAACGCTTTAATTGATATGAAATATTGACTGCTAGAATTTATTGCGAAATTTCATTGTATTCCGTTTTAAATTTATCCATGAAGTTTGAAAACAATTTTTTCATAAAATAGGCAGTTTTCTTATTAACGTAAAATAATCTGGCAGATGGTTTCGTTATTCTAAGTAAATTTTCAATTTTTCCAAAATGCGTATCGAATGAAGCTAAAAGTAAACGTGACTATAAATTTCAAAAATATATGACGTGTGACGATAAAAGTCGAGACAATTTGTTATAATTAACTTTGGCACTCTCGTTTTTAATTCCTTTTAAACGTCTTAGGCACTAAACTGTTTTCGATCAACTTCAGTGAGCTACACGCAACGCACTGTCGTTACCGTAGCAGAAAATTTAATTCGCTTATATTCCACTGTAACCCATGACATTTCATCTGTGGATGCAGTATCTACGGGTAGTATAATATGTAGAACTTGTTCTGTGCGGCAAAGTATATTAAATATTATTTTCAATTCAATTCTATTATCAATGTTATCATACTCGGATAACAAGTGAATAGAAAACGTTCTTTTTTTTCAATAAACATCTGAGAATTTTCTTGATTTCTAAATTTCATTGATAACAAGAAACACGACAAAATGACAGCATTACAGGGAAACTTTTCTGCCAGGCTAGCAAAAGATAATAATACAATTATTTACAAGTTCTTATCCATCAGTGGACGTCCATTTTCGCTCGTTATCCGATATTAATCGAGGTTTCAATCAGAAATGAGCACATCCGATTCGCCGCAGTACACGGAATCTTTAATTGTACAAGTTATAAAAATACTTAGGAAACATCACACTTTCTCTGCCACAAAAATGATTTTACATAAGAATAATTAATTAGTTTAAATATTTGTGTATTTATAATCTTTTATATAATGGTAATATTTTCAATGCTTTAAAGATTTATACATGCTTTTGATATTTACAGAATGAGATACTTAAAATAGACTAAAACAGTTTTTTCTTTGTAATTATACTCATTAATAAAATAATATTGTCACTTTTCATCAAAAATATTTGCGTGCATGTCATTGAATTATGTACACATTGAATTCGACAGAATACTATGGCGAAACATAAAATTTAAAAAGCTTTTATACATTTATGCCAAAACTTGCAAAATTACGAGATCCAGTATCCGCGTACGTTAAGTAGTGGAAATAGTTGTCTACATATTAATGTAAAAACTTTATCCGAAATCCCGTTTCATTTACCAAGTACGTTTAAAAATAAATTCTGCGTATACGATTTGTCACTTCGGCTATAAGTGCATTTATACAAAGGTTCATATGAAAATAAATGTGTGTATCGCAATTCAACTATTAAAATATATTCATACATGATATGCAATAGATATACTGCGATTCTTATAACATTTCGATTAATAACAGTTTAGCAAAGATATAATTTCATGCGCAGAACGAAACATGTTTGACCATCTTACTTAAAAATTGAATTCCACCTTTTTCCAAGAAAAATATAAGAATCGGTTGATAAGGTTTGGCAGCGATGAAAAGGGAGTTTTTATAATGGATCAGCAAAGTAACAAGACGAACAAAAACTATATGCCACAGAAATTCAGTTAAAAAGTAAGATGAGTCTGTGAGAAGAAAATTCATAAAGTATTTGTGAATACTCCATATCCTTCACAGTATTTCATCGTGCAAGGCTTTCCTTATTATAAAGTGCAGTAGAGTAAATTAGAATATAGTAGAAGTAGCACCTTGAGATTTCATAAAAACTAACACACATTTACACGGCGCTACTTGATAATGTCATTTAAAACTCCAATGGCAAATTGATTGACGAAGGATTAAAAGAAGTTCAAAATAGTTGTCGATACGTTTGTTTAAAACAGACTCCAACAAATCATATTAAAAGGAGAAGGAGAGCGAGAAGGAGATGGTGAGAGGGTGAGAGAGAGAGAGAGAGAGAGAGAGAGAGAGAGAGAGACGAACAAATCGAAAAATTAAGGCACTGGCTTTAACCAGGCAGCGGGGCCTCCTCATAAAAGTCGGGTTCGTCCTCGTTATCGGGATTTTTACTGTCAAGAGCCCTAAGTTCGGCAGGGCTGAAGAAATGTCTCATTTGTGCCCTCAGTGGTATCATGAGTATAAGGAAGAATGGTAGAGCGAGAGCAGCCTTAGTACTCTTGACAGTCCACAAAATGGCCAAGCAGCTGATCTGAATAAGAGTGAACAAATGCATCTTGTAGGTCTGTACGCGACGGACGTAGTTAGCAGTGCCGTGATGTTTCACCGGCATGAAAAACAGCTTGACTCGGTCGAACATCTGTACGCCGTTTGTCGACGAGACCCCCATGTAGAGGAAAACCCCGAGGAGCACTGCCATCGGTACCCGACGCAGCAATGGGGCCATTAACACGCTCACTCCGATGAGGATTGCCACGAGCAACGAGGATACACGTTGTTCTTTTACTTCGACGATGTGAGGCTTGTCACCGGGTGCGTGAGTGCGGGACATCACCGTCACTGCATTCACGTGGGTAAGCGAACGCACGGATGCGGCGCAACACCAAGGTGCACCAATTAGACCACAGCCAAAGTTCATCAAGCACACCACGACTATATCCATGTGATAGCCATTGCCTTTACGCAGTTTGCGCTCTTTCTTGTCGATGATTAATCTGTTGGGAATGATCAGTTTTCTCGATGAAATATTAATAATATGTTATTGGCTATGAACGCATTATTTTCAAAAAGAACACAGTGTTGCGAGAAATAACTGTAATAATAACTGCCAAATCGAATACTCACTCTGAAATCTGCGTCTCCATGAAAACTAGAATGTAAACCAAAAGGGCGGGCACGCAGCAAGCCAGTACCATCCAAGCAGGCACGTCACTCGAAGGAATAACCAACCAACTCCTGTCAGGCTTAGTAGGTGTCAGACCCTCGGGCACAAGTAGCTTCTCAGTCTTCACACTGGCCAGAAAATCGATCAGTACGAAAGTGACGATACTGATAGGCACGCCAAAATCACCAAAAGCTCTGCGCGCACTTCGTCCCAAATAATGGCTGTTACGGAAAATTCGCAGATAGTACGCGCCGAGGAAGGTGCCGAGGCACAAAATCGTACACATGAGTGCGGTGTTGGGCTGATTGATCAAAGAGCCACTTTTGTCATGACTGGGGATGAAAATACTGTAATTTGCTTGGCTGCTGTTCTCTGAAGCGGCAGCAATCGCTAACTCGCTCAGTCGTACGTATTCCGAATAATTTGAGATCGGCGCTACTATCTGATCTTGTTGATACGCTGTCTGGTTGTCGGAATTGTACAGGCCGAAACAATACTCGGATAGTAAGGGGTTTAGATTGAAATAATTGATGAGCTTCATGAAAGTCTCCACGATGTAAAGAATCGAGATGAGCCCAGTGAAGATCTCTTCAGAGAAACGGGTGAAGAGTCTTACCTGCAAAAGTCGCACATTGCTTGTGAACGCAGTTCTTGACAACAATCATTCAAACCATCCTTATTTACAAAGTCATCACTATAATTATTGTTTATTATTTGTTTAGTTTTCTATTATAATCAAATCTATATTTAACGTTTGATTGAGTGCACTATTCAAATGAAACATTTAAATCTTAATATTGAGCACTCTTAGCATTGTTCTTAAAAATTATTCAAAGTGAACAATATAAAAGAGAGCGACAACTCACCAGTACCGATCCCTCGACGCAAGCAATGGTCAAGGCAATAATAGCCATCCAAGCGCCGATGTACACCCTCATGGTAAGGAACTCGATATTATTGGTCTCGCAAAAACGATACAAACTCTCATCGAACAATAGCAGAGGTCCAGTTGTACCGATAATGACGAGGGGCTGCGTGGCAAACAAAGCCATAATGACACCAGTCAGACAACACGAAACGAGAGTTTCCGAGATGCCGATAACGTTGTGCGTTTTGTCGCTCAAGAGACCGCCAAAGGTGATGGCCGTGCACAAGGCGGCAAAGTACATAAAAATCGCAGCAGCGAGACAGGATGAGTTCAAACCATCGGTGAAATCCGACAGGTAGAAAGGATAGCGTCGCTTGATGTCATTGATAAGACCGCCAAAGGGTCGTTTTGTTCGACGCAGTGGATCGCTGTCGTCTGGTGGCTTCTTCTCGTCCTCACCAGCCAGCAACGCTTTATGTAGGTGTATCAATTTACATGATTATACAGAGGATACCGTGCGCTTTGAACCAAGTGAACGTGTTTGCTCGTGGCTCTTTGCTAATTTAGCATACGTTCACGGGCAATTTCAACGTTCATGGCTATTCATAGCTGAGCTACTGAATTATCCATTACGCATAATTGGTCGTCGTTCAAGTATTGTACATTGATTCCAATATTAATATCGTTAAGTTATTTATAAGACAAACTAAAATGTCATGATACATACATGTCAATCAAATTAAAAAATCTCAAGTTTCATGCATGGACGATCGTTTTTAAACTAAATAAAAATTAAAAATAACAAGTGCAACAAGAAAGAAAATTGAAATAGTTTAATGGACCTTTTGATATACTATCGCAAAGTGCAGAGACTCTTAATAAAGACGCTTAATTTTTCAATTAACTCGGCAAACTGCCGGAGCGCTATCGATCGAACGACGGTATGCTCTTTCGTTGCACCTGCGACCAAACGCCAATAGAGAAAACAGGCAAGAAAGAATACAAACCTTTCTTGGATACAGCAGACTCGTTCGGTATCTGCATCTGCTGCTTTTTCTTCTCCTCCAAGGCTTTGGCCTTGCGCTTCCTGATGTGCTCGCTTTTGGCCTTGAGCTCGTCGAAGGGCAGTAAAGCTTGGCGCTCCCAGTCGCCCGGCGGCAATACGATCGAGTCGTCCAAAAACTCATTGATTGCCGACAGCAACTCACGACGTTCGTTCGCCTTATAGGCTATTTGATGGAATGACCTGTTTGACATTAGCGTGGAGATCGATCGACCTATCTCGTGATAGTCAAGCTCCGAGTTTCGTGGACCCAGCAAAGTAAACATGAATCTTACTGGGATGGTCACCTCGGTAATTGCGGGTATTGGAATACCTGTAACCATTTTGAATCGAAAATAACATCAAATGACTATTTATAATTGTAACCAAATTGAGCGAAATATCACCTTCAGCTAATCGCACAAAGGCTATGGTAGGTTGATCGAGGAAATCGACGGCGCCAACGAGAACAACGGTGGCCTCGGCACCACTCGGTATCCTCTTTAGAATATATTCGTTGTGACCCTTCTTCACATCCTCGCTGCTGCTTGTAAACGTAAGTTCTTCTTTCATGTCGACCATAGTATGATTGCTGTCGAGATTTTGATTTGAGGACACGATTTTTGGTTTGGAATCGTGGAGATTCTGTAAAATATACGCGTAATTGTTCAATTTGTGACTTTTCTATTACATTTGTGCTGTTTATTAATTTGGTGATGAAGTTTGATAAACAACGTAAAAAATATTTTAATCGATAACAAAAAAATTCGTAGATGTCTGATTTTATTGGTAGATGCTCGTGAGGTTTGTTTGGTCCATTCAATGACATACGTTTCTAAAATCTAACGTCTAACTGATTATGCTATTATTGACAGGTACTCCGTGATTTGATTATGATCGTAAACAAACATTGACTAAACTGTCATAAATATGAATCAATCCACAGCACAATTGAATTATCGTTAATCAACAGTCGGACTTTATTACGTAAAAACTACGAAAATGAATTGTTATCACAGAATACGTTCAATTGTGTTTGAATCGTACATAAAATAAAGTAATCATACGTCTATCAAATAAATAAAATAAGATATAGTGAGAGAGAAAAGTATAATTTGAGTTCCAGTCATGATTTTAATAATAAAGTAAATACACGTGATAAGGGAGAATGACAAAAATCTAATTTGATGTACTTGATGAAAACTGTTCAGTTTCGTTCCACTGAAATAGATGTACTATCCTTATATATTAATATATAAAGTTACGTACAATGACGATGAGAACTACAGTTCACAAACAATATACGAGAGAATAAAATACAGTAAAATTCGAATGCAACGTTGTTGGATATAATAATTGGCGAAGACTTAAAAATCGAAAAAACAATGTATTTTTATTGATTAATCAAGCTTTTCATTGATAACTTTTTGGTAATTTTTAGAAATGATACGATGCTGAGCTGCTGGTAGAAACATTTCATTGACCAGAAATTGTAGGTTGAAAACCATATGGAATAATGCAAGGAATTAAGTTAAAATAACGAAAAGAAAATAAATCGTACATACTACTTGTGCAATAATGCGTCTTTGCAATGTTGCAACAAGATAGAATAAAAAATGAACGTACGTTACAACCAAGTGCTTATGATGTTTGTGTGAATTTACAGAAAGCTACATGGAATCGACTAGCAGTCCGCGTAAGTAATTTCATCTCATTTTACATTTTCGTTTCATCGCGAGGATTCCATCGGAGTTATTGCTAATTTGTTGAAAAGTCAATGACTAAGTACCAAATTAGAAATATTTATCACAGTTGAGTTGGAAATGAAATAACGAGACTAGCGGTTGTTTTTTACAGAAATATCGATTGATTCGACATTAAAAAAAATCGTATTGCATTAAATTCATAACTAAAGATTAAATCCGCTTAATATATTGCAAAGCATCAAATTAAATTCCTACTCAATTCAACAAAGTACGTAACAATTAAACTCAAGCCAAAATTCTATATTGCGTTATTTAATTTGTTTCCTTTGAAATAACACGCGGCAAATTAGCATTTGAATGCGACGCCTCTCTTCAAAGTCTGTATTTGTTCTGCAAAATGAAATAGTCATTTGAGGGTGACATTTTATACCATCAAAGACAACCATTGCAGCGGGACTCGATTAACTCGATTTTGCTTTCTGAATGTCCAGCTGTAAATTCACATAATAACGTAATAATAGGTCAATATCAATGAGATCAACAAGATATCGAGAAATCAAGATGAACCTATAGGGATTAGCGATGAATAAGAGTCGAGAGTCTTGGCACGCAATTCGTGAGAATGGGTGGGGGGGGGGGGGGAGAGAAGGGGAGTTGTTGAGAGTAACGAAAGTGACTTGACAACTTTTAATTACATTGTTCTCGGCACCTTCCCGCAGAGCGTCATCCTCGTCAAACCAGATAGACTGTGGAAACAAGACAGGAGAGTACTGTCAGTCAGTCAATTGAAATCGTTTTTGTTTTGTTCACAATAATAAATTGCTAACTAAAGCTATGTTTATTTTTGCATTCTCAACCAGTGATTTTATTATTATTTTTTTTTATCGATTCACCGTGTCCTTTCTTCTACTATGAGGTATATATAACTGCTAAATGTAATAACAATAAGTTCTTTTCATTCTTGCAACAGTCAGTGTTTCAAAGCAAACATATCGAATCATGAAATCACTATTATCAATTTGCGACTTACGTCCTCTCGATTATATCTAAAGTTTTGAACTTGCATGGATTCAACTGTCGAATGTAATAACAATTGGTTCCTTCAAAACATAAATCTGTTAAGAAGATTTAGATAAAATTCCAAGTATTCTTCGATGGAACTATATTTTACAATTAAGACTACTAAAGATAGAAGAAGAAATAAAAAAATTGTACGTGTAATGTTCTACGCTATAAAGTGTTCAACTTGGTTCTATGATTGAATCAATTCTTTGAATACACTTACACTCAAACGTTTTTCAAGAAGCTACGTAGTCGAGTAAGAAAAAAAATATTAAAACAGCGATTTTAAAACTTGCGTTGATGTCATTTATTTCTATACTTAATTATTAAAATACTCTCATATTTTCTTGCAAGTATGGTGCATTTTCAACATTCGCAAAAGCACGTTTTGCCCTGTTGAAAATTAAACTCAAGAGAATCATATCTTTAAGACACTACAAAATTCCAGTTTTAACAGTCGATATTTTCAATTATTAACTTCTGACTTTCACTCTCAACTGAAGTATTATTAGTTAAATTTCAAATAAACGAAAAAGAACCATCTAATTAATCAACAACGTTATTCCTCACCTGAAGGCTTGTGTAACTGGAAGCGTTTCTCTTGGGTCCAAATCTGAACCCACGTTCGTGTTCGTGCACATGCCTATGTCTGAGGAGCAATGCCCTCATGACAACAGGGCGATCTTCCGGTAGGATAAGTTCCTCGACGACCATTTGTTCGACGACACGATAAGCAAGACCAGGTAAGTCTTTTTCCTCGAGGTCAAGCAGCACAACGCCAGTTTCGAGGCAACGTCGAAGATTCAACAGCGAGTGAAAACTCAGTGACGCCACGTGCGGTCGACCCCATCTATCGAATACACAAGTTTGCATTAGTGTCGAGTGAGGCATTGAGTGCTTTTTTATTCTCGTGCATGCGTTCTCGGACTTTGTTTATCGATCGAATAGATATTTGCGAATGTTGCAAATAATGTACCTACGAAGTTGTAAGGTTTGTTTGTTGTTTCATAGTTGTTCGGCTGTGCATTGAATCGCACAATCACCTTTTATTCCGTAATTCAACGTAGAACATTATGAACGTTAAAAACGTGTCAGTGCATGTTGTAGCGGGTTGAAACTCCACAGAGATGGAAATATACTTGGTCAAAGGTATACTTTATTTGAAATTTACCGAAAGCGAACATGAACAATATGTGCATAACTTTGTAGGCACTGTCGAGAGTAAGAAAAAACTATGAAACCATAACAACGCGATAAACTTAGAAGCTATGTATAGAATGTGATCGTATGGATAAAGGTATCTGTTATTTACAGAAATCGATACAAGTAAGGTGTTATTCGCCATCTAGTCCGATATACAACTACATTATAAAAATATCATCCAATATCTTTAGCCGCTATATCGATAAAATTGCTATTCTGAACGTTGATTTAGATTTGTACGTAAAAAGACTTTTGCCGAAAATTAAGAAATCAATCATTCTGAAAAAATTGGTCGCTCGAATACTTATACTCTTGTTGAAAACATAAAAACGATATAAAATCAATCTTACTCGAGCTTGCAATACACGAGTATAGCAACAGTCTTATTCATCGTCCAATTAATATCGAATTAATTGACTTATACTTGATTGCAATCAATATTACAAAGATACACGGCTATCTTTTATAAAAGAGTCTGTCGCGTTAAAAAGTACATGGAACTTGACAACAAATAAATGCAATAACTAAGAGCTCTTACTTGTTTCGAATATACACGTTAAATATTCTTCTTTATAGCATACGAACTCGATATGTCTCGATTGCCGTGAAATTTAATCTCATAAGGCAGAGAAAGTAATGGTCAATCGTAAAACAGTTGCTTTCGTCTGTTATTGAAGTTTGTATAATTGGTTTTTAATCTGTAGACTCTTTACTTAATTTACACTGCTATCCATATCAACTCGCGCTCTGTCTAAAATGACCGTTAATTCCAAGAGAGATGGTTAATTCGCAATAGTTTTTCACTAGCCAACGACAAAAACAGTTTCAATCAAACGTTACTTACCTATCAGCGCCTTCCTCGACATCCTCTTCGTACTTGATCCACCTGGCAGTCTCTCTCCATTCTCGTTCCTCGCCGACTCCATGCAACTCGTCGAGCTGCACAAAGACTTCGTGCGGCGAATGGTCGTACATCTTTTTGAATGTCTCGTGTGGTATACCACCTTCCTTTCTTCGACCGATTTGCACAGTTGGATGGGCGGCCTTGTGCCGACGCATACCACGTGGGTCGTCGCTGCGATGAGATTCCAGGTCGTCGATATCCAACTCCTGCAAGTTTTTCGCATCGTCCGGCTGTACGCTTACTCGTCGTTGCGTACCGATACTCCCTGGTATACCAGGCTCGCCGGGTAAACCCGCGCCTGAACGTTTTCGCCATTGCGGGTCCTCTTGTAGAGAGTACTTGCGCGATTTGTGGTGATGATGATGGTGGTGCCGCCTATAATTATGACAAATGGGACTTTGAGTTGTCTAGTTTTTAGGACTAAAACGAAGAATATAAACTATGTTCAAAGAACTACGCCAAAGATTTGATCCTATAACAAATGATACGCTGAATGAATCTAACGGATTATACGATTTGAGCCCAATCTCAGGTTTATAGTTGACCAATTTGCTAATAACAGAACCATTCTTCTCAAGCTGCGAGTTCAATTCAGATTTCCAGCTCAACACTGAGACGGACTTCAATCTCCTTCGACGTTTTTCCGTGACGTTTTTTAAATTGAACTTCTGTGGCAAGAAGTATCATGTTATAAGGTTTATTCAAATTTCATAATTATTTGTTTTCGAGATTTGATTTAACATTTCCCGTATTTTCGCGAGTTCTAACTCGGTACTCACGGAGTTCAACTCATTGACAACGAATTAGATTATGTTGAAAGTTAGCTACCGCGGCACACTCATCGAATTGTTATCGAGTTGGGACTTTGGTATTCTAAATAATATACCATCGGTTAGTGATAAGTTTTGGCGAGACGCTTTAAAGAAATGTCATCGTCCTTGCCAAAAGTACGTACGTGCATTTAAAAATACGTCATCTAAAAGCAACTTATAGATCGCGTTCTTTTATTAGACGAAATATTTAAAATTGATAGCCACTTTGAACTTTCGTCATACGAATAAAGTAATAATGAATGTTTGTAGAGTACTACAAGAAAGAAGGAATCAGTTAGTAGAGAGGAACAAAGGTTACAATTTCGATAACAGAGCAATCTATCTCGCGATTCATCGAAATACGTGCCTCGTAATAACTCTAGAATCAACAATTCCATATAAAATTAAAATTACCCGATGGGACACGTTCCCTAAAACGCGCAAAATGTTTGGATGAGATTAAAAGAGTGTACTTTGTTCGCCTCGATTATCTGATGTCTTCCTCCGGCAAATCCGACGATAAGACAATTAAGAAGATTTCATTCGCAATTATAATAAGCATCTATAATTATTTGATAACGACACAATTCGCAATTTCTTACTACAATGTATAACTTAGCTATAATGCAATTACGCAATTTTTAAATTGCAAGCTGTAAAGAGTTATTTACAATAATTGGAAAAACAAAAGAAATAACGATCGATCAATTCATCGAGAAAACGAAATGATAGAATAACAATTGTTCGTTGAAAGCTCCCGAGGGTATTGCGTCCGGAACGTGTTCACGTTAAGCTCGAGGCTCTTCCGGTAAACGTTGAGCATCCATTACAATCAAGTCTCGAAGTTGTTGGCAAGCGGCACAGATGCGAGAGAGACGAATTGGCAGCGAGCTTTTTGTCACGATCAAGCGGACGAGGTTAAGTCCGTGCCAGTCGAGATTTTCCCTGACCTTTGTAAAAAGTTTCGAGTTGTATATTTTTTTCCGAAGCTCTTATTCTCGCGAATTGCATAACTTGTTTAATGATCGTATAGCCGCGTCTGTTGATCCGCGTTACAACGTGAATAAATGACAAATATTCGGATGGATATGCAGTGCACTTCGGTGGTCAATGTCACTTTAGTGGCACGTGACTAGTATAGTTATTTTATGAATCACATACACCGTGTCAAAGTGTCGTTTTCCCTTTTTCGTTCGATACAATGACTGCTCACTGTTCGATCGTAAGACTCTTTATTAGCGTTAAAATTCATCGACATTTTGACTTGTTAAGGAACAAGTATAGTTGAAATAAATTCTTTTGAAACATTCAACTCGTTTTTACTCTGCGTTAAACGAGGCTGTCACTCGTCGCATATTGCAACGTTTGTACGACCTTGATTGCACGTCAAAAGTACACCAGCGAAACGTCAAGTATCAATCGATTCGAAAGCTCTTTCACCAAAGAAATCAAAACCATCGCACAATATCACTACGATATAATCGATCGTTAGTATTCGCATTTTAATCACAGACATACTCATACACGTGCACACACACACAGAACGTACTCAAAACGGCGATGATAAATGTCACCGATGCGATCGGGCGAGCGATCGATGGGCATGCTGAGCCGGTTGAACGTGCATAACGCACACGACAATGACGACGACACGAACTGCCCACGAGATCTATATCACCGCTTATGCTACTGCTGCTGCTACTGCTGGCACCACTCCTCACTGCTATTCTCATCGGTTGCTAGCTTTCGACCTGATCCCTGATCTTGCCACCGCAACGAATTCGATTCACTCGTCCAAAGCCGGTGGGTGGCACGCTGCTGACAAACGTCCGAGCTTTCGTTCGACAGAATGACGAGTAGTTACAAATTTTGTTTTTTCCTTCAAACGTTTTTTTTCTGCCGAAAGCTTGCTTCTTAAAACTACGACGTCACCGAATATTCTTTGCAATTGCAAGATTAAGCGCACAAATCAAACGTAGATTCTACCAGAGATTTAAGAAAATAGATTGGTATATAAATAAATAGTTATGTAAAAAAAATTGTCGCGTAAGAAATTGTTTAGTATTGATTGTTAACGTGGAAATTTTCCATTGAATACTGCAGAAAATGGATTGGCTTGTGTCAAGTGAATAAAATAATTAGCATGGATTTGACGCGTAAAATGTCAAAATCAATGTTATAATACGCAAGAGCTAAATATTATGTCCTTCTTATATACCGTAGTGTCCTCATTTTTTGCTAAATAAGTTAGAGTAATAATTTTTTATGTCGGCATTCCCATTGTCAAGGAATTCAATTTACCCGCGTCATCAAAACTGAAATCTTCACAATTCAGTATCAACTTAAAAGGCTCAATCCTTCTGTAATCGATGGTATGTCGCTCAAAGTTCGCGGAAGACCTGTAAGACAGGCATTTCCGACGCGTTGGAATCGACCTAATTAACGCGAAGCGATTTAGTCTTCACTGGATCAACCCTCATGGCCATCTCCATTAGCATTGACCCACCCAGATTTCAACGCACTCGCTCTTTTGTTTAAAGACCGTTTAATCGAGTTAAACCATACCGCATTCATGGGGAATCCAATCGTATATTAGCTCGTCAAGAGGGAACCTATATTACAGGAGAAGCTACACGTATATTGACCTTGTTTTCTTCTCATTCGAATTTTTTTTCTTGACGACTCTCGTTACTGACGCAAAAAAGTATAACGTGAATATAGACGGTGGAAACTTTTTCATTTACCGTTGGCTAAAAGAGTTACAATTTGTTGTGCAACGCGCGAGATTTATTGAAAGAAATGCAATTTTCTAAAGTTCACAGTGAGAAAGCGCTATGTTAACCTGATCTATGCCCGAGGCTACGAATTATTTTTTCATTCAAAGAGCAAATTCAATACTGATAGAAAATTCAAAATGAAAATGTAAACTTCTTCACGAATTTCGTTTTCTTTCCTCGCATGTTCAAAGGTGTCTAAGCGAAATGCGAGTTTATCTTCGATCAGACAATATGTATGTAAGGACATTACAGCTAACAAATAAACAATAAAAAATTGGTATTTCTAACAAGAACTTGACGCACCTATCGATTAGAAGTTGTAAGAAGGTCAAGATAAAAAAGATTGTATAACACTGACTTGTGATCGTGCTTGTGATGACGCCGTGTCTTTCGCTCTTCGTCGGTAGTCTCGTTGACGTTCATCACGTTGTCGTCCTCTTCGCGAATTTTGTCAAATTGAACTCGAGGACTGCCGGCGCTTGGGCTATCGCTGAAGCCGGATGCCGCCCTCTCGGAGAGCGGCGCCTCGCTCTCGCTACTAACCACGTTTTCGGCGATGTCCTCAAGTGTCTCCGTAATGTCTTCGTCCTATTAAATCCAAATTATCGTTCTATCTTAAAAAATTCGTCGTCAATGTTCTATATTTACGCGTGATAATTAAGAGGCATTAGAAAACGATCAGATAAAAATTAAATTGGAGAAAAAGCGTACGTACTTTGCCATCGTCAGAATCTTCCTTGTCTTCTTGACTATCGGAGGGATATTTTGTGCTGCTGCGTGAATCGACGTGATCCAATGTGCTTTCCGCGACGAGGACATTGCCGTTACCAGTAATACCATTTGCTGGCGCCTCTTCTTCCAAATTATTTTCGGCACTTAGAGAACCTTCGCTGAAACACACATTACAATTATACTTTCTATTTGCAATAACAACGTTTACTGATTTTTTTTCTCTTATTTTTTTCACTTGCAAAAGTTTTACAATTTTAATCGTAGGATCAAATGTCCCAACGACCAACTTTTACGTAACTGTAACGAATTTGTACTGAATCAAGAAGAAAAAAACCGTTATCCTCTTGAACGAGTTTTCTTCAGCCGAGTGCCAATTATAAGAGTGTCTAATTACAGAAGCAGAACTTGCGATTCAGCAGACGAGTTGCAATCCGGATAAGCAGAAAGTCTTTCTCTTTCCAATTATTTGCATTGGATTGTTCTCGTTGAGTTTGCAGAAAAGAAATAAAAAAGTGTCACGAATGTCAAGCGAGAGAAAAATAGCGAACTACATAAACGAAAGAGACAAAGCGAGAGAGTAAAAAAGCTCGACGTCGTACCAACTTCCACGGCTTATATTCTGTGTTCCCCTTCAAATCGAGAAGTTGTCAAGTTATTACAAGCGAAAGTTCGCAAACGAGAGATGACCGAGTTTCTGATGAGCTGTGCGCGCATGCATGCAAAAGCTCTCTCCCCCCTCCCTCTCCTCTCTTACCCATCCGTCCAATTCGAGGTACTTCTGTTGTGGAAGCGAGATCTTGGATGCTTTTGATAAAGAGCCCCATTTGGTGTGAACTCAAAACTTTCTTGAGAACTGCTCGTACGTTATTTTCTTTATCTTCCATACGACATGACGTATGGGTTATGCTATGGAAATAGAACCGCACACGACAGCTATCGAAAGGCAACTTTTTCAATTTCTTAAAGTTCTTTCACTTTTACCATTACGTACGATTTACTTTTTCAAATAGTCCACCCACCCTGAAGCTCTTATTCTCGCAACGGTATTTGATATGTTTTGAAAATAACGAGGCACGCATACGTGAAGCTCTAGTAACAGTGAAATGAAAAAGAAAAATCTTTTCAAACAACTTGCGTTACGTTTCACGTGCTACAACTAACGGAAACTTTCTTAACCCTTTGCGAACTAGAGTAAAAATAAAAAATTTCGTTTACAATTCTGCCTATTAATTCACGAATACAGCTTATTGTTGCGCGGGCCGTCGTAAATAACTTGATCGGTCTATTTAACAAACAATCAACCTCAACAAGTTACCCTTCGCCATTGCTCTGAAAATCAATTTCAATCGAGTACGTATACATCATCACACTCGAATTAATCAGCGAGAAAAAGAGCTCTTTCTTCCGCCACTCGAACCGATAACTCGTTATTTCACGCTAAATCGCTAGCTGCACTTTACGATTTGCATAATACGCGCGTGAAACGCTCGAGCGATAAATGTGCTCTCAAGGTTCCGCGCGCGCCGGACGCTGGCTTGACTTCTACTACTTACTCGCTCGTTCGCAACTTTCTTCCATGTTACGTCGATACAATCACGACTTTCTGGAAAGTTCCAGTGGAAATCCCGACAGCTGGGTACAGTTTACAGGATTTAGCGAGCGAGGCCATGGTTCACGAAGCGAATTCAACAATTATTCGTAAGGAAAGTTTTTCATAGGGCAACGGACCAATAGAAAAGCTACTTTAGAGCCCGTAAATAGAACTGTTAAAATTGTTCTGTTGAGTGGAACGCGTTCTGCATGTATTCTAAGCTGAAAGGAATGTGCTAATATATGCACGGACATTAATATTGTTGGCCGCGTTAATATTTAATCGCGTCGCTTTACCGTAATTTCAGTCAATGTCAACTGTAATAATTAATAGTGTAGAATACAAGTCGCAAATTACTATATTCGAATATCGCTCCCATTTGGCAATAATTTTCCACGCAGCCATCATTTCCAAACACATCTCATTAATTCATCAAGTTTATACCAAGTGAATTCCCTCTCGGTCAAAAATAATTGCAATTAGGGCACAATAAGGAGGTAGTATTGTCGTATTGTCCTTGACGACGTAATAATCACTTAATCCATTAGCCCTTGCCCCTCGGTAATGGTGAGACGAACAAAAAGGTTATGATCTCTTAAGCTTATTAAGAGTAAAAACAGCTGAGTGGAGAGGAAGAAAATCCAAACAACCCAGGAATGACCTGGTTTTTATATCGAGACGCTAATTCATACGTACACGTGTATGTGTGTTTTCTCTCTTTTTCCGTTGCTTTTCGCTAGATTTCTGGGCTTTATCGGGTTTACGCTCGGCACTCGATCAAGGACGTGCGAACGTATAACAATTTTTCCTCTGTAAGCTGCATTTTTCCACGGCCATAAGATGCACGTGCCGAGAATACAGAAATTAGTCAACCGAAATAATACCCTGAGATATTTCATTAATTGTTTTTCATTTGTCTCTCGTCGCGGGGATATTCGTGACAAAGTTGACGTGAAATTTACTCAAAATATGGTATACCATCCCACAAGGCGGAGTACTCAATGTTTAGGTGGACGAAGGACTTACGGTGATAAATGTCGTCGCATAGATCTCGAGTGAAGACTCTTCAGTGGCATGTGCGGGTGTGGGTAGCTTTTCTTTCGGTGTTCTGCAACAAATTGAAATTGATACGTCGCTATTATTAAGTTGCTTTAGGTATTTGTCAGAAGTGGCAAAATATGTTTGATGTATTAACTTAAAGGATGAAATTAGAAACAATAAATAACTTGTTAATAATGACGCTGAAACATACGTAATGAACTGTAACCGAATGTACGAATTTCGGAAAAGTAATCATGGGAAAAGGACATAATAGCGGTCTTTAGAAGAGAAAAAATAGCAAGAACTACATTTAAAAATAATAATGTACCCAACCACTCATTGGAAAGAATAGGCGGGAATCACTTGCATCGCAAACTATAGCAATAACATTCACCCAGCGAGAATCGTTCGCGGTGTCGTAATTTCAGCGACGGATGCCAAAATTATCATGCCGGTTGAACACATGTACGTATTTCCTTTGCTTATAGAAGAACGAGGCACTTCTCTCGCATAGGCAACTAAAAAGTGAAGTGATAGATGTACAAGCATTTTTATTGTCAGCTGTATTTATATACTCGCGGTTAACGAGCGTCAAATTGAATGCACTCGGGATAGCCAGCAATTTCCCGATTAACGTAACATGCGCACTTGCACCAAAACTGTTTTATGATTTGTCGATCGCAACGCAGTTTGCTAAGAAGGATAAAACGAACAGAATCACGTATTTGGCGTTAATTTTCTTTTATTCGCTTATCGAAGCGAGTAATCTCTTGCGTTACTCCGAGTACGTTTCAGTTGGAACGTGATTTACAGTCGTAGAAATCATCGATAAATTAAATAGCGCGGACTTGCATGTAATTGAAAAACAATAAAAGAATACCGCGTGAAACATCGCCAAAAAGAAAGTAGACATCTTGCGCGATAAGCTAGTTCAGTCGGAAAAAACCATTTCTTTATTGGGTCTCGGGTTCATTAAGAACATTGTTCCTGAAAGTACAAGGCGTCTCGTTGTTTACAAGTACTCGTTGTATACAATAGTTATAGCAAGTATAAAAATTAATAATCTTGATGGTTGCAAACTTACGGTCGAGGTTGCGGTCGCCATAGCGCCAATTAAGAATTGGTGGCCGATCACGGTCGCGATCCGAGCCAATTGATTCCGAGGGTGATCCAAATCGGGCTACGTCGAACTTGTCCCCAGCATCCATCGCGAACACCTTCTCCATCTCCTCGTCCAGCTCTTGTAGCGTTTGCGAGCCATGACTGTCGCTCTGTAAGCAAATCCAACAATTGACAATTCATTATGTTTACACGTGTACATAAAGTAATATATTCCAAGTTCTGCGGATGTTTATAGAGATATTCGTTTATTTACATAGATATTTCTTTGTTGATGTGTTTATCGTTCAACATTGACAGCTTATTTTCTGTCAATCTAAATTTTCATAAAAAATCGGTATGATCAGTTCTCAGATGAATACTTGTTATTCAAAAATGAATCGAGTGCCAAATTGAACGCGAAGAGACTAAAGGCCTTGATAAGAGCTTAGAAAATGGAGTCTTCTGGCGAAAACTATTGGAAAATTTAATTTATTGACATCCAGCATACCATGCGTGCACACCTCGTGTTTTAAATTTATCAGAACATCCGAGTGTCATCAAATGCCCACCTTCGCTTTCTCAACGTTTATTAAAAATATATTATCAGTATAAGATATGAAATCGTACGCGTTATATAGATAAAATGATTACGTCGGTTGCGAAACAAAAGGTATATAGAAGAAAGCTTCTATTGTGTTTTGATTATTCAAGACATAAGAAAAGTTATTTTTTCGAAGTTTGAAGAGTTTTCCTCGCAAATAAAATACCTAAATAAAACCTATGATAAAAATAATTCAACGCGAAAAAATCCTCTCGGTCAATAAATGACGAAAATATTTCCGTGCCAGAAGCTGACAGAAGGATAATTTATTCGTAAGGATACGCGCACATATACGAATAGGATATATGTATTTAGAGCCTGCCACATAATGCAAAACCAAGTTTTCCGCTCCAACGGATATTTTCATTTAGAAAAAAAAAATGTTAGGGCATGTCACAGAAGAAAAATTTTAATTAATTCCGTAACCTTGACGGTGCTTTAAATTTTGAATATCAATGAAACTTTTATTAGCAACAGCGGGCGTAAAGACATTTTCATTTGAAATATTAATTAAACTTTCGATGTTATAAGAGTTGCTCATCTCATTTCGAGTAGCAAACAAAGATAACAACTTACCCACGCACATAATTAAAAGCTCAGCTCCCCTAAGTAAAAACAATAAAGACATGGGTGGTAAAAAACGCAATGGAAAAAAAAGAAAAAAATAGCGCCGGTAGTAGAGAAGCACGTGACTTGCAGAGCGCGCAGCTGCAAGCTACGGTCGATGAGCGATAGCCTTGAAC
Organism: Chouioia cunea; assembly: GCA_030064505.1. NCBI lineage: Eukaryota > Metazoa > Arthropoda > Insecta > Hymenoptera > Eulophidae > Chouioia > Chouioia cunea. The sequence goes on along the minus strand of JAOPFQ010000003.1, from coordinate 20,517,480 downwards.
TTGAGCTTTCGCAAACCACCACTACCACCCCCAACCTCGAAAACCTCGACCCTACACACTCGCGCTTACTAGTTTTCTTTTTTCCTTCATCTTTACTCCCCTTCGGGCGATCTTCGACGCGTCTAGCCTCGATTAACTGAAGAGTATACTTTTTAGGCTCAGGTCGCTGTTATTCTCTCTGTCCCTCTTCCTCGAAGAAGAACGCCCATTTTTCACTATACTAATTGCTGTCGGACGTGTGTACGTTTAAAGCGGAATTTTCGTTTTATAAAGTTGCTGAGTGTTTACTTTCTCTCTCTCTCTCTCTCTCTCTCTCTCTCTCTCTCTCTCTCTCTCTCTCTCTCTTACTCGCTATGAAAACCGCCAGGTTGCAACTTTATTTTTAACTGTTTCTTTTTCTTATAAAGTTGCATTCTTTGAGTTTTGAAACTTGATACACGAGAGCTTTTTTTTACAATACGAAGTTTGAAACTATTAAATGACTGCAAAGCTGTTTATGGAGGCCATTTTATTGCACCGCAAACGGTATTCATTGGCAATATTAGTTGAAAAGTATCGTACCAAACTTTACAGTCGATTGACACGTTACTTTATGATTTCATACAACTTCAAAGATTGTTGTGTCCTTTTTATTTTTGTAGAAAAGATTACTACAGGACGTTTCACAAAAATGAAGACCATTGAATATAACTTTGGGCAAATAAAATAGTTTCAAAGAACTAAAACTTGTGACAAATACTGAAATGTTTGCGAGAGAAAAGCTTTGGTAAAAAGAGATTCGTTTGACAGTTGAATTACAGAAGTAAACCCGATCACAAAATTTACTCATTTATAAAGTGGATAAAAGTTCTTTAGGTACTAAGATAGGCTTTTAACAGTCAATCAGGCGACGTCAAACATTTACAGAAACATCGCTGACACGTGTTAGAAGTGTAATTTTATCGAGTATTAATAGCTATATATACCTATACGAATATAACGCTGTATTTAATCAAGTTGTTTGGTTAAATTACGAGGCAGACGTTTTAAATTGAGTGTATTTTATAAGCATTGCATGACCTATAACAAAACGAAACAATCGTTATCTACGTTTTAAGGAAACGTCAAGCTCCACAAAACTCATGCTCTCCTGTACAAGAGATGCTAGTTGCAATTTTCCTTTTCTTTTCCCATATCCCAACGAGCGCGATGGATACTTTTGTCAAGTACATATTTAAAATACGATTGCCACGCGACCATTTCTGGAAAGTTCAACTTTCACATCAGTCAGGCTGGCTATTAAACTGTACGTGTGCTTCTTTTCGTTTGGTCGACACAGGAAACCATAGAAAATTGAATTTATTATTTTTATTATTATTAATCAAAAGAGCAACGCTTACTATGTTGCGGATTTGAATGTTGAAAAGTACGTATTTGCTCATTATTTTCATATGTATCTTGAAGAGAAAAACTCATTTTCCGACGACTCAGAAGCAAGACGTTCTCTGATATATTACCATCACACATTTTAATTTTCTAATGTCAATAAAACATTTCCCGGTTTCTGGATTGGTGTAAAATTAGAATTTTGTCATATTATTTCTGCAAAACAAATACAGAGATAACAATTTTACAGCGACTTCAAGTAAAATTATACACGTAAAAAAGCAAACTGCGTGCAGTTTGCAATTCAAATGCATTCAATTTGCAAATTAAATGAGTCGTTGTAAAATCCCGAATGAAAGAATTTTTTTATGTGCGTTAAAAGTGAGCTCTAAAACGATATTAAATGTTACCGAAATATTTTCAATTGTACATACTAAAGCATCAAGCACGAATATTGTCTAGAAGTATCAAGCCGATCGCGAGTTTATGAAAAATACAGGTGTGTCATCATCCAGATCAGGCGTAATTATCTATTTTTTTGTAAAACGTGCAAACACGGGTCGAGAATCACATATGCCCAATACACACGTGGGCATTAAGTGGGTGCGTCGCGTGGTAGTAGCAGCAATAGCAGCAGCAATAGCAGCAGAGACCAGTCGCTGAGCGCGCGGGTGGTGGAGATGGAAGAGGGCTCATCGATTTTCCAAGAGTAAAGTCCATTTCGAGCAAGCAAGCAAGCCCAAGGTGACAAGTGCACAGCCCGACGCGCGATTTTCTTTCTAGATCCAAGAGGGATTTTGCAGGTTTATGCGCGTGAGTGGCAGGGATTTTTTTTCTAGCCCATCGAGAGCAGAAGCGTATTGCATTATGTCTTATTGCAGAGAGGTAGTCAGGGACTTTTTTTAATTTTTAGATGCAATTTTTTCACGTTGACAGCAATGGGATTCAAGTACACATGGTTAACTAATATACTATACAAGTATATGATTGCAGGGCTGCTGACTTACAGATTTATGTATTTTCCAAGCTTTTCTATGAAATTCTTGTTTTTAAGCATAACTTTTAATTATTTAGTCGAAATAAATTGACACTTGACATTCAATGTTAAGTCTATATGTATGTCGTGAGGAATTATATGACAGCGAAAATGAAGCAAAAGTCAATATATCTTATTTCATTCTCAATATAGCTCCTGCATCAATGAGCATTGTGACGGGTTTAAATTTAGATATTAGATGTCGAACTTTTTTTCTATTCCGCTCGTTAATTAGTCACCTTTCAGGAGAAGTGACTCATTTTACGTCAGCAGATTGAATTTGAAAGTTTGACGTTGACAAGTGTTTCGATCGATAAACCAAAAGAGAGAGAGAGAGAGAGAGAGTGAGTGATATATATATATATATATATATATACATGTCGATGTCAAGTTCACTTATTAGAGTGGAAAATTATGAGTTTAATCAAAGTTTGACGAACGTACATGATGAATACATTTTGGGTTTGCGTCTTAAAAAATCTATATTATAAATGCATCGTTAGGAAATAACACTTACAGTTCGTTCAACAGCCTATGAAGCAAGAAGATTTCCTACGAAGATATAAATCCATTTAAGTACTTAGTTACATATCGCATTCACTTCACTTGTGGACAACTTGATTTTAAGGCATCTCCGCTAGAAGATTCAATCAAAAGGCAATCTAATCGTCGACGTAATTCACTAGTCAATTACGTTGCTCGAATTACAATGGATTAACAGTCACTTTGAATCGACACTCGGTTTGAATATACGAGAATTTTTTGACTGAAGCTACAAAAGATCAAATAATAATTGTAACGGTGAAACTATAGAATGCATGCTCGCGAGCTACTTTGTTGAAGATACATTTTTGCTAGAGAAAAAAACTATATTCTAAATCAAATGAAACCTAATATTTGTAAAAATATATGTTTTTTTAAATCATACAATCATACAAGTAATTTACAAATTAGAAATCAATACGATTTAAAGAACGCATATTGATACATCAAATTGATGAACGAAAAATCACAGATATTGCGGATAAATCGTGTATTACAAGATAAAAAAAGAAAGAAATCGTGCAGATGAATTTTTTAAAAAACGTCAATTTACAGTCTATCAGTAGTTTCAGTAGCAGTAGTAGGATCGGCGTTAGGATTCGTAGAAGTAGAAATGATATAGTAGCCGGCGACCCCTCGGGCATGGCATCCCGGGCCGGAATGAGCTTACTACGGTGAGCACTCTCAGCCGGTGCGCGAGGTTCGAAGGCGAGTTTGCAGGATATGCGCCGGCGCGTTGCTGCTATTGCTGTGGCCAAGAGTTATAGTATGTATGTACGGGTGTGTGTGTGTGTATGTGTGTGTGTGTGTGTGTGTGTGTGTGTGCGTGTGCGTGCGCGCGCGTGTGTACGTGTGTATGTACGTGTGTGTGCGTGTATAATGCGACGCCCTGTGACACGGCCTTCGCTATCTAGGGAGAGGTTCTATCAATTACGGCCTATGATCCAGGGAGAAAAAGAGGGAGAGGGAAGCTCGAGCTTTCGAGATTTTAGGCTGCTCTCGAAAACTAGGTTGCCCGCTTATCTTATCTCTGGTACTGCGATGCGAGGATGATTACTTTAAATTAACACGTATGCAGCTGTGCACCTCACTATTTTTGACATGGTTACTTGAAGATTTTAAAATCAAGTCGTCTCTTGTAATTTCGCGTTATCTCGTGTTGGAAAAAGACCTTTCTCGCGCTCCTTTAAGCATTAACGGCGTTTATTTTTATTTAAGATTTCTGATACGAGTACAATTTGCCATGCATCTCGTTTTCATTAGTTTTAACTCGATTCACCGTGCAGAATACACGTCACTTCAAGTATTCCTATGTAATTCCACTTGATTTTTAGAAATACTTAGGTGACTTATTTACTTTGTATTCGTATCACAACTTTTTGACATTTATTTATCATTGCAGTTGATTTATAATTCTACTGTTTCTCTTTTTCCAAACAGTTAGTGATTATTTATAAATGAGAGTGCGCAAAACATTATCGACACGTAATGGTAAGCTGTGATTTGCACGACTCATTAATCACCCTGATGCATTAACCATATATATCATTCAGAGCGTACATGTATCTCTGTGGGTAATACGAACAAATGATTTTCGTGCATGTGTATATATATTTAATTATAAACACACGTACAGTATCTTGATTGATGCCCATTTTTCCATATTGTGCGCGTTGAAAACATTTTCCAAAGACAGATAGGGGATTAAAGTTTTTCGCGTACTAGTGAAAATCCTTCATGGTACGAAAGCTCGAAGCGAAAGTTTGTAATTCAATCAAACGTAGTTGGCGCACGTGTATTTAACCACGAATTGTCTTGTTGGCTTGTTGGCTTGTTGGCGAGAACATTTGTCTCAGCTCATGCTAGATGCTAAAGCGATCTCGTCCTCGTTGATGATCGATCGCGATCGCGAGCTTTTAAATGTGGAGAGTGAACGAATAACAAAGGTACTTACGATTATATATCGTAAGTTCAAAGATAAGTAGTATAGATTCGGTTACATTGCATTTCATCAGATGGCAGATCAGTTCTATATTTCTCGCTTGCACAGCACGAGGGAAAAGTAGGTCGTACCTTGTTTCTCTCACGGGGGATGAGAGCTTTACCGTGGTAATTTTTAACTGCGCTATATAGATGTATACACATTTTAAAACTAACAAGTGGTGATGCATTTCGCTTGTTAGAACACGTATCGACAACTTTCTGGAATAGCAAAAATGTTGAAGTACCGAGAAGACAGCAGTAGAAAAATGGAACTAAGGGTAAGCTTTTGTTATTGGGTACGATCGAAATTCTTCTACAATAATCAGCTTTATATGATCTTTGTTCTTTATCATTTGAGTGACAGGGAAGCTTCGAGTAAAGTCCGAAACGACGTTTTCTCGGAATAACAAGAAAAGACAGAGGGAATTCTCGTATTGTGAAACGAGTCGAAGAAATGAGAGGTAACTTTGTACTTGAGATCAAAGCTTCCTTATGGTGTCGCATTGTTCTAAGCTTTATTCCAGGAAAAACAATGTTTACAAGATACTTTTGACGAAACGAAATACCGTGCAGTGTTTATTCCTCTGAATTGCGCTGTCAAGGTATTTATTGTTATTTTGTGTATGCCTTAAAACAAATCTTCTTCTTGCCTAACAGGAAAAGAGAGACTTATTATCTTTACTTGTGTAAGTTGTTAATCGACATCAATTTTCTTAATCTATATCCTGAGAGGGTGGCTTTTTACACTTTGCTCAAAATTACTCACGTAAAGCTTTCATTTCACTACTTGATAATTCGCGACGCTAACGTTGTTTAAAATACAGGCACGACTTGTTTCTATTGCTCGAATGTTCGAAAGCGCAACGCCCACGTAACGAGCTTGCAAAGTTGTTTCGCTATCGTAGGCAAATTGCTCAAGATGGAAGGAGAAGCTGGAAATGTGCAAGGTGCGTGTATTTAAATTACTGACTCGACTATAACCAACGGAATAAAAAAGAGCGCGTAAATGTAGTTTTGCATTCAGGAAAGCCATTGAGTAAATATACAAGTTTACACGAAACTTTCATGCTTTTTTATCAGGAACAGTGAAGTTATCGATGGAGCCAAATTTCTCGTTTGCTCGTCAAAAAAAGAGTTCCTCGCTACGGTACTCAATTTCTCATTAAAAATTTTACCGACATTGTCAAACAATCAAGTATTAAAAGATAAGCATTCAATGATATTCTTGGGAACAGAATATATTAAGCGCCCTGTACAGAGTCACAGATTGTTGCTCTTAAACGGTTTTTCTCAATATTTTAATTTTGCATTGAAATCAAAATCACTTGAATGAAGAATTGGAATAAGAAATTATTACGTGTTATCGAGTCAAATGACTGTTGTTGCTAAACGTAATACTTTAAATTTACAAGATGACGATAGTGTGATAGCCATAAATTATTGCAGAACGTAATCTTCCCTTACGATAAGTTTAGTCATGATTCTGAAAATCTCAAAATTAAAATATACCAATCAGAGCATCATAACCCACGTCAATAATGTTGTTTCAAATTGAAAAAATTGAAAATGCAACAAAAGAATCGTTTCCTCGTTGTCAGCTTTCTCGGAATAAAAAGCCAATCCCCCATCATAGTAAATCGAGAACGCGGCAGCTGCTTGGGTTAACCCAATAACCCCGAGAGCAAAAAAAAAGAGAGCGACGGCGCGTACATACGTCATTCTTGCGGGGAGATCTCTCAAAAAAGAGCGAGAGAGTGGGGGCTAACGTGGAAAGATTGCGTAGCACGCTATACGCAAGCTCGAAAATAGAACTGCGCTATATACCTATATGTACGTTGACATGTGCTAAAATAGTTGACTCTATTTCTCTCTGCTCAGCTGTTATACTCCCGCATCACCAACTCGTGCGCAGACGCAACAAGTGTCGTTGAAACACGTAAAGCGAGGGGATAGTCCATATCATGTATGGGGGATTTTTCCTCGTGATAATTAGGACGATGATGAGACAACTACTTTTTTCCACGAGAGAGGTGAGTTTTATGGTCACTTCGCGAAGATTAACGTTATTTCGTCGGATTAACCGTGCGTAATTCAAACCGCATACCCTCTCTTTCTCTTCCTCTAAAATTAAATGTAAAACGATGTATTTTAAGTATACGATGAACAGGACTCATCGTATAGTCCCAGAAAAAAAAACACGAGATAGTTAACTCGAGCATACAACGCGAAATGTTTTTGGGCCTCGCGGAAAAGACAAAAGTGATCCGATATCAATGAATAGTCAGACGATATTTTCCGGAGAGAAATTAAAACATCTTAATTGATGATTCTTTTGTGCGCTATAAAACTACAATTCGTAATAATAAAATGCTTGTACGCAAAATGTCGACTGCACTGTAATGGCTAAGCTTCTAATTGCGCATTCTTACGCAAGCATAACATTTAGTTCTTTTTATGTAATCCATCGACCGAAAGAGAGAAATAGATACAAAGAGAGTATGTCATTATTACAGCACATATAACGACGAAGGTCGGAGTTATAAGATAATCATTATACAATGTGTCCAGTTCCTTATGGCAAAGAAAGAACCGTTGCATAGAAATTTAATGCGAACAAACGACTATATTTCCGTAACGACAACGTACGGTAGAAGCAATTTTTTCGTTCGTTTAGAAGGAAAAGAAACAGAGAGAAAGTGAAAGCGAATTTGTTTTCATTCAAAAAGTACTTGAGGGAAAATCAGAAGCGCAAATGAAAACGACAGCAGCCTTCTTCATTAGCGTTAACTACGTTACGCCAATGCCATTCTATCAATTACGGTGATGAACTAACGGACTTTCAACGGGTGTACAGTTCGGAAGGAAGATAGCCTTATACACACTCTTTCTATGGCGACCTTTTTCATCAATTATCCATTTTTTGTATTTTTAGAAAGTACCTCATCTTTATGTAATGTCGTTGCATTTGATACATGGTTTTGCAATATTGTGCCAGAAAATTTCTTGGCAGGCTGCGCAATTAACCTGTAGACACTTACTGATGATTTGTTTCTTTAAACTGATCAGCAAATCATGAAATTTGCAAAATACTTCAATCCGATGTTAAAACATCGAAGATAATAATAACGAGCGAACTGAATGTTTTAAGAAAGAAAAAAATCAATAAAGTAGCCAACAATAGATATAGATGACATTTGTTAAGTGTATTGCTTTGACTCGGCAAAAATGTTTCCTGCCCCTATATTGATTAATGAATCGATATCAAGTGCAGCGCTATTTTCGTACGCAGTACTTCTAATGTTATTTTAATAACCACTATTCATCTATATCATTTGAGTGTTTGCTCGAGCGATAGATTTACATAAGGTTTCTTTTCCGTTGGAGCTTTGATAAAAATGTAGCTAACTTGTCGAGTACAATTACTCTGACAGTTTTACACATACAAGGATATCAATCAAATATGATTGCATATTTAAACTAACTGTATTCTGCAGAATACCATTATTCTATAGGATTTATGCGATAAATTATTTCAGTGCAGCGAATATTACACCTGATGAAAATTTAACAGTCTGCAGCAGCTTTTAAAAAATCTACCACATTTTTAACGAAAGATCGTTTTTCACGTTGGCAAAACTAGTAGACGGAAATTACTGTCAAAAACACTGGAGTAATTTTAAGAATGACCTTCAGAATCCTACGTTTTAAAGTCGAAATAAAGCAAGACGGTTAAATTTGATTAGGTCTACACTAGTGTCACCCGGACAACGTGCACTCGTGAGAAAACGGAAGGAACAGCGCATATATGCGAGATAAAAGAGAGAGAGGGAAGGCAGCGAGGGCTAGGTCATGGAACATGGGTTTATCGAGCTGTCGTAACCTTGCATCGATAAAGCGAATAGCAGCAGCAGCAGCAGCAACAGTAGACACTCAACGAATAAAAACGACCCGTGACACGCTTTCTGAAGCCAAATTTATGGATTAGCATTTATGAGGATTATTTCACACAAGTGTGTCTTTTTTATTTCAACGGCAAGGCATTCTTTTACGAATAATTTTGATTTTTTTCTATTATCATTGTGGGACCGAGGAATGAGATTCGAGTAATGAGAGCTTCGAATCGGTGATGACGAGACAAGATAAACAGCGCTGCTTGATATTCTTTTCTTTTTATCGACGATTTGTTTAAGTTTTAAGTCTGTATTTAACAAGAATTATGGATATGATATTGTACGAGGTGCTCGTTTTAAACTATAAGCTAAAGTAATCGATAACCGATATTTCATTCAGTATGTATTTTAATTGCCTTAAGTTTTTCTTCTTGGAAGAATGATTACTTTTACAATATTTTATTTAAAAGTTTAATTCAAAACTAAATGATTTCAATAATTTTTTTTCTAGAAAAAATTCAAATGAAGATCATAAAGGTCAACCTCTAATAAAAAGATGTTTAACGTTTTACGTGTATAACAATTATCAGCTTTGCTTTGTCTAAAACATACTAATCATCAAGGACAAGCAAGAAATAATACGAGATGTAAGTTGGAAACATTTTCCAGCTGCCATCTTCAACAACAAATGCTCTCCTTATCATGAAAACCCCGTAAGATGAAGATGCAGTGCACGAGAGTGATAGTAAAAGAAAAAGCTCAAGGCCATACGCAACTACGACAAACAAAAGTAAAACTGAACCGTGTAATCTTAGTGAGTACGTGTATAGGTACGAAAAATAAAAAAAGACAGATCATAAAAATGGAAGCTACGCTTGAGCACCTAACAGAGTATAAGAGAACAAAGTAAGAGATACACTAACCATAGCAATTTAACGAAGAGGAGTAGCAATAGCAGACGACGCAACTGAAAAATATACACAAATGGAAATAATAAGTTGTAAAACGATTGGATGATCGAATCGACATTGAAATTTGTCGTTTTTTTCCTACGCGTACACGGGATCAAGAAGGATGCAACGTCATTGAAAATATATTGTAGCAAGCGTGGAAATGAAAAGTGTCAAGAGCCTTCATACGTTCGGGCAACTTAATCCACGGACAGCAAAGTTAATCGAAAAGAAAACATTTTTAATCAAAGATACAGTAACAGGTAAAAACTCTTTTATCACGTACGCGAGGGCCCTTGACACGACACACCGGAGCACTCGGATGTATCTCGTACAATGGTACCATTGCACGAGAAGGTCGTGAAAGGTTTTGAAGTATAATTGTATTGTTTGAGCTTGTTGATCTCGCGTCTCTTCCTTTACCACTAATGTATCAACAGTCGAAAAGCTTCAATGGTGAAGTAATTGTTACCTCGAGATTCGTATATAGTTGCACAATCTCACCGAGACACAAAGGCAGAGCGTTTGAAGGGTGGTGGATATGGCGCACGTGCGTATAAGCTTTTGCCGATCAGTTGTGCACGGCGACCTTGAACTCGGCAGCTACGCGCACCTCGTATCCGCGAATTATATGTACCAATGCCATCTCAGAGAATGAAAAAGAGTTCAGGAAAGAGAGAGATAGCTTAGGGACGTATGAAAAGTAAACTGGCTTTTGTGATGCTATCCAATCAAACATCGACATAGTGGATTTCATGATGAAAATATAGTGTTTGAATCATAGGTACGTTCGTTTCTGTGAATTTTGTGTTTTACGAAAAGAAATAATGCCAGTGAAATTTAGCGTCGAGTGAAACAATTTTGCCGAAACATATATATTTTCATGGACATTTATTTTGTATGCTTTTCTCACGACCTCCGAAATATAAAGTACAATTTAATAAAAGAATTTGTTCTACAGCAATGGAAAATACCGAAAAATGATCGGATTGAAATTGAGAAAAATATAGCGTCACAACAATAAAATATGTAACAGTCTACAATGAAGACACGAATGTTCGTTTCAAGGCGTATTGATTGCGAATCAACAATATTCAAAAGTAAACTTATCGGCCATTTTCGGGTGTCAATTTGATAAATCATCCAGTGGAGATCACTAGACAAATAAATATTACAAGTGCAACAAAATGCACAGGTTTGATCGATCGTACGAGTATTTCAACGTGTATATTGAACTTTGTTAAGGCTGATTGTTTATCGATAATTCATCCGATAAACGAAATACCGCGGGCTACATTTGCACTCGGCTAGTAACGACACGCAAGGTTTCGTTTATAAATTACCTCGAGAAAATCTTCTACAACGGTAATCCCTCGAATCGATTAAGTTAGGATATTTGAAAAAACAATATACCTTCGTCATACTAAGACTGCCATTTGCATCTATGCTTCTTGAATCTTCTAGTGAAAATGTAACGAAATTTTTCTATTCATTATGAAAATTAATTTTTGTGATACAAATGTACCGTAGATTAAAGGCACGAATCATCGTTATGAATAAAGCTAATCAGTTTCTAAAGTTAATGTTACTGTAACACGACCTGGCGCTAACCGACAACAAGGAGACTATACATTTCCCAGAGGGTTTTTATGTCGTGAATAAAGTTCGCGACGATAGTTGGACAGAAACCTTGAAAAAAATGATAGCTTCAAACTGAATTGCAAGCACGTCATAAAAGTGAATTCAATTTCCACACTAGCAAAAATCTAATACACGGGAAAGCTTTTCTTTTCGCACGTCAATGGAGCTACAACTGTTAACGTTCATTCTACATCGAAGAGCTGCGAAATCCTGTTGAAACTTCATGCTATTGATGAGTACTATTCAAAATTTACGTACAAATTTATCCAGCAAGTAAAATTTTGCTCTACTGAATACGAATGAAGTGCGTGATGAAGAAAAAAATCTGCAATCTATTAAAATATACAAATTATAAATATAACGAATATTCAGCGTCTAAACACGAAAGCTAATAAAACGTGTGCCCGGGAAACGTGTTCCCGGAAAAAGCTCTTTATTTCAAGGCCAATTCTCGTGATATTCCGTCTACAAGCAAATGTAATTTAACTTTCTCTATCGCTTAACGGGCCAAGTCGAGTGAATCGCTTTGACGAGCTTTTACCGTAGAGAAGTACCCGATCATTTTCAGACATCCGAGAGCTTAATCCTTTTGCGGTGGAAGGTTTAATCGGAAACAAAGCAATAGCTAACGATTAGGAAACCGCATCGCGATATATAGCTATCGATGTTGCGATAAATTGGGAATTTCAAGCTTCGAATACGTCATTTGGGCATTATAATTGACATAACGTGAAAAATTGTTTTTGTCCTCAGGTGACATTTATTACTTGCATAGATATCCTCAAATATCGTTGACGCATGAACGATTTTTAACGATTGCAAATGATTGCATTGTGTGGTTGACTGTAAGCATAGAATAAGCGTGTTGTTTAATTTTTTCAATTGGTCGAATTCATTCGAAAATAAAGATACATATCCAGAGTTCTTAAAAAATCACCAATTTGAAGCGATAATAAATTATCACGTTGATTTTGTAATGAAACCACAATAAATGCTTTCAAAAACCAGTCGTATTTATTGAATTTAAAAATACCTCAACCGCGAGCAATTTGATCAAATTGACAAATGTTCTGTCGAGCCCTTTGCTAGAAAAAAGAAGAATAAAAAAAATTTTCATTTAAATAAAGGCTTCTATTCAATGAGTGAATATCGATCAAAAGAAAATTCAGAGACCGTGTGCCTATTCGTAATTCCATTCTGACTGGAAAATTCGAGAATGAAACACACACACACAAGGGGTCACAGAGAGAGAGAGAGAGAGAGAGAGAGAGAGAGATGCATCGGAAGAGAAGTGTCGGTCGGTCGGTCGATCGATTCTACATTTCCCAAATTTCCCACTCCTTCCTTCCCCTACGTCAAACTGGGCTTGCGCGCGCTCTTTGCATTTTCGGGAACAAGAGAGAGAGAGAGAGAGGGGGGGGAAAAGTCGCCACGTGAGACCTTGAACTACAATCGCGAGCTTCTCGCTTTCATGGCTGGCTGAACCAAAAAATCGCGTGCAGCAGCTCTATTTCTCTCTCGATGTCGCTGTCGCGAATCCAGTCGTCCGTTCTCGAATCGGACTTATCGATTGATGTTCTTTTTCGTTAGCCAGGTGTATTTCCATTCGCCCTAATTAGCTGATTGAAAGGTGCGAATTTGAGTTTTATTGAGCAGATGTCACGTTGACGATACGCTACTTCGAAATATTTGTTTGAGATAGTTTTTCGTTTGAAAATTATGGATGTTTTTTAATGTTATTCGCCGAAGAAAAATTTGTCAACAATTGACAACAATTGGGTAACTACGTTATTTATGTCAACTGTATTATGCGTATTATTTGAGTTGCGCAATGCAAAAGAAAAAAATAAGCATATTATATTACGCGAGTTATTTAAACGGAAATTGGAGTCGAAATTCCTCAAAATATTCGAGACAGTAATACAACTCGGCAATTTGCACGCAGACATGAAAAAGCAAATAACTCCCGTTGCACGACAATGCTTACCGATTAAATACTCGAAATGCTTGCTCGTATAATTGAGCAGCTCGTATATATGCACGAAATAATTTGGCGTGTATGTATATATATACCGATCCGTAAGGTTTTAATAACCGTCGACAAGTCGCGTGTTACGTTGATCACGAAATTTTTTATTAGTTTCATCGCTGGTTAATCAAACGACCAAGAACGTTTTAAACAAGGTAATAGCAGGTAAAATTTAGACACGTTTTGCAGCCATACGTAATTTTGTTAAAGAAATAAGCGTGCACAAGGTCGCATTTCTTCGATTGGGGAAAATTAAAATATATAATAATAGTCGCGTAGATAGAAAAGAAGACGACGCTACTTGTAAAATCGTTGAAAATAGTACATCCTTAAAGTCTCGCAACTTTGTTGCCTTTGGGAAAAAAACATATAACTAGCTTTTTCTCGAAAAGAAAGTTTAATGAGAGTTGCGCGATCCTGCAAACCACGTCAAGAGAACGGGCAGGGGGGGTGATACTAAACGGGCAGCATCGACTCTCAGAGAAAGAGAGAGAGAGGGACAAAACAGTTGCATCGACTTTGACGTCAAAACCTTTGATACGTCCAACCGATCTCGCACGTACCTCCTTGTTTATCGTGCAATGTGTATCCATCTGGACGTATTCATCGAAATATCATTTATCACGAAACTTTGTCTCGATTTCATGATCGACCGGTGCGATATGTTTGTCTACTTTCTATACTAAACAGTTGGGCGCTACGGAACGCATTTCCGTATTCAAATACGCAACAACTCAAATGCAGCAAACTCCATATTGCAACCACTGCGTTGCGGTGAATTGTCAAAGAAATCTTGTTTCTTCAAATATCGTGCTCCAATTACAGTGTATACTTTTGAAATTTAACGCTATAAATATCAATTCTGGCGTGTCCTAAATAGTTAATCTGCATCGAGCGAAGTATTCGTCAATTTACGTAAATTTAAAACAGACTCTCTTTATCATTTTCACACCTGGACAGAGATAAATAATAATAAAATATCTATCCAAGCAGATCTAAATTTCTAGGACTATAATATAAGCAAGCCGACGACAAACATTTTCTACAATATCATTCTCACCGAAAGAAAATACGAAATCGAAACAACAATGTGATATGAAAATCGTGAAAGTTTGTGCACATGTAATAATAAAAATCACCTGTCGGCTTGACTTAAGGGGTTGGCTCTCGTAGCTGAAAAGCTCAGCGTCATCGTCGTTACCGTCGCCGTTGCTGTGCATTTAAAACGTATAACTATAAGCTTGGACACGAACTGTGGCAGCGCCGATAATCTACCTTTCCACGAGGAGCCGTTTGACACTGGTCTCGTAATCGAATTTGCGCGGATGGCTTCCGGAGACGTGCGTTGCATAAGTGCAGCTGCTCGCCAAGTTGCTGCCACTACTTGTGTATGGATTATCGCACTTGCGATTGGGCTTTTTGTAAGCTCTTCCTTTCCTTTTTTTTTCTTTTTTCCTGACGATTGTGGATTTTTCGCATAAGCCAGTCGTGCGTTTTTCTTTTAATTGTGTCAATTCGACGATCAATTGCCAATTGTTCCTCCGACCTTTATCATACTATCAATTCGAGTGTGTTTTTCGTCGGATGCTTAAAAAAGACGTGCTGCTGGTCTCGTTTGAATTGGCGAATAACTTCTATTGATTTCCATTCTGTTGAACGATTATTACGACCATGTTCGTATGTCGAGGTGCGCTTTCTTTAATCGATATACTAAAGAGGATGTCACACGATCGATAGGTGAAAACTACTGTGACGATTGTTCGAAAATAGATCAATCATTCGAATCTTTCGTTGATTCGCGAAGCATTCGTGAAAAACTTCTTTATTGGGCGTTCATTCGAACAGCATGGCACGAGCGCGTGAATTTAGAGAGAGACACAACGATATGGGTAGGTCAATCTGTTTTTATCGAGAGCGCAGTTTGACCTTTAAATCTTGAGGTTCGCGTAGTGATGAGTAACAATGTGCTTTTTTCTTCGAATGTTTCATAAATGCAACTAACCTTTAGAATTATTTGGATTTCCAAGTTTATTTATTATTTCAAATTAGACAAATTGTAAACGATACGAAAGTAGAGTAGTCATGACTTGAAGCATAAAAAAGGTATTTACTGTCAATAGTACAATGTTCTGCAACAGCATCACTTTCAAGCCAATATCCGGATTTTACCCCCGATACCCTACGGATTAATGAGTTTTCATGGAAGAGTTTTGTTCGTTTTAATTCCAACAATACTCGAAAGTAATGAAACACTTCCATTTGAACAAGTTATTGTTTTGATTTCTTGCGTCATACTGAATTTGATCAACGTTATACTGAAAAAAACACGGATGAAAACGAATACCAACGTTTCATTGCGAGTACTGAATACCTCGATACGAGAATACGAGAATGCAGAATAAATGTTAAGTGGTTAAATATTAGACAAGCTGGCTGATTAGGTTAGGAATGATAAAAACGAACTTGACTGAGTTAACTACTATACTAGTTGTCTACGTAATAAGTGCTCACATTTTTTTCTAAGAAAATCAATAAGGAAGTACAGTTAGTCGAAATAAAAGACGTCTTACCAACATTTATTATTAATAACCAAATAGCAATTTCCCCTCATAGTTATACCTTTTGGTTATGAATATTAACCGCTTAATTGCTACCTAAATACACACATCTTTCAAGGTACAGTATCATCCCCGCGTACTCTACCGCGTGACTCTGTATACGAATGCTCTTTTCTTACTGTCGTCAATTTCATTTTATGGCTGACTGAAATTACGTTTTTATCAAATTATTTGCAGTACTATAATGAAACAACCCGATCTATATCAAAGGTAAATATCTTGAAGCTTATAATACGAAAGCCTTATTACCTTATTGCCAAAGCGCTTGAAATTGCGAATCAATAACCAGACGCAACATTGTCGGTACACGTCTCTGTGAAAAATCTCGTTTACTTACTTCCTTTTTTTTGTCCTTCTTCCTCTATATATTTTCCGAGTAAGAATGAATCCCGTTTCTTCGCAGTCGTCTCACATCGTCTCAATTATTCAACCTCGTTTTCCGTGATGCTTTACAATAGCACGAGGCTTATCCACCGATACGATCTATCATTGAGATGGGGGGGGGGGGGGGGCAAAGGAAGGCTTATATTGAATTTCAATTAAACAACATTTTTCGAGTTTCGTTTACTCTCCAAATGCCACGTATCATGGTTACTATGGAACGAGTGAATATGAGGGAGAGAGACGTTCGTCAGCATTGACCTGATTAAGTTTGAACATCTTTGCTTCTCCTTTTTCTATTGAAAATAATAGAGATGCTTCGCTCGGGGTACTAATTGGCTGCTATAAAAAACAAGAAAGTTTTCCTCTTATTGTTTTTCATCGCTTGATCTTGATATCAATTGGTCCAATGAACGAGAGTTGGTTGTTGCGCAACATTTTCAAAAAAATAAAAAATAAAATCCGATTGCGCGTGTGAAAGTAACTACGTTCGAGTTACGCGCGCGACTGTCGAATGACTCGTGAGAAAAATTGGGAATTTTCTCTCGTACGCCACGCAGTTAAAGTGTATTACGTTACGATGATATCGTATGTTTGTCGTCGTGGAAACTTACCGCTGCTCGTCGATTGCCAAAACTGAGAAAGCTAAGTTTTTTTTTGTTGGCCGGAGTCGTGCGCTCGTTGGCCCTGTCAGTCATCGTAAATCGCTTCATAGATGACCTCCTTGGTTTTACGGACTGATCTTTTTTCTGGGTGCCCGTCCGATCCTCAGCTGGGACGGAGATGTCCGCATGTGGAGGACTCGCTTTGTTTGTGGCTCCGTCGTCCTGCTGGTTGCTGCAACGTTTACCCAATCATTTATTGCGACAACAACATTGTGAACATATGTATATTAAGCGTGTAATCCTCTACGTATTGGGAAAGATGAATAGCCAAAACGTCTATCTTCGTTGATATTACTGAACTATATTTTTAGACGGACACGAATAAATAAATATTTGTGCTTAGATCGTTAACATCACGTGCACCGAGTATATCAACGGATTTCTTAGCGGATAATTATCAGATGCAAGTGTTAATACCTCGCGTAAGCGAAAAATATTAATAATGACTAAAGCGAATTACTGAATGCTCTAAGAATTTTAGCTGAGTAAGCAAAGGATGTTGGATCTGTCTAACGGCGAAAAGCACGTTTTCCGATCAAAAAGTACCCTTGTATTTTTCGTACGCATAATCAAGACGTATATATGTAATATTCGCCTTGGAAATGTTTCCTATTCGATAATTATTATCTAGCGAACACGTGTCAAGAGATATAATAAAATTATTCGGTTCGACGTGTTGCAATATGTAAATACTATGATTGTCGAATGCGCCAATTAAATTTTTACGTTTCTGTTGGCATACAACTCCCCCTCCCCCCAACCCTCACCTTGTATATTTAATGATTTCACGAACAATTATTTATTTGCTACTAACAATCAACGTTATTCATAAGTTTATATTTTTAGGACACAATTAATAGCTCGCTTTCATTTATTGCTCTCACAGATGCTACCTGTTTTCGGTAAAACTATACAAAATGAATCAAACCAAACGAACCAAACAAGGAATAGATGATAGTTCTCTACTCGCAACCAACCAGGGTAGATATCTACCTTATAAATTTTGTCGGACGTATCTACAGTAAGAGGTTTTCTCGAACGAGTTTATACGGAAGAGCTTGCGGTATGTTTACGAGCTTTATAAGTACACAGCTGTGCACGACAATATATCGTCTAAAGTATGATTGAGAGTCGTGCGAGGTGACACTCAATGGACAAAATTTAACCGCTAGTTTCAAATTATTCGACGTTGTATTCAAGTTTTATTAACCATTCCGAAAATTGAAAGTCTCATTTTTACAGTCAAATTTCGACGATCAAATGCATTTCGGATCTCGGATACGAATGGGTATTTGTCTTACTAACTTTAACAAACTATCGCTTGCGTCGAGTAAGAAAGCAGCTGTGAGTGTATGCATACACGTGTACTTGATACATATTGTGCTTTCTGAATTTATTGAGGTTTTTATTTTATCGTTAGTTTGCTTATGCGACGATAGCTACTCTCTAATTAGTTTAAAATCAACGCAACTATTTCGCGTAAGCTATGTTTACGATATCACGAAATGATGAACATCATGGATGTTTACCAGAGCGAGAATCAAATCTCATTCCGTTGCAATGCTTGTGTTTATGTAACAATGATTTGGAATTATCGTCGAAAAGATGGACTCATACCGCGCAGCACTGCAAAACCTTGGACCAGAAACGCGAGAGCTAGCGAAGCATACGCGAATAATGGACTTTATCTTCACACTACAATACTTTCTTTTTGCAATGATCATTATGGAAGTTTTCGTAAAATGTCACCAATTCAAAGTTTTGATCCAACATTAAATATAATAATATGTCTACACGTGCTTCTTGTGATATTTTGGGCTATGATTGAATTTGAATGCCAAACTGCGTTACTCTCAATATAGAATATCAGGTGGCATTGCTTAAACGTAAAACATTTATTACGAGGATAGCTTAAGAATCTGTATTTCGTGAAATTAAGTAAGAAGATCTAAGTAATATATCAGTAAAAGGATACATAAGACATGATTTTGAAACAATTTATCGGATATTACATAACAAATAATAATTGTTGTCAAAAATAAAACGCGTAGTTCTATCATTTAGAGAGTTGACAAATTTCCAAACGTTCGATTATTATTGAGACCTATAATCGCTAAAGTGTCGCTGTGACTACATACAAGTGTCGAAAATGCTATATATGGGTGTGTAGTTAAACTAATTCAAATTCAAATCACACACCGTGACGTTCGTCATGCTGTCATGAATTAGCAAACCGCCAAACGTTTTATTATTTGCATACAGATACAGTTTGATTTACTTATTAAGAGCCTATTCGTTCTATTGCTTTCTAATTACGAATTTATTTGTTCATTTGTGAATAAAAAAAGACATATTTCGTTTATCTTGCAGAATTACTGTTGCGTCAATGTGTTCGTTCTTGCAAGCTGTTGAATTGTTACTATACAAAAGCAAACCGAGTTTGAGTGTCCGTGTGATATTCCTGCTAATCGTATTAAATCGGAAAGTGATCGATTAGTGGACATGTGGCGAATTTTAGTTAGTTTTAGTTGAAAAATAAAAAAATAAATAACCGTTTTCGCAAGTCTCAATACATCGTGAACCGTTCAAACGATGCAAGACACACGATTGCTATAATCCGATTAAGGATATTCACAGGAGAGGATGGATTTTTCGTTTGAACGTAGATTATGGACTCGACGGCACCTCTATGAGCCAACCTGCAAAGCTCGCCGTCGTTTCGACGTAAAGCACCTCGTGAAAAGGTAGTTCTCGACGTTGCCAGTACGTCGATCAATGCACGCGTGCAGAGCGCGGCTTTTAATTTGTATTTATTGAAATAAAACAAAAGATGTACGTACTCGAGTGGATTACTTACAAATATATAACTGGACAAAAGAATACATGTTACAGTAAATTTGACTGCTAAATAATATTCATCAAGAACCATTTGGAAAGTAATTACAAAATCCGAAAATCATTGTAAATGACGAATTCTATAACAACTTCCTGAATGTAAGGTTAACGTGTATTATTAAAAAACCTGCTTTCAACTTCGACAGCATTAGCATTATTAGGAAACGCTCAACGAAAGACAGAGAGAAAGGTAATATCGGTTACGTTTGTTACAGCCCGGCACACAGCGTGCGCAGATTCAATTGCATTATTAAGCGTGCATCTATTATGGAACCAGTGCGAGCTAGTGGTGTATATATCAATAGAACTTCGTAGAGGTGGATGATACTTGACAAAAGGATGCTATCCAAATAAATAATACATAGAAAAACAAATAATTTGTTGTACTTGGCGTATTTTACGTAAATTTTGACCTTGAACATATTGCGTATTTTAGTAGCGATATTATTCATCATATTTTTCGTGATAACGATAATTGTCTGAATCATTTCGAATTAATTCGCCAAAAGCAAGCGTAGTAATACATTATTGTAAAAAGTAATGTTCACAAAAAATTTGCAAAGCTTTCTTACGTTAACGCTATAGTTTTTCTTATCCCACACAATTATTGTTTCCCATGTAAGGATTACATTGGGTATAGTTAGTTATTACCCAAGCTTTATCAAAATTCAGTAAATTAAAAAAAACGGTAACGATACGTTCAATCAAAATACGTTTCTAAATCGTTTGAAAACAGATTGTTTAAAACCACATTTTTATGAAAAATGTGTGAAAACAAGAAACGAGTAATGCAATTAGCTGGACAATTTGTCGAATGCGACGAAGCGAACCGAGGCCGCACTGGAAAGAGCATCATCAGGAGCGATTATGATGCAACTCATCATCGAGAGAATTGGAAAACCAACCCACCCATTTCTCACTGATGATGTATACGCTGAACCCGTTTTTTTCGTTAATAAACCAGTTAACCAGTTAACCAGCGAAAGAAGAAAAAAATACTCTCACTTCTCGGAAGTGGATAGCACGGTAAAAAAAACTTTCATCGTAAAATCGCGAGACGCCCACGTGTAATTATGTATTCAGCAGCATGATCTACAATCCGGTTCTATTTTTTGGTTACCTGCTCTCTCGTGTTGTCTAGCGAATAAAACTTAATCACACAACGGTTGTTTCTTTTATTTCACGCGAGAATTTCACTCGCCAACTTTTTCTTTTCGCCGGTAAAAGAAAAAACCGCCTTCGAACAACTCGTCGTCGTCGTTGCGTGTGCTGTGCGCTCAAGAGCGACCGACTGACTGGCAAGTCTATTGCGCGTAGTAGCGATACCTCACCATCGCTATATATGCGGCACAGGCTGCGCCGTGTCGTCAAGTACACGAGACAGAATCGAATGAAAAGACAAAGAATGGGATGCGACGACGACTTACGTACTTGAAACTCTCTCGAGAAAATAGAGTTTAGTTGTTTGCCATCGGATCTAAATTCATAGTATAGTACACAATGGTGTTGAGGTATATGTTTTTGTTCAAGACTCTGTTAGGAACTTGTCGTTTGAAAAGAAACACATCTCAATCAACGTAGAATCCTTGAATACCACCGCTAATCTTTTAAGCGCAAACATGAATTCTGCACATAACGTCTACATCCACGACAACATCATTTCAACGGAGAAAAGACATTGCTTCGTCGTTCAACGAGGCAGATTGAACAAAATCCAAAGGTTCGATCAATTGGGCCAATGTACCCCAATTGAAAAGATCAAAATTCATTTGGAAGTTACGTCACGCACGCTTGATATTTGTATAAATTAAGGAAGCTAATGTATACGTATAAGGGTTCCACCGAAATCATCGTTACTGCTATCAATCCATTTAGCATGCTTAGTTACGTTCGTTTATCAAAGATGAAAGTCTCATTCGAAGCGATTTACCTATTCGTATAAAATATACGCTTGCGACATAATTCAATATTTATTTACCGCAAAATAATCAATGGTATTACTGATTAGACTGACTTTCCGCGAAAGAAAAAGGTTTCGATATCGAGTGCAAATTATGAAGTGCACAAGTTCCAATGAATCTGGTTTCACGTAATACAAATGCACACGCAAGCCATAAATTGTCCGTAAACTTTATGAATTACATCTACTCTCTCTCTCTCTCTCTCTCTCTCTCTCTCTCTCTGCTGTCTCTCATAATAATTAGTAAGGTGCTAACTATACTTCTTGGCGTTTTAAACTTCCTTTACATTATTTTCGTAGCCAACGTAAATCTTTACGCAATGATCAAGTCTAAAAAGGGGTTTGAAAGAATAATTTTCGCACGAGACATTGTCATGCAACTTTGACGAATCAATGAAGAAGATTTACAAACTCATATTGTACAATCATCGGACAATTGTCATCATCTAGAGAAAAAGTTGGATTCCGATTTATTGTGTCAAAGTATGTCTCGCGTCTCGTAACTCTGTCAGAACTCAATTAAAAACAATGATATCGTGAGATTGGATTCATAGATCCAAAGGGCATATTCGGTTGGGTTTTCACAGCTTTTGATGGCGGAGGATACAACAAATACAACGAAGATCTGAAAAAGCGAGTCAATTGCACGCCTGACAATCACGCGGAAGACTACAGCGTCGTATGGATAAACGACATTGATATTAATTGCCTCAACGAACTTGTTCTCGCGTTATATGTTGTATGTACTTTTTTTCTCTCTTCTTTTTTTTCAGCAATTGTGGCGGTGCAGGTCAATTGTTTCTACGCAGGAGCAAAGTCGACGTCTTGCGCGTTACGAAAAGAAAGGAAAACAAGAAAAAAAACATCAATGGATACGTATACATAGTGGTTTGCGCATTTTTTCAGGAGGAAAAGGTTAGGCTCTAACAATGGCAACTCATGGTTTGTTTTTCACACGCGCACGAATATTTTTTGTTGCTATTGCGATAAAAAGGTCACCGTGTATCTGAATAAATAAGTACAAAGTCCAACTTTTTATTTACGTTTCATTGAAAAGGAACACGGCAAAGTCTGTATAGTCGATATTCCTATTCGCTGCGAAGAAAAGTCAAGAAAAACAAAAGTTTGTTTCCATCGGCATATGGAAATTGAAGAAATTTAAATGGGCAATTTTTCGAAACTTTTTTCATAAACATATTCGTAACTGAAGTATTTCGAAAAAAACATTTTTTGTTATGTCTAGCTGAAAGAAAGCATTGTTAACGTGCAAAGTGCTCTCTGAAACTCTGAATCGTAGATCGCGTGAAGCTTGCCGATGGAAATTCTTAAGCTTGTCTGTTATACCTAACTCGAGTAAGAGTATCCAAAAATAGAGCACGAAAAAATTTCACGCAAAGAGGGCCTGTTCAGCATCTGCTTAAGCTGAAGATGAAAAGGATCCGTCTATTAAACGTTAAGAATTTACTTTTTGCGGCAATATGTTAAACGACCAGCCCTAACTTATAATAGCTGCATCCTCAACGAAGCATTCGATCGATTATCGCAGAAAAGTTTAACGTTTCGTTGGAGACATTCCCTCCTTCGGTTGTTATTTTTATCCTTGTTCTTGCGAATAAAGTTGCATTTTTCCGAGATTTCAGAGTTTCCATCAAAGTAAGCCCCTACATACAAGGAGCAAGGGCCATTTCGCCTTATGCTATGCTACTTGGTGTAACGTTTCCATATTTCTTTGGGATGATTTCATATTGTATTACGTGTTTTTCAATCGTACGCACGGGTCAGGAAGAAATGGTTGTATCAAATTTTGAGCTGAAATTATTTTCAAATTAAATTACATTTTTTCTATCTGTTGTGTTTTTTACGCATTAGATTTGAGCGCAATTTTTCCGATGCAAGCTGGACTAATCGTTACCATTTTACCGGTAATTCCTCAAATGGAAAAATTTCCCGTGTAGCACGAACTGTTACAGTAATACATGTACATACCTACATACTAGGTAATGATCATTTCATCTTTATAAACGGTCAGCTCGTTATTTTAAACGTCGCCTCTCTTCTACGTACTCTGTTTTTCTATCTTTTCATGGTTTATTCCTCTTTTTTCGGCACCGTGGTCGTGTGTTTATACCGTATATTTTGTCCTTTGTAACCACGTCATTTTTCATTAAAATGTAATTCGTACGAATTCCTCTTCTGTAAAAGTTGATGAACTTTCTTAATAATACGAAATATCTCGTAAAGACCAATTGGTGTCGAAAATAGAATCTATTTGCTTTAATATCAAAGATACAGTCCCTTTCGTATTCGGTATCACCAGTATACCAAATTCGTTAAATTTATAATCCCAATGTAGTATAACGGTATTTTATGTAAGAATTTTATTACGTCTGGACTGTTTATATTTTCATGGAAAAATTAACAATGCGGAAACTAATTATCACAATTTCTTAGCCATTACTAATAAGTTGAGAATTATACATTGTTTTTTTTATATGCACCGACGGAAAAACAATTTCGCAGATTAATGGAATTTTAAAAACGGTGTCTTGTCAGAGATTATTATATTTCACGTCATTTATGACTCATAATTATGGCTTTAAACATAATTAATAATTAAATAAATGTAGTTAAGATATCGCCGAGCTTTTGTACATGCTTCATTTGTAAATCGCGCAGGTTTTACGATTCTTTACTTAGAAATGGCACGGTAAAGTTGTTTAAAAGCTATACATGCTTAAATTAGTGTTATCGTCGTATTTATCGAACACATGAACGTTCCCCTTTACAGCTTCCGAGTAACATGTTCCAAGTAGTTATATTGTTATCGAAGTTCTTAGGCAAACTAGCTAAAACGTGATCGAAGCTACGGCTTATTAACATACGTAGTGGTTGCGATTGTTTGAAGTGCATTCTGAATATGGATCGGTAAACTAATGTGATTTCGTTAAATAGTACACTTTAGTATTCGAAAGCTTTTGTCGAACAAGATTGTATGAAAGATATTTATTTATAAGAATGTATAAGGCAACGATTTTATGACCGCAGGTTATGCACTTGTGCAGGTCATGAAATGTTCTTGTAATTACGAACCATTCACAGAACAATAAAATGGCTGTAAACTATCATTCATCCTAAGAAAGCTTCGAAACAGCTATGAACGCTACTCCAAACATTAACATTGGAAAGAAGTACGAGTGTTATTAACATTGTCCTTCGTTAAAAAGTTGCGGATTACTTGAAAAACACTGATATTTATTCGATATTTCATTCGATCGAAGTTGTTTCAATATCTATATTTCTTAGATTTACTCATGCGTGATAATTACTTCGAATTTTATCAAATTCAAAACAATAATCGTACGATGCTTATGATGCACGTAGATTGATTTATAATAATAACAAATGACGATGTCATATCAAAAAAAATCTGGAATGTTAATTAGAGGGGGTGGTTCGGCCATTCTGGTCGATTATTTGGCCCTCTACAAATAAAACTGTCCATTGACACGAGAGTCGAAGAAAAAAGTAAGAAACTACAACAGAAATGTAAAATAAAAACAGACGTAGAGCAGTAGCGATTTGCGCAATCTACGTTTAGTCACTAAAAAAGAGAAGAGCCAAAAATAAAGAAAATTGGTCAAGGTACATTTTTTTCATTACCACTATCGAGCCGTAAACAGTGGTGTGGCGTTGTCGCGCCAGATAATATATATATATATAGATACGCACACATACACAACGACATTTACTTAACGATATAGCACTTTCAATTAGTTTAATACACCGCACAGTGTATATAACATTCGGACCTTATATCCTTAAACCGTGTGGCACACGCAACCTCTCGTGACGCTGAATCACTCTTATTTTCTTACTCTAAGCCATGAGTATGGACGTTTTTCACGCCGTTATGTGTGCAGGGCAAAATTCGGCGCGCGTTCGTTCGCAGAAGAACAAGCCTAAAGAAATCGTCGATCTCGTGACTCGAGCGAACGAAGGTTGAAGCGGCAAAGAGGTGAATGAATCTACTAGATACGTATAACTTTCACATTGTCATATGATGGATATATATAGACATATCTGTAACGCTTTCATCGATCGCATGCAAAAGCATTGTGTCTCCGTAGACATACCTTCGGCGTTCTATAGACAATGACTGATTGTCACTTTTTTTATTTTTCTTATTCGTTCACGCTACGAATATTGCGCGGCACCCTGCTCTTTTTACTATCTCTTTAATCTCGTGACTTCGTTAAATTACAATTAAAGACACGTTCAAAATGGCATTCTTAAAATAAATAAATCGTTTGCTCGTATACAAGGACGAATGAGTATGTTTTGAGCTACAAGCGATAACACGTTACAATGATATCAAATATATTTGGTCTTATTTTTTCTTGCTTTCTAAATCAACAACATGAATCAAACGTGCGAGGACGAAAATAAAACAAACCAATCATGATCAAGGATGTCAAACGTTTGATAAAAGTTTCACTCCTCTATAAAAGCTGATTAATCATAGACATTGGATTAGATCTGGCGTCAATAAATAACGAGGAATGTGGGCAAAATGAGAATCCCTTCTTTTTTTTTGGAAAGCTTTACACGAAAGATCGATCGATAACCGAAAGCTCATTCTTCGTATCAACATACGGGCCTATATATTATCTTTCCTACAGTGACATTCCAAAATCGTGTCAAATTAAACAAACTGCACTCTCATTTTGATAGCAGTTGTTAATGTTTCAAAAGGGCGTTACGGGCAAACACATTGAGAATGGCGTGCGCACACTTACACGATGTACTGAAAGCTTTTTTTTCTTTCTACAACTGAACCAAAGTCAATCAGTTTAAAAGTTTACATAGCGAGAGAGAGAGAGAGAAAGAGAGAAACTTTCAACTTAAACGAAACTTCTTAAAGTGTATTACATTGAAAATAGTACACGTAAAGTTGCCAATTTATGGATTAGAAATAATTCTTTGCTTTTCTTTGACATTCTGATTACTGTTGACCTATGCATGACAACATATAACGGCACACCTCCTCCATGTCAGTATGCGTTTCGAAGAAAGCAATCGATAAAAGCTCACGTTATTATCCTCGGACACACGACTCATACATCGTCGCACCATTTTCATCGTCACACCCCCGTACAAGTATTTTTTTCCCGATGCATTACTGTTTCCGTACCTAATGCTATTTCTATTGTCTTTAATCCGAAGAAATCGACAGGAAAGATCTCTCGCTTATAATCTTGCACCGACTTATTTTACCGTGACATATCGCATTAGTACGCGGTATCAATGTCTTTTTTCCATATGACGTTTTACCTGAATTTTGGAAAATATTTATTACGATTATATTCGTATTCGATCATTTTACACGGGACATTTTCATGCAAAACATAATAAGCAAACTTATGACCGCCCCCCCCCCTTCAAACCTGTGAAATATTCGAATTAAAAAAACAATAGTCGCGAAATTACGAGAAAATGAAATTCTTTATTGCACTCGTGTTTCTGAAAATAACACAAAAATGACAATGCTACATAATAACGGACATAAATATTTTTACTGTCACATCACTAACGAAGTATATTGAGCCGAAAAGTTGTTAAGGCTCCTTTGAAGTGATAAAATCAAGTTAGTTTTTTTTCACTTCCGCGTGTATGCAGTATGTCATGCATCAGCGTCAATACGCTCGAAATTCATTTCGAGAAATGCGTATATAGTCACGTATAGCTTATCGCATGCATATGTTCGTATTGCTTCACAATCGTGACTGAAATTTCAAATTGTCACAGACAGCTGCTTGGGGGATCGTTACGTTATATTTGTCGGCCACTTTAAGCGTCATTATTAGGGATACTTAAAATGTTAATGCCATTTATTTATTTCTTCTCTCTGCTCGGATGCGATAATAATCCGTCGAGTTATTTACTCGTGTGTAATCGAAATAGTTTGCCCACTGGACAATCCTAGGCAATACAAGACCGGTATCCTGTTGAGCATTCGAGCATTCATTCGGTGAAATAAAGACATTATTTATTGGACAAGTGCAAAATGGAACAATAAAGAAGTGATTCGTGTATCTTTATTGTCCCTTGATTGTACGACGAGCTTTCTTTTCATGGTCATCGCAAAGATAATTGTTATCGCTTCGTCGATACGTTGGATTCGTTAAACTATCAGAACGATAGAAGGATCGTTTCCAGTCACAATGTCCACTCACTTCCCTGTTCCACGTTAAACATGATATTACATTATATACCTCGTTGCTTCTCCATCGGGATATTTGGTTAAAACTCTTTTTCTCTTTTTACATAAAACAATAACAACGAAACACCAACCTTCCAAATGTTCACTATTCCAAGAGGAAACTGAAGTTTCCGACATTTTACGCTTTTGATGCGGAGAACACACTGCATAAAAAATAAATCAGAGTCAAGTTTAAAAATATGGGCTTAATTAATTGTTTTTGAAAATGGACACCTGGCGCGCGACACGATGAAATATTTTTTGCTCCCTACTAGCTGTAAAACATTCTAGCGCATATTTATGTTTGATACGCAAACCAAATAAAATTCTACCGGATGACCTTCGTCACAGTGTCCTAAAATACTGTATACTTTTAATTATAATCAGCTGTACACTATGCGGTTATAAAGTACCGAGACACATTTAATTAAATAGATGAAATATGGATTGTTTTGAGAGTGCTTTGTAAAAATCCACAAAGAGAAACGTTATGTGAGTCAGCATCAGTGGCGCCGCAAGAGTATAAATTAAAGCTTCCTCACGTGCGGACAACGCACGCATATTATCGATTAGCAAAGCTGACCGATTCACGTATACACACTGTCGCGCAGTTGTTACGTCGGTTAAACAAGCTACACTTCGTTGCACCCGCCAGCGCCAACGTCGACGCCAACGTCGACGCCAACGTTACCTTTGCCGCGTGCCAATGTTAACAAGATCAAGCTGCCCTTGCGGAAGCTCGCTCGCTATCACTCTCTTCCTTCTCTTCGCCTCCCTCACTTTCACCATTTACGTCTATAACTCCCGAGATAGCTATCGTTCGACTACCCACTTGTTATACACGATAGTTTCCTTCGTTTTTTTTACAATTATCACATTCAATAGGGTTTCTTCGTTCACTGGGTTATTGGCAAACGGCGTACGAAATTGAATTTGCTCGTTGAAGAAAATATTCATTGCCGGAGACACCTCGCGAGAGCAGAGTTTGATTTCCATTCGATTACGCACTACACTCGTAACAACGAGCGTTTCTTCGAAAAATTGAATTCCAACTCAAGTATTACAATTATAATTTGAAATAAAAAATTGCCGTATAAATGGAAACATGTGCATATTACCTTTTTGATAGTAACTCGTCAAATTACACGATTACGCGTCTCGTAGGTTTTGTCGTGTGCGTTGTCGGTACACCGATAAACCTGAAAACATTGAGCCAAAGTGGCTAAAGTTTAGCGAGCGCACGGCAAAAAAGTAACCCATGCTTATTTTTGTTCTCTCGATCAGTCAACTCGGGCCAATAGTCGTGATTCGAAACTACGAGTGTATTAATAATAAAATACCCCAGATGTGACATGAAATCTCGGCCAGAAAGGCTTTGCTGTCAAAATTAAACTGTACGCCATCAGACTATAAATATAGAGACGGATGTAAACGGGCGATATCGGACCTACCCATCAAATTTCGGCATCGGCACGTGCGCGCGCGCGCTTGACATATGGCTCGCTATCATTCGTTATATACTCGCTCGTTCGCACACTACCTCGTACTGCTTAATTAGAAATGTTACTTTGATTTAAGGCCTGGATTTGACCAAGTATCGTCGAAGCTTCAAATGGCAAACGTGCAATTCAAATCCAGTATTGCGTCGTCTTCGCAAGCATTTATTTATGCGACTCGTGTTATTTTTTCCTTGTTTACCCAGTCCACGAGCTCGTTGTATATATTTATTTAGTTAAATAGCACACGGAAAAATAATGAAATAAATGTGAAACAATAAACCAGCTGGACGTTAAGCTGCCGCGATACTAATATTTTTACGGGCATGAACATTATTGACATGCAAATTAAAAACTACATTGTTGAGCACCGACTTCCTTATGTAAATTGAATACTTTAAAAGCCAACTATAAAATTTTAACGCAAGAAACCCACAACTTTAAGAAGGCGCTCGTATATTTACATTTACGCGAAAAAAAGAAAATCAACCAGGCATGTGGGAGAAACAATGAATAATAAAAAAGTTGTCATCAAACTTACGGCAACGTTCAATTCGTATATTCCGTTGAAACACTTGAAGCTAACAGATCGATAATCTGGCAATGTATTTTCGCCTGTTGCGAATTGGTTCCAACGGACGGATGAGATATTTACCGCGAGGCAATCGGCACGTTACGTAAAATATGCAAAGCAAAAACTGTCAACTTCTCATCCCCAATAGTGAGCTACTGCATTTATACGTACGTCTAATAGTATTGTCGATGTTTTATGTTTTATGACGAGGAAAATATATATTGACGCATTCGATTGGATAATCGATCTCATTTCTGAATAGTCTGACCTGCTTTTCGAGGCTGCGAATTTATCTTTATTTTCGTTTGAAAATTGCCAAGGTATCGGAAGTAAATCGAAATAATACACCTGGTCGATAACAAGACCAACAACAAAAAATGTCGCCAACGGATAAGGTATTGTTCGGGTGAAGAAGGTATATCCCGCGCGCGTAATGTCCTCCCCGGCGATTTCAGTGATTTGACCGGCGAATGCCAACGAAGGCGACGATCATTCAACCGAGAGAGAACCCACTTGAAACGACTAATTATTATCCTCAGCGGTTTGTTTATACCACGATCTACGATTGTTACGTTTTTTTTATCATTCGCGCCCGGTAAACGGACAACTCAGTTATTGTTTTTTCATGCACGGGGTAACCTTCGGTTTAGAACGCGTGAAAACGAAATCGATATTTGGACGTCGTGTACAATCGTTTTTTTTTTTTTCGTTTTACATAGTTGCTGTTACCTCAAAAGCAAGGCTAGACTTACGCTATAGTGTACGTTAGGCAAGAATTTCGAGGGCTTTGTTGTTGGAGCAAGTGACGGCGAGGCAGCGAGCGAGTGATCTGCACGACTGACCAAAGCCAATTATCGACGATGACCCCGTGTATAAGCTTCCGCAAACAGACACCGTGTCGATTTTTCATCCATCAAAACCAACGCCGCAGCTTTTTTTTTCTCTTGTGCTGCTCGTGGGAATTGAAGCGGGATTTGGTTTTCGTGTTATTGTTCAACTGACTTTTGTGTCGTCCGAATAAACAGCTCTTCGACAATTTTTATCTATTTCAACGTCGAATTCTGTTTGCACGTCCTTTTTATTCGCAATCGACCATCACCTCAATTTTTGAAGCCGTTATTGTTGTGAATAAAACGTCTAAAGTATAAAAAGCACACTACACTACGGAACTTGCGGATTCTGCGTAGAATTGCTTATCAAAATATGTAAATGTTTTCCGACGTAAAGACTTTGTTGGAAATATGATTCGATAAACTTTTAACCAAGGCTTAACGTGGTTTCGAACCACATTTCCATTGGCAAAAAACACGGTATAAAACTGTTATATCGTTAGTTCAAACTCGAAATGTCCAATGCAATGCAATGTTCGCACTGTAAATAAATAAAAAATCATGTCACACCTGTCTAATTGAAGTGACATTGTCATCATTGCTTCTTTCTGTTACGTCATGTGTCCAAAGATAGCTCGAGAGCTTTCGGAAAGCCTTCCGTATTTATGGTGTCACAATTACCAAGTATCCCATTGCCGCCGCTTAAAACTCACAACGATCGAAACACCGCTTCAATGTTAACTGGTTATATGGCGTAGCAAACGAGACTCGTTTGACGTACAAGTTGGAATTTGCCGAACGCGCGAAATAGGCAATAAAACCACTTTTCCCAACAATACCCCCCGAGAGTAATATGTAAGTATATAGCCAAAGTCGAGAACAAGAGCATCCAAACAGTCACAGTCTAAACATAAATTCCATGGGGTTGTTTGAGAGAAAGAGTGAACGAAAAAAGCAACACTCGACAATTAGACAAAAGCACGGACGCCGTTCCAAGGCGAAGAAAACTTGGAAACTAAAACTCTCTTGACGAGATAGTGTGTGGCTTCGGTTTAGAATTGGTTTTTAAAATAGCAGCACGTGGCCAACCATCTCGTTGGTTTGTAGGCAGGTAATACGACGATTTTTCCCCCTCTACGCACGAAAAGTTTTTTACGAACGGATTTCGTTCGTTACAAATCATCGTCTCGTGAAAAGCGTCAATCATTCGGCGGTGGTCGACGATGAACTAGACACACCGGTTTTTTCATTTATCTCTAAGTCCATCTTTTTTTGTTTCAAAGCTCGTTTTTTTACGAACCATTTGACATTGTGATTGACAAGTTGATGTAACGCAATATCATTTTGAAGATTACGTAAGCTGGATGTATTTGTAAGTTGATCTAACAATATAATTGGTTCAAATTCTCTGAATTTCAAATAGTACATTTTTAAAACTTGTTTTCATCAAATGTCGTACAAGTGTCTCTGTATTTTGAACATTTTCACACGCAATGTATTAATCATGGGTCGAGTATTCCCGAGCGAATAGCCCCATCGAGTTACCAAGGTCACTGCTTAGCGCATACCTATCTTTACGACTGTGGCGAAGGGTTCAATAGTAAATAAAAAAAGAGGAAAGTTTGAACGGAATATGACTTTTTGTCCATCTCGACAGTGCAAGCCATTGGGAGAATTATCGCCCACTTCCTACGCGTTCTCGACGCCTATGCAAAGCTGCGTCCCACGAAAAAGTCCAGTCAGTTTAAAAACTGTCTAGAAATGAGCAGTTTGCTTTAATAAAATACGTCCCCTTAAACTCGCCGAAATTTAATTCTCAAATCCCTATAGTCGCGTCGTTAGATTCCCGTGACACGGCGAAGGAAAATGAAAGTGGATTGTTTGTTTTGTATTGGACATGTAACCATTTAGTAAAAACGGTTATATCGAACATCGCGAACAAAAATGACGAAAGTACTCGTTATTTAATCAAATTTTTCCGATATCCACAAAACAACCGTCACTTAAAAGCACTTCCAAGCTTCACCTAGTAATAAAAGAAATTAAGAGATAACAAGAAGAATCATTTTTTGGAGGGAAACTGGTGTATAGAATATTGTATTATCCCTCTCAATAACCTCAATAATCACCCCCCCCCCTCTCCACCTCTCGGAAAATTAATGCAAATGCTGAAAATTAGTGTTTATTTGTTGGTCCCGATACGTTCGGTGTTCGGTTTTCTCTTTAACTAATCAAAGAAACGATCTGCTCGACGTCGATGTAAAATGATATACCCAGAAAATCGATATTCCGTATGTAGGAAAAGAAGTGTCGGTGACCCTGCATGACTTACATAGGTACATAGATAAAAGTAACTAATAACGACATAGACATACGATTGGTACGTTGAGTCGTTTTTATACACCACGATTGGTTTGCTTTAACAAAGGCTTTTCAAAATATCATTTAACGAATAAGTTGATAGATAAAAATAAATTGATGGGCTCAAATTCACACGGCAATTTTTCGTAATTACTTTATTTTGAAAATCGCGAAACTTCGAAAAAGCTACGTCTGCAATCCCGCAGTTGCGCATTCGAGCGTTTTAAAATAAATCACAGCAGAAACCGCGGAGGTATAAAAGCTCAAAGTTTGCAGCATTCTAAACTGTTGCTAACAAATGGGATACACATTGGAAGCACTGGATATGTTTATTAGGTGTCGCTTTACTATCCGATTAACAAACCGTTGAAAATTATTTTATGTTTCCTATTTGCCATAAAAAAAAGTCCAAAAGAAAAGAACGATAAAAGCGCTCGTTCTTGCGAAACGCTGTAATTTTAACTTATTCAAAGTTACAAAAGTATTTTAAAAGTTTGATAAAAGTTCTTGGAAAATATGTTTTGATTAGCGATTCAGTTTGAAATTGTATACTATATTGAGGGTTTCTTCACGTCATCTGTTGTATCAAAAAAATATACGTACGTATAAAAACGTACAGATATTGGACGACATATCCCATCCGGAAACGATACGAAATGTACGATATTGTTTCGAAACGCCTAATGATATGTACATATTAAATAAATCTTTTGACCGAATAATTGTTATCGGCACGTAAAGTCGTGTTTGAAAAAACCCAAGCTCAACTTTTAAGAGCGATATATCTTATCGTAAACGTGTAATAGAAAATTGCCTTTTACAGCTTAACAAAATTTGCATGACTCGAAGGAAATTATTTTTATCGGAATATATGTAAAGATTATCGGGAAAACAATTTCTTATGGAGTAAAGCGTGCCAGCATTATGTAGGCCTCTTAAAATATCGTTGCTGGAAATAATAGAGTTCTAAAAAAAGAATTCAGAGTCGAAAGATCAACTCTAAAGTGTAAAAAAAGTTGACTCTCTAAAGTTCGGGAATGGAGATGGACGTTAGTTACCGATCAAGCTATAAATTTTCTCGATCAAAACATTCAACAAAACGTTTTATTCGAATACAAACTTGATATCGGCACATTTACTGTACGCCATTAATTAAAAGAACTCACGACATTTTTTTTCTTTTCACATTCACAAGTCTCAAAGCCGTCGTGTGGGCTGTTGTCGTTAAAAATTGAAATGTTTGTACAATAACAACTCGATGGTAATTGTACAGTCGAAATAAAAACGATGTTGTTAGTCGGCGTCAATACAACTAATCCGTTTAACTCGGAAGCAAAGCCGGCAAACCCGATCGTGCAAAATTCTATCAATGTCCGACAAACATTGGTCGCTGTCAGTGTTAGAGGCATCCGATAAGGCAGGACGAAAATGTCAGTACTCACTTTGCCCGTTTGTCCTCGTGCGAAGCGTCAACAACGCTACAAAACGTTGCTCGTACACGGCGTCCTGTATATTATCAGACCCATTAAAATCGTGCAAAGTGCGGAACTCTCGTATGGCCCATGACAGGGCTTTATTGATGTAAACCTCTAAACGGCGTCTGTATATGTCAGCAGTATACCAGAAGGTTTCACATACGTGTACAGTGAACAAAGAAACTGTAGAATCGCACTATTTTTCACTGATTCGCCATCATGGTATTGCCGCAACGAGTCCTGTTTCCAACGCGACACATTCACAAATAATACACGCTGGCATTCGCTAACGAAGCGTCCTAATAATTATTTCACGCGTAGACAAATGATCAATGAACACGCGATCGACAATGATGCGGGTTAAATACGAGGATGAATATACATGCGCACAGAGATATATGGTGTTGTATCGGCCGGCGCCGCGTCTAGACTGCTGGACGGCTCTGACTCTGTGCTCGAAGCTACTACAGCTAACGCGAACACCAACTGCTGACTCGCTCTCTTGCTCTACCGTCTTTGTCTGGCTTGCATGTCACGTATATACGTGTGCATGTGTGCGTGTGTATATATATATATATATATATATATACACAACATACATATATACGCACACTGAGGCCGGGGGGAGGGGCGTCTTCTTGCTTGCTTGCCTCTGTGCGTGTTTTGCCGGCGTTCGAGCGAGCCTCTATTGTACAAAAAAACGAGAGGGGAGGATTCGTCTTTGTGTGCGTGTGTGCCGTGGGCTTCGCGTAGCACGTGGTTACCGGCCGCTCAAACCCTCTCTCTCTCTCTCTCTCTCTCTCTCTCTCTCTCTCTCTCTCTCTCTGACGCAGATGCCTACTGCAATGTTATTTAATCTGATCGAAATTATCAAGTCACGTGTCTGACTTTTCTTTTGTTCACTAAAACCACTTTCCACTTTTCGCACCGCAGGAGGGCAAACTTGTAAGCTTATATTTGCTTCGCTGGGTGATCTTTGACTTCTAACGTCATTTTTGACACCGATTCTTAGTTTTTAGTTATTTTTACAATTTTTTAAAATATCGCAAACAAGTGTACTTATGTTTGCAATTCTACTAAAATTGGTGCTAGAAAATCCATAATTATGCATGTCCTCAACAAGATCGGATTTTTATATTTTTTTTTATAATTGAGAGAATGTATCATTTTTTACGTAAACGATCATCGGGCTCCAAATTATGAAACTTGCACGGTTTCGTGCAATTAAATATTTGTTTGTTCAGTGTGTAATTATAGCGTATAAACTCATTAACGTTGTGTACTACACTGTCCGTCTTGAATTACAGTAAATTCTATGAAATTCCGAGAATGAGACGGATTCGCAACTCAGTCATCGTAATATAAATTAATCATGCGTGGACAAGTTTCTTCAAGTTGGCAAATTATTATGCGGTCGTTGACTTTCTTTCCAAGTATGTCGAACAAAATTCTGCAACGAAAATTAATTTTTTTTTTACATCAAGACCACTTACCTTTTCGTTGTAAACGCAAGCCTCGCGTAGTATACGCACCTCCAACCCAATCGCTCAAGTATTAAGTGTTTTCTGTTACGCTGTGCGACGATTTATTGACAATTTTGCCGCCCACCGAGACCCATAAAAGGAATCGTACTTATCGATCACGTTATTCTTTTTATTTCACGAAACATCGATCTAACGTCATTATTTAAATGCACACAAATCCGCTTACTGTACTTTGTGTTATGCCCAAGGTTACAGCTAAAATAACGAGCACACAAATTTTTTAATTCGTTGCGACACGTTGACCCAACACCAAAAGTTATTTGACATTTTACGTAAGTAACTATCAAGAGATTTCGTTAGATTTGAAAAATTAAAAAGCGATTTTTTGCTAATCTGAACACACATATACTGGTATTGTAGTTTCTACGTTCACAAGTCCAAACTGCCATTGTTATTTATTCTGTTAAGATATTTCTAAAACGCACCAGTCTCGCTTAAGGAACCAGGAAGCTTCGCGAGTACGTACAACGAGATATATTCCGATACCTCGTGTAATCTACCATCTACAACATGTACACGAGTTTTTTTATAAGCTTGTAATTCGATAATTGGAAAGCAAGTTGAAACGTCCATGATGTTCAGTATGCATTTTTTCGGCAAAATTCTTACCTTTAGTTGGATTTATCGCGGTCGATATGTCAATGGCGTATCAATAGAATCGAATCTTCATTTTGTTCATCCAAATTTTTAACAAAATTATTTGTATGTTCCGTCCTCGTAGATTTCGATGTTAGCCACGTGATCAATTAACGTGGTTTGGTGTCGTTTGCCGCACTTTCCTTGATTTCTCCTGGAAATATATTGGTTTGAAAACATTGAGTGGACAACAGAGAATACCGTCAAGAGACTTTGTATCGGAATAAAATCAGTTTGAAGGGCTACGTAATCAGATGCATACTCCATAAGTGTTGTACTAAGCAGAGGTAGGAATCAAACGGGATATCGTGAAATAATAGGAACGAGCATTTGAAAAATGTACATTACGTTTATTAATAATTGTGTCTCGGCCCATGCGACTTTTCTCGTAAATATCAAATGGATTACAAATGGAGTTCTATACGTACGTATGCGTATGTACGATTCTTGTTTTTTTCTTATGTATATTATAACGCAATCAGTGTATCAATGTGTAAATGCGTGAAAAGGGTATGGCGATCGCAACAAAGTGATCGGTTTGTTAATTAGAAAAAAAGCGCTATGAAAAACAGCTGCGACAGTCTTGTTTAACTGCTTTTTATATTTTTATTATGTTATTTTTATTAGTACTAGAATAAAAAGGTAAAATCTCAAGAAGTTCTTAATAACCATACAAATCGTATATTTTTATAGGCTCGGGGTATACAAGATTCTGGTCTTTTAGTGGTGTACGTGAATACGTGAAGGAAAATACGATATATTGTCAGACGCCTACCTATTATTCAAAATCGTCGACAATATCGCGTAAATTCCGTTTATCGTTCGTCGACGTATTCTCTCGAGAAATTGTCTACCTTTATTTTTCACATCTTGTTTTTGCTTTATTATTCATTCAACAAATAACGCTGCCAAGAAGAATAATAATAATCCATTGCGCGCGTTTGAATCGAGTAATGTATTATTTTGACGGCTTTAAACGCTATGCGATAAGTGACAATTAATTAATAGTACATAATTCATCCGCAATATTATATATAGCTTACGCTCGGAATACAATCTATGTTCGTACCTTACTTTAAAACAATAAACCTCTACGACTCGAATAATCGTAATAATATATACACGGCACTTGGCTCATTCATCTCATCTTCCTCTTTCTTTCTTACTCTTCTCACTGCTGACTCTCTCTCTCTCTCTCTCCTTTCGTCAAATCAAATCACCGCGAAGAAACTAATAAAACGTCCGATAGCTTGTGGCATGCCACAGGCCTGAACCTACGTTTACAACGTAATCAGAATGACAAGTATTCCACATTATCACTACAACTAGAGTATCAACATTTATACATTTTACAACCAAATACCGGCGCGTCTGACATTGCCACGAGGCATTGACAGACGCGCTTCGATGATTCATTCGTGAGTCATTCTGCGTTAAATTGATCACATGTTGCAGCTTTGTCTTCACCATCGTTTAGTTCGACGACTAAAACTTTCTGTTTTTTCTATAAAAGCTTAACAATCAATTTTATCAATAAATAGCACGATTTACTAGTACATAAATAATTACGATCTACGTGCGCACTTAATTTTACAACTTCGAAATGATTATGATAATGCAAAATTTATCAAATTTAACACAAAACGACTCTCACGTATGCTCGGCCCTGGCGGAGGTAGGATTGTGCAATAAAATCCGATCTTCGAATTCGCCGAGTGCTCCACAAATGTACTCTATTATAGAAATATACTGACTCCGGTGTACAAAACGCCAATCATTACAAAAATTAACGAGTGTCGAATTAAATTCGCTTCTTCGTCTATTTCAAGGTGAAATCTATTGATACGAACTATGAGATCAATGCGATCTTGAAAATGGGAACGACTATAATGATTAAACATTGTGTTCATTTCTGATGGGTAACTAACACATCTCGAATACTCATGTAATTTTCTAATAATTTCAATGAGACTCGACTGCATTATATACGATGTACAAAAACTTTACTGTGCTTTTATAGAAATACTATATGTATGTTGAATAAGTTATCGCGAAGTAAGCACTTTGGAGAGATCAATTCACTTTCAGTATACTTTGTAAAAAAGTTTCTTTCATCTCTTTCAAAGTTGTACGTTATTTTTTCATCATTTAGTATTGAAAATAATTTTATGAAATTTTGCGTGGAAATTGAGAAGCACAATATATTTATGTACGATCTGATAGTTACTTGATTGCTATAATTTTATATGTATTGTTCACTTGATCAGGACGTTTTCAGTAATAGTTGCACAAACCTACACATACAGAATAAACGTTTTGCAAAAGAAAATGCCTGTAATGAATAACAGAAATAATAATACAATATGACGCCGGATACACAAAGAAAAATTACATAATGGCACGGTACTAAATTAAACAACAAAATAAAAATTCTAATCCATCTTCGATACGATTTAATTATATACAAAGTATTTATTCGCGATTACACGTTTTCATATAATGAACAAATCAAACGTTTTTCTACGGCGATTGCACTGTCAATAATAACAGAAAATGTTATGACAACTTTCTCATCGTTGTAAAGCCTCTGAAGTGTGTTCTTGTCGTGTTTGTTACTAAATAAAACCTATCAAATAATCTTATTAACAAATATACATGCCATTTAAAAATAAGTATGAGTTATGTTGAAATACACTTTCACAAACTAAAAACAAAATGG
The DNA here is from genome assembly GCA_030064505.1 of Chouioia cunea. NCBI lineage: Eukaryota > Metazoa > Arthropoda > Insecta > Hymenoptera > Eulophidae > Chouioia > Chouioia cunea. The sequence goes on along the minus strand of JAOPFQ010000003.1, from coordinate 20,477,630 downwards.
CGTGTGTAAATTGTCAGAAAGATCTTGTGTTATTCATCATTACATGATATAACTGATATTCAATATAAAGACATTTTTTATCGATTACATTATAATGAGAAGATACAGGATTGTCACTGGCTCTTCTCAAAGCAGAGAAAGTTCTAATGTGCGAGTCGATGTACGTAACGTGTAATTTTAACAGTCGAAATTTATTATAACAAAAAGTTTATACTTTGAGCACCGTTAAAAAAACAATTCGATTTATCAGTACAGGCTGAATAGTAAAATTATGATTAGCTTGAAATAGATTGTTTAAAATTCGATATAAATAACGACAGCTGTGTGAGCTCTTAGTACTATATCACTAATTGTCAGAATTACTTATGATACAAAAATGCAAACTTTTAAACAATTATTTGGAAAAAAAGTAAAAGTTTATCGCCATTCTACTATGTTAAAACTGATATTAAATAGATTTTTGAAAAAAGCAAACAATCATTAATGTGCAGTGTCACGAATTACAAAAAGAACACGAAATGTAGAAGACTGTGCGCGACATTATCTTTACAAAGAACGAACAAAAAACCAGAAAGACATTGTTCATTACATATAATCACTATGTAAATCACAAAAATAAATAATACGACTGACAAATGAACGTAGCAAGTTCGAGAATACAAGTTTGTGCGAGACTTTTTCCCGATTGCTGCCATACTCGTCACGATGAAGCTCATTTACATATTGTATGCCACGTAGATGGGGTCAAGTTGGTCGGCGAGAAAACCGTCGCGCAGATGCATTCGTTGTTTCTCGCCGCGCGAGTTTATTGGCACGACACCTGGATCGACCACCACTACCACGCCAACGACGAGGTGGTGTTCCTCTAGTACTGCGCTAGTTACCAGAGCAACGAGGTCGAGTGCTTCGGTTTCGCTACCGTCAAGTTCTACTACAACCACCAGAAGATTCGTCCATGTAAATACGGCGCTGTAACGAAGATAAAATTGTTAATTTTTTATTTTTACCGTCACTCGTTACTGCTTTCGAAACAATTTTACGAGGGAAATTTACCACTCGGCAATCTTCTTGTGACACCGCATAACACTGTTCTCGATATCAATGGGATGATACCTCATGCCTCTCAATAATATCGCTTCATCCAACGCCCCCACGACGAACACTGCATCGTGCAGTTCCGAATCTCCGGGAGTCAGGTCGACTTCCGAAGCCGAGCTATTGTCTCCAGGCACATCGGGTCCCGCGTTTTGCTGCACGCATTCGGTACGTCTCAGAAAACCAAGATAACCGGTACGTGCATAAACTTCACCAGTGTTGCCGGTAACGAGTCGAGCGCTGAAGTGGTCTGCGTAATCGCTCTCGTCGCCGTAAATGGTGAAATAGCCACTTGCGTTGTGCGGTGATTGTACCCAAATTTCTCCCAAGTGCGAGTCGCCACACTGGCCTTTGGTTTCTGGATTGGCGATTATCACTTTAACACCTGGCAGCAGTTTACCGGATTCCATTAGGCACAGCGAGTGTGGGGAGCCTCGCTCGACAAGAGACACGCGATCATTGCGTAAGGCTCGAAGGTCTACGTATACCGTCGATGGTTCCGGACTTGACGCACCCTAAATATCGTTTATAATAAATTACCACAGTGTTGCCTGATTCAATGAATAAAAATAATGCAAAATAGAAGCAGTCGATTTGCGGAACAAACCTGTAAACATATGGCCGTATTGACTCTGCAACCAAACGATGTAGACACTGCACGAGGACTCAAACCGAGAGCGGAGAAAAGCTTACTGAAACTAGAGGTCAGCGCTATTCTAGGTCTTTCTTCGGCCACGACGACGCAAGTTCTCACGCAAGCGAGACTCACGCCACGTGCTTTTAAGGCATGAACCGAGGATCCCAGACCCTTTGTACAAAGCTCCATTACGCCGTAAGAGCAAAAGGTATCGCGAACCCTCGAGTGACTCACTGCCGATAGCCAAAGTGCTGGGTTTGCTTCGACCTATGAGTAAAACACATTTGATTTTCCATCGAGCTCGAAGATTCAGTCATTGAATATTCAATAACTGGAGACAAAGGCAATATAATAATGAATGGCTACTCACTTCTGAAGGAGGTATAAGAATAGAATGGTGACCGCTGTAAATACTGCTCAAACACCACAGAGCGAAACCCAATCCCGAGTAGGGATCCAAGCAAAGTGCTATATGACGAGAAGGATAGAGTTCGCAAGCAAGCTTCATCGAGCGACACAGGGAAGTCACGGCTGCATGGGACATTTTAATACCGGCTAACATGCCAGTGGTCGATACGCTAAAATCTAAATAGGCAAGCATTTCCGCGGTCGGCGCGCGGTATAAAACTGGAAGTTTCTTCTTTGGCATGTCGTCCATGTCAAGAATCGTCGGCCAGCTCTTAACTTCGACAACATTGTTGGCCTCCTACAAATACAAAATGTAATAGGTACATCGATGTCAAGGAGATAATCACTTGCGCTCGAATAGTGCGCTGACGAAGATTACCTTGGATTTGAGCAGCTTCAGAATATTTTGATTGGTCAAAATGAGCACTGATTTGCTGACGTCGGCGATCATGCGCACGGTAGGCAGTGTGGTTTGTAGGTTTTGTGGATGAGGAGGACGAATGGTGACGGGTACAGCGCCGACGTAAAGACAACCGTAGAAGGCGCAAATCAAATCGGTACCAGGTGGGAACAGCAAAGCTACGTGGTCACCGGTATTGATTCTACCCCGATCGAGTAGCAGATTGCCGATACGCTCGGCTTTCTTGTGAAGTTGCGAGCACGATAACGAGGAAGCTACTGCGCCCTTCGAGTTCAACGAGGTAAATATCACGTGGTCCGAGGTGCCTACTGCTCGCCATCGCAGGATCTCCGAGATGAACTGATACTGCAAGTTGAAATTTTGTTAAAACGAGCTTTTATCACACGACAATATTGTGAATCGAGCGTATTGAATCTACTTGAAAAGTATTAATATGGACCTGTAAATATCATGTATCAAGTTTTAAATTCTTGAAACATACCATTTCTAGGAATTAATAATAATAATAATTGTGGTGTGGTTTGTTTCCTTACCTTCTTGGCATTATCGCTATCTTCATCGAGGACACCCATGTCTCTGCCCTGAGCGGAAGCAAGTCTGTTGCCTTGGACTATGTTACCCACCATGACACTGGCCGGGCCCACATCTGCAACAGAATCCCCCGCTACACGCCCCGCGACCATGATGTTAGTAAACCAACGCAAACGCTCAAAATTCTCTTTTTTAGAAGAGCAGCTGCACTTGACTCTCCTCTGACTGAGGCCGGAGAAACCGTGGGCTTAACTTTTTTCCGAACCATCATCTTCACGACGACCATGACTTGGAACTTTTTTTTGTGCTCTTTCATGGTGACCAGCCATTGCTCGCAGGTTTTGTAATTGCGTTAATGTCGTTATGTCGAATTATGAGGTGCAATTCTGTGATCGTTTCGAACTCGTGTATTTAATTCGTGTACTTGTTGTCTTGCAGATAATTGAGAGGAGTTCACGTCGATTATTTGCGACGATTACTCTTCCAATTGATCGGTGCAACAAGGAAGTACTCAAAAAATATACCATCAGAGTGTCTCTTGAATCACACTTTGTAAAGACTCGGGGTTTATTACGAACTCAGCCAAAAGAAAGAGGCAACCGAAATATATGTAAGAAAACAAAAAGAAAACAAACAGAAATACATAGAAATTCAACAATTACCGTCTAAATTTCGAAACAATTGTGTGTGCGTGCGTGTGTGTGCGTGCGTGTCAGTGTGCCAGTGTGTGAGGGTAGGCGTAAACGAGCAAGGAAAAGGTCAATCAACAAATGAATAGAGTATAAGAGTGTAAAATTGTAATAGCTGTCGAAGTATCCAGATAATCCTGCGTCATCGCCCACGATCGCTTCTACTAGAGCCATCGTTTGGATTCGATCACCAGGGCCAAATTTTGTTTTGATTCTTCATTATCAAATTTTGTTCTACTCAAAAAATCAGCAAGTCTGCTCTCTAAGTTCCATTCAGTCTCATAACACTCAGAAAATTAAGCCTTAGTACTCAAATCTTTGATCATCGCGTAAAATTAATTGAATCCTAACATTTTCAATGATAAATCAATGTCGCAAATAAAACTATGTATGCGCGTAGGATCAAGACATCGATGATTTACCATTTTCTTAAAGTCTTATACATCGAACAGAAGAATGTTTGCGGCACATTTAAAATCAGACGAGTGCTTAATGTAGATTATTTACGTATGAAAATGGCTATGAGAAGGCGTTTCAGTGGAACGACCGATAATAATTCACTTTGATGAAACGATAGAAATCGTGAAAGCTTCCAATAGCCATGTTCATTCGTACATTTGCACTAACATTGCGTTAATTTTCAAAAGAATGGACCTATTCTTCTTCTAGTATCTAAAGTAAATGATGTGAAAAGCCTGTATAGTCGTAAGCCATTCTTTTCAAAACCACACGTAGATGAATTCAGCCGTGAGCAAATAAAGGCACTATATCACACATCTTAGCCTTCTAAAACTACGAGTTTCCAGCACTACGAATGCTTACAAATGTTAAATGCATAGAGAATACCATCAGCCGCTAACATAAAACGTTGCTAAATAATATCTAAAAAATGATAAGATTCGATCAACTTGAAACAAATGATAATCCGCTTTTAGAAATGAGATACTAGCTAAGCTAAACAACTGAAGAAGTGCTATGCGCCATTCATTCGACAATACTCATTCACTCCGATTTGAGCTTTAGCGTTGGTTGACTTACCCGAATGAATCTCACGTGGCTTTGGCAGGTTGGTAACGCAAGTATGCGGACAGAGTAACACGTTGGCCGGGTGAAGAGTACCCTCGAGAAAACGTCTCTTTGTCTCTGACAAGTGAATGCCGCCGAGTGGAGTCTTTGGGAGGTAGTTGGGCGGCACCAACGCCAGGCAGTAAATACCCACTGCATGAATCGAGTCGACTGCTTGCAATACTCGCGACATCCATTGGAAACTCTGAAAATATTTATTTAAAATTGTCGAAGATGACTTTGACTCTTTCTCTCAAAAGGCGATTGTACTTGACATTGTACATACCTCCTCTTCACTGCAATCGGGACGTTGCTCAGCAACAACGCATATTCGCTCATCTCTTAGCACCCTCACGCTGAACACCGCGATTCTTCCTCGATAGATGAACTTCATAGGCTCGACAGCTAACACCGTGGCGATGATGTCGTCTGCGTTATGCTTTCGACCGGTGACAGTCATCAGGCCATCTCGTGAACCACATACGAAAACGAGGTTGCCAGGGCCAAGGAACCCGAGTAATCCAGAACGGACGTACTCGACGTCCCCGAGAGGCTGACCTTCGGCTTGCAACGGTATTACTTTGAAGTTATTATTAGTGAGCCCTTGCAGGCCCCAATACTGCGTGGCAGTACACGAGCTGTGCACGCAGATTTCACCGACTTCGTCGGTTTTGCAGACTAGTGGTGGACCTTCCATTTTTATCACGACGACGATACCTGAGAAACAGTAACACGATTAGCCATTCGTCCCACGATTATAACGAGTTCGATAGAAAAAATGAACTTACTTCCAGGCATGACCTGCCCGCAGTCTTGCAACGTGAGCGACGTGAGTGAGTTCTCCTGATCAACTCTAACAACTCCGTAACTCAGTCCAGACATACTGAGGACGCCTCTACCAGTAGCATTGACTCCTGCTCTACCTGGCCTCCTCACAGAAACAGTAAGAGCTTCGCTCGACGAAGCGCATGGACACACAGCGTCAGGTCGCAAGCCTTTTGACTGGAAGACCGAGAGGAACTGGTCGCACGAGGACAGTGACCATGGATTTGCTCCATCAGCTACGAGTAGTAATCGCAAAGTCGACAGCGATATGTCTTTATGATCCTTCGTCGCCAGCAGACCCCAGTGCAAATCTCGAGATTTGACCACTGCTACACTGGCTCTGTGTTTGGTTATCATTTGCATCCAGCTTGCCGGGTTCACCTTCATCAAGGCGTATGGGATGAAGATGACATGCATGCCGTTGAGGATCGCTGACAATGTGCTGTGCCATAGGCCAACCTCGCGTTTGAAATCCAACACGCAAACGGCGTTCTCGCCTTCAGTGTAGCCACAGGCCTGTAGATTAATATATATATATTTTTTATTTATTTATTCAAAGTGTATCCAGCGTGTAATTTTACTACGTCATTGTTGTAATGAACATTCGATTTAAAAAAATGCCAAGTGCCAACGTCGACATTATCAAAAATTTTTGGGATGTACGCTACATCGCTCGCAAGCAATCAATTAGCTCTTTTATAAGCCTGCATACTCATACATTTCAAGAAGTATGCAATACGTTTCAAAAGTAAAATGTCGTATCCTAAAGGTTATCTCTTCCGGTAGCAACCCGTCAAGATATTTCCAAGTAGGCCACGTAGAAAACGCTGATACTGCCCACACGGAGATCGTAAAAAAAGAAAATGCACGTTACGAGTACACACCTGAGTGAGTGCTCGACAGTGGGCAAGCATAGCAGCCCGCGTGACGGTGACACCCATAACCGAGCCGTCCTTGTCGGTGGTATACTCGATGTAGGCCGGTGTGTCATCTGTAAGCCTCGATGGCGGCATCCAGTCTTTGGGTGTTTTGCCCAGATGTTCGGTTACGAACCAGTGAAGCTTTGGCCACCCCTTGAACGCAACCACCTCGCCCGCGCTTGTCTTTGGCAGATTTTTTAGGCACGCTTCGCTCGTTAGTGCCACCTGAAAATCAAACATGTGTGCTTTACTTATTCAGCTGGTATAAATGATTTATTTTTAAGCCCCTTATATTGTGGTACGTAAAACCTTATTCATATATCATTTATATTATTTATAAGTAAGACCTTATATTTATAAATAATAATGTTACCTCAGTGAAAAAATGTAAATATTGTGTATATTTTTTAATCGTTGCTGTTGTACTTTGTTTCGAAATTTTGACAAGTCGCCAAATTAATAAGACATCCGTTACACCGAAAGGAATATGCAAGTATCCGTTAAACGTGTAATCGTGACTTGGGCAAAACTGAATAACAAAGTCTCGTGGCTTTCATGCAAAAAGCGCATGTTTGCTACGATCGAGTAATCAAGAAGTGCGGCTAGTCAAGAGGATGTTTGCATGTCCTGTAATCTACCTGTATGCCGCAGCTACCGAGAAGGAAGCCGATTTGTTGGGAGCCGGCGTCTCGTCGCGTGAGCGGCACCTCGATGGGTACAGGTACGATGCCAGCCTGGAGGCAGCCGTAGAACGCGCAAATGAAGTTTATCGGGTCGTCGTTCGGGTAGACCAAAGCGATTCGATCACCAGGCTTGAGGCAACATTCCCCAACAATACGACTCAAGGCTTTGTTCAGCAGCGTGTAGGCTATCTTGTATGAGCGACTCAGCAGCTTGCCATAGGTCAGCGTCACGCACAGCTTGCCGTTCGGGTCCAGTACCGTTGCCGCTGGCGCTTTGTACGACGACGTACCGTACCTGTAATTTCACTTTGTTACATACTCACTGTTTTTTGTTTTATTTTGTTTTTCGCCATTGCGCTCTAATCTACTCCACCTGAGTTGTTCCATTCGATATATTAACAAGGATATAAAAAAAACATTGTAGATTTGAACGCATAAGCGCGATGTAGGTGCGCCGATCAATGCTATTGTTTGTATTATCTAAAAAGGCGTTTATTCGACTTGACTCGAGGTGGTGATTAGTAAAACCCGGGGTTTTCAGAAATGTTCGTACAGTGCTAAATTCGACAACGGTAATTATCAAAAATTGCCTATTTCATGAGAATATAACGATATTCATCGGAGTAAAAAAAAGATACTTGTCACCGTACTAATTTTCGATCAGATTTTCGATCGTTGCGATTAATAAACGCCTCGGAGTGAAACGACAACCATAACATTTGAAAGCGACTCGAACAAAACGATAGTGACCTTTGAATAGCAGCTTCAACGGATCTTGGCAATCCAGAAGGCACAGACAGCGATTCACCCACAGCCGGCGTCATAGTTCCACCCTCGGGTTTCGGAGCATTTGGATCTTTAGGATTCGCCGCGATTTCGAGCTCAATGTCGTCGTCTTCGTAAAATTCTGGTAGCGGCCTACGCTTTGGTCGCTTCAATGTGTTCAATAACTGCTGAATTTTAGCCGACACCTTCCATCGTCCTGCCGTGCCTGTGTTATTCTCCTCAACTACGTGATACCTGTTCACTCTATCCGCGCCTGCTCAAAGAACAAAGCATCCATATTACGCATGTATTTTCTATTAACGATCGCATTATCCGCACAGGTGAAGAGAAAAAATACAACAATATTTACCTGCCGGTCTCCTCGACTGCGTGGTAGTGTGCGTAACGTCGGGCGGTTGAACAAGATTGCAATAACCGTGCGGAGTGTACTCGGCGATATCGGTGATATCGGCTGGTGGCCTCCTAGCTGGTGGCCTTGGTGGCGGTGGCGTGTCCCTTGCCGAGCCAGTACTGCTGGTGTCGGATAACCCAGTACCAGTCGGACCACCAGCTCCAGGTGATTCTTCGGTGGCTATACTATCTTCGTCGCTGCTTGAGTCACCAGCGACATTCGTACTAATCCTCTGTTGTTGGCGATCGGGGCTACGTGCCATCACGGATGTTCGCTTCGATGGCATTGGTAACGAGGGTTTCGGTCGACTCTGCATTGCTGCCAAGGCCTGCTGCACTGCCTCCTGGCGTACCTCTGTGTTGAACAAAAAAAATTTTCTTTTTCGAATTGTTCAAGACACGTGTGTCAAATTACACGATTACTCCTTTAATATCCACACACTGGATTCTCATTCGATTCGCGAGAATCGTTAATTTTGCAGTAGTCGAAACGTTGATAAGCTCGCTCGGCGGAAGCGTCGTTCGTAATTTGAACGCTTTTATTGCAATTTTTAGTTTGTTTTATCAAATAAATTTCTTTGGTCCCCTCGTTACGATTGGAGCCCCTCGGTAGTTTCTTTTATATACCGAATTGTTTTTTGTTATTACAATTATTCGAATGAAGCTATTTAAGAATACTAAATGTGTTCTTTGCAAAAACAATGCTACTGTAATGCACAAAACAGAAATGAACAAGCGCAGTCGGCGCCCAGCATGTACACCAAGTACAAAAAATGTAAATACAATGCAATATCAATACAATACTTCGTGTATTGATACTACAAGTCATGATAATTCCTGATTTAGAGAAAAATATGTTGAAAGCTTTATTTATGAGCGTGAATACCTAGCTACGGTGTACGTCGATGTAAATCAAAATTAACACGAGGTTTGTACTGTTTCATTCGATTCGTGTGGCTGCGTGACGAAACACTGCATTTTTTATCGTTGCTGCGTTTGAATTCCAAATAAAAACAACTTGAATCTAAAGATGGCTAATTGGTAGACAACTGTTTTTGTTTTCGAATAAAGCTCACGAAAGATCTACTCGTGCGCGTTATTCAATGCAACGCTATTAATTCACCTTAGAAATACGTTGAAGCAATGACAGTTGCAAAATACGGCGCGTATTATATACCCTTCGTTATAACATTTTTGATCAATTTGCCGAGATTTTCCGCTTGTCAATATGCACGCGAATGCCAGCAAAAACGTATTAAAGACTGACCTACATATAGCCCCGCAGTATCTATTAGACCGTATAGAATTATGACACTTTTCATGCGTTTAGTTTATTGCACACGATTTTCTCGCTATACATTCAAGTCGAGAAATTGCTACCGTCTACGCAGGGAGAAAAAAGCCGTCCATAATAAAGCTGTTATGAAAGTCTTTATGTATATCTTCAAATGAATAAACAAAATAAAATCTGTAGGATTGCTGCCGTAAACGCAGCATCAACATAATTAGACAAATTACGTCGTCAAGAAGGTTACGCCAGGCAACTTTCAAAATACGCATTATTAATTTTTCAAGAAAGTAGAAATTTTTTTCGCAAATAAAATCAAGTCGCTGCGTCGACGTCGCTCCCTTCACAACGGCATCGTTAGCGTATACAAAGTGGAAAATCGACGACTAATCGTCAATAATTGTCCTTAGCAAGCTTCATGCTCGAATCAACGATAAATTTACCTTGAATTATTCAAGCGCGCCAAAGTAGTCGCTGAAGATTACCTTGTACGTGTGTTCATCGCACGTACAAGAAACAATTGCTTCGTATATATCATTGATCGATTGGAATGCGAAGCACGGAATGTTCCTGATGTCGTCTAAAAATACACAATTCGCACAGTCGAATCAAAAGAATTCTTTTGACGATCGAACACGGCGCGCAGCAAAGCATATACATCGCAAACGTATTGGCCTCTTTGGTTGGATGTATAATTGCGCGCTCTCCCTCGAGTTTATTATCAATCCTTCGAGGCGTTAACTCACGACTGCTCGCTTGCGAAATATATAACTCGCGACCTTTCTCGCGCGAGCGAGCGACTTTCGCTGCCTACGCGCGCGCGAATTTTCGTCTTTTGTCTCTCTTTCTCTCGCGGGTGCACACTGCAGCAGCAGCAACAGCAGCACATATAATACTCTCGCTTTCCGAGGAATGCCGCTCTCTCAACATTCCTTTACACGCACATGCACACGCGCCTGCCCATGCGTGTGCTTTTGATTTTTTTCTTCCAAGACTTTTTGTTCTTTTGAGACTGGTTTTCGATAGATTTAAGAGAGTTGTTCGATTTTCGACGCTCGCAAGTTATTTTAAAGAGCTTTTGACGGATTGTGTATTCGGAGAGAAGGTATTTTCCGCATGCGATTGGCTGCTATTTCGAGGAACACGTATATCTGACCTATATTTCCGCCCGATTTTTCAGGCGCAAACTGTAAGAACAGTGTACTTCAGCGACAATTGACTTGGTTGAAATTTTGCAGTGTGTCAAACGTCGATGTTAGTTGAGACTTGACGGTATACGTTGAATTTATTGACAAGTGCATTCGGATACGGTATTAGGTACGTACGTAACGCCAATTGACGCACATGGATATTTATTATACAATAGGCATTCTATAAATACTTTCTCGATAGACGTCCATTATATTAATGGATATAAATTACCCTACAATTATCGGATACTTGGTGGCTTGAGTAAGAAATCAGATCTGTGCAGGATTCTTTGACTAATCGCGTAATCACCGAGAAAGCATAAATTACACGTATCAGAGCCAACAGCTTGTAATCGTACGGGTCCACTTTTGTTTTTTTCCTTTTGTCCGGCGTGCGCGTACGAAAAAAGAATCCTGATAAATCAATCATCCTCAACTAAGTATAATTTCACGTTGGATAATTCAAGGCGACAAATTGAGCCCGGAGATGCTTCAAGAGGGCGCACACGTCAACGCTATGCGAAGAATGATAATCGTTGTTTCATTGCAACTACGCAATATCGAATAAAAGTTGTTAGTACGTGAAAATTTATATACTGCTTATCTATACAGCCTCGGTATACGTACAATCATACATTCTTCCGCGGACGATTATCAATTGGCACAGATATATCGATCACTTTGGGAATGTTGACGTACCCCCTCCCTCCACCCCACCCGCCTATCGCGACGAGGAACCGACGACGCATTGTCCGGTTAAACGAAGTATACGTATACGAGCTTAAAAGGTAAATCAGTTGCACCGAAAAAAAGAAGAGAGGGAGAGAACACAGTCGTACGCGGATGCGTCGGACGCACAGGTGAAAGTTGCGCAAAGTTCAATTAGCGCACGACGCGACGGATGAATTTACCTGTGTAATTGCGCCCCGTAAAGGCCTTGTTGTTATGGCGCGCGCTTTTGCAATGACGCTTCTCTTTTTGGCCAGATCCGTTGGACTTTGTATGTCAGTGACGACGTTCACGCATGTGTGTGTTGGTTGGAGGTTTACGTAATCATCAGTATGTATGACTCCTCGACAAGTTTTATTTATTACGCCTATATTGCTGCTCTTTCTCTCGGGAGCGAGCGAACGGAAAAATCAGTTTGTTATAAAGTTTCGCGGCTATACGTCATTCTCAAGGGTGGTTGGCCAAATATGAAAAAGGAAAGAAGTAGTCCGCCGATAGTTTTACGAAAGTTTTCAAAGCGCTTGGTAAATCTTTACCGCGCTGCGTGAAACACGTTGAAACGTAGTTTTTTCGATATATAACACTCGCACACTGACAAAAGCTCACAAAATTTTACGTCCATTACAACACACCTGATTCAAAACAGCGATAAATAGGTATACGTGTATCAACCATTAAGTTACTTTTAGCATTCACATGGAGTACAAGGCATGAGAGAATGTAGTCACATAGAGATGCACATAGAATACAGATATTATATTTATATATATCAGACGCAAACTCGCACACACACAAAAGCAATTGACGGACAAAAAATAAAATAAAATAAACGAAAATCTCAAGCGAGATAAGAAAAAGAAGGAGGCGCTCTCTCGTCGCGGAAGGTCATAAAAAATACGCTGCGAGGGAAGAAACCACAAAGGTATATATAACGAGACGTGTCGGTCGTGTTCCTTGTGTTTCTCGGTGTATGTGTGTCTGTGTATGTGTGCTGTGTACTCACCGGAATGATAGCGACTCTCATTGCGCGTGAGCCTGCGGTTGCCGCGTCTCTTGGCTGCCGAATTTGTGTTGCCAACTGCGTGCAGGTTGCCGCTATGGTTGATATTGTTGTTGTTGCTACTGCTGATGCAGCCAGTCGAGACGGCTGGAGGAGAATTGACCAGCCCACTAGGCAAAGGCCGAACCCCTAAAGGCCATGCAACAACAACCACATTTATCTCCTTTTTTACCGCCTAATTATTTTGATCCCTTAATCTACTTTACTATTTTTTCTCTTTGGATTTCTCGCAATTGAGATTGAGATTTTTTTTTCGGCGTTCTCAAGAAACACCCACCAACGATTCTTTCTTTAAACAATCGACGTTACTTTTACTATGCGGAATATCAAGCAAATTTGGCAAAACTTTACTATTTCGTTGATCGTGGTTCACTGTATCCTCGTATGCACTTGTTAATTCGTTTTAAAATATGCATAATATTACAAAATCACTATAGGAATCAAAACTTAAATCAATAATTTCGTTTAATCCCAATAATGAATTGTTGTTACCGAAAAAGAAAATGTCACTAACAAAATCGATATGCTAATAATCGAGTAATGAGCGCTTCTTAAAAAACGAAGATAACTCAGTAAAATAAATAATATAAACGATACAAACAAATGTATAAATAAATAAGTTAGTGAAAGTAGCTAGTAGGAAGAAAGAAAGAAGATGGAAAAGTACAACTCATTTGCAGAAAGAAGAAAAATAGATAAAGGAAAGCCAAAAAAGAGAAGAAAAGAATCGAAAGACACGTTTACACCCACTGCCAAGGTGTACGAGAAAGCCTGCAAGGCGATAGCGAGAGAGAGAGAGAGAGAGAGAGAGAGAGAAAGGGAAGCCGCGCAGGATGAAATAAGTATAAAGCGCAACGCAAAAGCAAACAGAAACAAAGGGATGCGCGCACACAAGAGCGGCATCCTCATCTCGTGGCGTAAAAGAACGCAGAGATATGACTCTTTCCTTCATTGCCATTTCTTTCCTTTCTTTTCTTTCCACTCCGTTTTCCCCTTCGCGAGCGAGCGTCGTCCAAGTTACAGCGTATGAGTGGCGCGCCATGTATGACTCGCACCTATGGGGCCGGGAGGGGAGGGCGACTATATAACTTTCACGGTGAACGTCCGCTTTATATGGTGCTTTCGTATGTATAATATGCTAATCGAGGCACGATTTTCTGGGCCTAAATGACTCGAATCGGCTGATGGGCTCACAACGAATAATCGTTCGTCGTCGCAAGTTGCGCAATCACTCGAACGAGAAATCGTGCTTCAATTAGACGTTTGTTTGTTTATTACAACATTAATTGATCGCACAAAAGTGTCGTGTGTGTCTCGTCTAATGGACTTGAATTGATCTGTTTTTCTATAAATACGAACTAATTATAATTTAAACCAACGACTAATAATAACGAGTACAAACCAACGTACAACATATATGTAGGATTGTTTAATTATACATCTACACGAAGCTCAATCACATACAAATTAAAGGAATTAACTAAGCCGCTAACACGGCAACGTAAAACCACATGCGACACGCGAATGCAAACCACTCGGTCAAATTTTGCCATTAGCATGATTAATGAATCAAATCATACATTGCATGTCGATACACGAAAATATACATGTAAAGCAAACTCCGAGCGAGTTTAATCAACGACAGAAAAATTACGGCTACAACAAAACTTAACAGCCCATTGGACGTTTGCTGGCTACCTGAATGATAGCGTTTCTCGGAGTGGGTGACTCGTCGTTGAGTGCGTCGAGCCCTTGGTTGAGGTCTTCCGCCAATGCCGCCACCGCCACCACCTCCACTGCCACCGCTTCCACTGCCAAAACTCGTCTTCTCCAGACCGCCACCAGTGCTTCCGTTATTACCGCTTCCTAAATCCCCAAGTATATATACATACAATACAGATATTCATGACGAGATTATCTTTTTTTTGTTTGCTGTATAAAAAAAGGTTTCGCTTCGAGAACTTTCTCTCGAGAACGAACAAGAAATGACACTTGACGTCGATCAATCAAAGAAATTTGCTGAGTCGAAAATTCGACGTTGGCACGGATAGAAAAAAAAGTGGTACAGACTTCCATTTATTCAAGCGAAAAGACAATGTTGTGACAAGACAACTTTCTTTCGTTAAAAGGCAATCGGCGCGGTAACTCGATTAACATATATACCAATCGGAGAAAAATGACAAGCATCGTAGAAATCACTGCCTACAAAAAGTTCCATTTGACTGACATGTGCGTTCCGTACGCTTATCGCGCTACATGTAACAAAAACTAAAGTTGTACGTAAAAATTTACCAAAGCACGTATGCTCAGGCAAGTTCCCAGGACATCTAGATTCTATTAGGTTTTAGAACTACGATGAAACGTTTAGATTAGAAAGTGCCGAGTGTCGTAGTCGTCCTTACTTTGAGAATCCACGAGGAACATGATAACGAGATAACACATCGACATTCTATTCGTTGAACGAAACGGCGTTGTGTTGTGGAAAAACTGTACATTTTCGTGGTTAGCTCACAAACAACCAAAGAAAATATAAAATATATAGCAAACGAATGTAATGCATTCGCCAGAATATCAATCCAACGAAAGTAAGTAGCTTTGACAACTCGGTAATATACTCGATAAAGTGCTTATAATCAACTTTTCGCGAGAAAGTGCGTGACACAATTTACAAACTGCGTTATCAATGCTTACAAGGGATATCCAAGCAATTCCAACGTGATATTTCTTGGCTTTACTCTGCGCTTATAGAATAGATAGGTTATCTGAACGGGCGAGATACTTCGAGCGAAAAGAGTCTGGTCGAAGAACGTAGTCATTTCGGTGTTCGCTTTCCTATTGCGTTTGATATATACTGTCGTATATACGTACATACAACTCAACAAACTTAATATGCACTGAGTTTAACGTCTCGATCGCCTTACTTATTTGAACCTTCGCTCGATATCTCTTTTCATTTAACGTTCTTTCTCGCGATGGAAAAAGGTCATTACGTAAGTTTATCGTGTCAATGTCAGATCTTGGAAAACAATAAATAATACATCGCTAAATACGCTCTTCTCCTCCAACTGTAACTTCAGTTCGTGATATTTTCACAAATCAATTTAACGACTCTGCCAAACATTAGCGGGTAATATGCCAATGTTACAAATCACACGAGAGAATACTCAACTAAACCCCGTTAAGCAGACTGCTTTGAAGGCGTCGACAGTTTCTTTATTGCCGCGCAAAAAAATAATAACGCACCATAGACTGTATGAAAAAATAGTTTGTCGTCATCGTTATAGTACTTCTTACGTAATATTGTTATGTTAAGCAACAGGAGGCGAGACACTGTAGAGGTATAGTATATAACTAGAGTCTAAAGTACACATACGCAAATGCAGCGGAAGAACAACGATTGCGATTCGTGCGTCAGATCACGTAAGCATTAAAACATTAGTCGTTATTCGCATAAAGCATTCGTTTATTTTATAAGTGATCGCGTACGCATATACCTCCCCCCAGTGAAGTAACCCCTGCTCAAGGCTATTATATAATACGCAAGCAGTACAAAGCAGTCGAGGTAAAGACGATAAATTTGGGTCGATCTCTGGTTCATGGCGTTGATAGACGAGTTGTTATTCATACTGAAAAAGCACGACCACTCGCATCGATTGAGTTATTGGGTTGGCTGATGAGTATCGAAGTGCTTTCTAAAATTGTCAACATTCGCACACAACCATTCGCATACAAGTCTCTATAACACCAGTTTAGCGTACGACTTGACCAAACAAATCACGAGTATGTATATATATATATATCGGTTCCGTCATAACGACACTTTTGAAAAAAAAACAGAACTTTGCCAGTAGAAAAGAAAAAGCCAAGGAAGCCGGAAGATGTGGCCTTGCTTATTTTCTTTCACGGCGGTTACCGCAAGAAGATTGCCAATAAGCCGCGATGGTATTCCATCTGACGAGATTTCTTGCTCATAACGTCAATTATAAACTACAATAATACGGTGGAAATCGATGAAAACGTTTGCATAACCTTGACTGTCACAGGTAAAAATTGTACGTGTGTATTTATTCGTCGGAGTAGATATAGGCTTTTCCCCGCACAGAGTGAAAGGTATATGGGAAGAGCAGCATCAGCAGCAGCATAGTAGAGAGAAAGAGAGAGAGAGAGAGAGAGAGAGAGAGCGCGCGGCCGCGAAAAATCGAGTTGGTTGGGTGCATCGCGCCTCGGGATCGGCTTATGTAAAAGGCTCTTCCGCGTGTCTAGGTGCAGTTAGCCGCCGCCAGCGTATTATAGAACTCTTGACTATATATATATATATATATATACACGTGACACGTATGCCTTTGCTGCTGCTTTGTGACTCTGTATCTGTATAGATACACCAAACGGAATCCCGATTGCGTGTTTTTCTAAAGAGAACGAATATTCCAATTGATTGCTTATGTGCTTTTCGAAACTTTTTTTATTCGCGTTCAATATCGGCATTAGTTACCTTAACAAGTTGCACGGCGCGGATACCAATCGTTTAGTTTCTTTCACGAAGGCGTTCGTGTGATTTGTTTGCAATTTGTTAAGAAATCGGGTTGTTGAAATATGTCAAACCGTTGTATTTTAGTTTAACATACGCACAACCAAGTGACATCGTAACATTTATCAAAGAAATGTACAATCATCGAGATTGTAGTTGCTGAATATTCGTACAATACGATGTATGTTATAAAATTTCAAAATAGCAGACTTTCGACAATCTTCAATAGCCGTTATCGCAAATCAATCGTTCGGATAACTACAATTTAATAGACTTGATATTCCGATATCATTCACAGAACTACGGATATTTTTCACTTTCTACATACATATCTTACCAGAATGGTCTGTAGCATCATATGTTACGATACGACGAAAGTTCGATCGTGTCAATATATCAATTAATCCGAATAGCATCGTCGATCGGATGAAAATTGAAACTTTCCGCTATGGAATAAACAGTTGGAATTCCTTTTTTTGTTTAATAAGAAGAGTCGACATTCGAAATAGTGACTGGTACTAGATTCCTCTCTTTGACAAATAGCTCATCAGGACACAATCGGATTCTAACGAACAATGGCGATCGATAGGACGATCTCACTCTTTCTCTCTCTTTCATTAAGCACTCAAATTTAAAATGCCATCATTCGATTACACTCTGCAAGTTGTGATTCACGCGTATTATATGATGTAACGTAAAAGGGTCATTCGATCGCATGCTGCTACAATAAAATTGCCTCTCATTGGTTGACAATAACATTCATTCGCTTGAACTTTTTAAAGCAATTTTGCCTTTAGTTTTTTTATTATTTGACTGCAAGTATCCGTTGAGGAAGCTCGCGTGGCTTGAAATCGAATTAATACCGAATCGCGTAATTACGGCATTGAAATCAATCTAGACCGAACATTTGTATTCTTTTCCAAAAGAGGGACTTTCATAGAACCGTAGACATGTTGCATAACCGTTTCTCAATGGAAAGAAGACGTTTTGACTCGTAACGCCAAGGTTTCAAGCTTGTAACTGACCGTAAAAACCTAATTATATACCTTAATCCGTCGAAGACGCATTACATACGGTTGTACAAAAACGAACGTTTGCCTTTTAAAGCAAATATAAAATCCGCAAAAGGCTACATACAGTCACGGTTTTTAAAGCGACGAAAAGCGACGAAAAGCGACGATCTTTCGCTATTGTCGTTGTACGAATAGGCTGGATTGAGACGTTTATAATCTCCATTTGCATATTTCTCACTTGATTAAAACACTCAAACGTGGAGTTTTATCCGCGTCCCACGCGAAAGTTAACGACATGCCGATAAAACGAAATAAATCCGGTTTTCAAGCCGAAGAAACATACGCAAGCAAATAAAAAGAGAGACAGGGAGAAAGAAAGAGAGATAAAGGAACGGCTTTGCATTCGTTATAACTCTCGATTGACGCGCGCGAAGGTCCAATTTTCAATGTACATACCCTTTCTTAACGAGCTTCAATTTTCGTGCTTAGCATATACACTCGTACGTCCGTTTGTTTGATTGATACCTGCCTGTTTATGGTAATTTTCGTAAGATAGCGAGTTTTTCTTCGTTACGTAAGGTTTAATAGGCTTTTATATACTAAAATCGAACGAATACTGTTTTGCATAGTTAAGCGTTGTGTTCGTGGAAATGTTGGATCCTCTTTTTAATTGGGCATTTACGCGCGAGAGCAATAGTTTGTAATTATTTCGTTATCGTTTGCCGGTCGAACGAAAAAGGAGGGCCCATTCGTTGCAGGAGAACTCGCGTTTTTAAAAGATAACCTTTTACGATGGAATTTCAAGGGAGGCCATTTACTTTATTATAGGTTCGCGCGTGCGTCGCCTTATCTTAAAGACTATTTTTTTTCTTATAACGATAAACGAATACGTTCGTTAATCGTACCTTATTTATCGTTATTCGCTACTTGGCTCGTGCATCAATTATTTCGATGATCATCACGGGAAATAGACAATTGTTTGAAAATGAGTTTTTACTTTTCCATCCAACGTTCGTTCGAACGCACTTTGTCGTGTATAGACTCGAATGTATTAGAATTTGTCCTTTTTCTCTTTCCGACAGCAACGACGACAACGCACTTTCCCCAGACGGCAAACTTTCAAAACGGCAATTACAACCCCGCGCGTGTAATTTCTCTCCCTGTTTCTAATTTGTAAAACTGTGCCACGTGAGAAATCGCGAGCATTTTGCAAATTGCCTAGAGCTAAAAAAAGAAGTTACAGCGGAATACACGTATACACACGTCAATCGTCAATGTCCTATACTGTTAACGTCGAGTTATAAAACATACAAGCACGCAACGCCATACAGGTGTGACGACGAGCAGTTTTCTTTCCTCGGCACAGCAGATGTCTCATTCGGCGACCATTTTCAACCCGTACTGCTACGCGTGTTGTCACATTTATTAAGCCGACGATGACTTTGGTGCGCATGCCACGGATGAACGATCGGCCGTGAACAGTCGTGTATATTTTTACCGTTCGAACGAGCATTTTTTGTAGTTTTTTGTTTGCATTTACACAAGTCAAGTTGACGTTTCGAACCCTTACCGTATGATTCTGACGAGATTGTCAAGCATAAAAACAAACAATGGAGGAGTTGATTTGACGCAATGACTTCTAAAGTGAAAATTGCATGTTTGGGTTTGTGTGCAAAGTACGTAACTACTGAGGAGTGGAGGAAAAGCTGTGATCCTCATTGAAATGTTTTCGATGGTATTCGATGAGACGCGTAACGAATGGTGCAATATATTTTACATTGTGTGCGTGCACACGGTGAAGACGCTTCTTTTCACTCGCGAAAACCATACGTGCAATAACACTTTACGAGTACACCGATGATAATTAACCACTCACTTCAATTGTGTTTCCTTTTCTTCTTTCTTTTAATTATTTACAATACATTTTAAACGAGCAGTTTCACTTTGTATTTATACGTCACGCGTGCGCGTAGGAACTTATACGTTACGAAAGCTGCAGATGTGTTGTTGTTGCTGCTGTTGTTGTTTTTTTCGCGAGCATTATAAAGTCGTGAGAATCGTAGTGAAGGTTCTTTAAACGTCGAGTCGTGAATTAGGCCTGTTTTTCCCCTGTTGTAATTATCAACGCTAAACTTCACGTAATGCATTGCTGTAAAAATTTTTATTCTCCTTCCTTATTCGCGTTATACTCCCTTCCTCGTGCAGCGACAAAATGTACATCGTTCGAGTTCAATTACAACAAATAAAAAGAAAATTAACTTTATCGTCAAGATGTGCTTACACGAATTTGACGTTGTATCATAAAAATTTTCCGGTGGTACGCGGATGTATCTCGCGTTGTAGTCCACGTATTTACAAGTAACAACGATCAGAAAAAAAATGATAACACCCAAGACATTGTTCCGGATACCCAGCGTCAAGCTCATTTCAGTTGCGTATATAAGTTCGGAGCAACGGGCGTACACTTTCACGCACATTGCTATGAAGAAAAGAGCGATTAATCAGTGAAACTTTCGCGAAGCGAACATTTTGCACTTCTCGTTACCGAAAGAAAGAGAGGGGGATGAGAGAGAGAGAGAGAGAGAGACAGATCATTGTCTCTATCCTTCTCCTTCTTCTGCACCTTCATTGCGCGCTGTACTCATATCAAAAAGTTCGCCGAGGCACGACAACAATTTTTTACGAAACGAGTTTCGCATTCTAATGACGGCGCGTTTCTTTTGCTGCAGCTGCTGCTGCTCATCGATTGCGACACGCGTGCGAGAGGGATGTAGGCGTATAGTGTGGAAAAAATAAACGCGTATTGTCGCGAGACAGTACGTTCTATGTTGAAAAACGAAAGAATCTTGTCTCGCTCTCACTCTTTATCTCTTTGTTGAGGTGTCGGTTTTTCTCACGGATACCTTTCTTTATATTAACGCCACTATTGTATGAATTTTTTAAATAAGAATATTCGTTAAATGTTAGTACCGTTCGTTTTCTCATTACGTTGGCTGGTTGCTCGAGTGAAGAAAATTAGAATTGAATAAGTAACAACTCGAGTCCAAGTGTACAACAATTTAATCTGTAATACACCGTGATTTCGCAAACAACGACGAGGCAGAATGAAAAATGTAAAGAAGATTGCACGAACGCGCGAAAATTAATATGTACTCATACTTTGGTTTTCCAACACGCGCCAAGTGTTAACATATAAATTGCCAGTTAAAGACATAAGCTTCACGCCTATGTGCACGTAACGGAAGGCGAATATTTTCACAGTTCCACGAGCAACAAACCACAGCTCGAACTTACAATATATCGTCTATACTCGTTCGCATCAATTCTTTTTATTCAATTTGTTAGACAAATCAATAGAACAAACGTCTTTCCTTCAGACTAAAAATACCGATGATAAACGATCGCTTGGATAGGTGGTACTTTGTCTCGTTTAATTGTGTTTCGCGACGCCTGCGAAATAGTTACACCAAGGACATCGAGCATTATGTAAAAAGTGCATATGGATTTGTCTGCATAAATCTTTCAATTAACACGATTGCTCTTAATACGTTACTAGTTATATATATATACATGTATATTTCTCTCTCCAGATTCTACGTCATTTTCTTGTACGTTGTTACATTTGCTAAACGTTAACGAGATTTTCAATTACCACTCATTTAAATTGCTGACTGTTTATTTTTAGTCGAATAGAGTACGTCGTGTAGAGTTTTAAAAATAAAAGCAATTATTTACAATTTCAAACGATTGTTATGTTTTGCAAGTTAAAATTATACTTGTACACGTAATGTATATGAATATATTATTCGTTTTCTAGTAAGTGTTTAATTAAATACTGCTTTATTGATCATTTTAGTTAACTATTGATTCTTCATACTTGAAATCCAAATCGGTTTATCGAAACTTATATTTTCATGAATGTAAGCTCGACTACTTTCGCAAATGCAGAAAATTGGATTCGTTGCCCACTCGACAACGTTTCTTTTCTCGTTTCTTTAGTTTCCAAAAATGCAATCGTAATGCAGTCGAATTTCAGTGAAGAATTAAAAAGACTGCGGCATAAACGTGACAAACAAGCCACGCGTAAAAGAGAGGAAAAAAACAGCTCGACTCGGCAAACTAGGCTCGCGCCATATAGCAGCACATTCTTAGGCGCTCGTCGCGGTATTATATTATGCATTGCAGCGCAAGAGGCTACCGTAATAAGCTATGGATTGTTTTTCTCCTCTTTTTTTCATTCATTCAGAACGCAATTGCGAAAGAAACTTTTTTCTCAGAAGGGTAATTGATATATGTAAATATCAAGCTTCTTAGTCACACCGTTGACGCGATTTATCATAGATTAAGGAGACAATGCTGTTTTAATCGTGCGATGCGTAAGTCAAGGTTTCACATCGGTTTTCCGCGAAAATCAGTGTGGAACGAAAGAGATTACTATAACGGCTTTGCGTACACATCGATCGAAGCAACATGACTTTAAACGCACGTCGTCTCTTTTTGCACGAGATAGAAGTACACGCTTTCAATATTTGTCCTGATTTATACATATCGGTGAATTTATCGAGAACCAGTTTAGCCATGTAGCATCAATTAGCGCGGCATTTGAAAGTAGTTCACGCCTCGGTTGCTCCGGGTCCTCTATGCACTCGCACGTATATACGCACGCGGACACACGCACACCCAAAGGGAGAAAAGAGAAGACGATATCAAATGAGTGAGTGAGTGAGTGAGAGAGAGAGAGACGTACAAACAACAAGCCATGAACCCAGAGAATATATGACGTGAAGGGAGGAAAAACACAGAGAAACGAGAGAAAAAGAGACACGTTTATGAAAAAACGAGCAGAAAAGCACAACTTACCGAGCTGTTTCGACGCATACTGTTGAAGCAGTCGCGTACGTTTCTTCTCGTAGCCTTTTTGCGTGATATCCCCTGCAAAAGATGAAAAATAAAGACGTGCGTTAGAATGTTTGTTTTACTTTTCAACAAAATAAATGCGCGTGCACTTGGCGACACGAGTGATGTTTTTGCGAGTAAAAAATGTGTTGCGTATACTTTCACGTGAATATGTATATGTATGCAAGCGTGGTATATTATTTCATTCCATACTTGAGTGGGCTCCCAAGTTGAAAAAAAAGTAGAAAGGCAATTTTCTCGCAATAGCACTTTCTCGTATTAAGGATTTGAACACACACTCGCACACGCTACAATCTGTCGTATTTAAGCTCTAATGAAGCTGGAAATTATCGGATTATGCGTACTTTTGCAAGAGGATTTTCTCGTACGATTTCTAACAAAAGATGAGGCAAGGGATGAGACGCCGTATAAAAGTTTGGTGGCCATTTAATAATTCAACCGACCGCGAGAATGACTGTCAAAACCCTTGGCCGATGTATAGTTCGATATTATTACCGTTCAAGTATGCATTGAACGGTTATTGTAAAGTGGACGCGACAATTGTTCGTTGTCCGTCCGTCGTTTCGACGAAGAAAGACAAGGGCAACCTATACACCGCGGGTTTTATCGCGCATGATGCGCGCTCGGTATACGCGTAACGGTTTCGTTGCGAATACGCGCGTTTCTTCAACGAGGTAGCGGCGTCAGCGATATCTGAAGTCTGATTGTTCGGATTTTCTTCCGTACGCGAACGTCTGTACGTACAGGAAATTCCGGACACGCGTATTACGAGTACGAGAGATGGGATAGACGTGACCGAAGCATCGGAGTTTCTTAAGAATAGATTCGCGCTCATTTGTATTTTACGGATAGATTGTAACTTGCGAACGTTCGGTTGAAGAGACTAAGTACACGGCAAAAGTCACGTGGATTAACGCCACTAAACCATTAATACTAATCCATTAAAACTGACGAATACTAAATTTACGACGATTCTACAACGACCCAGTTTGTGTTTGAATTGCGATCGACCGATGAGGTCACCTATATATCGTAATTGATAAGCGTGTTTTCTCGTATAAAATATACGAAGAGTGAGCGACGATATGCCTTTTCCGGGTATTACCGGACACTCGTCGTCGTATCCTCCTTTTCTAAATATAATAACCCATACAACTATTGCAGCGATATTAAACGGCGTGCTTCTTTTTGAATGCAACCTCAGCGTTTTCCGTACTCGTACGCAACATCATGCACTTACTATTTTACATCCAACTGCATAGAGCTAGGCTCGGTTGAAAGCTCTCCTCAGCGCGGACATTGATCTGGATGTTACTTTATTAACGACGTTATGCGCGCACAAAGCGTGCATCGTGCGCGTTTATCGTTTGAATATCTTGCAAAAGAAACAAAATTCGTGATGCGCGCTATATAACTCTGCGCTGCGAGATTGAGATGCATCGAAAAGGGAGGGAGGGAGAGAATTGTTCCGCTGAAGCTGCTGTTGCCTTTTGATTGCTTTGCTTGGCTTCTCTCTCACACGCTTGTGTGTATATATTTTTGATGAATAATGTTGCGTGATTACGTTTCACGATGTTCCCGTTCGCTTTGTAGCGAATAATAGAAATTTGCGTGCGATAAGCTCGATGATTTCAAAAAGACGCGAAAGGGTTCATCAATAATGCATAACATTTGATCGTTGTGCTTTTATTTTGTAAAACTTTAAAAGCAATTTAACGAACGGTTAATAAAATAAAAATATAGCAAGCAAGTTCCGGTTGCGTGAATACTATAAGGCGAATCTAATGCAATTACGTAACGTTATTTTTGTTCGTCTTTTTACATTGTACAGCGAAAGAAGTTCAATCGTTTACACCAGGGAGAATAATAACTCGGCTCGGCGGTGTATTTCGTACGTAACTCGATAAGAGTGCGAATTAATTAAATAATACTGTTAAGCAATAGAGTTAATGCAATTATTCCGTAATAACGGAGCGAAATTATTATACGACGAGCGTCTTGATAAAACAACCACGATATGGTTAATATTTAATAAAGAGCAACAACGAGTATACATACGCGTAATACTTCAAAGCGTGTGCACACTCTGTATAATATGGTTCTCCCCTTCCCCAGCCGGCCGCTCCATCGCGGCATCTTGCATAATTTGACTTTGAAATCAATACGGAAATCCTGCTTATCATTACAAACGCAAGAGGCATTTGATGCAATTTATACATATATACACGTGCGCAAACATTCGTCGTCGCGGCAGTTATTTACTCGTATATATATGGCACTTTCCGTTTCATTGGATTCACACGCGTGCGCGCGCGCAATAAAACGTGGCTTCAAGCAATACTCACGCGATTTCCGCGTCCCTATAATATATATATATATACGTTAGATAGCGGAACTTTCGAAAAAACACATCTCTCGTGCCGTCACGCGTTGTGACTGGAAATCGCGGAAGAAGAAAAAATTAAAAACAAATCTCGAGCACGCAACCTTTTTCGCGAACAATTTCACTACGCGCGGAGATTCTTTTTCCTTTTTTTGCGCAAACTCTTTGGTAATGTTATACTAATGAGATGCGCGCACGTCGTTGCAAATTAAGACTTAGTTGTACGTAAAGTACACCTTCTACTTCTTCGACGCGTGCAAGAGCAAGAGCTGAGGGTTATGATTAAGGTACGCTTGAGAATATGATTGTTCTTCCGTACGAGAGAGGGAGAGAGGGAGAGAGAAAGAAGATGCTTTGACCGGATTTTCATGCCGACGCTCTTTTGTCTAAGTTGATGTAACTTTTCAAAACAATGCCTATATGCACACGTAACATTCGAGTTGATGTAATCCATTTTACTCGCGGGCAATTTTTGTCAATGCTCAGTTCTCTAATTATAACGCGATTGACGTAAATTTTCTAAGACAATCACCGTTATCGATTTCCACCAAATACAGATGGTCGTTTATATCAACAAACCACGTGTCTCGATTAACACGTTAAAATCTACTTTCGTCGCGGAGCATTCCACGATAATCAATCAATCATCGCACTGAATCACGAAACAATCGGAAAGAAATCACCAAGATATATACGTGATGAAAAGCCCGTTGTATACGAAGGATTTCATCAACGATAGTTATCCCCGTGGCAAACAAGCATACACGCATACACACAGACACACGCGACGTCGAACTCCTTTTAATTTTTCCGATAACCACAGTCCGCGCGCGCGCGCGCGCGCGAGAGAGAGAGAGAGAGAGAGAGAGAGTTGCAATCCGAGTTGCGATTAATAGGCTTGGCGGTGCTTTCTAATGGGCCGCCGTTGCAGCCGCCGCCTCACACGACTTACTGGTAGGTCTCCTTCGCAGGGAGGATCGTCGACGCGCGAGGTAAACCGGTTGCCTGTTGACCGATGCTGCAGCCACTGCCGCGGCCGCCGTTGCCGCACTAGCGTTGTTCTTCAGCTGGGACTTTCGCCTCAACGGCCGTCTACGCGGTTCGGGCTTTTTGTTCGGTTTACCACCCAACACCAACACCACTGTCTTCTTCTTCTTCTTCTTTTCGTCCTGTGGCTCGACAACTAACAATACACGACGTTGCTCGTTGTTGTCGGTACTCTCGCTCGACGACGACGACGAAGTGCAAGCTACTGCTGCAGCTGCAGCACCGGCGACGAAACCAAGAAACTGACTACTCGCAAAGTAATTGCGCTCGAGAGGTTTGACCGACCGTGACTTGACACCGCGATATTCTTCGTAAAATATTTTGTCCTCGTTGAAATCACTGATTTTAGGTTTCAACGAGGAGCAACTGGCAAGGGTCGAGATGAGAGACGAAGAGTCGAGCGTAGTCGAGCCTCCGGAATCCGAAGCATCTTTCTTCGTGGCGGTCACAGTAGTCTCGGGCTTCGATTCATCGAAATCACCGGACAACAGTAATTTCTTATCGTCAAACTCGTCGCTATTACTTCCGTGCTCGTCGTTGTTCTCCGCTACGTCGTTTTCCTGTGGCAGGTATCTGACTTCTCTCCAGACTCGGCCTCGCTGACGATTGGAACGTCTTCTTTCGGGTGGCACGAACCACACTGGACTGGCAGGTACGCCGTTAGCACCGTTTGCTTTGTCCGTCGCTGTCGCTGTCGTGGTCGTGATCGTGGTCGATGTCGTTGTGATCTTTCGTCTTCGCGAGCCGTAAACCACTGGTCGTCTTCTCGCGCTGCTACCAGCGGCGCTACGTCTCGATCTTCTGGTCGAATTATTGATCGCAACCGTGGTGGCTGCAGCGGCGGTTCTTTCGAAATAACCCTCGGCACTGACACTCGGTGCTGGTTTTACGAGTTTTCGTCGACGAAACAGTCCGTTCTTTTTTATGTCTGTGGTCAGTCTCGAGATCGACAGCGACAAACTGAAGCCCGAAGCTCTCGTCGATGACGTGTCCGTTTTACCAACGATCGACGTTTTTTCCGGCTCTGATAGCGCCACTTTCGCAACGACGATCCGTTTGTCATCGAACACCGGCACGGGCGGCGGTGGCGACAGTGGTGTTGCTGGCTCATCGTTGCTAATGTTCACCGTTGTCACGCAATTACATTCCTTCGCGATGATACCAACGAGTTCATCGGTTTTCCTAGATCTTGGCAATTGTGGTGACTTGTCGAGTTTGATCAACACCGACGACACTTTTCTCTCGTCGTTGTTGATCTTCCTTGGTAGAGCATAATTGCGCTTGGAAAACACTCGAGAATCGTACAAGTACGAGTCGGCTTTGCCCGACGAATCGACTTCGCTCAACCACTGTCCGTAAACAATAGTATCCTCCTCGATAATTGGCCTTTTCTTCTCTTCGTCGTTGGTCAACACTTGCACTATCGTCGGTCCTACACTCACCACCGAGGAAGCGTCCACTGATTGATTATCATTGCTCGTTGGCTTTTGTTGAGACGACGACGAACTGGACGACAATCTCGTACGTCTTTTGGCGCGATCTAGGTAACTCTTACGTATCGATATACGCTTGAAGGACTCGCTACGTTCGAAGGATGGTTCGGGCTCGCGGTCTTTTCGACGGCCGACCAATCGACGTAGATTCTCGAACGACAGCGTCCTCATGATGGTTCATAGCAAAACTCGAAGAAAAGATTTAAAGAGAGAGAGAGAGACGGAGACACACACACACAGCAGCGCTGCGCGCCGCGCGGCACTCGACTGCTGCTAAAAGGTGAGCGTTTTTCAGAGAGCCTCGCGCGTCGCGGAGAGCAAGCAGCAGGAGGAGGAGGAGGTACAGGAGTAGTGGTAGTGGTGGTGGTATGCCGTCCCGTCCGTCCACTCTCGCGCTCGACTGCAGCTTTTATATGTATGTATATATATCTATATACTCTCTCGCGAGTAAAACCAAGGATGCTGTGTGTGTGTATGTGTGTGTGTGTAAGAGAGAAAGACTATCGTTGATGTCCTCTCTCTCTCTTTCTTTCTCTCGTTGCGCTTTGCTCTAAAGCTAAGAGGATCGTTGATCTCTTGAGGCCAACCAAATGCGACTTTTGTTTGTTTTTTTTCACGTCATCAATCGAGAGCTGTGAAACACATCGATCACACTATTTTGAATTGACTATATCAATGCAAGACTACCTTTCTTTTCAAATTCAATCACAGCCGTATACGTATATATATGACGAAAATACAACCAAGGAAAGGAACCAGTGAAGTATCAATCGATATTATTTACGATATATATAATCGCCCAAAGCAAACGTACCCACACGCGCGCATGCACGTCTTTTCTCCCACGAAATTCCTCACAGTTATAGATAAAAAAAACCTTACAGCCTGTAGCCAACGCTGAGGTTTCTTCTTGAGAGAGAGAGAGAGAGAGAGAGAGAAGGAGCGTAGGGTTCATCCGCCTCCTGCATATCTCGTTTGCCCCCCTCCCTTTACTGGCAGCATCGCGTCCTTGTATATTCTATTAGAGGTTCTCTCATTCTCTCTCGCGTGCGTGCATTCCCCCCTTACACACGTATACAGAATCTTCGATCGACCAGAAACTCTCTGGCTACGTCGATGCTTTTGATCTTCGTTTCTGTGGACTTTCGTTGCGTCATATGATATAGACGGGGAGGCTTTTGTCTTTTAAATTTTTTCAGGAGAGTTTTGCTCAAATTTGAGTGGCTAAGGAAAAATCTATGTTATTTTAATATATACATTTGGTTGAAATCCTTTCAACATTTCTTCCTATCCATACCGTTGATTAATTTAGTCGGCTATCGTTAATTTGGCCATTTATTGCCTCTCGCAACATTAACGAAATTCCCTTATCTATCCTTGATCTTTTCCACATTTTTCCACGCAACCCTGATTCTCTCTTTATACCCTTCGGCCTTTTTCCCTTCAATTTTATCTCTCGTATGCACCTGCGAATTAAATTCATTTGGATCGCGATCAACATTTTCTTTTTTCGTTTTTTTCGTCATTCCTGATATTACTTCTCGCTCATTACTCCTCGTATTATCTCGATGATGCCAAGTTTCAACAACTCTGCGTACACACAGCTGTATACGTTTTACTTTACAAAGTGTACAATAAATATCTTGGATCCCGATGAATATTCATTTGTTTGTCGAACAACTTTACCGACGTGCAAACGAGACGACCTACGAAGTGTGTGCTTGCTATGAAATTCTTTATGCATGAGATTGATATTCATTTTTCGTTGTAGTTTAACTAGACGGCATTCCAAGAATGAAGCATTAAATGAGCCAGTATGTTGCTTTTTATTGTTGCAAATGTGATATTCAACATTTTATTGGCTAACGGCAAACCCGGCTTTAGTACAGAATATTCATCGGCCATTTCAATAAGGAATTGTAAGCGTACCGCATATCGTTGAAAGTTTGTCTGTCAATAACTTTATGTTTAAGGAGCAACAAGATTTGATAAGTTTCAATGCATACTTCTTACTACAATTTACCCAAAGTCATCACCCCCCCCCCCCACACACACACACATCGAACTTTTAAATCCACAAATCGAGCAATAACAGCACCATTTTCTAACAACTGTCTCTTATCGAAAAAAAGAGAAACGGTGTGTCGTTAGCAACGGTAAAACAAGCTTGCTTATCACCTCGGAAAGTCAAACACTTCACGCATTTGTCTCATACACTCACACAACTACTATGCACGCGTTGCTTCCCTCATATATCTACTCGCTCGTCTACTTTACGGTCGCCTCTTTTCCTTGGTATCTATACTCTTCCTCTTTCGCCTCTCTCCCTCTCTGTCTGTCTGTCTCTCTCTCTCTCTCTCTTTCTTTCCCTCCCGCTTCTTCGCGCAACCGGTACGAGCAAAAGAGAGTAAAACGTACATCACACAGGCGTGTGTGAGTGTGTGCAATTTGGTCAGGAAGAACCCATACGGCCTTGGGTATATACATCTCTGGGGTATAAAATATCGCTTCTGGCCGCGCAGCAACGATAAGCATCGAGAAGAGTGTATCCTTGAGCCATAGACAATAATCCCCGCGTGCTTGCAGGGCTTTTATGGAGATCGCCGATCCTTTTTCTGTTTTCTTAATTTTTGAGCAAGTTTTTTTAAGCTACGTATGTGTGTATGTGTGTGTGCAATCTAGATTATCAACCATTTGAATGGAATGCACATGCACGTCGCATCGAATTCTCAACATAATATGCGCCGCCGCGGGTGTAATATTTCATTGTCATTGTTCTTTCATATAGTCATCGAAATTTTTCAACCACTTTCACCGTTGAGCGAGCATATTCGCTGGCTCATTGCAAGCTTTCTTTTACGAGAGCTATTTCTGTATTACAATTTATCGCGTTAATTCCTCTAGCCAATTAGTTTGCTCATTTTGGAAAAAAAGAACAAAAATATATGTATAGGTAGATGTTTTATAGCACATTACATAACGACGATGGTTACATGATTGTGATATTCTTTTTGGGGGAAAAGCTGCCGCGGTATCATCGAAATAATCCCTATTGTTTTGGGTTTTATCAGAAGAGAACTTTGCTTGGCCACAGCACAAAGGAGCCTCTCTGCCTGTCTGTCTCTCTCCATCTCTCTTCCTGAACGAGGAATGAAAAGAGACACCTTTTAACTGATCGATAAGAGAAAGAGAGAGAGAGAGAGAGAGAGGGAGAGATACAGACAGAGAGAACACGGCGGGAAACCCGCAATGGAACGATATTCCATACCGGCCACCACTTTCCCGCGTCTCCTCGCTATGTTTATACAAGATTCCAGCTAGAGATTTGGTTACCGCACTCTCGATAGAAAAACACTTACTCCAATACCTCGTCTATGGCCCTCATCCTCCCCCTCCTCTTTACATGTGCGCGCTTTTTGTATTCTTATGTAAAACTATTTCATTTACATCAACTCTATTTACTTGATTACTATGTTCGAATTACTTGTTCTTTTTCGTACACGTTACGTCACGCGAGAACGACAAGAATTATCATCGTTTGTTTAATAATAATTTAATAATAATAGACGGTACAAATCATTGATACTTAAGCGACGTTAAAAGTTTCGTTATACAGAAATAAGCTAGAATTTGTTCTTTATTTTCAAGACACCGATAGAAGTCTTATGCGGGGAGAAATTGAAAAGTACCAATTTCGAATGAGAAAAAAACAACGGTTCCAGGCTCATTCGACCTTGGACAACATTACACTTTCTAAGGAAGTAATGCCGAAGAAAAAAGGAAACCTTTTTTCCAGATCACCAGTTAAATTTATCATCGAACGGCTCCAATGAGTGTGCATATAGCGCGTGCACTACTGAAGGAAGTAACATAACGGCGCTCAGGTGAATCAGCTATAAAGCGGTTTGGTGATGACAACTTCCGTTGCTATCGATACTATATACTTATTTTGCTGCCGTTCTCGCGTGACGTTACGTGCAGTATTAAACAACAAATACTTTGAAAATTCATTATCAGTAGATAACCTTAAGTTAACGGTCGAATTGCATGTCGTGTTAAAAGCCACAAGTTTGTAATCATCGTTTCTATTTTACAAGGAAAATTTGAGAGTAAATACACTTAACGGCTGTACACGCGAGATAATTGACACTGTCTGTGCATGATGATGCAGTGTAGCCCGAAAGATAAATCATCAGTAATTTCCCAACAGCCTTTATGGCTCAACTTATACTCTTCCAAGTATACCCTTGTTTTTCGTCACTTTTGCACACAATATAAAGAAAAACTAATGCTTTCGTGAAAGTATTCGAAGCCCATAGCGCACCGTACTCGGAATAAATAATTCATCGTTTGATGGTTGAGTATCGAATTAATGTTGCGTTACCAACTCATTAAATACATCAATCGACCCACGCAATCATCATTACACATTTGAAAATTGTCAAAGTCTCTTTTCAAATGTTGCTTAGTGTATTAAAAAACGGCAGCGTAGCGGCGATATTTCGAAAAAAAAACCAATATATAATACATGAAAGAACATTTCAAAACTTCTAATACAAACATACTCAATTGACCAAGAGAATTTAATGAAATTTTATTCTTTTTTCGGTTTCTCAACGATTATATACATGTGTGGATATATATAGTATGGTATGATTCGACGACGAGTCAACAACATGCAAACCTGCTCTCGTGAAAAAAAACGGTCAAACTTGAGAACACTTTCGCGCGGCCTTGCCGATAAAAATTCGTCTCGTCTGCAACTTTCGTGCAGAGTCTGCGTATGTATGTGTTCGCGTGGATTAATATATCACGATCGTAATTCAAGCTTATATACGCGCAAGTTTTCACTTTTTAGATACTTATGTAGTTATCATCGTGGGAATAAGTCAATTATACTCGTAGGCTACATCGATAATTTCGCGGCCAAAAAAGAGCATCCACGGCGACTTCCGCGTTTAAAAAGCCATTGCACGCAATTTGTTTTGTAATTCATCAATTACGTCATGAGAACCGTTATTCGATGCTATATGTTGTGACAATTATATAAAATATAGGCTATGAGAGAAAGACAAATGAGACGTAGATACATACACATACGTAATACGGTATGGATAACAAGGATCCGATCCTTGTCGCACTGATCGAGAAAGTTCATCGAATCGTTTCGGTGTGATCTGCGACTGTGTACGTACTTTCTGTTCTTTAAAGTTTATAATTCCCGAATCGATTGTTTTTCCACAAACGACGTTTGCTTTACGATCTTGATCGATCGAATAGTGCAATATTTTTAGCCGCACAGAGACACCAGAAGCCAATCTAATAAATTGCTCCACGTGTATATTTATTTATTAGATCGTGCATTGCTCTTGCACAGCTATACTACTAGCACAACTACACTGCATCTAGGTGTAATACCAAGACTAAATTAGAAAAATATTGTTATTTCGCTGGAATGTCGTTTGATTGATACAAGCGGGAATACGTGTGTATATGTGTGTGTTTAGAGTTATTAAACAATTTGCGAAAGTTAAAAGACTGCCATTCTTTATATATCGGCATTTCAAGCCGGAACGTGGCTATGGAGAGATTACAATTTATGAATAGTTCAGTTGTGCCCTCTGCTACTTGCTATGCTATGCAACGACAGATTAGAGCCGAACAATAAAATTAATCTTTTGCTCACGTACACACGTTGAGTTCTTCTGATTGTTTTCCATGTTGTCGTTGATATTGCGCGGTTTCCTATCGATAGGCTCGTTATTTCACAAACTATAGCCAATGAATGCAACATTGCAAAACTATAATGGAAAACAAAATAGTTTTCACGTTACAGCAATTGTTCGTCAATCTATCCTCTGTATAATACGTCCATGAACGAACAGACAAGAAACAAGCAAAAAATAAAATCAGAGCAACGTTTTCTATACAATGTTTTTTCATGGCCCGGACAACAATAGGGCATTACCTCGTACAATTAATACAGTACGCGACGAATACACGCACGCGTGCATTTCTCATGCATCAAAACATGCCAAAAAAAGTACATTCAAAGATACGCGGCATGTATATATGTATATGTATATTCCCATTGATTTTGCGCCTGGGACATCACTCATTAATCTTGCTTTCTTTTTTGTTTTTACACCTCGTTACCTCGCTTACACTCTCTCGTTCACTTTATTTTCTCCATCTAGATTCTCGTGTCAGCTCACTGTAATACGCTTTAAGTGAGTTGAAAATTACGAGTGCAAGACGGATAGAGAGATAGAGAGAGAGAGAGAGAGAAAGAGACAGACTTGAAAGTGAAATAAAGCCTCTTTGTGACGAAGCATCTTCTCTTTCTTAACCTTTCGAAATTCAGCCGCCAGATTTGGAGCATGAGCTTTGTTGATCTTTTTCTCTAATCTTCTCTTTATCGGTCGGTCTATAACTTTCGAAAGAGCGAAAGATATGTTTGTTCGATGAATAAGGAAAAAATCTCTCTTACTGTTATTGTATTATTGATGGATGGAGGTGTAAGAAACATAAATCATAATCACGGTACAGTAGCTGTTTATTGTCAATGATTCTTATTTCCGCGAACGGGCGCCCAATTAAAAACACGTACGTAATTACGCGCACACTGAAAATGCCAATTTCTCTCCACAGTGTTATATATCTACCTCCCCTCTCGCATCCACTTGTAAAAGGTTGTTAATGAACGACTTAAAGTAACGAAGTGGATGTAGTAAATCACAAACGAGCCGGATAATACCAAGAATATATATACGGGTAAAATTATTCTAACGACAACAATCGTTAAAATCGAAAATTGCGTAATGCGTATACAAAAACACCCAAGCCAGAGTAGACAACCTAATAAACATTTTAATCAGGAAACGGGAATTTTTTAGACGAGTCAATGATTTACGAGAGTACCTCTACTATTTCCGAGATAAATCACTTCGTACCGTGGTAAACAGATCTCATATTCTCTCTCTCTTTTAGGAGAGGAATTTTAAAGAAGCTGTCGGCCTACTTCACCAATAGACTATTTAGTGACGCCTGGCATTATCTACAATACGTCCTTTTTCGCACGTATACACGACGTTACGTGGAAATCTCGTGTCGGTGAGATCTTCATATGCACACAATTAGAATATGTAGACATTGTCATGTTGATTGAAGTATTAGCTCCCAAAACTATATTGTATCGTCGAGGAGGATGACGAGGAGAAAAAAAACCTTTTGCGATATTCTCGTAAAAAAAAGAAAACAAGCGATCGTGATTTTCTAACAAAAGCAATTTCCCTCACTTTTTGTTTTTACGAGAGCATAAAACCCCAGCAGAGGATTACCACAGTACTTTACAGCAAGAGAGGAAGATCAACTAAGAAAAAAAAGAAGAGAAAATGGTCGAAGGTAGCTGTTCGAGTTAATCAAATCAATCAAGACATTACATACCTTGGCAAGTGATAAATTGACACTATATTGATTGATGGCATTAAAGGCTTTTTTTCTTTCAAATTAGACAATCCAATGGAAATATCCCTATGTACGCTTCAAGTATCATCGAGGCGTCCCTGACGTCGTGACATTAGAATGCAACATAGGATTTCCTCATGAAAACCAACAAAGCAATCAAGACTGACCGGTTCCTTTTTTCGTAATTCACAAAAGCACGCTGAGACATTCTAGATTCTTTTTTGTCCTGATCTTTTAGCGTCCGCGCTATCGAATAACCAGTATTTTGTGAATACATGGATTTTTCAAACGTTTATTTGTTTGGAGGTACAGAAGACAACAATAGTCGATTTACTTTTTTTTACACGAAGTAAACATTTTAGATGAAACTCGCAAAACTTGGTCAATTATAATAGCGAAAAAGAAGAAAAAACCTGCAGCTTTCCAATAAAGACCAATCGCCACCAGAAGAGAGACAAAAAAGCATAGGGAACAACAGTAATTCCAAGCGCGAAGGCGATAAAGAAGGGCCGCGTCAATTGCCGACGGAATTAGTGTCGTGATGCCTTCTCTCTTTCCCTCGTTTGTCGTGGGAGAGAACTTGTCTGCTCTTTTCCTTTCTTGCGTCGATCGAAACGAGAGAAAGTTGACAGTTTTGCAGTTCAAAGGTGAGATTACAAAGTCTGATGTGCGGGTTTTTACTTGCACAGAATCTTATTATTTCAATATTGGTTTGCGTTCTTGGTATAAAAGCTTTTCCTCCACGAACATCTTTATCGATTTCTTTGAATTATCTGCCAACCGGTACGAATATATCTCCGTGATACATTAAATAAAGAAAGTATCTATCAAGCTTGAGGTTGATGTGTTCGATTAGATAGCCTTATTTTTTTTGAATACGTGAAAAAAATGTTCAATGTCGTACTGGTCGGTAATCAAGAGAGTTGCTTGAAAAAAACGTCGAGTCTTCGTTATACACCGTGTAAAGGAGGCGGTAAGTGGGAATAGTAGGTAAATATACCTCGCATCATCCTTTCACAGGTGTTCCTGCGTACCGACCACAGCTGCCTACTTTATCAGCGAAAACATTCCGACAAAACCCAATAAAAATACATTAAATTCTCATTGGTTTTCATCGAGAAATGCTATTCAATTAATTTCACTTGGTATAATTTAATATTTTTCAAGCGCAATCTAAAGCTTACAAATATTGTCGTCGAACCAGCTTAAAAGAATGTTTAATTAATTATTTGCAAGGTGTTATCTCTACGATAGCTATAATTATGAATCAAATCAACGACTTTCGAAGAGATAAATTTGTTATTACATTGTAAACAACATGACAATTCGACGCAACATTAACTCTTATTAATCATCGTTGTCAATCTACGAGAAAAAAAGAGCTCCGTTCCAACGACGCAATAGCGTGTAATGCAGCACAACACAGCATGTTATACTATTTCTGTTGCAGCAGCAACAAAAAAAGAAACGCGATAAAACCTCGAAAGAAAAACTATCCAGAACGATAAGGTAGAGATCTGCAGATGAGTTACCCGATAGTAGCAGCAGTAACTCAGCAGTAATTTCATACCTCGAGAAAACACATCATTACCATAGAAATACATACGGACATGCGCACGTATATATCTCCTCTGTCACTCTCAGGCGAATTCACGTATAGCTAACGATTGAGTAAGAATCGAAGAGGATTGGGTCTTCTCGTTACGCCGATACTGCTGTTTGTTATTCCTTCAAATTTTTCGTTGAACGTCGAGGGGAAAGTGTATAGAAGTAAGCAATCACACTTACACGACGTATGATTCAAACTCGAAGAGATAAAAGATCTTCGACGGCAATGACAGGTCATGAGTCACGCGCTATGGAAATTCCTTGTAGGCATTAGTCGGGGGTTCGAAAAGCGAAAAGAAGTTATGACGAAGTTTAACGCTGAATTTTAATTTGTTTTTTAGCCTTTTTACACGTCTAACGAGTATCCGAATGAGAGAGAGAGAGAGAGAGTACGTCCCCTTATTCGTTGGCAACGCGGGAGAGTATATAGTTAACCCAATTAGCTTAACGAAAGTCAAACATTTCCAAATCAGCGTCTATATCTAAACTCGTGAGAGCTTTCGCCGATGCAAAAGTGACCTCGTTTTCTCTAACTCTCTGGCCTGGCGATAAATCACTATCTCCCCTTTCCCCTTCTCTCGACTACACGCCAAAAATTTTGGAAATCGATATATAACGTTACCCGCGCGCACACACAAACACACAGCATCTCTCTCTCTCTCCCGCACGCTTCAAGCTCAACCAATAAAGCTGCTGCATCTGAAGCTAAGAATACATGCACACACACAGACACACACATGGTGCGTCGATGAAGATTAATCTTTAGTATACTTCGTATATATGTATATATAGATGCGTTTTATTGGAGGTTTTGTCCGGGATAGCCTAATTTAGGCTCGTTTTATTACTGTTAGACTTGATTTATGCCCTCGTTGCGCACAAAGGAGATACCTTGATGCGTCGTTGAATATTTTATTGTTTCTTTTTGCCGTGCTTTTGTACAAAGAGGAGTTACAAGTTATTGAATGGCATTCGAGTATAAGTTTGCACACATGTTGCGCAGTTTGTTTAAATAAGACGATTGGACAATTACGTACGATTAGCTAGAATTACTATAGTTTGCATAATATCAACTCGAGCGTGGACTTTCGTGCGCATATGTTATCAAAATAAGGAGAGAAAATGTTATACAGCGTAAGCGATAAAAAGCGTTCAATGCTCCACTTTCGAGCCGACTCGAAAAACTCTCTTTGGCTTCGACGCGCTCGCTCGCCGAATCTGCTAGAAATCGGCAATATTCCACAGCTGCGACGTTACGTACCTACGTATATACGTACATGTGAATTTGCGTGACGTTTGCGACAACGCGGCAGATGTCGACCGACAATAAAACTAATTGAGAGTCGATTATAATATTACGTTTGCTCGCGGGAAGAGTACGCGTATACATAAATATAGAAACGTCAGCATCCGTTGGCGTATGTACGTAACGACTACCTTGGAAGAAAACAGCCCTAAAAATGCTAATTACACAGAGGAAGCCGCAAAGACGATAATCGTTTTTTTTCCTGCTGCAGTTACTCTCTACAAAGCACGTCAGTCGGCGAGGATAGAAACGTCTTTTTCTGCTCCGTGCTCTCTGGCTTGCTCT
Source organism: Chouioia cunea (assembly GCA_030064505.1). Lineage (NCBI taxonomy): Eukaryota > Metazoa > Arthropoda > Insecta > Hymenoptera > Eulophidae > Chouioia > Chouioia cunea. The sequence goes on along the minus strand of JAOPFQ010000003.1, from coordinate 20,438,866 downwards.
TTTTCGCTCTACGAAACAACGATGGAAAACACATTTTATATACAGTACACGTTGTATACGTTTCGAGTCTCTGTTACGTATACATATACCTATACATATGCGTATTTTCAAACTCGGAAAGCTAAGGCCGATGTTTGTTGGCTGTGCCACCTGCAAACCCAGCCGGCCTGCAAGTGTAGAACGAGAGAGGGGAACAATTTTCAAAAGAAACTCGGCTCGACCTTTTTTCTCTTTCAGTCCTATACTATACAAGTATATTCGGCTGGATTTGCCGAGCTTCTATACCTAACCTCGTCGTGCACGTTCGACCTGAGAAGCCGTTAACTTCCTATCCACCGTACAAATGGAATTGTGCTCACAGGAAGCTTTATGTCGTTTTGAATTCAAACTTCTTCAACGGTTATATCTCTCCTCGCCCTCCCCCCAATCTCTTACAATTCGCAGCTCTCAAGCATTTGTCTTTGGAGTACCTAAAGTGTTTATCCGAATTTTTTCTCGTAACTGACTTTCGCGTCAAAGTGATTTTTGACGTTATCGATTGAACAGCCCCAGGGATTTCCTTAATCTCGGAATCAGTGTCGAGTGAAGCACGAGTACTCGAAGATAAGTCTCAATCGTTGTAAAAGCTTCGGAAAGAAAACAAATTGCTCGTTATACGAGCCATTAGAGCGGGAAAAGCGACGAAGGCAACAAAGTTAATTTTCCAGAGTACATCATATATACGTCATATATACAACGGGGAGTACTACTAAGCTGCCAGATAAAAAGAGGAATGTTGTGCTCGCGCGCTCTCTCTCTCTCTCTCTCTCTCTCTTGGCCTATTCGAAAAGGCTCGAATGAATTTAAAACGACAAAGCAGGCCCCGCTTTGGCGCGCTCAAAATGTCTCTCAACCTAATTGACTTAAAAGAACGCCAGTTGAACCTTACTTTCATACGTATCCGTCAACTTTATGGATTGTTTCTCAACGAAATATGTATATATTCTCGACGTGCGTATACCCTCGGAGAAAGTTTCTCTACAATACGCACCCCAACCTTGGACTTTCGAGCAATACCCCCTCCCCCACCCCTACGAGTCCCGTGCTGTGCGTAAAATCATATACTTTGCACGCTATATCGTGCTACTGGATTATTCACGCGTGAAAGTAACTATCCACGCGCGTTACGTACGATTGTATCTTGGAGTGAAAATATTCTAAATACGCTATTTTTCATTGTTGTCGCGATCGTTAATGATGCGCTCCATTTGGTCGACGGTATACTTCTTAAACTTGAAAGCTATGTCATTTCCGTCAGCTGGAACGTGAAATTATTAGAAACCGAAGACACCACCAGAGTTACGTTATTATTATTGTATTGTCTCGGTATGAGTTATATGACACTACGTTAGTTGCAGCAGTCAATTGAAACACCATCAATCCACTTTAGGTTCGTTCGCGAGGAGGTTGGTCGAGAAGAAAGAGAAAAAAAATGACAGACTCGTAACACAAGTGTCCATAAAGTGTAAGAAACGCGCAGGTGGTGTGTACGTGCGTTTTTCAGCTGCAATATAGCGCTCTCCTTTTTCACGTCGCGTGCTGCTGCTACTGCTGTTACCGCTGTTACTATACGTATATAGGTATACCTATGCGCATATGGCCAGTGAATTTCCCTCTTCCGTTCTATACGTATACGTGAACGAAACTCAAGGTGAATACTTCAGGCCGTGCAACTCGCGGCCTTTATACGTATTTTTTTACTTCTCTCGTCTATTCGAACGCGCGCTTTTCGGAACGTGTCTTTGTTCTCTGTTTTTATCTCGCTCTTTGGTCCGTTAGTCTATCGGCCTCCTTTATAAGTATACTCGAAAAAAATTCAGTTAGTAGCCTGGTGCAAATTATAGCGCGCGCCACGTTGATTTTTCGCTGAACAGCTATGTCCATACTTTTCCTTCCCCGCGTGTCGTTACCAACGAATGTCAAGCGTGCCGTTTTTCTTGTTTCTGCCGAGTATAGTGGTATTTGGGTTGGAAAAAGTGTACACTGCTATAAGGACTTTCCTCTCAAGTTTGCGCTGACAATTACCGTTGTCTATTTGTTGTGTTGCATCTATAAGCAGCGCGATCATGATTCGACTTGTCAAAACTTCAACAGCACACACGCACGCAGCTCTGCGTTTTGGTTTAGTAACTCTTAATGAAGAGTCGCACCAAAGAGATGACATCACACGTACACCAAGTTTACAACTGTATCAAACACACAAAGTCAAATAAAAAACGGTCTCGACTAGCCAAAGCTAGCGCTTGTAGGCTTCCGTCTATATTCGTTCAATCCGCATAAATTGAAATGGAAACAGTTAGTCGTGAACGTGTCGTCTATTATCACGCTCCAATTGTTGCATATCAAGCTCGTAACTAACAATTTTTTTCTCTAATCGATTCAGACTTTTTAGTTTCTTTCTTTCAACAGCGGGTCGAGTGAATTAATTGTTCTATTGTATGTAAACAACCAACTCAATTTCAGCTGCGCATCATGAGAACGAGAGTTTAATTAGTAGTTTTGGCATTTCGCTTTCAAACATAATTTATACGACAACAAAAAGAAACATCGCGTATAATTATTTTATCTGGGGCGATATAACGATGTATGTAGTCGCAGCCAAGAAATGAGCTCAGTTTCATTGATAAAAAAACAAGCATATAGACTCGAGGCAACGAAAGAACTCGGGGCGATAAGCATTTAAACCTCAATGTAAATAAACTAACCGACTAGTCGAGTCCGCCTCTTTCTCTTCCCCCCCCCCCCTTTCTCACTCTCTCTCTCTCAAAACTGCATCGCTTTGATGAACAAAGCATATTGACACAAAGCATAACAAATAAAAAAACCGCGTACCGCATACGCGTGCTAGAATGATAATAGCTCTGCGGACACTTGCTCTGTGTGTATGTGTGTGTGTGTGTGTGTGTGTGTGTGTGCACAGGTTTCTTCGGTTGTTTTTGACATTCTCCTCCTTCCTTTTTTCGCATCTCTCTCTCTCTCTCTCTCTCTCTCTCTCTCCTTACTACAGTCTATCTCTTTTGTTCGCGTCATGCGAGAGACGTACGGCGTGCAGCGGCGCATAACCTCAAAATCGATGCACACGAGAGCCGGATGCGGAATCGAAACCGCCTTCTCGTCTCATTCCCTCTTTTTCTTTTTCTTTTACTTTGCTTGCTCTCTTTTCTCTTTGTGTCGACGACGGTGACCTGTTCACTATACGCGTATTAGGTTCAACGAGCATTCCATTCGGACACTTAGAATGCACGTGCTTTAAAAGTCTATAGGGATTTCAGAAACTTGAATGTCTATTTTTTTCGAATCTCAAATATTCGATTGTCAAGGTGTGAAAGCATCAACGTTGTGTATCTAGAGTTCTATAGAATAGTATTCGTTTACAATTGTAATTATCACGTGGTGAGACATCGCACACCGAATGGGTGCAAGTGAAAAGAGGCTTGAAGCGGATGCGATAATAAAGTTCCCTAGTTACGATCTTGTCATTAATTCAGTTTGATTTGCAAAAAGGATTTTAAAGCTTATCTCCGATCTCTTGCTTGTGCAATTCATGAGAAAACTCGCTGGAATGTGTCAGTGATAAAGTGGCTTGTAAAGTTGATGAAAAAAAAAACCTTGTTAGATTACACCGTGCTCCAGGGCCAATTGTTGACACAAGTTACAAATTATGACATTTTAGTTGAGAAAGCACTTTTACGTAATTTGCAAGCAAATCCAAAAATACCTAATGATGAAAAAGAGTGCATGAACGTAGGGTATTAAAAGTTACATGTTCGCAAAAAAGACATTTAATATCAGACATTACTAATGCATGTAATCAACCTGACACAATTGTCCTCTTCGTAGAATAAAAAGACATTTTACTCATTACCAAGGCACATCGAGTTATAGTAACATAAACGATTATAGCTTCGAAGAGACAAAGTTAATACGACATTTTAACGATATACAGCAACGTTTTTCATTCATTAAAGCAGTTGTTCATGAGTCAAAAGTTCATTGGCACGACGACGTGCGATGCAGAGCGTTATGTCACAGTTAATCTTTGGTATAAACAAAACAGAAAGCCCTCTACTTCATCGCACTATTCATGAATGAGATAATAAATCTTCCAAGATTAACCGACGTTTTTTCCATCTCTCTCTCTCTCCCTCTCCCTCTTCTCCTAAACAAGAAGGGGAGAAAAAGTTTCCTTAGAAAAATACGTACTTTCCTTGGCAAACCAAACAGAAACAGTCTTTTATCTGGAACTGTGCAACTAATGGCAAACGAGCAACAAATCGATTCCCTACCCAAAACAACATCTGAAAAGCACTGTACAGGACAGTAAATAAGTAAAGTAAGCACACTCATTTCGCACAGCTTAATGATTCGTGATGTGTGGTGGTGTGTGCTCGTTTGTGTTAAAAGCCCGATAATCGAGCAAAATTCACAATACACGCATGCACACACAGCCTCTCGCTCTTTCGTGCTGGTGGATTAGTCATCTCGGAGAAAAAAAAAGTCCTGCTTCCTTCGGATCGGGTGGGGTCTGCAAGGATTGCTCATACATTTTTAGCATTGATAAAAGACAACGACGGTACCCGTGCTCTTTCTCTGTGTCTCTTGCCAGCGAGAAATTATCGATTAAAGTGTGAGTGTGTGTCTCTGTCTGTCCGCCGCGTCTCTGCGTCTCTCTCGGCGGCGCGCGCGGGGGTCGACAACGAGCAGACAGACAGACAATCCAAAAAGGAAAAAGAAAGCAAAAAGAAAGAGTATACTGGTTTAGCGAAAGAGGTGCGAGTTGAGAGAGGGTGACTCACCTTCGGAGAGCTCGAGGTCCAGCTCGGCGAGTTTCTCGCGAACGTCATCGGGCAACTTGCCCAGGTCGACGTTAAGCTCGCTCATGTCGGCGCGTTACGAGCGTGCTCGTTAGACCATCACAGAAAACCTACAGCAACACTCTGGCCTTTAGCCCCCTCGTTCTGTTATTGCTAAAGGACTTCCAATCGGGACACTTCACACTCTCTCAGTTGCACGCACTTTGCGAACCTATCTCTCTCTCAATCACGTCGTCCGTCACTGTCCGGCCATCTTGCCACCCACTGGCCCCGCACCAAAGCGCTTACTACTATTCCTTCTGTTGTGTTGCGAGCGACTGTCTGCTCTGCGCTCGCACACTCTCGTACAAGGCTTGCGCGCCTCTCTCTATATCCCCCAGACGCGAGACCGAAAGAGCGACAGAGATGCCAAATGGTAATGTACACTTTCTGCTCTCTCTCTCTCTCCCTCGCTCTCTCCACTGCCGCTGCTGAAGCTAAAGCCCCTTCTCCCCCCTACCGTTGCTGCGTCCCAACCGACTGCTTGCTGCCGCGATGCGGCGTCGTTGTGCGCCCGAACACTTTCTGTTGGTATAGGGTGCGCAAGCTGCTGGGTCTATCTATCTCTTCCTTCGTCTTTTCATAGCCGCGCGCTTTTGAATAACGCTGCGTCCTTTGAAATGACCTTTTAAAATCTATACATATATGTATATACGATACATATATACATATATAGATTCCTTATTCGTCAGAGGAAAGGTTCAATGTCGTCTGGTGACATTTGTTTTTCATATTACAATAGTTGATAGTTGCTTCTAAAAAATATTATTTGTCATCTGAAGTAAATATTTTAAATCGATGTATAGGAATGATTTTACTTTTTTATCTTGGTTTGTTGGTGTCACCCTCCAACTATAGAAAAACAACGCCCATTATATCATTTGTTTTGAAACCTATACGAGTTATTATTTGACAGTTTCGTTGTTTTCACTCACTCTAACAATGTTTAAGAAAAGATGGCTCATCAAATTTGTATTGTTGGATTACCCGCGTCTTCAGTTACAATGGCTCGTGTTGCGATATCAATCAGATGTAGAATGAGTTTTGAATGAAAGCGAGTAATTTATGGGTCATATGTGTCATTTTAAAGAAACGCCAAAGCCATTGATTTAAATGAAACATATTTGCAAATAAAAAAATTTTGTTAAACAATACTTTTAAATAGTGCAAAATGATTTCAACTTCTATAGATACGTTAATTTACTTTATCACGCTTAATCATAGCGATTGTAATTCTTGTTAACAAGCTTTATTTATACAAGCAAGACAGTACCGCTTACAACACCGCTGCAGTACGAATTAATACGAGATCTGTATCACATCGATTATATATGTATACATATATGTATATACATATATATAGCGACACTGCGGCAAAGAAAAATTGATGAACAAGTGCAGACCAGACGATGTGTGGACAGTGTCTGAAAAACAATGGCCACTTAACAAAGAAAGTCGGTGCCTCGCAGTCGACGAATTAGTTCGTTTCCTAGTATTGCTGTGGTCATCTGTTCGGTAATCCTCGCGTTCCTCGGAGCTTTGTCAGCGGAAGGCCGTAGAAACGCTGCAGGTCTTTCTATTCTTCGGTGATTCGCGATTGCTATAGGATAGTTCATCAGAATTTTGAGGTTAGTACACCTACACCCTTCGAGACGCGGCCCATGGTTTTTATTCACGAGTATTCCTTGAATTATATTTCTTTATTCATAAAATGACTTTCGCTTGTGATTTCTTTTTTTGCTCTTCACTTCTATCGATGAGTTAAATTTAGAACGTATGAGATTCGTTGCTGCAAAATCTTTGGGCACATAATGTTTGCATTGACTTTGACATAATACTTGGGCTAAAGATTTTTCTATTATTCTGTAGGATTTTGTAAAATATCTTAATAATGGCACATTCAATAGAAAGCAATGTGAGTTTCAATGGAGATCCTCCAATTAGAACAAAGCAATGTCTTGAGGAAGGTTTACATTACTACACAGATATTGATCAGCCAACCAAATCTTGGCTGAATTCTTTGCATCACATTTGGAGTTTATGTATGTTGTTAATAATTAGGATATTTGATTAAACCATTAGTAACTTCTTAAATAATTTTTCAATATTTTAGGGAAAAAAAGTATTGCTGTTACACAAACTTTACATGAATACTTTGACACAGCACCCAATCCTTATTACAGTGCTTTAAGAATCTGTTTCAATACAAATGATTTTTATTATGTCAAAACAAAGTCTTCTCTATCGTTTACAGGTTTGGTTTATAATTTTATTTCACCTAATCATTATTTAGCAGATTTTTTTCACTAGTATTCTTATTTTACATTCAGTAATCGAAGAATTCATTAATTGGATAATGCCAAAAAAAGACAATTTTAAAGCATGTTTAACTATACCATTGAAAATTGCTGCTTTTAAAATTGTTACTAAACAGAAGAATATGCAATTAATAAAAATGGTGTTTGAAATTTATGAATTGCCAGCCGATAAAGATATTTTTGTATCTTTCATCAAGGTAGTACTCATTAATTAGTATATTTTATTGTATTTTCTTTATCATGAAAGTCACTTATCAGTTAATGGAATTTTTATATACAGGAATTACTTAATGATAAAAAATTTAAGGAAGCAGGTCATATGGTAGAACTTTTGAACCTACAAAATTCATTTTCTGATCCTGAAATGATTCTTCTTCCTTTAATACTGCAAAATAAAGTGTCAATTGCAGAAGATGTTTTGCGAAATCAACCTGAACTTCAACATAAATTTGTTACTTATTTAGATGGATTACTTGCTCCAGACAAAAACTTGACTGCATTCCTAGATAAATTTGCATTGTAAGATTATAAAAAGGTTTCATAATAGATTTTATCATTTTGGAACATTAAATGAATTATTAATCCTCCTTTTTAGAGACAATTACATTTCTGATGTAAAAATTTCGACTCTTCAATACAAGCCATTTACTAAATTAGTTGCTCGATTGGCTAAACTTTATAAACTTCCACCTGAAGCCTGCCCATTTTTGCATAAAAAAAGAGGCGAAGGTGCCCTACAGTTTTTGGTATATAAACGTTATGTTGATGGGAGTTTAAGTAAGTTCTATTTCCATGCTTATATATTGTACTTATTATTTTTTAAGGTCCTTTTTATAAATATAGATATTACTTTATGTGTTATAATGTATTGTGTTAGTTGTATCTGTGGCTTTTAAGATATTAAGTGTATTTTTACATTAGGTGTACAAAGTTGGAGAGAAATGGCAATGGAAGCAGTTTCGTCTGACCCAAGGCTCCAAGTAGAAATTTTGAATTTATTGATAAACACGAATGATGCACCTGAAGCTTTATTTTTTGCTAAATTATATAACGTACCTAAGGAGGACTGGCCTTGGCATTTACAAACATGGGCTAATGATTACATTAGCTGTAAATACATTTTTTTTTCATTTTAAGATTTTGTTTTAATTGTAGGATTCTTAGTTAATTTGTCTAATGAATTTACTTTTTTATGTTTTGAAGCTGCTGATAACAATGTGAGTGTCAATGATGATTTGGAGGAAGACAACACAGTTTATCATACATTCAAATTACCTAGAGATAGTATTCATATGATAGACACATCCAAATCTTTTGAAGAATTCTTAGACTATGGTTTAAAGAATGTTAATCTTGTAGGAGTAGATTCAGAATGGAAACCAAGTTTTAGTAAGTAACTACTTGTTATTTTTTAACATTAGTGACATCAATAATTGTGATATATTTAAAACATTTTCTATCGATATTGTAGGTATTAACAAACCAAAACTAGCTCTAATTCAAATTGCAACACATGATAAAGTATATATTATAGATGTTGCAAAATTTGGAGATGATCACAAACGTCTTTGGGCAGAATTAGGAACAGCTTTATTTAATAATAAAAAAATAACTAAATTGGGTAAATTTAAGGACTTTGTCAAGGTGTTAATTCTCATTATTAAAAAAATTTTTTAAATGATTTATATTCCAGGCTTTGGTATTGCTCATGATATGACTGTGATACGTGAAAATTTGCTAGCTCTTGCAAATGTACGTGGGTGTGGTGAAGGATATTTAGATTTGGGAAATTTATGGAAAAGGCTCTTGAAAGAGGAAAATTTCGTGTTCCCTTTTGCTGGCGATGAGTTCTTTACTAATGAAAATTTAAGTAAATTGGTAGAATTGTGCCTTGGACATAAGTTGGACAAATCAAATCAATTCTCTAATTGGCAGAATAGACCTTTGCGAGAGAGTCAAATCATATATGCAGCATTAGATGCATATTGCCTGGTGGAAATATACAACGTATTGTCAACACAGTGTAATAAGTTAGGTATTTCTTTTCAAGATTTATGTTATCAGATACAACATCCTACTCATAAATCTGCAGCAGGCGAAGAAAGTTCCAAATCTTCAAAGGGGAGATCAAAAAAATCACACAAGGTATGCTTATTAATTTCAAAATTAGAGTAAATTGAAATTTTTGTAAACTTTTTTTAGTTTATAAAGAAAGTAAATGATTGATATTTATTATAGTTTGACTGTTAATTTTTAAAAGGAAATTACTTTTATTTTTAAATAATGGAACTCCCTGAAAAAAAATTAGCAATGACTTGACCAGCAATGGGGCATTACAGATCATTAAAATTTGTATAATTTTCAATTTGTTCGTTAGTTAATAATTGTTTTTATTACCAACAGGTTGAAGATGACTACACCAGACAATCATAGATTTTTTATATTCAACTAATCACAATAAAAAGTCATTTTTTTTATGTTTATCGTGAAAACATTAAATGGAAATGATACTCGCTCATCAGAGACACATTTCAAGTTGCTTGTTTTTGTAATCAGATATAATTAAGAAGATTATAATTTTTTGTTATATTATACTGATGTGCATACTTATATGATATTGCAAATAATCAAAATGATGAAAATATAGGCACTCTGTTGAGATGATGTTATTTTTCGAAAATATTTTCTAGACTTTTTTTTCTTTCTCTATGATACAAAATTCCTTTTTACTTATCAATTTTTTCCAAATTCATAAAAAAATGCCCTTTTGCTATGGTGGATAACGTTATAACATTGATATATCTAAATTGTTTTCCTTAGATTATTCGTAATATTTTTTAAATGTACAGTATCAAGATACACACTTCAAGTACACAATATCTAAACATGGGCATCAACAGCAGTCGCAATGGACATCGCAAAATTACAATAATCAAAGTTTGCCAAACAGCGAGGATTTCAAGCCGTCAAGCAGCGGACACGAACCAAGAACATCGTTCGACTCGGTATTTATACCTAACATTTTTTTAATCTAGTTCCTGAACATTTCAGTAACAATCGAAGCTTTGGTTGGTATTCTGAAATTAGTATATTGAAATTATTCTACATCAAAACTTTCTATGTCATTTAACAGAACTCGGAGCCAAATTTTGATGCAAATGTTTGTCATTATAAAGGAACACAAAATCATTTAAGATCCATAAACGATCAACCGAATATTTCAAATAATTCTTCAGTAAGTAATATACCTCGACAAAGCTTGACAGTTCAAACAGTTGGTTTCGTCTGTGATACAATGTTAATCGGACTTGCTCGACAACTACGCAAATGTGGTTTAGATTGCCTCTTCTTCTCTGGTGATAAAGGAGGAGAACGATCCTGTAGAGCTGCCTTTGAACAGCAAAGATTCTTCTTGACAAGTGACAGACATTACGAACAAGTAAATACATGTGTTCTTCTTATATAATATTATTAGCGGAAATATCAAATAAAAATAGAATAATTTATTTTTAGTTCGTTCAATATTTTCCTGTGGGTTATTGTTACAATGTAAGGAAACGCAAAGCTGAAATTCAACTTAAAGAAGTTCTTGATTACTTCAACATCAAAGTAACTGAACCGGATATTTTCAGTCGATGTCAAATGTGCAATTCAAACGAATTTACGTATGCTTCAAAAGACACGGTTAATCAGTTATTCCAACGGTAAGTAGTACGTTAATAATGCTTGTACAAATTGAAAATAAGCCATGATTCACTGTTGAAATATTACTTCAACAGTAGCTTTCAATCAGAACGCGGTCCATCGACATATGATCATTTTAACAGTTGGGACACTGTCGAAAGAAGTAAACAAACGTGTGAAAACGATAAGCAATTTAGCCAACGTTCTTGGCGAATGTGTTATGGTACCTTGAATATGGTGAAATGTAGAACAAAGTACAATGCAAAAGTACAAATAGATCAAGTTCCAGCGAGTATTTTGCAGCACGAGAAGAAATTTTACGTTTGCGACGGTTGCGGAAAGGTTTACTGGTTTGGTACTCATATCACCAACGCTCTCAATGGAGAATTGAAAGATATTTTAGCTTAGACTCTCTTTGCTCGCCGGAGATGATTTTATACGTAGAGACAAACGCGAGTTTTAAAATTAGATGTTAGTTCTTTTCAATGAGTGATTTTACAAATCTTATAGATTGTAGCGGAGTTAACTGGAGGAAAATTTAATTTTAACGCATTAATATTGTGCAATATGGTAGAGTTTAATTGTTATTCGTTTTTAATCAAATCAAGTTCAATTCGTCTATGATTTTATTTATATATTGCAATTTCGTAAGAGTTCATTTTTATTTCAATTGAAAACTGTGTTCATGAAACAGCAGATGAAATGTCCCTTACCTATACAAGACGTACACGCTTTTCATTACCAATGATAATTATCAAAATTCTTTCATAAAAATATCGCATAGTACGCAAGTTCAATTTGGTAGATAGTGGTGGCAAGTATCGATACTATACTCCGGGATTTTACAATCATATAATTAATTTCTATAAGTATTCGTGATATTTAAAGTATATTTTCCAAGGCATATAAAATAACGTTGCGTTTAAGAAAAATTATGTATGCTTTTAAACAATTTTTTATAGAAGAATTAGTATTTTTATCATTTTCAAGTCAGTTCGAAAAAATCAAAGTGTTAATAATGATTGAAAACTGTGTTACTGCCAAATGAGTTCATGTTATAAGTAGTTAAAGCTTACACTCGTGATACTGCTTTACTGTTGTAATCTAACAATAGCTAGTTATATTTTCATGTGTTCCTGTCGGAGAGTCATAAAATAATGCAGCAGTTCTTGGTACTTTGAGAGACGGTAAGATTAAAAGTTCTATGTATACAGGGTTACTCGCTATATTTCAAATATGTTTGTTATTTAGTCATTTAAGGTCGGTCCGTTCACTACATAATGATTTTGAGAAGAATGTGACCTGACAGTATAGTACAAGATAATAATTATTTATGTTTATATACATTATACATATAACATGAAATATATTTTAGTTACGCAAGTAGGATAAAACGAATTAGAAAATTAGACATACGTAATCTATATAAAAATATTTAGGAAGCCATGAAAACGGTCGTTTAAAATGAATATCACAAGTCTCAGATTGAAATGATTTTTGTTTATCGCCGATATAAATGAATGCATTTTTACACTACTTATTTTTCCTTTTTTTTAGGTGACTGCTTTTAGCAGTAGAATCAAAATATTGAAACTATAGTTGTCAATACACATAAGCGTTTTATTGGGGTCACTAATTTATTAGAAGTTGAATTTAATTTATAAAATTTATATGATTTTTTTAGCATTAGGTATAAAAGTTAACGAAAACAAATGTATTCGATATCGAATATAATCTAACAACTACAAATAATAAAACTTCCTTCCATTTTTCAAATTAATAGTCTTTAATTAATTTGTACAATAACAACGTTCTTCTATATTACAAAATCCTTAGGCATCCTCGTTATGTATTAACTATATAAAACGTCGATACAATCAACCGTATAAAGAAGAGGACATTTGCAAAACAATCACAAGTGATTTTACATTAATTTTACGTTGGTGCTGGCTGAGGGGGAGGCGTTTCCAGTTCTGGTGGTTCGGATGATACCGTCACCGAACTTTCAAAATCAGCGGGTTCGATTAGTTTCTTTTTTCCAAATGGCGGTGGCCCAATAAGTTGCTCTACTTCTTCATATGTCAGGGTTTCTTTTTGCAAGAGTGCCTCTGCAATCTAAAATTCATAAAATCAATAAACATATTGCAGTAGCAGCTTGTGAGATCGATCGTTCCAGATATTGTAATCGAAATGTAAGTGTCATACCAGTTTTAATTTTTCTTTATTCTCAAGCAGTAATTGTTCAGTTCTTTTGTATACTGTTCCAATGATTATTTTAGCTTCTTGATCCATCAAATTGCCTAATTTCTTGCTGTAGGGTTTTTTGGTTTTCTGAAATAATAATGTCATCGTATTAGTAAATACCAATTCAATTGCACCATTTGAATTGTTCAAATTGCGTTATTGAAATGGTAAATAATAATGAAGTGTTACCGTATCAATTTGTTCTGGCTGGAAAGACAAAGGCCCAACAACTTCATTCATGCCATATTGTTGCACCTGAGCATAGGCGATTTTTGTGATTTTTTCCAGATCGTTTTGAGCCCCAGTGGTGATCTTATTAAACGTAATACTTTCAGCAACCCTACCACCTAACGTCATGCACATTCTTTCAAACAACTGTTCCTTGGTATAGAGCTTCTGATCACTCGTGGTGAACTGTGAAAAGCCAAGTGCTCGATTTGTTCGAGGCACAATCGTTACTTTGAGCAACGCATCTGTGTGTTCCAGCAGCCAACCGACCAGTGCATGTCCAGCTTCGTGATACGCCACTACTCGTTTCTCCGATGGTGCGATCGTATTGTCACGCTTTTCTATACCCGCAATTACTCGGTCCACGGCATACAATAGATCATCTCCATCGACATGCTTCTTTTTTACTCGAGCTGCGTGTAATGCGGCTTCATTGCAAACGTTTGCGATATCAGCTCCTGAAAATTAACAGGTATTATTAGAAAGAAGATACAACAGTCTTTGGTACATTACAGAGATCAAAGTCTAAACATACCGCTGAAACCAGGAGTCAGGTAAGCCAGTCTATTGGAGTAAAATGTAGGCTTGTGCTCCAAAACGATTCCTTTGAGATGCGTCTCAAAAATTTGTCTTCTTTCGATCAAATTTGGGAGATCAATGAGAATGTGTCTGTCGAATCTACCTGGTCGCAAGAGAGCTTTATCCAAAACTTCAGCTCTGTTAGTTGAGGCCAAAACAATGACTTCGTGGTTGGATACCATACCGTCCATTTCGGTTAGAAGTTGATTCAATGTTTGTTCACCCTCGCTGTTTGCATTCGTGCCACTGCTCGACTCCGAACGCTTTTTACCAATAGCATCAATTTCGTCAATGTATATTATACTTGGAGCTCTGTGAAAATATGATGGTTCAGTTCAAGTACTGATTGAATGTATGCTTTCAGCATTACCGTTTTTTCCCTTCTTTAAAGAGATCACGAACCCGAGCAGCGCCAAGTCCGCCAATCATTTCAATAAATTCAGAGCCATTCATTGATAAGAATGGTACATTCGCTTCTGTTGCTACCGCTTTAGCTAGAAGAGTTTTTCCACATCCTGGTGGACCCAATAATAAAGCTCCTATAATGGAAACGTAGCAGTCATGATTAAAATCACGATGTTCTAATGACCAAATTTAACGAGTGTGAATTAAAATGTACCTCTTGGGACTTTAGCTCCTAACTTTTTATACCTATCAGGGTTCTTGAGGTAATCAACAAATTCCATTACTTCAGTTTTAGCCTCTTGTAGGCCAGCAACATCTGAAAAACGAACCCCTTTGCCAATTCCTGTCAAAGGATCAACCAGTGTGAATTTGGCTCGAGTCATTTGAGAAAACATGTTGGTGGTGATTCCTTTGAAGCCAATTGCTTTAGCTATCAAGGTGATAACTCCTATTATGATAATTCCTGCAAATAACAGCTGTAGAAACGATGCATCAGTTCTTTCATAAATAACTGGAATACCCATCTCTGGAAGCCATGAAAATTGATATTGTATTTCATAACACTATGTTAAAGTTATTATAAACGATTAATAATTGAGTTTTTCACTAACCAGGCCTTATACCCAAACTAGTTTCTGCCTCTCGTACTTTATCTTCCATATTCGCGACATTAGGTAATTTCATATGATACGTCTTACGTATACTTCTTTTGCCTTTAACTACAGCACCATCATGCAATACAATAGTAACCATATCTAAATCTGGCCTGATGATTAGTTCTTTGACTTCTCCTTTCGCTAACATTTGATGTACAAATTCATTCCATCCAACAAATCTAGAAGGCTAAGAATGATGCAAATTTTCTCATGGAGTATAATCGATATTCTGAGAAAAATCTTGTACATCTAAATAAAGTAAAAAGGCAAAGCATACTTACACCTTCCGTATTATCTCTAGCAGCATTTCGTTCAAAATAACCACTAATTAAATAAAACAAAATTGTGTAGAAAGCAGTTGAAAATAAAGTTAGTTTTATAACATAAGATTTCACTTTCTCTTGATCCTGTTTTTGCTTATTTTTATCTTGGTTTTGATCGTTAGATGAGTTTTGATTAAACGTAGTTGAAGTAGTATTCAGAAATCTATGATGAATTTTTGGCATATTGTTTGTGTTCAATCCACTGCGTAAAAACATTGACTGTACTGCTTTGCATTCTTTTTGTATTTGTTTCAAAGTCTGAAATACATAAGATGACTTAGTAAAGTACACAATTTGAATGATGCAACAAAAAAGGAGATAACATACGTTGCGAGGGAGGGATCCAAATAATCTGTGTATTTGATTTTGATTGATATATCTGTCAAAGATCTCGTTATTTTGTAATACATGTCGTTGTAAACGAGTTAAACGATTGGTTTTTGTACGAAGCATTCTTCGATTTGATGTTATAAAAGCATTCTGCATACTTGAAAATGTTAACGAGATGTTTTTTTCTGTTGCAATCTCCTTTTCTTCAACTGAAACACGTAGGAAAATATTTATTTTGAAGGTTAGATTTACGTATTAATTACGTTTATGACATTCTTCATAATTAATTGTTTGGATACGAACCATTTAAAATTATAAACGATCACAGTACTGGAGGTTTGTCATTTTTCACGCATACAGATATCGTTAAGATTTGACAACATAACCTCCTGGAGCAGAAGAAAAATTACCGGGACCTTGCTTCTCTATTTTCGTGATGTTGAAAAACTTGCAGCATCCTACGGTAAAGAGCGCAATCGACCACGCGCCACCTAGGAATGGTAAAAAACGTACAACTGTAGGTCGGTTAACGGATTTCGTCGTTTCAACCGCAGTGACATGTTTGAAAAATGTGAGATAACTTATCACGTTTATTATTTTAGATGTCTGATCATGCTTACAATTAAGAGGAACCGTTGAATAGCCGCCGAGTCATTGATGTACATAATTAGAGCTTTTGATGTACAATTACTGAAAAATTACTTTACCAACAAGTTAATCGCGTGGTGTGTTATATGCATACGGACATTTATAATGGAACTTTGAACATTACTTTTTATCATTTTCAATATTACAAATGGCAATTGTTTAACATCGACCGATATGACATGTTGTAAATTTGGGATTTGTCACGAAGACAAACCAATGGATTCTTTTTAAACGTACGACAAACTCATAAACCTTGTTATTCGTTAAAATGAACAAATATAAAAAATATTTGATCGATCACCACTTGCCGATAGAGTTATACGTGGTTTTTACTTAAGACCCGACCACACGCAGACATATCGGCCACAAGAGCGCATCGGCCGCTTTTTCTACAACAAATCAAAAATAAAAATACACGTGTCTAACGCAAGAAAGTCAAAAGGCACGACCGTCTAAAAAAGCTCTTGCCACGCGGGCGAGCGCGCGCGCAAAAAGCTCCAAGAAAAAAGAAAGAGAGACGCACGATAGAATATTTTTACCTCGCGCGCACGACGGCGAGCCCTGTTAACTACACTCTGTTATTCTATCTCGCGTACATACGCGGCCTTTTTCCAGTAACAGGCAGTAGTAGCACCGTGTACCGTGCTCTGTCTCTGTCTCTCTCTCCCTATCTGGAATATAAGTTTTAAGGCGTGTTTTGATAGCGTCAGGGCGTGTCAGCCAGGGGCGTCCTACCTAATGGATTGGCGCGAGCGCGCGCACGCGAGAGCCTCTCTCTGTCCCTTTTGCAGCCAGTCCCTATATATTTCGAGTACAGCACGATATATCGAAAAAGCCCTTCCTTTTAATACAATTTTTTTGCAAGGCGAGGGTTGGTCGATTTTTAGAGGAATATACCATTGGCGCCTGTCGATGTGTGTGTGTATTGTGTATACTCCGATGGGGCTCTGACTCGAGTGCGTAATTGGTTTGCTCTACGGCGACAATTGAGTTTCTACTGACGGCTTTATTTCGAGGGATGTCGGTCGCCTTTCGTCGCTCTCTTTTTTTCGTGGACCTTTTTTTCGGAAGTTCAAGTGGAAGTTGGTTGGGATGTTTGAAATAATATACAAATCAATTGAACATTCGCATCGATCGAACGTTTGGTTGTACAACAGTTTTCATTTCCAACCAAATATAGCGTACGTGTAACACAACCCTTTGGTAAGTTCAACACAAAATAAGGATCAACGCAATAATGGCGTTGAACGAAACGTTAATATTTGAACGAGAGAGGCGAGAATCGTACGAAAGAAGGAGAAAGAATGGGAAATTAGAGCTCTGCGATGGTCCAGTGCGACAAAGTGCACGATTCTTGGGAAATCCTTTGTGTCCGCCGGTCAAACGGAAATGTCTCGAGAACGTCTTGTCGTGAAATTGTTGTTTCTGATAATGATGGAAAAATATTTTATTTTGTTAACACCGGTTTATGTATTCATTGAGGATCAATTGCTTTTGGATATAGTTATTCGATGAAAATACCAAACCAAAGTATACGAGTAAATATACGGTCAAGTCCCATTTCAGTCAAAAATAATATATATATATGTACTTAGGATTAACGAAAATGCAAGTAGTTAAACCAGAGCTTTGATCAGCCGTACAAAGACGTTCAGCTTACGACTTCTCTCCTGTTTACATCAAGCGGCTAAAAATTTGGTACTTCAATGGAAACACGCACGAATAAAGATCTTCTCTTTTCTCTTTGGACCTCGAACAAACAAATCTCGTCTCTGAGTAATTTGTTTTCGCACCAGCTGCTAAGTAGCCGCGTAGCTCTTTGGCGCGTGCTTGAGCGCGACTCAACCATCCAACTATAGCCTGAAAGTGCGATACACCTTATGCGTGTATAATACTTTGATATCGTTAGAAGAAGAACAATTTTCCATTTTGGAACCGCAATCATTACATGATTTTGCTTGTGTTTTTTATACGTACAACAATTAATTTTACTACAGAAATGGATTTTTATTTCCAAATAGTGTACCTAAACAAACCTCTTTCACCGTGATCATCGCACTATGCATGCACGCAGACTCCCGTTTCATGAGAAAAATCGTCGTTTGGGAAAAAAAAGAAATTTCCCAATATAAATGTTCCCGCGGCAAGACAAACAGGAAGCGCGCGAAAGAGAGAACGAAAGAGGGTATCGCGACGAAGCGTCTAAAGTCTATATAATATGACAATTGTGAGAGAAAGAAGCATTAAAATATAAAGAAGAAGGCTCACGCGAAAGAAGAGAAAAGAGAGCGAAGGAGGGTCTAAGAAAGAGAGAGAGAGAGAGAGAGAGAGGGAGAGGCGACAAAATCATTTATTTTGTTAAACAACAAGCAGTGTTATGTTAGGTTTGCCAAAATAACCAAAACAATGCTTATAACGCTATATACGCGCGTGCCATAGCTAGCAGCCCTCCATTCATTCGTTTTAGCTCTCTCTCGCTCTCTCTTTCTACCCCCATTCACTCTCTGCGAGAGACGAAGAGGAGAAGAGAGGAGAGAGAGAGAGATGAGATGAGATGAGATGCGTGTACATCGTTTTATATTTTTCTTGCACTCGCACGCGTATAAGGCTTTTGTATGTTGTCTGCGTGCGTGCGCGTGGATATCTGTAGTATACGATGATTTGCTGCTGCGGGTAAACAGATTAGAACATTTTGTGAGGGGCGGGGAGGGGCTTTAAAGTGCTTGGGCTATTGGCTTAAGCTCACCGGGCGCGCGCTCAAATTTTCTTTCGGCATTATTGTATGTTTGCCCAGTAAATCGTCAGACCAACAGCTTATGTACAACCCGTGTTTCGCGCGCTTCTATACCCATTCCTAGCTCTCTTGTTGCTGTGGATTGTTTAATTAGCTATGTAATCGTTCGCTCCCCCGAATCTCACGATCGTGAATGCGTGCAAACAGCGAGGTAATAGCACGCGACTTTCTTATATGCAACCTGGTTTTTAAAATTCTTACACTGTATATTACGAGCGTAGGTGGAACGTTGGTGATGGCGGAGCCGGGCTCAGATATTATGTGATAAAATAATTTGCCGCTTTGAACAGCTTTAATTATAACCAAGGAGAGAAATGGATTAGGTTATGCTAATTTTATTTGTTGGCCTTAAAAGCAAGTATTGCTGTTACGTTATTCATTATGCTGTATGCATAAAGCATCAAACTTCTTATTATAAATGCAAGCCAAATTTTAATTAGAGATATATCGCGGATGTTAATTGAAACACAGTGCACGAATTAATTAAAAGCCGATGCATCGTGAGGTTTTGTTTGATATGAAAGAGCTACGCGTGCACGCGATGTCCATCAAACGATGGACTCGTTGATAGGGTGAAAAATTGTTCATTCAAATACCGAGAGGCATACGAATAAGTAGAGATGATTGTGTAGGTACGGCAAGTTGCGAAAATAAACTGAAAGTAAAACGTTTATAGAAAAAATATTGATCTTCCGTTCTAAAAAAAATAGGATAATAGTCTGAGGAAAAAGACTTGTCGGCTTTTTCCCACTTTACTCAACAAGTGTTTGACGGAACGATATTCGTAATTAAAGTGCTTTAAAAAAACGAAAGAAATAATATTTACGGAGTTACCATAAATATGTACAACGTAACAAATGCCGGTAAACTTGGAACGAGATGCGACCATTACGTAAGATATTTTTCAGATATCAGGTATCGTTAGGAACATTTGTGTCTTCAATGGTATACTTAATCAAGGCGACGCGATAAAATAATTTTAATAACATGAAGCAAAACTTTCTATTGTACTACAGCCACGTTTTATGGCAAGTTCACCTCAAATGCCATTACAAATATCGTATCCATACAAGCGCCACAATCGCTCATCAGAATTCACCGGAAATAGAAGGAATTTATTAACACAAACCAAATTGGAACGGTTTCCTATCGTTCGTGCACTGCACTGCATTTTCCCCATCGTTTCTCGCGTAGAGCAGCAGCAGTAGCAGTGGCGGTAACAGCAGTATGCTCGTCCAAGAGAGAGAAGAGAGAGAGAGAGAGAGCGCGCGCGAGAGGCACGATTGTTATTACAGATGCCGTGGTATACGCGTCGTTCACCATGTATTTCAGGCACAAAGAACGAAGAAAGGAGCATTTTCGAACGGGATGCGAAGACAATCCGGAAGACGATTTTTCCCTCGCACGTATAGAGAGAATGCTGTTCCGAAAAATTCTTCCGTCTGCGTGGCGTCGTTGTCGCGTACATATACATATGTATATAGCATCATGGAATTGGGTATATCTCACGACTCTCAATTTTTACTTATACCCTATTTTGAGAATAATACATGGCGTCTTCGTTATTTCCTCGTTTCAGCAGTCGATAATTCGAATGTACATTTCAAATAAATCGTTTACTAGCAATTTTGGGAAACCGTTTGAAAATCAAATAATTGATCGTACATTGCTAAGCTGCCGATACTTTGATATTTTAATGTATTTCTTCCCTGAAAACATGGTTCCAAGCGCAGGCTTGGTAGATTTCTTACTAGATTGACCTAAAGTGTAATTAAATTATTGTCAGTTGTAGAATATCACAAGAAAAGCCCTCGTTTTTGGCCGTTAAAGCATCGATAGAAATCAAATTACGATTGAATCACGACAACAGCTCGCAAGAGTACTAAACGCGCGAGCAGTAATCTCGTGACAAAACAATCATTATTTCGTCGATCTATCGTACAAGATGTATACGGCAAGTAATCTTTCGAAAACCAATAAGCAGGCCTCGATTTGATTGTGGGACCGTAAAAATCGATAACCCGCGGCGCAAACAAATATACCATATACTATACGCGGAGACACGAGGCGACAACGAGAGTATATAGTGTAAAAGCTGAATGAAATCTGTAAGAGCAATAACGCTTTATGGGAATACCGAATAACTGTGCGAAAGAAAGTGAGAGAGAGCGCGAGAGAGAGCGCGCGCGAGAGAGAGAGAGAGACAAAGAGAGCAGTTATACGGCACGCAGGGTTGACAGCTAAAAGAGCGCGCGGGGCATGTTTTCTTTGGCGGGCGACGAAATTCACGGATCCTCGAGTGAGAGCAAGAGAGAGGGAGAGAGAAATGGGGGTTGCGAGATAAAGCGGCGGTAGCGGCAGATAATGGAAGCGAGAACCAACTCTCTCTCTCTCTCTCTCTCTCTCTCTCTTGCTTGCGCTTTGGAATAACATTCGAGCGAATGTCGCATTGTCAAGCCCAAAGCTATTCTCTCTCTCGCTCTCTTTCCACGAGAAACTAATGAATTCAAGGAGAAGCTTAATTGGAAATTCATACGCGTTGGTAGCGGCGTCTTTTAACGTCGACGATGGAAAACGTTCGTTTCGCACGCGAAATATAATCGGACACCCGTTTAATTTATGAAGCGTAAAAGCTTTGATTTGAAACAATTAATTTTGAATTCAACGGCTAAAGCACGTGGAACGCTCATTACACGTAAATTGCATTAGCCATCAAATAAATCCGTTTTTAAAAGCATCTCCCACGATTCTTAAAGACAACAAACTTAACGAATAATAGATACACAATGGCTCGTGCGACCCACCAATCTTACGCGATAGAAAGAGTCGAGTCCCTCTCGTAAGAAAATAAAACTACCGCAAGGTCAAGCAAAACACACACGCACATACACACACTAGAAATTCCATAATAACCAGAGGAGTGTAACACGCACGCCCCTCTCAGTCTAGTAAAAACTCTTTTAAAAAGTTGATCATTTATTTAGCAGCACGTAAAAACGACAAACAGACAAACAGGCGCGGTGGCGAAACTGGAAAAACTGGAGCGTACCGCAGCTGCTTGGGGAAGGGATGAGTCAAGGGAGAGCTTTGGGGGCGGGCAATGGCAGGGATGTGAAACAACAGCTTGCGCGCCTTCGCCTCAGCTTTCGTACCTCGAGCTACGGCTAATAAAGCAACGCTATGTATAGATCTTGTGTAAAAAAAAGTACTCTAATTGGCGCGCGAATAGCAGATGAGCATCGGTAGATAAATATTGTGGAGCTTACGGAGTCGGCAAGCAGAGGGTATACTTGTGCTTCACCTTATAATGCTATTATATCCAAATTTTTCATATTATTCAAATTCAACAATTCTTCATCGTCTCTCTCGTTAACTGCTGTGGGGCTTTTGTCAAATATATAGCAAAGGTAAATGAACAAGAACGCGAAAAGATGAAGATTATCATTTTAAATTTGGAAAAATTTGTGAAAAGTCTGGGTGTCAAGTCGAAATGGAAGTGGCAGAGTGAGAGACAGAGGGAAACAGAGAAAGAGGAAGAGAAGTCAAAATGGGTGAGAGAGAGAGAGAGAGAGGGAGAGAAAATCTATAAATATGTGGGTGGCGCACGCGACCCATTCTAGTGTTTGTTCAACCAGGAATAACCTCGGCGCGGTCGCGAGAGCAAAGCGCGGCCCTAGTTTCTTCATCGGCCCGTCGCCGAGAGCGAAAGAAAGAGCGAGAGAGATGATGCTTCCGTGGCGTCATGCGCGAAATCAATGAATCTGTTTCGAAATTTTAAGTCTTTTCATCGTAATACTGCGTTCGTTATTGCAACAACTGGAAAAAGTAAATCAAGTGAAAATGCTCGTTGAGCTACTATTCAATTCTTAAAAACTGTCCTGGTGAATTAAGAGACTCTATTATATAAGATAGCTTTGATAGAGGTAATGAAAGACAAACAAACAAAGGAAAACTAGTTGAACGCTCATGTCCATAGAAATTACTTTGGTAAGGTCGTTAATCAAAAGCCAAACGACAGGAAATACCGAAACAGTCGTTATTCTTCATAATTATTCTTGTTGTTCTATCTTTTAGCAAAGCTTGTCAAAGAGACAGCCGTTGACTGATTATCGTATCCGACTCGTATGAAAAGTGCATACAAGTATTCTCTAAGAAATGCTCGGCAAAGTGATAAGACAAAAACCTAAAGATGGTTTTATCAATAGGACAAGATTATCAATTGCAATGATTACTGATATACTGTTTTATTATTTACCGATGGATGCTATTCGTGCTCAATGTTAAACAAATTATAACGACATTGTTTCTTTGTTATTTCAATGGATGCTGTTTTCCTTTTGAAATTATACGGAATGAACCATGGAGCTCGTCGCGTAATCATAAATCTAACCCTGTGCGCAACACATATTGAATTGACAAATTGCAGCATCTATCTAACTCATAAAATAATAATAGTATTTTTAAGTATGCATAATCTTTCGCTTACACAAATTAATCCATCCATTATAATCGCTACTTTGACAAACGACTAGCATATAGATTTCGCTCCCGCGATTAAGCTATGTGTCACAGTCAACATAATTAGTTCTTGGCTGTCGTCGAAGCAGTTCATGATAATCCAAGGAGATATCCGAGGAGGAGTAGGCGTTTTAACGCTACGTTCACCTCATTAGTCTTCGACGCGACGTCAGTGCCGTCGTGTCTTAAAGCTCCGTTGGATTTTTAAAATATCTTTCGACACGTGTCGCCTGTATAATCGAGTACGCCCTGGTAATTCTTTCGATCTCCCTCTTTCGGGGTGACAAAAAGTCACGTTCGATACGAGAATCTATGGGGCCTTCGCGTGACGTGCGCGCGTGCTCGCGAACGTATATTATATTGAAAGGCCATGGTGATTACGGATATAGCCAAGTAGCAAATATACGAGGTATCTTATGGGCGCCTTCTGTCCGATGTCAAACGAATAAAACTAAGAACATAAGTGTGTTGTTTTACCTTGTTCTGACACGACGTGTGTTCGTACAATTAATGTTTAGGGGTATGAACAATAAGAAAGATCATAAATTTGACTTTTTGTTTTCGAATAGATTTCATTTAAATGCGCTTAATAATACTATGTATAACAGTGGTAGAGTATGTGATTGTAAAACAATAGAAAATCATAATATATAGATTACCAAGCAAATTTATCCAGTCACTGCTGTTCGTAAAACTTTAAACCACCAGATGCTTTACAAGTATCCTATTGATCATTTTGTTATTAAAATTATAATCGAGGCAATATCAATGAAACATACAAGCAAATCTAATTCTATATCACACTGCTTTTCAATACTATATTCATGTTAACTGGCAACAAATTTTTTGTTTTTTATAAAATTCAAATATGAATAAAATATGATGATGTTCCGGAGCTTACAGCAGCAGTAAGTGAATATGATTCCGTAAGCGGTAGTATTTTCCTATAACCACCTATGAAACCAGCATAAAATTAAAAGCTGGTAAATATATAGAAGAAATAAAATGTTGCTGGATAATAACGAGGTGAAAGAGGAAGGACTGGGGGGGGGGTAGTCAAGAAGTATCGTCAGAGATCCATCCGCCATGTTAGACATCTGGGCGTCATCCAATAGTAAGGAAGGAGCTCCGGATCTCCCCCGGGTCCTCCAATGCCACACCCTCCATTGTGTGTGATGCCGAGCGCGCCGCGCGCTGCGCATATCGACCGTCATCACCTCTTGCTACGAGCTATCTAACTACTACAACACTGCAGATATATAAGTACGATCCTGTTTACGCTCCTCTCAATTCTCCTATGGCTTCAGCTTTTTTTCACTACGACTCCAAGTATCTTTTTTCTTTGTTTTGTTTGACATTCGTAACTATTATTTGGTAACATAAAGCTTTATCCGTAATTGTAAAGCGTACGAAATTGTTTGATGTACCAATTTGCCGTGAAAATCATGTTGATTATTGTTTAAACCGAGAATTTTAACGTCAAC
This sequence comes from Chouioia cunea, assembly GCA_030064505.1. NCBI lineage: Eukaryota > Metazoa > Arthropoda > Insecta > Hymenoptera > Eulophidae > Chouioia > Chouioia cunea. The sequence continues at coordinate 20,413,763 of JAOPFQ010000003.1, read as the reverse complement.
AATGCAAAACCGAAAGTTTTATGCGCGCGTATTAAAAAAAGAAGAAGACCAGTATACACTTTAATATCGTTTAATTACAAAGTAAACAAGCACATTTTTGTCCACGTATTTTCCTCGTGACGATATGAACCACGGCTATTAATCTACCACGAAGTTTACAACGGCTTTCTAATTTAAAAACTAACAATAAACTAGCAGCGTTTGCGAATACGGTCCAATTATTTCTGCGGCTAAAATAACGAAACAGCACAATACGAGAGACAATAAAATTATAAACGTGAAACAGTGAACCGTCTGCGTAGATGAGGGGGAGAAAACCCGAGGTAGTATGCTGGAGAAAATTCCAAATGCATATCGCGTATGCCATATGATGCCAAACCACCCCTTCCTCAACCCAGAGATCCTTCGAATAATATTTTGTTAACTCATCCTCGTATTTTCACGATTCATCGCATGTATATATCGAGGACAGGAAATTATTTTTCACACTCTCTCTCTCTCTCTCTCTCTCTCGCTCTCTCTTTCTCTCGCGTGTGACGAGGTCTTTTCCCTCCCTGTGTACGGTACCGTATCTATATGGATATACAGGTACGTCGTGTACGAAGAAAAGTCGTTTACTCCACCGTCTATACTCGTTTAGATGTTTTAGATGTTTTAAAGTGCACCAGCTAAATTGTGTGATGTATTTTTTAAAACGACGATGATCAGATTGAAAATGCTATTTATAACGTTATCTTGATCATTGATAAACGGTCAGTTCTTTTAACTTTCACTTTGAACTCTTGAAAATGTTAATCGCGAAATTGACTAAAATAAATAGTCTGTACGTACTAAAAATAAAAGGACAATTTAAAAAAAGTTTGAAAAAACCACCGAGCTTGGATCATTAGCCACGCACACTTAAAAAAAAGCCTACGTTCGTTAAAGAAAACGTAACGAGAATAAAAGAAAGCTGCCGAAAACAAAATAACGATGTATCCACCACCCAGAAGCTCGTCAAAATCCAAAGTTGAAAGAGTGAATGGCAAATCGGGAACACTTTTTTCTAAGCGTCTTCCAAATGTCGCATCTTGTAAGATAGTCTACTCTTGCATATGTGAGCACGTAGAACTTCTTTAGAGGATGATGTTACCATCAAATAGATGAAAATGTACGAGAATGTATACGGTGGGGACGCGGTCCATTGAAAGAGCTCGTGGCTGTTATTCCATGCCACGGAGATTGCTTCTTCAGGAAACACACTCGGAGACGGCGGCGGCGGCGGCGGCGCGGCCTTGCCACCGCAAATCTCGAAACTCCTCGACAGCCTTGAATCTGTGTGTGTGTGTGTGTGTGTGTGTGTGTGTGTGTGTGTGTGTGTGTGTGTGTGTGTGTGTGTGTGTGTGTGTGTAGATAAACAGCCTATTGCCGCACGCGCAAGAGTTGACAGAAATAATATGCTCTTTGGGGAGAGAGAGAGAGAGAGAGCTTATATAACTTATAGTGATCTTCTGCTGCCAAACTGCACCTGTAACCTACCTCGCTTGTAGTCTGCAGTGATCTAGGGCACATATCTCTCAAGGTGCACGATGAGTGTGCCAGAGCAGTGTGTTAAAAGTTTCGTTTCCATGGCTGCAGGATGTCTGATTTTTTATTTTTCGTACAAGTAATTTACAACGAACTTTTATCAATTGGATATACGAGAGATAATGCACTTGAGACTATCGTTTCTTGAAATCTTATTGATATATACTTTTGTTTGACACTTTAAAAGGAGAGGTAGGTTAGAAAAATATCTGTTACTTTCTCTCAGGGGCATATCATCAGAGATAAAACTTGGTTCGTTTAATCAAATCCGAGCTCGAGAATGCTCCGACGACCTAGTTCACCGATTCGAATGAGTGTATATAACGTGAAAGTTAAATATTTTTAATCTTTTGTATTCACGGCAATCTTAGTGCTAACGATGATACGACCGCTGCGGAGGCAATACTTGTTTTACTTGGGTATCGAGTTTTTTGTACGTACTTGTCTAGATCGAAATATTATCCACGTGTAAAATATATCTAAATTGATGTGAAGAATGCTCAAACAATAACAGATTCCGTATAAGGAAGGGTCTTTATCTCGCGTGAAAACAGTGGAAAAAAGGAGCAAAGCGCTCCGCGATTTTCCAAATCACACACGCTCGACATGATAGCAAAGAAAAGAGCTCACGCGATTACTCATAGGTTAACCGTGTGCGAGCGCGCGCGAGAGAGAAAGAGACTTATACATTTTACGCAGTGGTAAGCGCACCGTCCGATTTCCTTTATATCGAGCAAGATACAGGTATACGCGGGGGCGAAATTCTTACGGCTGACAAGCGCGTGTGTGCTCGAGAAAGAGATAGAAAGAACGAAAAAAAAAGAATCCAGACGATCATATAAATATATATATTCTTCGCACGGCACGTCTCTGTAGTTGTTTGGATATGGATAATGGCATCGAGAAAAAATACGCACAAGCGTTGCTCTGTCTTGAAACATGTTCGAGCGATAATATTTTTGGGATGCGTTTTTAGCTGTCGTGAATTGTTGTTCTTTATCGAGAGTCAGGTGTGTGTTTTGCTTCTTTCCCCCTACTTCTTTATGAAGCTGATTGGCAGAGAATCTTGTTATGACTGAAAGCTTATGAAAATTGACTGCAATGCATAAGGTAACACCAGAAGGCTCGCGCGTTCTTTTGACAATTATTAATCGTACGAGCAATCAAGTTTGATGAATTGGCACGTCAAGGAACAAAAGTATTTTAGTTCATTTTTTGACTTGGCTAGGCGTCGTTGCCAATAACACGTTTTACACACTGTTTTTATCGCGTTTTGAAACAAGTATTTAAAATTCGATAATGTAACAATAAACATTTTTTTATTCCCAGAATCATTACGCACAATAAAGTCTCTTTGAACTCTACGAAGGGCATTTACTGGCTGAGAAAAAGGCATCGTACACAAAGCCTATTTACAGAGTGATAAAGAGATTTTAAAGAGAAATGTTAGATTCAACGAAGCGAACCACCCACAAAGCAAGAAGGGATGTATTTACTTGTTTTCGAAAAGAAGGGGGGTTCTTGCGGCTGATCCTCTCGCGTTTTTTCTTCTATTAAACCGAGCCGACACATCGTTCCTACACGTGGATATACGCTGGTGAAAACGGTATATATATAAAAAAGAAAAAAGTGGCCTGCGGCGCGTGGGTAACTTGTGTGTGACAGTACGTACGTAGCGTTTTTTTGTCGTAAAGAAGTTCCAAGGGATTAATCGCTTGATAATGTAATTTGCTATTGCCCCCGAAGCTTTTGGGTTCGACGACCGCGAAAAAAACACCAGAAAAACCGAACTTTTTCCTATCTCTTTGATGATTCTTTTTCCTCTTTCTCTTGCAGATCATCGTCCTTTTTTTCAGCGAAAATTTCTCACCTCTTCGGTAGTTGAGGGCTGGATAAATATTTACTTGGATTGGGTTTAGCGCGTGTCACTCGTTTCGGTGAAAGTCATAGCTGTCTGTGCATAGTCATCGTATTGTTATACTTTTTAAATTACACGACAATTTTCATCCGTTAAAGTATGTAAACACCAAATTTATCCGTCTCTTATGCAAGTATATGCTCCATCAGAGCGGTTGAACGTTGTAAGGTATTATATAATAACAATTCACAGTAAATAAGCAGTTTTATTAGCAAGATTGATTTATCGTATTTGGCAATGCATTCATGCTTATTTCAACGTATGAATAATGCTGTACGAATGGTGCAAAGATTAGCGTGTGCGGATGATATTGATCACGGGAACTTTTCTGGACTCGCAAAAGTAAAAATCTTATTAGTGAAATAAGCGAAAAAGGCAAATCCCAGTTTTTGCAGAATAACTCTACTGGTTAGCTAGCACCATTACTTCTTCAATTTACGAGAACTGATATAAGCGTCAAGGAACGTATCTGTATTGTTCGAAAAAAATACGAAAAAGAGGCACGACCATAGAGTCGGAGCACGCAAAAGTCGTTACTTTCATCGCCCTCTCGCGTCTCGATCATCGCTGTAATCACCGTCGAGTCAAAGACGTATGGCGCACGCATAGCGCCTAATTCAAGTCTCAGTCTTGTTTACCCAAGCGTTTCCTTCTTAATTCATATGCGTACTTTGTTGTTGCAGCTTAGCGTGCCGAGACTAATTTATTATAAAATGCTTCTTCCTTTTCTACGCCTCGTCTTTCATTCTTCTTTTTCTTCTTCGTCTCCTCTCGTGAATTATTGAAAAACGAGGTAAAAGAACGTGAAATTATGATGGGTTTTATACTGAAAATTGGCAAAATGGTGTCCCGATTCGTCTATTAGTTTGCTCAATTCACGGGTAAATCAACCGGAAGTTGTCAGTCAACGATTTATATTAAGAATTTCTGGTAATGCGAAGGACGCGCTGATTTTGATCCAAAAGCGATTGAACCGTTGATCGGGTAAAGTCCCATCTACTTTCAGATGATATTTTGTTCAATACTGCTATTACAAAGTACTGGCATAAGATTTTACCGGTTGTTCATATTTTGTACCAGTATATTCTTAAATACTTAGCGCCAAATTATTTGTAAATTGTCTACAAGTATCTAATGTTCAGGTAACTGTCTGATTTTGTTGACAAATATTGTTACGCAACATAACCACTCGTGATACATATGACAAATAGTCATCATTACAACAATATGATTTGGCAATAGACTGCAACGGATTTGATCGATTGATAAACTGTTTGTATTTGAAGAAAATATTACCTTCCAGTCGGTCCCCAACGGAACTAGATGCAATGCTGCGTGATATTAGGTCGATCGCAAACCAAATACTATCTATGAAAAACTGCTCTTAATAGTCGTCAAAAATAATAATAATCCACGTCGAAGTATATATGCCAGCAGTGTGGTCGAATTTATATTGTACTGGTTAATCCTTGAAGGAACAAACGAGTATACAAAAGGGATGTTTACGTACGCCATTGGTGGTTGGCATTTTCCGGTGCAGCATAACGCGCGAGAAAAAAAGGCCAGATAATAGGATCGACTATAGACGTCCGGTGCAATCCACTAAGATTCGCGCGAGCGAGTTATTCGTCGTCGTCGTTGTTTACACCCGCGCCTAAGACAACATCTTGTCTCCGGACCTCAATGGGTCCAAAACCACTTTCTCGGATTTTTTTCCTGATGGGCAGGTGTTGGCTGCGTAAACGTGACCTACCAATCGGTTCGACGGGTTTTTGACGATCGGTTCGCGGATGTGTCTGTTGGATGACGTGCATAATATAGTTTTGTATACACAGTCCGGATGTGGAAGAGATCTGTATACGTGCAAGGTACCAGTTAATTCTAGTCGACAACGTGCTCGATGAATTGTACAAAAGTTTAATCTAAAAACGTTTGTTAATATTGCATTGTTAGATCAATAAGAGAACCTCTCGATTTCGTTGGCAATGTGTTATTAAGGGATATCGTTTGAAAGTATATGCTCTAAGAGCCTAATGATCCGGTCCGCTTTCGATTTCCTTTCTTAATTTAGAATAAACCGTTTTTAATTGACTCACCAAGGAGAAGGAGAAATGGTTTCTTTGGCGCACAGCAAAGAAATCAAGCAGAAACAAGCCGGCAACAAGTGAGAAACATTTGCTCCGTAGAGAAAACTATACGCAAAGTTACTAACAAGACTCGTATGCACTTAGCCCGTCGTGAAACTGAAAATATTATATTTCACACGTACAGGAAGGCATGGAACATCATGTATTATATATATATACACACACATACATAAGCGAGGGATTGAAGCGCGTAAGACAAGACGCGCGCATATAACCTACCGCTGCGTTTGCTGCTCGATCAAGTTCGTGGAACTTCTTCATCACACGTGTTGTATGTTTAGTGCGCGCAAGCCTTCGTCTTCGTTCCCCGTCACACGCGCGCGCATACACACGTCACGAGCATGGGAAAGGGAAGAAAAGTCAAATGGAAAAGATGGAATTTCTGAAATGTCCATTGTTCATCACACATGTCATTGGACTGTTCTTTCGGTAGCTCTCGAGAATTTCGAAGGCATATATTTACTTAATTAAGTCATCGGTCCGTTTTTAAAAAGTTCAATGTCACACTCCAAGCGGATTTTAACGCGTGTGACTTATTCAACGATAAAAAGGCGAAAGATTGCCCAGAAAAAAGATCAGGCGTCCAAGTTGATCGTATAAAAGTCAGTAAAATAAACTTGTTGTACGTGTCAGAGATACAGAGAGCTTGCGCAAAAGCGCACTCCACACGCAGCAGCACTTTCGGAAAACTCTGAGTAGTAGCTTGCGTTCAGCTACCGGAAAAAAGATAAATGGAAGAGACGGTGACGAATAAGTAAAAAAAAGAAGCGAGAGGAAGCATTTGACGAAGAGAGAAAGAAAGAGAGAAATGCATTGGATGTGTAAATCGGTTTACCATACGAGCGCTTCCCTCGCTCAAACTGAAAGACTGAAAGAGAGTGAGAGAGAGAGAGAGAGAGAGAGAGAGAGAGAAAGAGCGCGCGAGCCCAAGCTGTCCCGTAAAATAACAACAGCCTCGTTTCCATATACATACTCGTCGAGTGCTTTCGAGTGCGACGGCTAGAGAGCTTCTCTCCCCCTGTCGAAATTCACCGAAAAATCTCGCTGAAAATGCTTCTTTCCTCGAAGGCTTTTTCAAAGCTTTATACCCATTTTCACTGCAACATCCTCTCTCTTTTCGAGCGCGAGCATTTGCACGTTTGCGAACAGCATTTTTTTTGTTATTAGGTAATCGCTTAATGCATTGAATAAACGACCGTCTTTAAAAATTCTAATTCGAATGCTGACTTTTAAGTAAGTTTGCTGATTGGAAATGCGACGACAATCATGTTTTCAGATATATGTGCATATTTATTATTTAGAAAAGATACTAGTACCGTGAACTTTCCTCCGACGAAATTTGGTAACGAAATCTAATGGACTATCAATTGGTAGTTTCCGGAAAGTTCTGCAAGTAGCTCATTTCAACATTTATTTTTGTAGTGCGATGTGTGTGGGCGCTGACAAAATGTTCCGACAGCTAAAAAATTTAATGAAAAGTACTCGAAATGTTTATTTTTATATTACCACTTTACATTCGAATTCTACAGTTATTTCGATACACATTCGCTGCAGATATTCACATTTTGATCACGTCGGTTATCAATTTCAAACTAAGCCATAAAGCATCCAAACTCAACAGACAACAAGCATATTGACCAAAAAGCCTAAGGATGTAATCGCATGGCACTGATCCAACGAGGGAAAAAAGCTAATGTACCAAAACTCGACCTAATTAAACGTGTATAGAAGATGATATAAGGCTCGCTGATGCATTAAAACCGAGATAAACGAGACGAAAGAGAGAGAGAGAGAGAGAGAGATGGAACCTACAGCACAGGGATGGAGGAACGTGCGCGCACTGTTTGTTCAGCCGCAACTTCTCCAAATCTTTTGTGATGTGCAGCAAGCGCTCGCGCGGCGGGGTTTGCCGAGGGTTGCGGTCGTTCAGCGATAAGTAGATACGCGCGTCGAAGGAGAATAGACGCTGCCGCCACCGCAAAAAGGCTACTGAGAATCTTTCTTGTAAATAATTCTCTCTCTTTTCTGCGGCTTCCCACTTTTTTGCCGCCTGTAAAGCTTCTTGTTCCATATGTTTTGATGTGCGGATACGAAGGATCTGCAACTTTTTTTATTGTTCTGAAACGATCGTTGCCCATATTATAAATATATATAGCTGTATAACGACGAATTCATATTGTTCTTTCAAAGAATACCAAGTGTGCTTTATTTTTAAGAAGAGACGAATTTGAAGGAACGAACAAACAAATAAAGCTACAAGTCTATCAATACGAAAGTACTTAATTTGAAATATTTATATCGCACAATACTAGATAGCCATAATTAGGAACCACTTATTTATTGCTGTTTCAAATAGCCAAATTGTTGAGCTTCTTTAAACATCGTTACCGAGAATTCAAATGACTCTTGACAATTTTGTATAATTTGCGTTTCTTTGTCGCAAAGTTCGACGCAAACAAGAGTGGCAACATCAAAACTACTTTTACTTAATCTATTCATGTTCCAGTAGTAGGATCTGGAATATACAGCTGATGATTCAACGTATCAATTGATCGTATGGACGTATGGATATATGGATAATGCTATACCAATCAAACATAAATTAACTTACACATCACTACGTCGATTGTTCCAGTTTTGTACATTGTATTGCGTTATTTGTCGAGCAATTCTACGGATTTTGTAGCGATAGCCATCGTCGTATTTGTGAACAATTAAGCAATGATAATTAATATCGATAATGATGATAATGCAACGCATAAATTCAACAGTTCTTACGGTACCGTTGTGGTTGTCTAAATGCTCTAAAGTGTAATCATAGGATACCGTCAAAAGTTGCTGGAAGCTATGAAAGCTCAAGTAGGCAATTAGTTTGTTCTCAAATGATTTGATATATTCGGATGTCGTTCTTATTTCGATCTCAGAGAAAGCCATATTTTCAAGGAATGTTAAATTGCATGAGTTAGACTCTAACTATTTAAATACCCTTGAAATAGTTTTGAATTATACACCCATCCACTTATAGTCCCAGTTACGGGTAAAGTTAACGCCGGCACATCCAGAATCTTAACGTGATCTATACTTAATCCAGAATATATCCTTTTATACGGTCTCGTGCGAATCACCGTAGCCATCTGGATTGAAAAATGGGAAAATGCACCAGTCATAAAATTCAACGACCAGTTATTTGGATCCATTGATTAAATAATTCGTTGTCTGTATTTTCCATTTATAAATATCAGAGAACAGCTTATCTTCGAATTAGATATAGATAAATGTTATTATATTATATTAAAAATAATGCGTCAACAAATGTCGATCTAGAGTTTCAATACAACATGCCATTTCCATAAAATATTTACGTGTCAAATTAAAAACTGGACAAAAATATCACAATATTATTTATATTTACAGCATTCCAATCAAATCTTCTTATCTTGCAATTGTGTATATAGAGGACATTTGTCACTTGTATTATACTGAAATAAACTTTGTTAGCGTTTATGTAACTTGTTAAAGAATTAAAACATTTTTTTCTTGTATAATTAATGCAGATCAACGTGTGGGTCTCTTTCATGTTTGCCATGATTATTTAACACAAAGTAAATGTTAATCAAATTGCACTAATTAAACATGACGGAATTATTTGAATTTACAGATAAGATAATTTTAATAAAGAACATCCAGCATCAGAGGCATTGCAGATATTCATGATTTCGGCAACGCTAAAATATTTTTCACGCGTGCCTCGTTTTGAAGACATAATTTTGTATTATAACTTGAAATAATTATTAAACATTGCTATCTGTTGCTTTGAATAGAATCTGATGTAGAAAATGAAAATTTGAAAATGATCATCCCTTAAAAATCAGTCATTTTCGGTTCTTGACTATACTACTGGCTAATATTAATTAATTGATCCTGCGCCCGCAGTGAGTACGTCGACTCTTGGGGGCAGTATATAGTAGTATAACTCGTCATCTCACATGGTCGCTCGCGCGTGTAATACGGCGTTTCGTTTGGTTGGAACACAGATCGGCTGTCTAAAAGACACGAAACGCCGGCCAAGACAAACCTTAAATGCTTGCTAAGCAAACAGTCGGAATTAGCTGCCGCGCGCAAGCACAGCTACGGCACACACGCGAGTTACGCGACACTCTGCTCCTACATATAGCGTGGAAGCGACAAGAGAGAGAGAGAGAGAGAGAGAGAGAGAGAGAGAGCATGGAGATGAATGATGGTAATATACGAAAAACTCCAAACTTTTGATTTGCAAGGGAAGCCTCTTAGGTCTAGAAGAGTTTTATAGTTGAGCGTTGGATTCTCGTGGAATTTGTAATTATGGTTTATTCTGGAAAACGCGCTCGACGTCATTTGTTTAGAACGATATCGTTGAAGAAACTACATTTTTAAGAAACAATTCAATGTCTCTATTTACAACTCATCGTAAAAGAAATGTTACTAGATATTTTGATTCTTATCTTCTTAGCAGATTGTCGTTTCAAATTGTTGATGGAATTTTGCTTAAATGCATAAGTTCAATTAATACTTCGATCAACAACTAACTGAAACTATTCTTGTTTTTAGAACAGCTGAATACATTAATACTTAATGCGGTGAAAACTGTTAAAGCCAGTGAGTTTGATATTTATCATATGGATGACAACACATGCACTAATTACACACAATAATTATATAGTTTTCAGAATGACATCATCATTGAGAGACTAATACTAATTATTACAATTATTTTAACGGGCTATCTTACTTTTGAAGAAATACACGAACACAGTTACGAAGAACGCGTGATAAAAGGAGAGAATATCTCGTTCAAACAGATTAATCCTGGGACATTCAGCGAAAGTGATTTCCGAGCTCGCGAATGGATATCACCAGTTATAGTCACGTATTTGATCAATTCATTCTTAACCAGTACAAATCCACCTGTTTGGGATGAACCAAATCAACCGATTGCTATATATTTCAAGCCGCTAATGCCGATGACTGTTTACACGCATACAACGCTGGATCACTTGACACTGCGAAGTTTATCTTTGACGTAGATTGAATATAATCCTTTATATTATTAGAATAGTGTTTGACAAATAACTAGATCGAAGCACAATTAGAGTCCAATAGTGATTAGAATAACACGTGGATACTAAATTATTTTTCCGATCAAAGTATTTTCAACTCACTGATCACTGATTACAAATTTAATCTTATACTCTTATCTAGGTATTGGAAGTAGCAAAGATACACATAACGAGAAATATCGCGGAAGTGTTCCATTTTATGAAATCGAAATCAAATCTATTAGGAACAAATTCATTGTTTGAATAAACTTTCACAGTTACTCTCGGTTGCTTCATTATCCACACGAATATACATTTGAAAATTGGATAATTAAAACGCCAGAATGGCCGAATTCGGAAAACAACTGATAGTATAAATAGCGTATTATTATAAATAAAAAATTTCCTATTAATAATTATTTTCCGTAATTTTCACATTGCGGTTGGTGAAAGAACAATCTAGGTTCTTTCTTGAAGATGTTGAACTAAGTATACTTTACGTTCACTTCATGTTAGTAACTTAACATTTGTAATTTACCAAATGAAATTTATAAAAAATTTACAGATCGTCGAAACGGTATTTCAATCGGTTGGGTAAAGAGTACCTCGCAACTTTCTATATCGTTTCTTTTCAAAGTGCACAGTCACGGAAAGTATGAATTCTTACTTTCCTCGTCGTCAATATATTCCAAATAATGAGAACATTATCGACGCCCTGATAGCCATGTTTGATGAATCGCAGAAATACGGAAATCCTAAATAAAAAAGAACGAACGAAAACTTTACTTAAAAAACCTGTTATTGTTTTACGAAAAACAAAATAATCTTTATAAAAATTTCGAAAAATTGCGCAACAATGGATTTACTGTTATCCCTTGTGAATCAATTTCAATTTCGTCTGCGTATAAGGTATGAAAACAGGATAACTCACGCGAGCAGTGCAGCAATGTGAAAGAAAAAATATATTTGCGAATGTCATTTTTCACGCTTCGTGGATTTCGCACTTGCGTACATTGTCAGCTGACGCATTGTTTTTTTCGATGCCATTATTGAAATAAGCTCTCTTTGCGTCTTGAAATTGAACTTGAAAAGTCAGCGTAAATACAATGCGCGTTAAAAAGTTCAAGGCGAACTACAAATTTTTTTTCTGCGCGCTTGTTCGATTATCGGCAGTTTATTATTCCTAAATGCTCTCACAATAAACTTTTCACGAGTGTTAAGTTCAAGGTTACTATACGCTTTCACGAATGAAGAAAAAGATGCGACCAGAGTGATGACTAAAAACAATAACAACGAGGTCTTGTTTGATCGACATCGATATCTGCGGCTTTGCATTCAATTCACATTATTCATAATTTTGCAAAAATTCCTCTCGTGCGATATTCGAATTCTCGATCGATGTAGCTCGTATTAACGCACTTTGAATAATGTGGCTTATTCCGTGAAATAAAAAAAGTCCATTGCAGCAACAACAAACAGCTAAAAATAAAGCCGAAAAAATAATTTGATGCAAGATGTCATGAATGCATGATTTATGGGCAGGTGCCCGAATCAAACACAAAGTGCACTTTATTGTTTTGCTTTCGATATTTTTCAGCAGACCTCTCTTTTCCGCAATCAGCAGTAGCAAGGTTGTCATTGCGCAGTTAATAAAGAAGCATTTCTTGAATATATTCCATCGTAAATATCAATTTCAAATGAAGAGATTGCTTTACTTTGCCTATATGTATATGGAACCCAGCGCGTGCATAATACATAATCCAACAGTCAGATAGAGAGAGAGAGAGAGAGTAGAACGTCTGTTGGAGCGTTGGCGTTGCGCGCAACCCTATCTGCGCGGGCCAACCGCAGGATTCGCAGATAATCCAGTAGCGCAGCGCTGGCTATTGATATGCTGATGCGCGGTACTTGTCGCGTGAAATTGCCAGCCGGCAAGCTGCACGCCATTGTTCACTGTATATACACATACACCTCTCCAATCCTACAGTGAACCTTCGATCTCTCTCTCTCTCTCTTCGTGCCTTTTTGCTTCGCCCCCTTTTTTTTGTTTGCCGCAATCCTATCGTCGCTTCGCAGCTATGCCGCGAAGTTTTTTTTTTCATCTCGTGCGCGAGACTCGCTTTTTTTTTCGTTTGCCGATTTATGCAAATTGAGAGTGTGCCTGGCGAGAAATTCGAAAAAAAAGAACTGCGGGATTTCATTCGAAATGGATGGAAACAATTTTTTGTTTTTAGCTTTTTGCGAATGTGTGGTTTTGTACGTAATACTATTTTTCAGATCATTGTTTGAACGTTACGGGAAATTTTACTCAACAATCACTGGACAAGATGATTTGAAACAATAACCTAAAGCGTGGCATTATTTAAATTTCGTTATTCAATAGAGTCGATCATACGAATCGTTAAAGACTTGTAAGAATTATACGATGTTGATTATTATTGCACCAATGTATTATACAACCATATTATGAAATTTTCTAAATTACTCAACAATTCGGTTGGTAAAAGTATACGTACTGCTAAATTATTATTATTATTGTAGGTTATATACAATAATAATTTAAGTATTTACGTACAATGATAATATTGTGATCATTGAAATGTTGGCTATTGAAAAAACTAACAAATGTGTGTAATACCATTAATTCAGAAGGTAGTCACAACTGTTCGAGAGGACAATTTGTTACAGATATACGTGCATCCATAAAAATTTGTTAACTTTGTTTTTTTTTCTCTCGAGTAGTATTACGAAAAAAGTAGGTCATTAAGCAAGCGGCAAGAGAAAGAAAGTTGAAAATGAAATCCAGTAGCGGGCGCTGATGGGCAACAGCAGCCATTCCTCGCGCGAAGCCACCAGAAAACCGTGGGCTGCTGTTTGTTATCTTTTATGCCGCGCGCATAGAAAGAACCGCTCTCTCCTTGTGAATTTAAAGCCCACGAAGCAATCCAGGCGTAAACTGTCGAATTACCCGTCCAAAGTGAGACACAACGCAGCCGCTATCGCTGCCGTCGGACAAACACACGCGCACGCGTACACCTCAGCAATCGTGTTGGCCCCGATTTCCTTTCTCCTGTGCCTAACTTTTTCGTCGTAATTAACCAACTCTGTCAAGTGTGTTATTTCCAATAATATTTTGCCGCTTTTGCGCAAAAATTAACAGATGGTACTTTTTGCTTTTTGAAGAGCAAAAAGTACTCGTGGTTTGTGACGATTTTTTATCGTTGTATTGGAGGTCTGATGGATTACGAATATTTGCAACTAATAATAATGTTAGTTTGATGTACGATTTTATACCTACAATTATTTTGAATTCTTCGGAAACTTCTATAAAACGTATACTACTACAATAAAAGACTCTTTTGATGGACGATCAAAGTTTGTAATAAAGGCGAGGGAATTCGCAATTGTTGATCTCCGTTAAAAATCAGACAATACGCACATTTTAATAAAGCAACAAATAGTTCTTTAGTAAGATCGTTAACTCGTATATATCGAGAGACACGTGCCAATTGTACGATAAGGTTCAACGCCTCATCACGACTAAACATAAAAATATTTTTTTTGATAATACATTGTCAAATTTTAATTTATTACCGCATGAAAATCAATTATTTTCACGAATAATATTATTTGTCTAATGTCTGCAACCATGCACAGTAATAACTAGTGACGTTTTGTAAAAAGTATTCGATACATTAATTTTTACCACGTAGTCGAAAATTAGCCCCGTACGCCAAGTGTGCACGTGTTATTAATTTCATGATTTTATACTTGTTACGAAATTTGCACTAGTTAGACAAAATTATCGAATGCGATGAAAGAGATTATCTCTTTTTCCTACCGTTTTACGAGTGTCAAACATAGAAGTGTTCGTACTAAAAATGCTGATCACGCGTACCTCTTTACGAGATTTTACTTCTAACACTGATAGAATGCCGCATTTATCAAGATAGCTTTTCAAGAACAAAAAAGCTCATTACTCAAATCATTCACACGATTATAACTTACAGTCAAAGACATCTCGAAAAGCTCAGAAGTGTTGATTCAAGTTCAAAGTAAAGAAATAAAAGTCGGAAACATTAATTTTTCATTCTTGGCATAAGCTTCGTTTTTCTCATACGCTGCAGGAAACGGTCGGGTATAACGATGTGCGTCGTGAAAAAAGATAAACAAGGATGGTCGCAGGATCTTATGGTACGGATCGAGTGGTTTATTATTGTTGGTTTGAGGAAAAAAAGAAGAAGAGTATCGGCATGTGCTTCATTTTACGTTTTTCATTAAACCCATTTCGGTCAAGGTCTTGAGGCAAGCGCTTTAATTCTTAAGGTATTCGCAAGTTTTCAGTACCCTCCAAAAAAACCACGATTATGTGTTGCGCTTTACCAAACAAAATTATATTGATTGACAGTTGGACTTTTATTATGTAAAAGACTAAAACAATTTTGAACGTTGCCGAATTATCAGTCGCTGGAAATTTCCAATAAGTACAATTGGAACCTTCTTATGTTGAACTTTCACACGTATAAAATAAAAGTGTACATCTTATCAAGAGGCCACCAAATTCGCATATACTTGTCACTTTATGCAAGTCCAGTAGAACAGTTCAATATTCTATAAAACCAACATCAAAGTATATAAGAAAACATTTAACGTGCGAAATGTAAAAAAAAGCAACGAAAAGTATTTCGTAAGGAGAAAATTAAACTTTGTCCGAAAGTTCAAAAGGCGACTATACATCTCTCATGCAGAGCTACTACTTGCGCGCCACTCGCACTGTATACATATATATATGGCCTCAAGCCATTTCGCGACGGCGCAAATTGAAACTTGCAGGCATCCGTGGTTGCATTTAAATGAAAATTAGGCACTCGCGTCTTCCTTCTCTTGGCACGAACCACGCGATCATCGATCTTGCGCCTTTCATCAAGCACCTCGATGAATATTCATAATATACTCGTGGAAGAGCTTCTAACTCGTTAACTCTGAGCGCGCGCGCACTCCGGCGAGGAAAGTTTTTTGCGTGCGTCGAGGGAGCGCCAAGTAGTCGAGATAAATATGCAGAGGGTAATTATATATACTTTGGGTTATATAGTACGAGTATCTTGGCGTTTCATACTATTTGCGGCTTCAATTTTCAAATTGTAACGACTCCCAATGCTGGGTGAATATTTGCGGTAGAAAAATTAAAATTTCATTTCCCAATAGTTTTATTATGATAAGAATACGTATAATTTTTCCTTGATAATGCAAGAATTATTAACAAATATCACAATCATTTTATTATTCCAACTTATTCTTATAAAACTATTTATACAGTATAGTCGATGACGTATCATTTACTCGAACATCTCTGCAATGTTCGATACGAGTGATATAGGTCTATAATTCGTTCGTAAACGAATGCCTTGGCTTGCCTCGAGCTTTATATGCCGATATAATTTATGCTATTTTTAAGACCAAAAGTAACTTTGCTTTATAGAAACATTAATTAAAAATATGCTCGAGTAAAAATGTCGTATTAGGTGCAATAAATTCATATTTATAACTATCTTTTTACTCCACTACTGCGATCTCTTAATATCTCAATTCCTCTAGCTAGTTTATCACCTATTTTTCCGAAAAACGTATTCAAGGCATTAGCAATTTCATCGGGACATCAATATTAGAATTCCCAATAATAATGTGTTTTCTTTTATTTCTAAGTAATTTCATAGTATTATGTGCGGTCTATTGTGCTCTCTTGTATTCTCGCAATCAAAATGTCTAGTTTTGAAATATCAGTATTAAAGTTCCTTGAATTTAAACGAATAACAATGAACTCGTCGTTAAAAGTTATTTTATGCATACATTTTCCTATTTAGACAAAACTTAGATTCTCTGTGAGACATTTGCATTACTTGCTACATCTCTGCGTTTACGTTGTTATGGGTTTGTTTGCTGCTCCTGTTTAATTCGTTGTTCTTAAATATTCCTGTCTCTCCATCACGGTACATTACTCTTTCATTGCTCCGTATTGATCCGTTGTTTTGTCTTGTTTATTAATCTGTCTAACTGCCTAAAAATGTTTCTCGTATAACAAAGATTTCCATTTAACAAAAGAAAAATATTCAGTCGTTTGTGACCGATCATTGACAAATACGAAGTTAAATGATGCACTGAATCAGAAACAGTAAAAACAATTTCAACAAACAGAAAGAATCAAGGTTATCAAAACGTATAACGGTGAAAAGGAAGAGCACACGATGTATGGCATTCATCATCATCGTCGTCGTCGTCGTCGTCGTCGTCGCATAATAAGTATGTATGGCTTATATATATATATGGCAAGAATTGATTGGCCGCGTGTTGAAGTGGCCAACTGTCAGAAGAGGATGATTAGACGATTACTTTGTCCTCGATGGGCGATCTATCCAAACAAAGCCTTCGGAATTCCCAAAGTCTTTTTCTCTTTATATATCTCTCTCTCGTCTCGCTGAAGTACGAGTGAGCTTTCCGACGGATGAAGCAAGATGGAGGTGTCCTCGAGTGTTTTCGCAAGGCGGGAGTCGGACCCTTGGAAAAACAGACGCCAAATTGAATCCCCATCTTGCCTCCTCCCCCTTTTTCCGTCTCTCAAAAAGCTTCTCTCTCTCTCTCTCTTTGACCTTTTCTCTCTCTTTCTCTTTTAGCGATTCTATAAGGGCTGTGTGTCCAATTCCTCGTTTTTTTCCTTCTTTCTCGCACTGAGGATATTTCATCGAATTCCAAACGAATATCCAAAGATATTTTTACAAGCTATTGTCGTCAAGGCTTTTGTCATGGCAACGTGACAGATTTTAATTGAGTGAAGAATACTTCATGGATTTTCCATGTATACGTATGTTCGTGCGTGTGCCATGTTTCGCATGTGCAATATATTAATCTTCTCACTTGAGTAGTGACAGCAGAAGCAGGCAACTTTCCTACCGCGAGTCATCGCAAATATTTATCATACATACACATAATTAAAGATAAAATATTAACGTTTTCGTTCTAACTGCTACAAGTATTAGCTCGATACGCGAGATATAACTTGGATTAGCAAATAATGTAAATGAAGTGGGTTTGATCCACTGGAGGTGAACAAAGTTAAACAACTTTGGACAATTTGTTGACGGATCTGCCAACTTCTTATTCAGAAAACTTTATTTGCAAATTAATACAATGAACGATCACAGTACACAAAAGAATTTTTTACGTACTTTGACTATTATTGAAAATCGTCCAGTGAGAACAATTATGGACCACCGACCGAGTGTAAATGTAGTTTCAATCAAGACTTTATTTGTAATTATTTATCCAATGAACGGATCAGGACAATGTTGTCGGAAAAATGTTGAACAAAGTTGACAGAACCGTCGATGTATTGGCGATCAAGCCTAATTTTTGCGCAGACATACTTACAATGTGCAAGACGAGAGAGAACATGAGATCTTATCAAGTGACAAACGTACGTACGAAGAAATGAAAATATCCTTGATTTTTAAATCTATTTCAATCTTGTATGATTCAAATCCGAACCACATAAATCCAGTGTATACATTTGCAAACTTCGAAATATCAGCGGGTCGAATTGCTCACTCGACTCAGAGCCAACACCTCGTTTCACTCCTTAGAAAAAGAAAAGTAAAATATGAAAAAAAAGAAGAACCAGCGGACGAATAAACCATCATCCTCTTGCCCGTTGCATTAGCATTATAAGAGTTATACTCGCCTCTCTCTTTCTATTTCTCCCACACGATTCTCTCGCCTTCTGCGAGGGTGTGTCTTGGTAACGTGATTGGCTAGGCAGCAAGTTGTAGCCACACCAATGGCACAGCTTCATTCGATGTTCTCCCCACTACGATCGCGACGAAAAAGGTGGCGCAAACGAACAACATTTTTTCCGAAAGGGCCTGACTGCTGCCGCGTGCCAACGAGAATATCAGTTTAGTGTCGGATTTGAACTGCGATGAGATACACGTATGCATACGAGTAGAGTTTTTTGTCAGTTAGTCTATACAAGTATCAACGAGGCATAGAAGAGGTAATGAGAAGAACCGTTAGTGGTGTGCACAGTGTACAACAAGAGCGACGATTGTTGTGTGTCAAATAATAAAAAATAAATAACGAAAGAAGTTTATATAAGTCAAATTGACGATGCATACGTTGTTCGGCGAGCAGAACGCGTATTACAGACATACGAGCGCAGTGCCAATGGGTATGGGCACTCCAACCTACCAAAGTGTTAGTGCAGCACCGGCTTATTACGAGGCACAGTTTCGTTATGGCGGCTACGCGACCGCAGCTGGTTATCCCGTTGCGGGTATCGGTCAACAACACTTACATCATCCGGGTAAAGATATGGTTAAACCACCGTACTCGTACATTGCTCTCATCACAATGGCCATACAGCATGCACCCGACAAAAAGATCACACTCAATGGTATATATCAGTTCATAATGGATCGATTCCCCTATTATCGCGAGAACAAGCAAGGCTGGCAAAATTCCATTAGGCATAATCTTAGTTTGAACGAGTGCTTTGTTAAAGTACCGAGGGACGATAAGAAACCGGGAAAAGGTAGTTATTGGTCGCTCGATCCTGACAGTTACAACATGTTTGACAACGGCTCGTATCTTAGACGTAGGAGGCGTTTCAAGAAACAAGACGCTATCAAGGAGAAAGAGGAAGCAATGAAGCGTCAAGGAATAATGCTCCCAACCAAGTTATCACGACTCGACGACGTCAAACCGTCGACGACCACCAGCAAACAAGACGCCCTCAAGGAAAAAGAGGAAGCGATGAAACGTCAAGGATTCATGCCCGCAGCTAAGTTGTCGCGACTCGAAGATGTCAAACCGTTGACGACGACCAGCAGTAGCACCACCTCGTCGCCGCCTTCGTCGTCTTCTCATTTGCAACAACAACAGCAACAACAACCACCACCCTCGATGCAGGATATGGCTGCGTTAGATCCTGCGGCTTTCAATGTTGACGCTTTGATGACGAGTAATCGCGAGCCAAACAATAGTCACTTGATGAACAGTCAGTCCGCTCAGCAGCAACATCATCAACAACATCAACATTCGATTCAACAACCGGCGATTGGGAGTGTTGCCGTCGGCAATACCACGGCTGTTAGCACGCCTCCGACCGTCAGCGTAGCTGCCATGATGGCATCCACTGGCTATGGTCATGTCACCACGAGTAGTCTCGCCAGGACAAATCCATCGCCGACTACTAATATGTATGCGGCTTATTGTCCAACGGGTTATAACATTATGGATCATTCGGAGTATAATTCAACAGCCGCGAGGACGCACAATAATCCAGTTGGACACGCACAATGGTATCAGGAAGCTGCTAGTCCTGATACTGCCGCCATGTATCAGGACACGCAGTCGTCCAGCTGTCAGTTATACAGGTCAATTGCTTTCTTTTCTACAAACTTTAATCGAAGTATAAAGGTTGTGGCTATTCGTTTCTAATTGCTCAAATTGCAAGAATAGTACATGGCGATACAAGTACGATGAAGTAACATCGTTGGGGACGTTCGTAGCCGAGCAAAGCAAGGCTGAAATCACTCGATAACCCTAGTATCGTTCGACATTTCACGGTACGACGCGCACAACTCGAGGCTTTAGAACTTTCCCGTTTGACAAAACCAGTGGAAAGTCATTTTATCAGTGCAAACTGAACTTGAATATTCTGAGAAAGTTCAATTGAGTATAAATCTGTGTACACTTATAACACGTCAATGAGCGTTTTAAAATTCATATATCGTTTTGACCTGATCTTACAGATTACATTATCTCGATTTTTGCAAGTGCCTGATAAGCATGATGACGTATAACATCGGTTAATTATATTGCCGACTGATACTGCCGACTGTCAATATCTTATTAGTATGCGTATGCTCATCGCACTTTTATAATTAAAACGTTGCAACTGAAAATAACGTCAAGGAATAACGTCGTGTTGAAAAAATTTTGATTAAATCAAACTGCAACGACTTATCAAAGTGCAAATCGAATCACGAGCAAGTCATGATAAAATTTCTGTAACCGAAATTAAGTGCAATCGAACAAGGCACGAAAGTATGACGTGCAGTTTTCACGTCGCCACCCGGCGGAAACCAAAAGAGACAGAGAAAGACGCTTCGCGTGGTAGCAATATTTTTTTCCTCGCGTTCCCTTTGACGCATTTAGCGAGTCGATGATTTCTCGATGTCGTCATCGTCGTCGTTGTCGTCGTATACTTCCTCGCAACAAACCACGCGCGTCGATCGACAAAATAATCAATGAATTTCGCTCGGATATTCACACGTGTAATTTTAGCGATTCGATGTACACCTACGCATCCGATAAGCACAAATAACGCGTACGGGGTTAATTAATTACTTGCGGGGCTTGTGTTGTCGGCGTATCTTGTTGCGCGCGGTTTATAAAGTATGGATGATATTCGAGGCAATCAAACAGATGGAGCTCTTCGTAAGTTGTTTTGCTTGCATTTTGCCGCGTGCTCCTGTTGTTTCGCGCGTTGTAATCATTAGCCTGCGCGGAAATGAAAATTATTAGAGCAATAAAAGCTGATGTTACGTGATTCATGTGTACGCAACGACGGTACTTTTTAATGTATATCTTGTCTAAATGTATGCGGACAAATAAATAAAAACAGTCTATACCGCACATACGATAATATTGGACATTCTGCGGTGTATATTTGTTGTTATATCTGCAGCGGGTTCCGCTGGTGCTCCAATTTTTCAATCTGTTTATTACCGATGGAAATTTTACAAACTTATTGCGATAATATCTCGATGAGCATGAGATTTGCATGATCTATTTGTCCAAGCTTTATCAATTGGAAATCATCGAATGCGTTTTAACCTGCTCGTGATAAAAGCTCACTACAAAAACTACATGTTTGGGTATATGATAATAGTATTGAGCACCACTGAACTAAGTATTAAATAGATTTGTATTTTTTGATGATTACAGGTCGAGTACACCAACAACTCTTTCGTCAGGAGCAACGTCGTCTCCGCCGCTGTACCATCACCGCTACTATCATGATTGTAGTGCAGTGAGTACAACCGGCAATTTACCGATAACGTTGCACAAATACTGAGAATACCGAAATTCAAGGTCCCAGCATCAGCAACAACGGGACCTTGAATCGCAACAACAACAACAACAGCAGCAGCAACAACAGCAACAGACTGCCGTCGTGGCGACAAGTTACGATCCGAATCTCGTTTATATCAAGCAAGAGTGGATTCCAGCCGCCGACGATTTCACCAAGGACTGGAACTGAGATGATTTTTACGCTTGACAGTGAGAGACGTTTTGTGCTATAGATTTTTTACGTTCTTCTTTTTCCTTCTTCCTTCTTGTCTTTCTTCTTCGTCTTGTTTGTCTATTTTTTATTCGAGCCGAATGCAGCGCGTTTCTCTTGTACATATGACAAACCGTATCATAAGCTTCTGTAAATATTAGGAATATAGTGTGTGAGTGCGTAATATATGTACTCGTATATATGTATGCATATGTATGTGTGTATATATATATATATATATATATATATACAGTCAGGCAAGTGAAAATGAAAATGTTTATGTACGTGGTCATCCGTCGGCACACTGCGGTCAGTAATTCTTAATCTTATAAATAAATCATCGATATTTCGTAAATTGTTGTTGTTTTTGTTTTATTCGTAAGAAAGTGCGGATTGATGTATTAAAAATTACGTGATGATCTTCACTGTTGACTCTTTGAACCCTTGAATACAATCTTAATCGATTCGGAATGTTTTCCGTGATTAGTTAACAAATGTAATTTGATTTTTAGAAATATATTAAGATTCGTTGTTTTTTGCCATCATTTCAAGCAACGTCAGCGAGAGTAGTAAACTGATAAACGAGGGTTGGGAAAGTGACGTTTGAAAAACGATTATTCGTCAACAAAGGAAATCTCATTAAAGAAAAAGCGTGACAAGAAGACTTACTCAAGTAGTGATTTGGCAGAATCGCGTGCATAGTAAAAGAAAAAGTTGGCGAACGATCATTCGTAGAACATGAGCGGCACATAATTCAAGTGACGAAAGAAACATCTTTGGCAAGAAGCAAAGTCGAGGGAAAAAACATAAAAGAATTGATTGTGGCCGTAACCCGAATCAAGGCAACATTTGAATCCATTAATTTTAGCGTTATTAATTACGATCCATTTTTCCGGAGCTTGCAACAGCCATCTGTGCAAACGCTACGTACATCGGTGCTCAGCTGAAAATTCGGCTGTTTGTCGTTCGTCTTAGGACAAATCAAAGTCATCTTGTATTCTACTCTAACAATTTTCCACTTTTTCATCTAATAACACAAGACTAAAAGTTTTAAAAGATAAATGCATTATTTACATTATATTTTTACCCTCAGTTGTGTGTGGTCTTTTTTTACAACAAGACGCGGTCGATGGGGAGCGATGAATAGAAATAATAAACGGGGTTATTGCACTTTTATGTTTTTCTACCTTTGACATGAATATCGGTCGCAGTTCATTTGAATAATCGACTTGACGCGATAACAAACACCTACGATAATACACGTGAACTTGGATTGATCGAGTGCTGTGCGAATTACTTTATCTGTACTTTTTTCTTCTTTTTAATTTTTAAATGAATTGTAAAATAATACGAAATTGAATTGTTACGTAGTCTATAGTCATGTGTTAAATTATGTATAATATATCACTGTAATTATATAAATGAGAATCAAAAGTACGTGTATAACTCAACATATGTGCATTTATAAGGAAAAGAGCTGAGATATATAAACATATATCAATATATGTATGTATGTATGTATGTATGTATGTATGTATATATATATATTGATATATAGGCGGTATGAATTGGTGAATAAATACATAGTGTGAATAGATAAGGGACGTAGGCTGAATATATGTATACATAATATCATTAACACGCGCTCTTGATTGTGTTTTAGAGCTGCGTGTCGTGTACTACGTCGAGTCTGAAATAAAACGAAGGTGGATCTTTGATTTGATGTTCGTTGGGGATGGAAGAGTTGTGGGAGGCACATTAATAGTCAAGTATGTGTATGTGTGTGGCTCTCGATGAATGATGAATGATACGGGGAATTTGCTTGAGCTCACAGTCAATGATGAGTTTTCGGGTTTGATGCGCGTCGACAGCGAAACAATTATTTTCGCGCCCTCTTTTCTTTATGTATAATAATGACAATAACCAGAAAACATCGAATAGAAAGGAAATAAAGAAACCACGTGACTTTTTGAAATTCGTCGGAGTTTAAGGTATATCCGGTTGGTAAAAATAGTTTGGAATTTGTTAAAAAAGATGAATCACGTGTTGTTATGTGAGAAACGCGTCAGGTTTTATAATAAAAAAAGAATGCGTCAATTTTTCATTTGGAATTTATTCAGTGCACATTGACTTGTCGAGGATGTCGGTATGGAGGGCATATATAGCGTCCGATCGCTTTTGTATACGAAAAAATGATCGGGCTCAACGCGTGAATCGAAAGCGAATGTCATCGTCGTTCACTGAAAGGTGTACGGTTCTTTTTTTTTCAGTCTCGAAAGTAGTTAGATCTCTGTGTGTATATTATATACGAAGAAGCAAAAATTTATAATAATAAGTAAACCATCAGCGGAAAACTGCAAATATATCTAAATAGATAACATTGTATAGCGGATATAATGCACGATTGAATATTATAATTATTATTATATATATTATGATTGATAGAAAGCAAGAGATAGATGGATATGATATATATGAAACTCGGAATTCGTCAAATTTCGAGGGATGAGCATTATTATTATTGTAATATCATCGACGTAACATGAATATATTAGAAAATGAAATGTTCAACAAAAAAATAAATAAACAAATAATAATAAAAATATTATCGATCAAAAAACGTTTTCTTTCCATTTCTTTGTCTCGTACTTTTTTTCCAGACTAGACAAAAAATAAATAAGAAGTGATCTAGAGTGGTCCGAACAAGCGTGAAAAAGGGAATAAAAGAGCTATTGAAAGGGCTCGACTTATGCACAATAAGTGTATAACGATATCGAGTTGACAAACGTTGAATGCTATGCTGCTGCTGCGGATAATAAACGTGTGTGTGCATGGAGAGGGGGGGGGGGTTTACCGCATACAGCAGGGTTCGGCCTCGGAGAGTAATCGGCCCCGAACAATGGGTCAAGGCGACGCTCTTTCATCCGAAGCACGTGTTTTGGCAGATGCACCGCGGTGCGGTTAAATCCCAAATCTCGCCCTGAGCAGGACCGAACTTCACGTTTCAAACGAACCTATTTACTGATTTCTGAAGCCAACCCAGGTTAAGAAAAACTCTATTCTTCTCATTAACACTCCTAATTCTTAAACATACGCGATATACTTCGCCCGTATCAAAGAAAAATTCTATTTGATAAAGAGGAAAGAGCATATTATTTTTCAATTAGATGATTGTTTCATTGAGCTAAAATTGAATTGACAAACGTTTGAATGCTATAATGCTGCTGCGGTGGTAGATTTCGATCGAAGTTATAAATATTCCAGAGTACTACACGTTTTGCCGCAATTAATTGATTAATGACAAAAACGTACGGCGAGTCTTGGAAATTCACGAGATAACAAATTAATGAGTGTGTTCGACGTTTGTGACGCAGGTGTACACATCTACGCGCCCGGAACGATTCCCGATACTTCTCTGACTCAATTCAAATTTGTTTTTGCACGAAATAATAGCCAATTAAAACTCTGACAAGATTTTAAGCTGAATACCACATATGAGTTCTTGTAAATTTTGACAACGATACACATCGTCAATTCTTATGCGGAATTTATATGGAAATTGAAGTCCAAAAATAATTTCTTTTTGTCAAATTTATTCATTGATGAAAGTAGATGGATTCAAGGCTATTGTTTATGTTCCAAAGTTTAGAAATGAGCCCAGATGTTTTCTTTTTTAATATTGTTAGCGGAAATAATTATTTATCAACCATGAATAATATTATCTCCTGGGTACTAATTTGACACTATTAATTTTTGCTGACAAAAATTCTGTAAAACAGCAGTTAATTGATACATCTTTTAACAACAAATCAACAAAACTTCGACAGCTAACATTTAATATTTATTCAAGGTACAATACTAAGGATAAATAATGTCGTTGAAAATGTAGAAGGTTGAAAAAATGGGGGAAAAAACTATTATTTGGCTTCCCGGAAAAGTCGGTTACACGCATACGCATCGAAGCTACATTCTAAAAATACATTTTCACTAACTTCCGTTCCGAATCGGCCGCATATAGCTGGGAACACATCTTACACGCACATAGTTTACGAAGAGCAAAAAATCTGGTAGAGGGAGGGATGTGTGCAGCTCAACAAAACAAAATGTCTGTGCAAGATTGTTTCCATCTCTATCGCTCTCTCTCTCTCTCTCTCTCTCTCTCTTTCTCTCTCACGCGCGCCGCTGGCCGAGATTCCGCAGAAGTGCCCTCTCACGCGCCCACGTTATAGTGTAATCAAGCGCGTATAAAAGCATCCAATCTGTTTTTGAAACTTATAAATTTCCACGCTTAGCAAGTGCGTGTATTCCCAAATTTTCATCTGACGCCCCCATCAGAGCGTAGTGTGCAACATTGCTTGCTCGTATTGGGCTGCTGCTTGACAAATTGATCAAATATTTGAGCTTCCTCTTGTTTGTACGAACTGGTGGATTGTTATTCCATTCGGCTTCTCTCTTTTTTCTATTTTCTTCGGTGCAGTTGGTTATTTTAAGAAATTGAAAGTTCGGCGTAACGGAAAGTTAAATATGAGATAGCACATTGACCTCGTATTTGACAATTTGATGATCAAAATAATCCAACTGCTTGATTCGCTGATTAAGAGAAAAATCTGATATACCGTGGAAAGTCAAATGAATTTTATGAAACTAATTGTGCACGAAAATTTGTTCCATAGAGGGCTATTAACATCGTGACAATTGTGTAATAGGACAATTGTGCATCAACGTCGAAGTAATAATCAGAATCAACCAAATATCAAAACATTATTCCTGCGACTTCATTGAATTTTAATATTTGCCCAATACTTAGCCAGTCAAAAAGTTTGCACGTGCGCACAGGCCCTAACTATATATCTCGATCGTATCGCTAGCTGGGGTGCAAAAAGTTATCGTCCCCCTCCTCTCTCTTCAACTCCCAACGCGTCTTTTGTGCTCTGGATCATATGGCAAACACTCTGTGCTATCCTTTCTAATCGCCAGACAAATAACTGAAAATCGTTCACTGTTAGGTCGTTTACATTGGCTTGGTGTGTGCTCTAGGTCTTTTTGTCCGCACCTTGCACTTGACAAGCGGCTTTGATGAATTCATCTTTTTTTTTTCGTTCCAATTGGAATGTCACGATTTTTCACTTTCTTGAGTATTTATAGTATTTTCTACCAACGCATCTAGTATAACACAAATAAAAATTATTGAAAACAAGCAACAAAATAATTTTGTGGTCATATACTTTGGTGAGTGATGGCAAAATGCTCTCGTAAACACAACCAGTTTAGCGATGAGTCATTGAAGCATAAAGAGCAGATATCATTGCTCGCGCAAAAAGCATCTTTGAAAGCATGTTTGCTCGGAAATATAAAAAGACGCGATTATCTTTTCTGTGATTCCTCATTGTATGATGTCGGTTAAATAAATGGTCCGATATATTTTACCATTTGCCAATTGAAAGTGATCATCCGCTCAAACTCTGTGTAGATTCTTCTTTTAACGCAAAAATTTACGTAACACAAAAGTCCATGTGCGATCTGTGGAATCCCATGTGGATTTCGTAAGAACTCTACTTATTGTTACACCGTAGATAAGATTTTATGGATTTTGTATGGACGTCCGAATGAATCCATAGGTGTAAAATCAAGTTAGCACAGCCAACACATTTTCCTGTGGAGATTCCGCACGGTGGTCAACATGAATGCTTAGGTCTACATTCAAGTTAGTTCGGACGTCAAGTTATAGATTTTAACCTTTGGGCTGCGTTCATGTTTGCATCGCCTACATATTTTCTGTGCACATTGCGCACGGCGGTCAATATGAATCCTTAGGTCTAGATTCAAGTTAGTACAGTGGACACACTTGCTGTGTGGACTCCGTACGGCACGTACCTACGGAACCGTTGGTCTCAATTCGAACAAACACGTCCTACACATTAATCGGTACAGAGTCCTTACAGTGGTCTATATAAATCCATAGGTCTAGATCCAAGTTTGCACGGTTAACCCATGTTTCTGTGCACGTCCTACACATTAATCTGTACGGAGTCCTTACACTGGTCTATACAAATCGAAAGGTCTAACTTTCTCGTTAGCACGGCCTAGACATTTTCTGTTGGCATTCCGTACGGCGGTAAATATGAATCCTTAGGGCTCGATTCAAGTTAGTTCAGTCGACTGATTTGCTGTGTGGACTCCGTACGGCACGTACCTACGGAACCGTTGGTCTGAATTCGAACAAACACGTCCTACACATTAATCTGTACGGTGTCCTTACTGTGGTCTATACAAATCCATAGGTCTAGATCCAAGTTTGCCCGGTTAACCAATGTTTCTGTGCATGTCCTACACTTTAATCTGTACGGAGTCTTTACAGTGGTCTATAAAAATTCATAAGTCTAACTTTCTTGTTAGCACGGCCTAGACATTTTCTGTACGCATTCCGTACGGCGGTAAATATGAATGTTTAGGTTTAGATCCAAGTTTGCACGGCCGACACAGTTGCTGTGTGGACTCCGTACGACCGTACTTACGGAAAAGTTGATCTGAATTCGCACAAACACGTTCTACACATTAATCGGTACAGAGTCCTTACAGTGGTCAACACAAATCCATAGGTTTAACTTTCTCGTTAGCATAGCCTACACATTAATCTGTACAGAGTCCTTACAGTGGTCTATACAAATCCATAGGTCTAGATCCAAGAATGCCCGGTTAATCAATGTTTCTATGCGTATTCCGCACGTCGGTAAATATGAATCCTTAGTTCTAGATTCAAGTTAGGCATTCGACACATTTGCTGTATGGACTCCGTACGAGCGTACGTACGGAACCGATGGTCTGGATTCGAACATACACGTCTTACACATTAGCCTGTGAGGAGTCCGTACAGTGGTCTATGCAAATCCATAGGTCTACATTCAAGTTTGCCCGGTTAACCCATGTTTCTGTGCACGTCCTACACATTAATCTGTACGGAGTCCTTACAGTGGTCTATACAAATCCATAGGTCTAGATACAAGATTGCACGGTTAACCAATGTTTATATGCGTATTCCGCATGTCGGTAAATATGAATCCTTAGTTCTAGATTCAAGTTAGGCATTCGACACATTTGCTGTATGGACTCCGTACGAGCGTACGTACGGAACCGATGGTCTGGATTCGAACAAATACGTCCTACACATTAGCCTGTGAGGATTCCTTACAGTAATCTACACAAATCCATAGGTTTAGATTCAAGTTTGCCCGGTTAACCAATGTTTTTTTGCGCATTCCGCACGGCGGTCAATATGAATGCTTAGGTCTACATTCAAGTTAGCACGGCCGACACAGTTGTTGTGTGGACTCCGTACGGCTGTACTTATAAATCCTTTGATCAATACGTTTTTCTCTATGGATTTCAGACGGCGGTCGATAGATACAAATCTGTTGATTCATAGATAAACAATTCATATTAAATTAGTGATAGTGAAAATGTAAAAAATATATAATAGTGTAGTAATAACTCGCAATTGAAAATGAATAACGAACAGTTTTTCACGCCTATGCACATTCAACCTATAATTATTCGATAGCTGGAATTGGCAAACAAACACATTGACACTCGATGATGTCTCAATAATTTACAAAATAAAAACAACGCAAGGGAAACATTACAAAACGATTATCAAGTCGACGAATCGCTCGCTCGCTCCAAGCTTAATCCAAAATAAAGCAAACACGGAGAGACCCGTCTCGTCTGGTTTATGCTGCTGCGACATTATGACATTAAACGCTAAATTGTCCGCACATAAACATCCATACACGCACAGCAAACACGCTCGCACGCGCACGCACATACAGACACATACGCGCGCCAATGGCGTATAGCGGTCGTCGCTGCTAACGTGTGTGGCGCAATTTCTGAATTTAATTGACCTAGCGCTCGTGCGAGAAAGTCCTGCGGCCATTTGTCGAGGGTGTACAGGACAGTATACATGCGGCAAATTATTTTCCCCTCATCCGCAAGCGTTACTTGTTTTGTCGAAGGGGTAAAAATAGTGCGCACTCGCGGTTGTAAATTGAATTTTTGTTAACGAGGCTGCTTTGCTCGTTATCGATCGGTCAAAATAAACAGTAAAATCAAACTATTATACCATTGGATTCAACGCTGTTTAAACAACACTTTTTTCATTCAGTAGTAAATAGAATAGTATTTAAATAATTACAATAATGTGATTATTGTATTTCAATATGTACATTCTACGTATTTCGATGACGTAGTTACGGATAGAAAGAAAAAAATTGGAGGGTATGACGAGTACGAGACACGATTCGCAACTATAAGATACTTGACACATCGTTCACACTCCTACGAGAATTAAAGCAAAAAACTTCAAAGCGATAAGCCACAAGAAGTGCGTTAGACGCTCGTATAGAATTTTTCGAACAGAGCCCACCCATGTTATACGGCCACAAAAAAAATTTGAGTCGAGAAACAGAACAAAAACGAGTAGTCGAGTGAGAGAGGTCTCGAGCCATTAGCGTTTAGGCCACGATTCTTGTTTACGAAATTACAGATGATAATGTAAGCATTTTTTTACGCCACAGATGCTCAAGGCGGCTAATTTTAGGGTGTTCAACCCTATATATATATACATGTTGCACACAGAGTAGGCGAGAGAGAGAGAGAGAGAGAGAGAGAGAGAGATAGCTTCTGGCCTCGTTAAAACGGACAACCACGATTGCCATGCATGACGCGTGCGTATACACCGACAATTTGGAATCACGATTCCTAGAATTGTTCTAATAAACGCGCGCAACGAGGTTGGGCTGCACTATCGACGACTTTGTACGATTATTGATGCAATATGTAACTGATTTAAACATGTCAATACCATGATGGCGCGTATATGTGTACACAGTTGGAATACCAAATTTACATTTTGAAAATAATTTTCTAATGCGTATTAGACGAAAAGTGGACTGATCTGATAAATCATACCATCGTGTTTTTTTATTCTTGATGAATCAAGCAATTTCGATTCTTTCTATTGTCATACTATCATACGTGAGTTACGTCGAGTTGGATTCGTTTAAAAATGTCATTGAGAATAAAACACCTATACCAATATAAGAATGATTCTCTTTAATAAATATACCTGCTATTTTTGCTTCCATCAAGTTGTTCAAAAGAATCGCATAAAATTGTATAGCAAACGAACAAATAAGTAAAGTAATCAGGTAGAATTAGATTAACTAGCGCTCAATTGTAAACTCTATTAATAGATTCCCGATTGGATCTCGTAGATCCAATAGATCCCTATCAGAAAAGCTCACAACCCCACAACCCGGCGCCACAGTGAACGCAACAGAAGACGCAAAAAAAGAAGAAAAATCCTCTCACTCACATGTCTGAATAAGTAGAGCTGAAGCGTGCGCGACACTGCGGGAGGCATAAGCCAACCCTAAAAAGCACAATGAACCTGCCCGGAACAATCTGAGCAGCAGTAACAGCTCGCGGGTGTACGTATCGTTTGAGCGCGCGTGTTCACGCTCGATTTAACGTCAAACGAACTTATCAGATGTGTATGTGTGTATACGTCTTTCCACGAAGTTTTAGTATGATATTTCGATACTTTCGTTCAAGGCCTTTCACTTTTCTTTACCGCAACAAGTTAATTGATTTTTTTGACAACATTTCACGAGGAAATACTCGTTTTTGTTATTTGTTTCGTGTTTATTTGCTAACTCTTTCGGAATGCAGATCGTTTTGTCGTGTATTTTTATAGCGACTCAGTTTACTCCTGAACATTGAAGATCCGTGATCTGAATTGAATATTTTTCAATGCCAATCAGATTTTTACTAATTACCTATCTATTTTGTTTGTAAACTATCTCGTGAAATTTGCTATTCCAATTACAACACATGTACTTAGCTTTAGGAAGCCTTAAATTCGTTGAATAAATGAAAATACAAGTGAATATTCCATCAATTCAACTTGCAAGTATTATCATCCAGCTTTGCCTGTATCAAACGTTAAAACTGTTTTTCCCAAATAAAATCAAAGATGACCTTACGTATATAACCACGTGCTCCTTTGGAGTAGAAAAAGATCTCAATCAACACAAAGCGCAATTCATCCGAAAGGAGAAATTAAACCGCCCCGCACACACCGTACATAGGGTATTAGCGCTCGCGCCTCAACGATTCACATCAGAGTCCCCTCGTATACACGTACATGCACTGTCGCCCGCTTTGCGATGCTCGCTTTGCGCGTGCGGACAAAAAAAAAGCCTCGGGGCGCCGAGCCGTATTAGCGCCAAAGGTTCATAACAATGTAGCCCATTGTTTCCATGTTACGATGCGTCTATGAAATCGCATTCGATTGCGCGTCTGGAAGAAAAAAAAAACATTTTGAAGAGAGATACGAATTCCAGCTGAGATTATGGGTATTGGTTTATGGCAAAGAATGAAAGATCTTTCAATCCATTACAGCTTTGGGGTTTTGTGCGCTTATTCAAGTTTTCCTGCAACTCGTACGATACAATTCGCAGTTAATTTACGATTTACAAGAGGTACCTAATGTAAACTTTTTTAACAACGTTTTCTAAAATATTCTATAGCATTGACCTTTACGACAATGCAAAAGACTTTGACATTACTGTTTGATCATTCGGTAATTCGACTGCGACAATAGCAGCAAAACAAACTATACAGCACTAGATATTGGTGTATAAGAGTGTTGAGAAAAGTGTACAAGTTGTGTACTGATTGCTCAACAATTCTGGTTCAGCGAGAAAAGTTATTAATCTATACATTGCTCTCATTGCACCCTTTTCAGACTTTAGAAAAACTTAGCGTATAAGTGCAAGAGAAAGTGCTTGAGATCCCAAATATCAGTTCAGCATGGTTCATCGGCCAGTGCGGTTCACATTATTCCTGTTCATATAAGGTAATTTTAATGTTAATTATATAAATGATCTTTAACGCTAGTGTTCTCTAACAAATTTCCTATACGTATACATGAGTTTCATTTAATAAAGTTATTTAAGTAAATCCGTTACACCATTGTATAATTTAAAAAAGAGTAATATCACCAACGCACGTATAACAATAATCTTAATTACAGCATTTAATTTAGCATTTGGGGAAACAAAAGGACAGAAAAAAAGAAGGGTGTAGACGAATTTTCTCTGAAAACAGAACATTGACACTGGTGAGCTTGGCGTGGAAGCGTGTCCATTGCATATAGTGTCGTGTGCAAGGACGTGGCACACACACGCGCACGCACCAACGCATATACGAGATTCCCGTGGAACTGATGGGTTACGGTGAAGAAGACGCTGATTTAATATTTTTCTTGTTATGAGTGTAAGCTTACCGTGGTTTGCTCTGAAAACAGCTATGCACGTTCATTTTACTATGTACTCTCTTACCATCCTGGACACCTACATATATATATTCGTCTAAATGGATAACTGGGCTACTGACACGACCACCTGCAAGACGAATCGAGACCGAGATTTGTAATCGACTGCGCGTGGTTATCGGGACGATTAAACGATTTGCCCGCCAAGATATATCTTAGAGTTGTGTTGTCTGATCCAAGTTGTAAATGATGGATGATAATCCGTGGTTGTAATTTATTTATTAATGTTCTTTGTTGTTCACTTTAGTTTTAATATTTGATATATATATATATACATATGAAAGCTATATTCTTTTACTCATAAATAACAGTTTCATAGAATGGTGCAAATTGCAAAAGTGTGGTTTTGAATGCATAGTGAGCTTTTATTTCCAAGTAGGTGATTACTTGAACAGCGCACAAGTAAATCTTCAAAGATCTTCGATAAATATTCCATTGCGAGCTTCAATATTTCCAACTTTATGTCATGGATACGACAATCATGAAGACCGGGTTCGCAGATTACTTATAATTACAAGTGCCCCTACTTTATTCGTACGAAAAGCATTCAATTAAATTCGAGAATGCTACAGTAGTAGTAGTTGCCTGTGACAGAAGTTTATAAGAATTAATTTGAGTGAATTTCATATTTTATCTGTGAAAATGTATTTTAATTGATATTTCCTTTATTCAACGCGAATAGCGGTTGTATTAGATGTTATTGATTTGTAGTTATATAATTAAAGCTTGATTTCAAACAATCGCAAATCTAAGAAAATCAGTTGCTCTTCATCCGTCAAAAATTTCACGCACGGTGGCCGAAGAAACGTCTTAAAGTGCATCACGACCTGGTGATTATTTCGAGAAGTCAAGGCGCATGGGAGCTTAGTGACGAGACCCCGCTAACGACTCGACGATTGACGAAATATTCTCAGTGCATGCAAGAGTAGTGAATTCCGCGACGATCCACAAGACGGTCCACTCATTTTTGTGCCTCTCTGCCTTTTCGAGGTGTCTCCTATATATTTATACGTTACTCGCGATAAATGTTTGGCAATTCTCGTGCTATTTGTTTGTCGACTTTTACGATGAGCTTGCAAATGAGTAATGAACATCATAAATAGTTGAATGACGAAGATCACTTGTCAACTATTAATTTTTTCGCGAGCTCGTTATTTTCGCGTTGGTATTTTTCGACAGGCAGAGAGATGAATAAGCGACCTTCAACAAATAATTATTCCATGAAAAAGAGATCGTTTATCGCTCGTGTATATTTGGCATTTTCAATACTCGCTAGGCTCTTTATTAAATGTTTAATCTATCAACTGAATACGCAAGCTATTTTGTGCACGTTTATGCCTGCGCTATAAAATTGGAAAATATTATGCATTGGATCGATTAAGGAAGTCCTTCTTCAATGTTCAATAACAACGCGTATATTGGGAAAAATTTCACATGAATATTCAATTAAATTAGTAAATAACAGTATAGAATTGAAATTAAATGTGGGCTTTACATTTTATGAAAATTGACTCGGAATTCTGTCGAAAACTCGATAATTGTTCAACTGAATGAAATAAAAACCATTCCTTTAAGTCATCCGTTTACTTGCCGACGTATCGTTGGTAAGAGGTCTAATGATCATTCATCATCTCCATTAACATGACGAATGACAAACGTGTTGAAAAAAGAGTAAAGAAAATAGTTGTCATTAGTAATAAAAAGCGGTCAATTACCAAAGCAACAATGTAGCAAGTTGGAGCCTCTTTCAGTTGCAACGCTTGCTTGCTTGAGCAGTGTATATCCAAAGACGTGTAACTGCATCTTGTTGATGCTGGCAGTGCTCGATGTTGACACAACACGTCGGTTGCACTTAGCCGCGGAGAGCGAGAGAAGGAGCACATCGTGGTTATACACTGATGAACGCGTCCAACGCGATGTTCACACTCTGATCGAACATCAATCGATCGTCTGCATTCCCTTTGACACGCTGCTACTGCTGCTACTGTTTACAGCTTCGTAAGCGATACATCAATAAATAAGGATTACGTGGGCTGCTTTCAGCTTGATCAATTAATTAACTTTGACTTGCTCCACGATGTAAACTGTGTTTGAGATCTGCGAAATGTGCTCTTCCGAAGTACTTCAGTCACTAATTAGTTGAATATTTTCTTTACTATTCGTCGCATTTGCTTTTTTTGCTCCTTTGAATGTACTGAAAGAGAGCTACCTTTATTGCTTTGTTGGCTTAGCGAGATTTCGTAATAACATTTGCAAAAAATCTAAAACGAAACATCCACACGTTTTGATATCGATCAATAGAATACAGTTAATCAAATCACGCAACTAATAACTAATGTTTTGTACATGTTGCATTGACGCGCAGTTATTGGAAGCCCAAGTCTCAATCGAGTTATCTTTTGCAAGATGTATACATCCCAATCGCCAAAAACATTCGCGTACAAATGAAGATGTTACTATAGAGTAGTAGCCATTAATTGAAACGTCGGCAAACAAACAACGACTACTTAGAGTAATAGTCATGAAATTGGTGGAACAACAATCAGACGAAAATTCCCTGGCTTCATCCCTCCTCCCCGATTGTTCGCGCTGCAAGAGCAATTCGGCAAGTCAAACAAACAGTTTGGTCATCGACGCTTTGTTTCTTACGATTTCCCCTTTAGTTATCGGTGTTCGATCCGAAATCAACGATATGTGTAGTAATAGAAACGATTCCGCGTATACGCGTGCGCGTGTCGTAATGAGAAAGCCGGAAAAAGGAAGAAGGAGGAGCACTGTATGTGGATGTTATATAGACGGGAAAAGAAAACTGTGAAATAGCGGGAGGAGCTCCGACACACGGCAAGAAGCTTATACACGGCTCGTTTGGCTTGTACGTCGTTTAAAGCGTTGGCCGTGCCTGTGTATACGTGCGTGTGAAGCCTCGATTTCGCTCAGTTTGATATATAACTGCGCAACCAAAATTCCACAACGAGCTTCAAGTTAGCAGAGAATTTTATTCTTTTTCTTCGCTGCCGATTCGAAGAATTACTATTCGAGCATTATGATGTAGTGTTTCATGGCTAAACGACACATGTGTCAATGGGATGGTTTGTTGTGCGATACTTTTGTTGTAATTTCGAAATATCGTTGTTGGATATAGCGTCTACTCGTGATTATTCATGTTGGTGTATGTAATAAAAAATGGTGATTCTATAAAGAAAAGTAAAATTGAATACTCCAAAATACCAACTTTTAATTAAACAAAACTGTATTTTTAAAGAAACAGCTACGGAATTCGTAAATAAAAAAAGTCTACGGCACATCATTCGTCAGTCGATTGAATCGTTCTCACACCAACTCATACTCCAGCAGTTCCGTCGTCAACGTGTTTAGCGTGAGTTTGTTCGTTTCATCGCTACACGAACCTGTCGGCAAGCCCGCCCATGGGACTTGATTTGATTTCTTTTTTTTCTTCGTTTTTACGTGTGGAGACACGTACGGCACCTACAATTCTCTTTTCTTGACCGATCGGCAACCAGAGATGTCGTAGAACAATTGTCCCAAAAGTGAGTATCACGGGTTACTTGATCGATCGGAAATTTTCGTGATCTTCTTCGTGCGATTTAGGATGGATTTTGTTCTGATTGATTTCTTCTTCTTTTTAGAGACATGCGTGGACATTAATTTTGTGAATTTGAAAATATCAATTTTGTGGCTTTCTCAATAGAATGTATAATTTACACAAACTAGTCAAGAATAAAAAAAATAACACCGAAAGTATTGCGAAAGTAATTTAAATATTATTTCTTCTAAACGCATTCAAATATGCATATTTCATTCGTATAAAGTAATTTATTCCTACTGATATCGTTTTCCTTTACATATTTCTATAATTTAGAATCCCTCTAATGATTCAAGCTACCAACTGACTATGATCGAATAGCTTCCGTAAGGTTACTTTGGTATGGTATACTGAGATTCAAAGCTGTATCAATTCAAATGATATTTACTCTTACAAATAATTCCAGAAGATTTCACCATCAATTATTTTCTTTGAATTTAAACCCAAAATGGAAAATTTCGGAAATCTTGACAAAATTGTCATGCCACCGAGGACATATAAATGTGTGATGCCTATCAAAAGCCTCTAATTTATGTCTTTCACAGGCTCCGTATAGTCGCATTTAGGCCAGTGGTCGTTCACACGTATAACTTATAAGTCTGAATGAAAGTGCTGATTAATAAAGGCAGGTAACATATCAATTTTGAGGTTCGGAGGCCATTTACTTTGAAGAAAGTCACTTCCATCAGTGGCAGCAGTAACAATATTTTCACGTCAACCCCCGCACACTCGTGACTCTTAAGAAGAGAGAAGAAAAAAAGTAGAAGCGGTGACTTCCTCTCAACCTGCTGCTGTCGATGCAAGAAGCCGTATCCCTTTCAAAACGTGCCCAATCGCTCAATGATGATTTTAATACCAAGTCACGCTATGCAGACAGAGAGAGAGAGAGAGAGAGAGAGAGAGACAGAGAGAGATACAGAGCGGGACTATCCCTCTCCCTCACTCACGGAAAAATGAAAATAAATCGAGTGCTCGAGCACACGCTGACATGGCAGAAATGCTCTACTCGTGCGAGATATATACAAATGTAAGCTCGTTGGCAGCCAGACAGGAGAAATCAAACATAATTCAGATGGACTATTCCGTATAAAGAGATGCGTCGAAGAAAAAGATGGGGGCTGTGGTATTGTTACGAAGGAGTAAGGTTTCGTTACAATGAGACTGACGAAATATTTACAGCGAGCATTCAATTTATTGTGATGGCTATTTGGAATGCTAAATGCCATCGAGTGCTTTCTTCAATATATTGAATCACAATTCTTAAATTACTCGGGCGGCAAATGCTTATGTTTCGTATGCTTTTGAATTATTATTGAATTTATGAATAGTTGATTCGTCTTAGCAAGACTATCATTAGTATTACTTCGATATTCATTAGTACTAAAGGATGTTTCCGCAAGTAGGCTATATTATATGATTTCCATCTATGTTTAAGCTCTGAAAGTTCTATGTATTCGATGTGTGATGATTAGACCTCGTGGCTTTATACCGATGAACGCGATATTACAAATAATATCTTCAGTATTATAAATAAAATTACACTCTACTCGGACGTTAATGCCATATTACGTATCTAATATACAAAATTGACATCATCATGATTATTACTATTTGGATGAATATTTAAAAGGTTACACGCAATATTAATACTATCTTAACTTTGCAGTAATCGTCAATCATCATCAATCTTCCCAATACCGATATCAAAAATATTCTCAGCAATGCCAGTCTACTTAAAGTCATAAATTACAATTTATACAAGTAGCTTGAGAGAACATTTCATTGCTAACGGTGATATCGTCGTAATCGTCAGCAGTTCGACAGCACCCAAACAAGAAATCAGTCGAACCCTATCTTAACTTTACGTATAACAAAAAAATACACGAACACGCACACACGACTGCACTCGTACTCTTGCATAGAGATATCTCTTTCGCTCTTCACTGAAGAAGTGTACCTATGTATAATAATACGTTGCTGAAGGGGCTCAAGCGCGAGTTATTCATTCGCGGTCAGTTTCATTCATCGTTTCAAGCTAAGGAATATCTCTTTCTCTCTCTCTCTCCCTCCCTCTCTCCCTCTTTTACCTTCAGATATACATAAAAGTATATATGAGTAAGCCTGCACGAGTCGAGTGGATATCTCCAAAGTGGAATTCGGTTGCGTGTCTTTTTCCTTTTTTTCTCGCCTTGGTATTCCACAAAAAAATATTGACGATCCCGATGCAAATATATCGCTTGCTTTGTTTTTTGAGCCTTACTCTGTTAAACTTAAGCAGACACGCGCGCACGCATAACAAGTACAACATTGTTTGATAGTTCAATATGCTGTTGTCAAGAATATTCATTTCAATGTGCTTTGTTACGACGAAGTTAATTCTGAATGTAGAGATTTAACTCGTTGGCTTGCTACCGATTTTCAAAATTCCAACAGTTTCGATTGGATAAATGGATCATTTTGCACAAGTGTGTGAAACTTTCTGTTTCGGCGAAATAAACTGTAGTCTAAAAGGTGACATATCAATCGATCAATTTAATACGCGTACTTAACGTGTCATTTCGTAATATCAATTTTTCGTTCAACGTTGATATACGTCAATGCTAATGCTAATTACACACAGACACGCGAGCGTGCATGCCAATATGCTAATTCATTGTGGAAGTGAAAATTTGGTCAAGCACGCACCTAACCGTGATTTCGAAAGCGAGGCTTTGAAAGTTAAAATACCGAAGCTTCCTTTAAGCTTTCGAAAAGTCATTGGTCCGTCGAATGTATAGGGTGCATTCAAGTTTGAGTGGCAAAGTGTTGCTACTGCTGTTGGCCAGTTGGCTCGCAACTCGAAATTTGCCAACGGGTCGCTGACAGTATAATGGGCGAGTACTCAATATAGATACACACGCACAAACACACACATATATACGGACAAAACAGAAGTAGAATCTTGAAAATGGATTTCAATAATTTTACGCGGATTGATAAATCGTTCCAATTGAGATTCGAGAAAGATAAATACAGGCAGACGTGTTTTCTCATTTTCGGGAAAGATCGATTTTACGTTGCGTTAATCTCTGAAAAATTATTTGATTGTTGGGCTGGAGCCGTAATCTATGACAAAAAATAGAACAGGTCGATGATCAAATTAGTACGTAGAAAGGTTGTAAGATGAGATCTCTAATTGAATACAACTTACAAACGCTGCTACTGTTTGGATTAAAAAGTTTTACGCATACATCAATGTTTTAATAACTTAGTCATTAATAAGATTGACAGTTCAACAAAGAGGTTATCAATAAAAACAAACACATTACCTATCCATATTTATAAACGACACATTGACGGATAAATTTGAGTGAAAACGTGGGGTACTCTGACCTCAAACCCGAAGAGATGCAGATCAAGAGCGACAGATTGAGCGAGAAAAAGGCAAGAAGGCAGAAAAAAGATCGGGCAAGAGACGAGGCAGACCCCGGTAGACTTGCTGTTGACTTTGGCTCAGAGCCTGGCGAGAGTTTAGGTGGCAGAACGGATGGAAATATCGGCCGCGAAAATAATTCGACGAGACCTCGCGACAACGACGACCACGACGACGAAGACGACAACGACGCTGCAATTTTCCGAACGATTGCTGCTGACTCTTGGATTTTTGCCCCTCGTCTTCTTTGTCACAAAATACCGGGGTTGATGGCCTCGCTACGTAGACCTCTTGATCTTCGCTTATATATTGCATCGCTTCTATTTCTAAGAAAGTGCAGAAGATTGAGCGCGATCGAGGGGTTTAACGATCAAATTAATTTTGGCATGCATTTGACATTAATGAGTAGCGAGTGTTCCAGAAAGATTATAGATTTATGATTTATACGAGGATTTACGGGTAGGGCAATTGGATGATTGAAATAGAATATTTAGATTGAAGATCCGAGATTATTTTTAGATTCTAACGGACAGTAGAATGATATAATTCCGTCGCGTAATAACAGTTAAGGGAGGATTGGAAACTACTGAACTTTAGCAGCTGACTTTCTATTTGAAAACCTCTTGTTCGCCTTGAATTAATGGCAATATTTTACATAGAAATAGTCACATATGAATATACAACTACGATCAATGGTTTCCTAAAATTGCTTGAATTTAACTTTACAAATTAATTTAATATAATCCAAGAAGCATAGATTTGAGTTTTACAAATGTAAAATATTTACACTAGTAAATTTTTAAAAAGGTGAATAACTCGTCCAATATTCTTAACCAATGTGTTTTATTTTTGATTCCGACAACATGGTCTATAATATTTCATACGTTTGTCGAGGCAATTAATTTTCTTGATTTTTTATTTGTTCAAGATCTATTGTGATTAGTAGTTGTTTGCGTAAAATAAATTTAATGTAAGTAAATAAAGTTAACAACGATGACTAAACATTCTTTGGGTTTGTAAACTATCATGAAAAAAAATAAATAGCGAGAAACAGACAATTTATTATCAAAAGATATTGAATACATTCACAATTACGATATGAGCATTAATTAGAATGTATATGCGAAACAAGTTCAAAGAAAAACAATGTTTATTTACAGTTACACTGTCGCGAAAAAAAAGTTAGAAAGTTTGGTTTTTGTGATTACTCATTGTCTGTAGTATACACGAAAAAAAGGGACTCAAGCGCGTACTTGTATATATAGTATATACATATGGAGAGAAGCGCAACGTGCTTGTGGGGGAAGTGCCGCAGTTTACACGTCGCGTTGAGGTGATGCGGTATATATTTTCGTCGAGGTAAGAAAGGCTGGCAGGCCCTACATTTTTGTTTAAAGGGTAGTACTACTACAACTCGTTTCTCAAATTTCAAAAATTCCCAAATTATAACACACACCCATACATGTGCGCGTACACGTAAGCCTCACTTTTCAACACAACGGCTTACAGTGATGGGATAAAGTTTATACGAAAGAGAGACAGCGACGAGGTTTATCGTGCAGACCTGATACTATGGCATTCCGAGAAAGTGTGATTTACTCTCAACTAGAAAAAGCAACTGGATTTGTTGAAATGATAAAAATGTACCGCCATCGAACTAGTTGTTTTTTGATGTTAATGGCCAATGTTTTAGTATG
Source organism: Chouioia cunea (assembly GCA_030064505.1). Lineage (NCBI taxonomy): Eukaryota > Metazoa > Arthropoda > Insecta > Hymenoptera > Eulophidae > Chouioia > Chouioia cunea. The sequence goes on along the minus strand of JAOPFQ010000003.1, from coordinate 20,371,611 downwards.
ATTTATATCTTAATATTTGTACCTTTATTTGAATTGACGTAAATGTCTATTTAGTTTAGAAATAATTAAACAATCAAATAAATGCATGATGGTGCAACGATATTTTCTTCAATTATAGTAAACGAAAGTTAATTTGCGATAGTAAATTTTGATCTACTTGTGATTAAACTTTCGTATCAAAAGAAAGAGAAAATGAACTATAGTAACAGTTTGTCACTTGTCTAATCCGTGGAGAGCTTATCGCGAAGAAAATCGTTGAAAAAAGCGCAATCCTCTTTTATATACCTGTAAGTAAAGTAAAAGAAACGTGGGAAATAGATTGCGAGTATAGTGTACAAGATGCGGCGAGAGTGTTATAAGAGAGAGAAAGAGAGAGAGGGTGAGGACATTACCAAAAGGACAAGTCGGGTGTGGTATTCACCTGTCATCGTATTCAACTCTTTATTCAACACGGTTGCGCTCCTACCAAAACATACCAGTACGCACTTTGACTCGGCGCTGAAACAGCTTAATATAATCCTATTTCGAAGACTGGTTGCCTTCACCTACTATCTGCATCGTTTGATGGAAAAAAACGCGGAACGTGACCGAAATTATTTACTCGTTTATTAAGAGAAAAATTCAACTCCTCGCGTACAGGCTGATATTTTATTAGAGTGTGCTACTTTTATGTAATACCACGACCGTGAAGTTTCTTCAATGGATCGAGAGATAGAGAAATAGACAGAGAAAGAGAAAAAGCTTATTTCACCCTTTACGGTACGGCTTACGTAAGAGAATGTGATTGATCTATTCGAAAAAGGTTTTTTTATTTTTTCAAGACTTTGGGATTGTGACGTGTGGTGCGGAATCTATTGTCGCATTTGAATTATTGAGTGCGAAAAGTCGTTCTCGTATTTATATTGAACAGAATTGTATTTTATTTGTAATTTTATTGTAGCTTCCTTGATATAAGCTCGCGAAAAGTTTCTATATCTTGTTAAAACGATTAGCCAGATGTCACCGTTTTCAACATGTTAAGATAAACAGTTTAGATAAAAGAAAACAGTCATTACAAGTTTATCTAATACTTGATAAGAGGCGATAGACACGGCTAATCATCACTTTATCTGACGTTTACTTTGTTCAAAACAAGGGGTTGCCTACCACTATATCACACAGAAACTGTAGTTTGTACCGCCTACAATTCGTCCACTAATCAAGATGTTTATCGTGTATGTTCTGTCATTTTTTGGTGGTTTAAGTGTACCATAACATGTCGCTGAGGTAAATTAGGGCAATCACGTTAACCATTATCTCTGTATGTAAGATGACAATATTACAGCACAAGCAAGAAAGGATTCTTATTTACGATGGCGTTGATCAGTACTAAGAATTATCTTTCTATGAACAATTTTCATTTCGATCTTCGATGTCTTCAATATTCGTTTTAATTTGAAAAACGAATGAAATCCGTGAACATTTCATTTTGCTCTGGCCCATTATTCAGCTGGTCTCGGAATTAGAAAAGGAGCACGCGTGTTGGCCACATGTGCTTCCATGCAGTCAGCCAGCAATGTAATACATAGACAGACTCTCTGGAGAGTGCATCAAGATAAGGGTGCCGGAACCGGATGACCCATCAGTTTCAGGACAAAAAGATTTCGAATTACCGCTGCTGTTTTTTTAAATTAACATTTTTTCACGTTTTTCTTGTTATTTTTTCAAATTTTTATACCAGCAAGGAAAAATTCATCATTCCTTTATATGTGTGTAATAACTTATCCGATAAGTAGAAGTAAACATGTAAAATTTCAGCAAAGACCCCGATTGTCGTTGAAGTATGTATGATTACGTAGTTTCCTTCCGCGTTAGTGAGAAAAATTCTAAAAATGCTTTGCTGACGACCCTCGAAAAAATTTTTGACACTTCCCCTCTTTTAGACAAGTGACGGATACGTACGTTTACGCATTAACACAAACAACTGTCATACGCCTCGTTTGGGTCGCACTAAACAGCGTGGAATAAGAACGAAATGTCTTCTACAGCGCATAGATTTTTAAAGGATTATATGCCGATTTAAAAAGCTATCTTACTCAGAATACAGATGAATTGGTGGTTGGGAAAGCAGATAATGGATCTATACGAAGGAATCGCATTAACGACATGAATGGAAACATCAAGCAGAAGTTTGAGGACTGAGGATAAATATTTGGAATGCCCAACAAAATTAAAAAAAGAGAAGAGAAGTCGAGAGAGCCGATCATCCAATACCACCATTACAATAAAACCAAAAAAGGATCTAACGTTGGAAAAAAGTTGAATTATACGATACGTCATCACAATCACAGATGTGACACAAGAGAGCAGAAACCCCACGAAAAACATTAGAATAATTTGTGCTATCGCAACATTGAGCGAGAGTATTAGACAAACATATTCACCTGACGTTCGGTAGTCCGTCACGCTTGTGCGGCAACGAGAAAGCCTTCTGTCACTGTACGGATAAGGTGCACGCCCAGGCAAGTGCCCATAGTTATAATAGATACGTCATTCCCGTGCCTCGCTGTCGAGAAAGGTGTCTTGAATAAATATCAAGTCGAGGGAAGTTGCGCGATCGCCTCACGAGCGACGGATACCTCGTCTCATTCCAAGCCTCATGGAATGGGAGAGTGAAAGAGAGAGAGAGAAAGAATAATAATAAAAGGGAGAAGAGGTCCACCGAATGTATATACGTGATTGAGGAGGCGGAGCGAAAGGCTCGCGCAGTGAAGGAGGAAAAAAAGGAATACTTGGCAGCTGAGTGGACGGATGATATTATTTTATTGCATACATTATCGTCAATGAGAAATTTAAACACAACGGTATCTTAATATAAAGGATTGCGTTTTTTTTTCTCCTGGTACTTTTTCCATTTTAAAAATATGACCTGATCTTGAACTACACGAAGGAAATGATTTTTTTACGAATTTGACATTTGTTTCATCGCTGATATTACACAAAGTTTTTTAATAGTTAGATAAAATTTTACACAAGTAAATAGCATTTGACATTACCGAAGCTCTTGTATTGTATGATAATGCTGTGGCGAGTGATGATAAAAAAGCTCACAGAAGACAGACGGAGACAGTGATAAAGAAGAGGGCAGATAGAGAGAGAGAGAGAGAGAGAGAGAGAGAGACAGATCTTTTGATACTGAATGACCGTGCGAGATCGACGCCTACGGATTATAATTCGTCGGTTATATATCTTGAGGCACTTACACTTGAGATTGCGTGTGTGCGGCGCGCTCTCGACAAGCGTTACTCCTATATATTGAACGGCAGATAAAAAAATTTGCTCTCGTGCTAGGAGTACCGACTTAATCCTCGTCGTGGCACAAAGGCTTCTTTACTGTTCGTTTGAAAAGAATCCACACGTGGCCAAAATTATACTTTGGGAAGACGAAAAATGAGAGAGGTCCACTCGAGTCACCGGACTATGGTCGAATTAAGAAAAATAATATTATTTGGTTAACTGGAACCAAAAGTTCGAGGTGACTAATTTGATTGATTAGCGAAGGTTTCTTTTAATATTAGTATAAAGGAAGATAACTACGTACAATTTTGAAGTGTAAACTATTTAATTTGGTTTGGTGCAATAATTATGAATATTTCGCAGCATAGTTATGAGCCCAGTTAGTGATATTTTCGTCAACTTTCACCTTGTAGTTGTGTTTTTAAAGGATATGCAAATTATTGATCAATACGGGGAACTGGATTTGAGTTTGTGAAAATTATATTTTGCGTGAACCTCAAAATTTATTAAAAACATGGCCATTTAAAGTAGCAAATATTATTCAGTGATAGAACCTTTTGCAAGCATTAATATTCTGACCAAATTTCACAAACATAATTTATACGGAGAGCTTCGAATTTCAATTCAAAAATACAAATTAGGTAATGACACTTGTCTGGCCTGATGCTTTAATTGTACTTTTTTGGATAGCCAAATCGGTGTTTGGACACATCTATTTATTCAACAGCAACCAATCAAGTACTCAATCCTTTGGAAAAAATAGCTCTCTAGACTATTCTTGCGGCGCAGCGCGACTCGCCCACGGTAGCGTTCATTGTTACGAGCGCGTGGCCCCGGAAGAATAATCTCGTAAATTCCAGAAGAAAATAGTCGGCGGTTCTATAGTATTAGGGCAGTAGGTCGCGGAAAATCCACCAGCAAGGGTAAACACCAGCACGACAATTTTCCCAATATAATCGGTTGGGGCTTTGCTTGAAAACCCTCAAAATGCAACCAGCGAGCCAAGTTAGCACGCGCCTCTGATTTTACGGGTTATTTGCATGTCGGACTTGCGGCACATGTGGAAAGGGAAAAAATGACGTGAGAAAGAAAAAGGCCGAGAACAAAGACCGCCCGTTGAGCAACGTTTAACGGATTATCCCCCAAGGTGGCGGCGTGTCAAAACACACCGATTCTTCCGATGCTGGTGTATAGACCATACAAATATCTGACTTTGTTTAAAGACCGGAAAAATGCCCACAATTTTTCAGACGCATAATATTCGATGATTTTGGTCTTTCCTTTTTTTCTTTTGGCGGCGTTATAATGAGGTCAGTCGACTAATGTAGTAATGAACAATTTTGACATTTTGGAGTATGCTAGTCAAAAAACAGGCGCGCTACGCGCGCACCTATTTCGTTTCTTTTTCTATTTTGTAAATAAATCGAAGCCACAAATGTGTCTAATAACTGCATTTTTTTTACTTTTTTTCCAGTTTTCATATAATTATATCATTAAATACAAATTATCATTTTGTGGTTAGGATTATTAATAAACAATATGCACATGTGCATCTATCACGTACCTCTCCTACAACTGATCCGATCACGAATTAACGGACTTTGCTTTCCAAGCCATCAGTTTTTCATGTAAGGATAAGGACTGAAAGCAAATTTGGATATTTATTGCTTCAGCTAAGGAAAGACTCGTGAATTATTGATAGATAGAAATGAGATAGTGGCAAATCGAGTCGTTTTTCCAATCCACAATATCCGTTTATGCCTCACATCTCTAACTGTCGACTGGTTTGTTTTTATTTAAGAAACAAGACGTCCAACAGCGCACTAATTGCGCATAGTGCCGTTGGTCCACTTGCGTTCAGCTACGATACTTGGCCCAATAAAATGGCATGCTAACAACATTTTACGCGCCCTACGTTCTACATCTCATTTATCGTTGGAGCTGAATAGTTGGAATACATTATTCCACAAAACTTTTGTAATCGATAACATCGAAATTTGCTAAAGTTTAAACGAGGTGGCACTTTAACGTTTGTCAATCGATTGAAGTTTATTAAGCAAGCATGGAAATTATTCTTAATATTGCAGCTTTTTTCCAGCCAGCGGGGATGGTTGTATTCCCAAATAGGTCTCTAAATAAAATTTTTTTTTAAATATGTCCGAAACTGAAATTGTCCGTATGCTATTATTATCGTTTCGTTAACGTACTTGGATGATTTTGCAAGTTGTACGTGAAATCTATATATAAGCAAATCAGTTTTAAATGCTTGCATAATTTACTATTTATGGTAATTAGCTGGTGCAGAAGGAGCGTAGAAAAATGGGAAAAGAATAACAAGAAAAGCGGCACAAAGTAAATACAAGAGTCCGAATGAATAGAAGAAAGAGAGCGTAGAAAAGAACCTAGTGACCGCGTCAACTTTGCTGAGCCGCGGCCGGTCAGCTTTCTGCTCTCCCTCGTTCTCTTATTCTTCCTTATTGTTGCAAAAAGACGGACTTTTGCACTTCGGGGGTCCCTGCTTTATCGCTGGGAATTTGACTACAATAGAAAATTAACTTTATTTTTGGGATTAACTATATTTTTGTTCGTCTTTTAAAGACCTAATGACGCATGAGCTCTAAAAAGCGGATTTCGCCGCAAAGTTGACGGAACCGAACCGTGTTCAATTCTGTTTCAGTTAAGAAGTTAAATCTGATAAACGCCTGCAACGATTGTTTCTCACTCAATTGCAATGAAAGAAATAGTAACGGATAGATTAAAAGCGAGTGCAGGCAATTAATCAATTAATGATTCTAATATTATAATATTGATGACATTCACTAGTAAAGCAAATAAATCTGCATTTAAATAGGAATTGATCGGGAATTGTTAAAACTATGCGCAGGAGCGGTTTATACCTGTATATATTGTTCGTGCCGTACAATTATGAAGCGATAAGTAAAATCATAAACCACTAATCAAAAGCATACATAAATAAATAATTTATACAAAGTGAGCGAAAGTAGTAAAGAGACGGGAGCTCACCTTGCTCGAATATTTAACGAAAGCATACAGTCCCCTCTTTTCGAACGGAATAACGAATGAAAATTGCGCATGTACGAGACAAAAGGTTCTGTCTCTCTTCTGCCATTATTATTTTTACACGGCGAAGCGCGCAGCAGTGGCCGATCGAAAACTCGAGCAATTACGCGGCGCTTTCGCGCTCGTTCGTATGTCAACTTGCAGGACTGACAGCCGCGTGGCTACCGAAAGAAACAGTGAAAAAACATACGGGACGCGCCAAGCGAGCTTTTTTTCTCACTTCAATGTCCCTTTTTTTAACGCTGTTGGTAAAAAAACGGCCGTGAAGTGAAAGGTTGGAGTTCTATTAAGGAGACTTACTAGGATGGGAGATCGATGAGAGGGTTCCGTCACTTTTACCCCTGATACATCCTTCGTGAAAAAATGCCGACTTGTTATATTTTATCAATAGTACGCTGAAATAGCTATATATAGATTTCACGACGCGACTCTTTTACTTACAGCAATGAACTCGAGCTTTGCGCGCAAATAAGTGACAAAAACGAATGAAATTGATCGCAATGTAAAACGAGTTTAGTGAACATTAAAGAAACAACCAATCGGCAATCAAGCCGTACGATAAATCAACAAATCGCTTAAAAATCAACGACAGCAATTTTCTAATTTTCTCTATACGGATACCCATTTGGGGTTCGGCAGTCGCAATCAAAACAAAGATTTCCCGAGAATTTTCGGTGCGCAGGACGTGACTGCTTGCAAGCCCGGATTTCCCACGTGCCAACGAAGGGCTTCGAAGGGCAAGCTGGGTTATCCGAGAAGCCATGTATCGTCTCTCTCGCGTCGTCGTCGTCGTCGTCGTCGTCGTCGTCGTCGTCGTCGTCGTGGTCGTCGTCGTCGTTGTCGTCGTCAAAAGTGAGGGATGAACGAAGGAAGCGGGTGGATGTTCCGTCTCTTTACTCTTTACTACTGTCAATTGACCCGACTTTTCGTCAGACCGTTAATTAGCCTGTCACAAATAGACAGTTGGAATTAGTCGGTGATGACGAAGCCAAAGCTTCGAGAAGCTCTCTCGCGTTATTCTGAATGCTCAATGCGAGGAAAGAAAAAATAGAGAAAGTCTGCTTTATTTTCAAGCAAATTTGTAGCTGAAATTACCTGCTATGATTATTAGTACAATTGATTAGCAGGGTATCTGTTGTCGAGAGTGACTATGCAGTATACGCGTAAACACATCGCATCACATAGCCTTAGGGAATTGTATTTCACGTTAGCTCCATTGGGTTATTATTTCTCTCTTCGACCAATTAATAGATTCGCATTTATAGATCGGTCACAGATGTTGGAATATAATTGTTACGCAACTTGTGCTTTAGTAATATAGTTTGCTAATGTAAGGATTATAATTAAATTGGTGCAAGCATAACAAGTATAATTCTCTAATGACGTGCATTAATTGCTCGATTAGGTGAAGTATTAGCTACGGAATAATATACAAATTTCGATTCCTTTTCGACTGAAACTAACTGAAAATTTACAAATTTAGACAGACTCGATAAATTACGAGCGACAATACGTGCGCTCGCGCGTGTGTTTACTTGAAAATCTAGAACTATGATCTTAACACTAGTGAAAAAGAGAAATGGTGTCCGCCTTCCTACATTACATTGGGTCAAACTACTTTTTCCGTCGCCACGCAGTCTGTTGCGTCGCGTATACGGAAAGAAAATTGGAAGCCCCCATACACACGTCGCCAAGCTGTCTGGAACACTCGACGTATATAGATAATGTATGCACCACAAGGGGAGAGAGAGAGGCTTTTGGCTGGCTTGGTGGAATTTCGAGGGGCTGCGTAAACACGAGCTCATCAGGCCGTTTTTCACGCGAGACGGGGAAAAATTATCGTTTCCTCTTAATATGGGCGGTATTTGACTCTTGAAATCGAGGCGTATATAACACGCGTGTTATATATACATATTTACTATACACGCATAGGTGAATTTGTTCTTTCGTTCTGGTTTTCGGAGGTTTGTTGATTTACCTAACCGATTTCGGAAGTTTTTTCGTTTTCTTTTCAGATTCACGTTGATTGTCTTGTCTTAACACCAAACAAAAAATCGTATTGAATTTTGTTATAAAATTACATTTGTTTCACAAAAATAAAATACTTGTACATGTTTCACTTTGAAATAAACGAGGCGTTTCCGTTTCCTATTGGCTTCGTTGCGCAAACAGTAAGTTATCACGACGTAAGAGCGAAGACGTCGTGTACGCCGATTGATCACACTGTACGATAATTCACCTATTTAATCAGTGAGATCCCAATTTCCAACAATCGTACTAATAAATGATGCAACGACACTTTTCTCAAGCATACGAAACCAGTAGCACAAGACCTACATATCCGATATTAGTGGCTCTCCAATGTTTTTTCAACTCAGCAGGCCCACTTCCTTATTGCTCGCTCACTTGCGCGACACTTCTCTTTCTCTGTCCCTCCCTCTGTCTTTCCTTGATTTCGGTCCTTGGTGCCACGCTGTCTGCTCCTTTAGCTGTTTGGCTTCTTGGTGTACGCGCACACAAATATATATACATGTATACATTAGTCGCCTTTAATGACTCGGCTCCGGTTTTTCGTATATAACCCAGGACAAAAAACAAACGTGCGATGCCGCGCAAATTAGGCATGTTGAAGCGAGGCTTTGACGCACACCCTTTGATTTTTCGTCTCAACTCTTTTGCTTTGTGACTGATGGATATTTGCCGTGATCTCTCTATGAGACGCCAATGTAATGTAATGCACGTGAATTCATTTGTTATTCGTGTTTGCAGAAATTGTTATCGTAGGAAAGATTGAACAATGAACTAATTAAAAAACCTCATTTGTACTAATTGTAAAAATTAATTGGCTATCGGTCAGACTTGCAGATAAATCAGGGTACAAATTTAGACTTCAGAGTCGTTTACGCATTCAAAATTTGATTCGTATATCAATTAATAGCGACCAGATGATGCAGTTATTCTTGCACCAAGGAAGCTAATAATATGCGATACCATAATTTTGACCTCAAGACAAACAAAGCTAATTGGACGGAGCGCTTGAAAAAAGAGAAAACAACCGTTAACGAGTACACGGCCAAATCAACATTTTTTTCACGAGGCATCACTTTTTTACTAAAAAAAAAAGTTTCGGAGAGAAAATTCGTGGAGGAAACAAAGAGGAGAAGACCAAGAGAAGAAGACAGAGACGCCCGCGCGCGAGTAGAGGGAAATATCGCCTACGGATCGGTTCTTTTTGTTTTGTATGAAAACAGCCTTAGGTGGGGTGATGGACCGTATACGCGGCGGCGAGCAAACCGAATGTTGCACCCGCGCGCGTGTACATATCCACTCGAGCAAACATGTGCAAACGTACTTTTCGTGAAGAAAGCGTGCGCTTAAACGTTATTGTAAAAACGCACGCGAGAACAGTCGAGGAAAATCGAGAAAATCGAGGTTCTCGGCGAATTTCCATCCGAATGTATGTCATGAATATTTAGTTACAATTTTCAAACATGAACTTCAACGATGATATATTTTGCGACAAATAAGTAAGATAATAATTAATTGACACCAGTCAAAGTTCAACTTCTCATTGAGATTCTACAACTATAGAAACGTATCGCGAGAGAAAACTATAAATATCCTTTGTATATCGCGACGAAATAGAGTGTGCTTTTCGAGCAAATATTTTTATTTTTTCCAAAAACACTTGTAAAGTCGACAATTGGAATAAACACTTGAAAATCATCAAAGCTACAATATTATTAATATCACATTTTTATCCCTCCTTAGGAGGGAAAACAACAAGCAAATTGATGATCTTTCGTCGACTTGAGGACGCACACACGTACACGCACACCTTTCAACTTCGTAAAGTGAATAAATATATATATATAGGTATGTGTATACTAAGCATTTCAATGTCTTTGTCGAAGAAAAAAATGAGCGAACGAGAGAGACGTAAATCAAGCAGCAATTAAAATTAGCAAAGGGCGTTCGGGCTAAACGGTCGCTTACATCTATCCATCCGCGGGTCTTTTGATGAGGGGGCGCGCTCGCGCTTGCGCACTTCGTTGGAAGCTCTCCTGCATATCCGTTGTCGCCGCCCTTTGATCTCTCAACTTTCTCGAGCCGCCGTCGCTACTGTCGCCGCTACTACTAGACATCGCTTTATCGACTGCTTCCTATAGACACGCCCGATTTCTTCATCCGCCCGCCTTTGTGCATTTATGATATTTCTTTTAAAGCTCGCGGCGACGGAGATCGAGAGGCATAGAGGGAGGTAGGTGCCGATGGGCACGTTTCGTCGCGTGCCATTTTAACTGCTTCAGAGAACCTTTTCTCACGCAGTGATTTTGTGACAGATTTAGAACTTTTAAAGGCCGACTGTTTGTTTCGCATTTCATAGTAAATTAATTATTTATGGATAGTTCCAAGTTCACGCAAATTTAAAAATACGTCCTTTCTACATCGATTACTGACACATGATGTATCATTACAGTACATTAATAAGGATGACTAACAACAACACTGTGTGACTTCCCGCTAACACTTGAAAAAATTAATTTATAGCATATAAATGCTTTGCGCATCGCATGTTTTTAAAATATGTTTTATTACAAGTGGAAATATCGTGCTTAGGATTCTGCACGCTCGAAATAATTCACTCACCAAGACTATATAAACGGCTTCAAACATGATTTTATAAAAATATGTTTGAAAACGGCTTATAAGGTCCAAGGATTTTCACATCATCATAACTATTAGCCGACTGTCACGTACAATGAGCACGCGACCAAACCGTTAAATATCGTTGATCACTTTGCCAGCCCCTTCATTTGCAACACAAGGTACTACAAACCACGGATGGCCCCGCCTTTACACCTACAATGAATGGATGAAGTACTGAATTTATGGTTTCCTGCGTTCCGACGGCCCATTTGCACACGCGTGGTTGATCTTTCTCCAGGTTCTTTAGGCTACACATTATTAGCAGACCACTTGATAGCCTCGCGGGGGCTTTTCTCGATCTATGTCGCGTGCCCTTGTGTTTCTTATTTATTGCTAATAAGGCGAGAGGGTATGGGGAAGGAAGGGGTAGCATATTTTACATGGAAATCGAGTGCGTGGGTTCGTGTCGGGAGAAGTAAAAAAAGAGCTGCATGTTTTTTTAGAAAACCATCTTTAATAAGTCATCGAAACTTTTGAGGCTGACTAACGATACTATTTTCGTATCTTCAATAACAAACCCTGAAATATATAAAGAGAGCCGTTTACATATATGCATATGAATATGGGGAACCAAGGATATGAGTCTAAATCGAGTATAGTAACGACTCGCGCTAATAGGTAACGTTGGATATTTTAATCGCAAACTGCATCGCAAGTAAAATATTGGCCAATTTTTTTTCTTTTCAATTATTGTTCTTTCTGTTTTTGTCGTACGCGAGATACCGTGACGAAAAACTAAAAATTTTGATGAGTTCATATCGTTTGGTATCGTTGTAATGTATTGTTATCGTATTAGCTCTTTATAGCTTAGAAGAAAAACATCCCAAAGGAAGGAGAAAAAAGTCTAGTGTGTTGTTCAATAAAACTCGTGAACAGCCGAAAAACCTCTTAAGATCAATAAAATATCTGTATTGTTGTCATAAACGAGCTATATTTTATACATGCCCTGTGCGACCTTGCGTAACCAGCCATTCAACGTCGCGAAGAGTTTAAAAAAAATCCTTTTGCATACATCGTTCCAAGAGATTTGCCAAGCCCTCCCACTTGCCATCTCTCCCCAACTTCCTCCCCGGTCGTCTTCAAAAATGTATCTTTTGTAACCTTTCGCGTGCCAGGGTTTATATAGTGAACACAGTGCCACAAGTCAAACAGACAGAAGAGATTTGCAGTAAGCTTTTGTCTGGAGGTGCTAGGCGTGATTATTACCTTGGTGACAATGTCAAGCCTAATCTACAACACAACCCCATGTCGTGTCGTTTCTCTAACCCGTTTGGCTGTCCATCTCTCTCTGTGGCAAAGATCTGACGGCTCTTGACTGTCGCACGTATATGCAAGCAGCTCAGAGATTTGTCCATCTCTTTCCCTCCGGTCTTTTTTCTTAATGCCGCACGCGAGTGCCAAGCGTGGTCTTGCCAGATGTCCTCAGGTACTGCTGCAGTTGCTGATGTTCCGGCCTCGTCGTTGAGTGGATCGGGTAAGCCGAAACAAATGTCTGGGGCGTTTTATGTGTACTTAATGACAACCGACCGTTTGTATATCGCAACGCGTGGATGTGTATGCTTATGCGTGTGTGAAAAACAAGGAGGTGTCCTCCTCCATGGCGGCCAGATGAAATGAATATTAACCCTGAAAAGAGTATCCTTTTGTCAAAAGGTATGGGCTGTTTTCTTCTTTTTACGAGCTCTTTTTCCTTGTTTTCGTTTGGCCGAACTTGGCTTAATAACGATTTTTGTTTGCATGAGATTTAATGTGTCGTGAACATGTGTGGTACATGTTGCGTGTAACAGTCATTCGAGGTTTTTAACACATAAATACTGAGTGATATTTTGAAATATAAATGGCTATTATTATTTATCGTAAAATACACGAAACAAGACATTAAACTAATATCATAGTTGGATTTAAACTAATTTGTCTAATATGTATGCATGGAATGATTGCAGAACTCATGTGATGAATTTTACATTGAATAGGCATCAAATACAAGGAAGGCTTAGTGTGAGCATTGCAAGAATTTGAACAATATAATAAAAGTTTGCATTTAGTTTGTGATGGTCGACATATCATATTTTCGATATAAATGCATTCTCATCTAAATTGTTAAAAGAGAAAGGATATTTATTTGATCTTGTTTACAGATAGTAAAATATATGGTGTTTATAAGAATATGACACTTTAGTTATAATCATGAAATGATTCATATTAATTTATGATCCAACAAATTATTTCAATGTTTATACAAAATCCATGAGTTAATATCGATTTTACGATGCAATAATCGACTTTGATGGTAAAAGTTTAAGAAAGATAGATGAAATACCGACCGAAGATATATAGGTGTTGGTGATCCTCGGTCGATCATTTATCTACAACTGGATGACTTCTCTACCATCTGAAAACTGAAAGTCATAGCAAAATTTATTTAAAATTAAGAATAATCATTGTAACGTTACTTTGTATTAAAAAGTAGTAATAATACATTCTTACTCCGAGTAGTAGTTATCAGATAGGCTGATTAGAACGCTAATTTTGTTCGACAGTATTTTTGCTTTCAAATAGAGGTCAATATTTTTAATAACTTCCTTAAACGTGCGTACAATTGATAAAATGTTACAACGCGAGATAAAATATTTCGTATCTTGACGTTTGCAACTTTATCAATAAAACTACTAGTGTAGAGACACGTAAACCTTATCATCGATTAAGTTTTAATCAATTATATAATCGTTAACATCGAAGTGAATCACATGATATGCATAAGTATCGCTATTCTATAATCATAATCAAAACTATTAAGATTATCATTAAAAAATATGCGCAAAAACAATGCCTTTAACTGTTCAATTTATTTGTATTGATCGATATAAAGTGAAGAAATTCTTCTAAAGTCTGTGAAGTTACTAATTAAAGCTACTAAATTACTAAATAACGGCTCCCTCTCATTTTAATTTGTTTAATTATGTTGGTGAGATATATTACAATAATTTTTCAATCATTCATTTATACATTATTTTATTAAAACGCTATTCAAATAAATGTTAAGTTATGAAAAAGTAACAATTCATTTTTAATAATCGTTTTGATTTTAGAATGTATAAAAATAATTGTGTTTTGAATGTTTCACATTTAACACAATTTTTATGTAATTTTTTTGTTTTTTCAATAACGAAAACACTGAGCAATCAATTTAATTCATAAAGATTATTGTTTACGGATGCCGATTTCAAAGTGATTTATAAACAAGAGAAAAAAGGGTAAAATACTAGTTACGAGATTGTAAAAAACGTGTGATCTACATTAATAATCTAAAGTGTTTGGATAAATGTGTTTTTATTTGCACTATGCACAGCCTTAATGTTTTTAAGGCTGCAAAGTTTATTACACCATTTAATTTTGTCTTTATTATTTGTAATAATTTTCAGTAAGCACATTAGTGAATATTATTTTTATGGAATATAATTTATATTTACAATTTTATAATACAATTGCATTTGAAGTATGTAAATGTTTTCTTACTTTTTCATCTTGGAGTTTATAAACTTTACAAGGCTACCTAACTATTTTAGAATACGTAAAAAATATTTTTTTTTCTTAAATATTATTATTTTAAATTTAACACTAATGGATTTCTTTAAATATTGATCAATTCCCAGACGTCGAATTTCTCGAGAAGTTTGTTGGCGAGTGGAACCATGATTACATTGAGTTGACTAGTTATCAGATCTTGGAAGTCAACTAAAAATTGTACAGCCAATTCATTAACTGCTGTGCTTATTTCCCGTGAAATCTCTGGATTGTCGTATAGCCCCGTAATCTCGAGCTATTTAATAGAAAAATACATTCCAAAATATTAGTCAGTGTATCGGCAAAATAATATGCACATTTTATTAACAGTATGTTTTGTAGAATCCAATGTAGAATTTACCTTCAGTTGTTCGGAAAGGATTTTAGTACTACTAAAGCCGATGACATATATCTTTCTAACTATAAGATCGACGAAAACATTGATTTTTGTACCAAAGTTAAAATTTTGTAGTTCAACGCTGAAATAAACACAAAATCTTATCATGAGTATTTTTCTACAATGTTATAGTTTGAATCGTTTAAAATGAATCATACGAAGGAAGCTGATGTTATTTGTGACAAGATTTTTCATACCTCACGTCGCCTTGTCCGTAAATAGGGTATTGATCTGTAACTATAGCACTCAAGTTGTATTGAGTATACCCTTTGATGTTGGACCATACCAGATCAATCACTACATTTGATGTAAAAATTTCATAATTCGCATCTAAAATGGCAAAATCGGACAGTCCTTCAATATGGGTATCAGCAAGTAAGCCTTCAGCGCTGCAAACAATGAAATTAGTCATTAACATCGGGTATATTGCGTATAAAAAACATATAGCTCAGAAAACTTACACGAATAGTTGTTCATCAACATTGATTTTCTGATACTCAGAATCGAACGGATCTAATTTTGGAACACCCAAAGTCTCATTTCCAGTTTTCATGATTTCTTTGAAATTTTCCAAGGCAGATTGTATTCTATCTCCGAATATTCTTTGTACATGTTTGCGAACTATATCACCTAATAACACAATCTACATGAAATTTTACGTTTGTAACAACTTGTTGCTAAAATCACGTTTATGGCACGCCATGGCGTAATTCTATGTCGAAAATATAGAATCTATAGATATTAAACGATACTAGGGGTATCAAGTGATTTCTCCGTCGTGTAGCCTTTGCAAACATTTCCACGAGGGTGAAATAACTTTATCGCACTAGTGTTGTTATAAAAAATTACCACACTGTTGTCACTACAAGTAAATTAATGGAAAATAAAATAAAATTCATCTTTTTTTCAGGGATAGAAAATTACCTTTCTCTTACCTTTCAATTCACGTGCAGACTTAGCGTACGCGAACTGACCAATAACAGTCAACAATAATACAATTGCTAGTATCTTCATAGTTTAGTCAGAAAACAAAATTATTGTACAGAAAAATAAATGTTTCTTTTCTAATAGTGAGTCAAGCATTCACACTTGTCAGTAACTCAGGAAGACCTTTTCACTTTTTGCTCTTATATCGAACGATTTTCTAATTATTGGGCTGAACGGTATCTGTGTATTGATATCATGATAATAGCATTTATCGTCATCTTCATCAATACAAACGATTTAAAGATCTGATATAACAACGCTTATTTATGAAAATAGACCTACGCGTAGAATTTGCCGGCAGTCAAATAATAAAATTGTTTCTAAGGTATCCCATCTTACCTTTTCATTTTATTTTCCTGTGTATGACTTATTTAATATAATAATTTGGATAGTGTAGATTATCCGTGTAGATTTTACCAAAATACGTGGAAAATTATCTATTCACAGTATTCTTCAAGGACATTGCTTTAGATAAGACAGATTTCGAAATTTGCTTTTTTTATTGACTCATATCGCGCGATTTTGGAGTATTTATAAACACCGTGAAGTGGTTGCGAAATCTGGATTGAATTATGCACGTGAAAGCAACGTCTCGTAGAGTCCTTGATCACGGGCATTTTACGTATAGATGTCATTATCGAATACATTATCGAAGAAATAGACAATATTAATTAACATTCATTGTAAAACTCTCAAATTGTAGAGTGTCGTTAGAGGTTTTTGTAAACTTTGAAAGGCTACTTTAATAAAATATTAGTCCGTATACTTGTTGATTCTGTGATTTAGCGGACGTTCTTGTTTTGAAAAAGTCATAGTGCCAGTATGGACAATGAGATTAATTTCGTTAATTATTTTTCCGAGTAACTGCATGCATCATTCTCGCCCCAGCATTTGTTCCAAATATCACAAAAAAAAAGATGAACTTATGAAGATTGTCAATTCTTTCGCCATAAAATTGTCAATAATATCACCGTTTTCAATAGATCTGCGCGAGTTTGAAATATGCTGTTGTTTCGTAGCTTTAAAAATGAAAAAAAGCTGATTATGAGAAGATTGCTAAAATTCAATAAATGATCTTGATAAAGTGAGGCTGCAAAATAGATACCATTCGTTAAAAAATGAAACGAACCCATCTGCCACCTTTAACTCGTTTTAAACGTAAAGCAGATTTCCACATAGTGTCTTCAAATGGTTGATAATGTAGATTAAAATCATGGATTCCTACTTTAACGGTAAGCCTATGTGAAACGTATACATATCGACGGTTAGTATAATAATCTATCGATGTATTCATTAATTGATGTATAAGTCATATGAGCATGTAAACTTATTCCAGGGATTAATAAAATTGTGAAAATAAATAAAAAAATATAGTCGCGTAAACAACCGACTAAAATATTTATTCATACAAAAAGCCATGTAAATATTAAAGCTTCAATTCCGGAAGTCTGATATTTTCTACTTTTCACTGAGGAGATTTTATTTCAAGTTGATTGGTACATAGTATACACTTATACAGACAGAATAACTTATAGTTCAACATCTTGCAGATTTCAAGTTCAACTTTTGTAAAATAGAGCATGTCTGTCTGAATTCAATAGTTCAAACTAAAATCTATCGTTTATCGATTCTATTGTAGAGATGTACGTTTCTTATAAAATGTTCGCAACTTGTTTATTGATTTTTATCAACAGTTACCAGTTTTGGAGGAATTTAAATTTGGACAAAATGTATTTATAGTCCATATTCAATTAGACAAATGCGTTTAAAATGTCTTCATTCGTCAATGCATATGCAGGTATGATGACCTTTAATTACTTATTATTCATCTTATTTTACAAATCTTAACGTAAATGTCAATATTTGTCAACAACGTTACACTTTATTTTACTGTAGTAATAACCTCACGATACTGATTATACGGCGTACTATCAGTTCTACAAAGTTTTTCAATACTTCATGGATGGTAGAAGTCATCAATACGTAAATGTAGAGTTGTTTAAAGTACGACGACTGTTTGTATCACTTCGAACTTGAAAGATACGTAGTTGAGAATCTTATTAAGTTTGATCAGAATATCATAGGTATTACTGTTACGGGGAGAGCTTTCGCGCGTAAAATTGTTTTCTCAAATATTGATATTGTTTATAAGCGTAAACAAAGTTAATACTCCAATTATGGTTGTAATGGGAATACCTATTCTATATATATTAAAATATTTTTTATGTATTTTTTATGTAAGTTTGAACTGCAAATAATAGATTTTTTTAAACATAGATCGTTGTGAAAATGCAATAATTTGTTAAGAATATACTATTTGTACTATTGTGAAAGATACGGCGTCGCGTAATAGGTATGAAATAATCTCAAAAGTTTATTGACCGTGCGCGAAACCTTATATAGCAAGATGACGATTCTAGGTTTTGCCAAAACATTCAATATTTTAATATTTCGACATGTTTACTACAACGTTTAAAGATGGACTTTGTATTAGAAGGTTGATATATTATACAGAAGATGTTTGATTGAATTAATTTGATGGTTAACTCTGCACCGAGGGAAATGAATTCGATTAACAGGCGTTTACCCAATTACAATGAACAAAAACTAATCAATTTGTTAATATTTTTCGTCGGACCTTATGAAGGTAGACTTTAAAAATGAAAAATATATTTTAGGAGCTTGACAATTCTGTTATCACGGATATTTCATTGTATTTCGTATACTATTGATATAATAAAGCTATTATATCGGAGGAAACTCACCTCTGAATTCTCAAGTGCGATAAAAAATAATTAGTATAGAAAATGAATACGGTTTACAGAATTTATATGGATGATTCGGTTACAGTGACGATCTGTTGCACAATAACATGTTGTTAAAAATTTGTAATTTGTTGTACTGTTATAACTTCGGAAAGTCCTTTCTAAAAGTACGTAAAAAGTATACAACTGAAGTTTATTATTCGAATCGCATCGGTCTATGAGAAAATCAGAAGAAGAAAAAGAAAAAACATTTCTGACGTCGGAAGTAACGTCGAGAGTTCCAAAGAATATCCAAGACCACCTCTAACCCCTTAGGCACCTATAAAAGTAAAAAAAAGGAAAGGCAAACAAACAGACAGCGAGGGATGCAGGCTTCAAATTTTGAAATTTCCTGCAGCATGCTGCTGCGCAACGTTACGCGTGCACGCGGGCTTTCGGCACATACGTGTACATTGCATACCCGTGTGCCTTCGAGATATACAGAGTTTATTATTTCAGAGCCGAACCCCTTCCTCTGTACTCGTTTCGTCTTCCTTGTCGTTACTGCCTTCTACTCCTACGCAATTCCGTGACATTTAACTGGAGCTTCTATCTCGTGTCGGTACTTGATGATTTTACATGGAACTCAAAAGATCTAAAATGAAACGAGAGGAAATTTCAATAAGTATTTGTTCAATTACGGTACAAATATTGTATATACTTTCGGTTTACGAAATTAGTATTCTTTACTTGAAGTTTTATTTGGATATTTATAAAATTATGGAATCAAAATAACGTTTTATTTGTTAATGTATACACGTAATATCTTTCGGTATACATCATCTACGGTTTGGATGCTGTGGAATCGTCGATACAAAAAGTTCACATATGGCATACGTGTGTGTGTGCGCGCGTGCGTGCGCGCACGTGTGTGTGTATGGATCAATGTTCATTATGAGTACTTCAAACTAGTAATCATAGTAACGACAATAATAGTGCCAAAAGATTGTAGTTTAAAAATTGTATTAGTCGGTGTTTGTGTTTGCTATTTCATTTCAGTGAGCAACAAAAATAAATTTGTAGCATTAGATCTAATTTGAAAAATTGCATAGCTACTAAATACGCATCTATGATGTACACTTGAATAATAAATCAATCTTCATTCTACTTTTTACATAATGAAAAAAACAACAAAATAAATTGAATATATTTCGAACAAAGTGTCTACTAGAGGCAGTAGAGCTGTACTGTCAACAGGATCGTTAAGTGGCTCAGCTTGCACCTCATTGCATGTATATCAGTGATTCTAGGCCAAAGCCTGGTCTATTTGAGATACTGGGGATTTCCAGGAATGGAAGTATCAACAAAATACTAATTATTTCAAACGAAACAATATTTCGATTGAAAGCATGGGTAATTACTAATTTAATTTAATCAATTATTAGCAAAACATAAGACAATTTTACAAGTTAAACTTGAATGTGAATTTCATGATAAAAAAGTATCGGTTGCTATATTTGAACAAATACTTATTTTCCTTCTGCTATTTTAAATTAGACTCAACATTCAATGAACTGTATGTTCTGTTAAATTCATTTACTTACAGCCTGCGCTAAATTTAAAAATAAAAAAATCACGGAGTTCAGACATTTTAGATCAGACAGTAAATTGAATTTTCAAGTCGTACAAAAAAAGATGTTAAAGCGTGCTGAGCTCGAGGTAAAAATCACGTGTTATTTTATGGCGCTATAGCCGGCGAAGTAAAAGAGCTAGAGCGCACCCTGAAAATCTGCCGACAGCATGTTGCCTCAGTTTTTTTCTGTCGGGAAACCAAGCTAATCGTTTGAACCTCACACAACTGAAACGTTGTCTTAAAAATACATATTAGACATGGTGAATATGTGATTGCAGGGTGAGAGATAAACAAAGTGTACACGTTTGTATAAAATTATTAATCGATTTTAATATGATAAATATACTCTAAATATACTAGAAAACTTATTAAATAAATTAATAACAACTAAAATATTGACATTCGCGATGAGTTTGAGCGTGTTGAGTAAGGTCGTCGACCTTGTATCAAAGCAATTTACAACGCATGAAAACGCTGGCGAAGTACTCAAACAACATAATTACTTTCATTTGTATTATTTAACACATTCAAATTTGCTTCATTAATCAGTTTATATAAATAAATCTATGGCATTCGAGTCCATTTATAATAACGACTGAATGGCCTATTGTACGTATTCACTTTAATAAAGTATATTTATGAAACATGCATTCTTTTTTTATATTCCAATACAAATCTGAAAACATGTTTAATAACCATACACAAATCTATCCGTATACGTAAATTGATAGTTTTTGTCATTGATATTAGTTCTAGAAAACTTTTGTACAATATTTGGCATTAATCTGCAGATTATATATCCCGCATCGTTGGTAAAAACAAAGGATATAAGTAATCAATTATCTTTGGTATGTTAATTAGTATGACTCAAACAGTTCGTGACTATATCTATACATTAAAAGCTATAAGTCTAAGATTGTATTAAAGTATTTTGGTGTGATATTGTTGAAATGTTAACGTATCGTTTTCTTTCGTATATTCGATATATTTGAAATTCGATATTAATAAATTATGGTTACTGCACGTTTATCAAGTGATCCATGGTTAAAAGATCGAAAATGAACTTGATATTAAGATTATTCACTCGGAACGAAAAGTCAATCAACAGATTTCGTTATTGCACACAAAAAAATCATCAAGTACTTCATATACCCAGACACCATTATGGAAGACAGTGGGAAAATCGAATCACACGCACACAAATCATCATCATCATCACTGCGCAGCGTTCACTCTCAAATGCTGTACTTGATCTGATCATAGTACATTGTGGCATTTGATGGCGTCGTCGCTGCAGCCGAGTGGACGTTGTTCGTCACGGCGCCTACGCCGCCGACGGGAAGGCAGAGACCGGCGCCGATGTTTCCCAGGCTCAGCGCCGATGAATTCAAGGCGCCGCCGTGAGCCAAGTATGGTTTTCTATTCACCACTATGCCACCACCGGAGCTGCTTGAACTGCCGCCACTTGGGCACTGTATCCTCATACCTGTAACTGAATATTAAATAGTCTTTCATTAGATACAATTTGTTTTTTTGTTATCACGTAAACATGGCCTTATCGACGTAAACACGACTTCAATCTATTTATTTATGCAAACACTGACGGCTCAAAATATAAATAACAAACACAAAAATACGATAAAAAATAATTAAAAATAGAGGTAACGCTTTGTAAAGCTTTGTAACGTGCAATTATGCTTTATCCCGTCAATCGGCTGGCAGTCATGTGAAAGTAGCTGGTTTTTCTTATAACCAATGTACATTTTTAAGATTTGATTCAATCTACATGAAATAATTCGTATAGATCGCTATCGTCTCACGGTAAGAAGACATTAGTATAGTTTCAGAGAATGCACCGGATCTCAAGTGCGTCTTAAGTTCAAGTGGATACTTCAATATAGAGGCTCGCTTCTTCGTTCGACTTTTTTCCCTCGCTCGCTATCTTTTTTATTACCGATTTGAGTATGACTCAGCTGTATTACGTGTGTAATCTTCGCACGAGCCAATTTCCATTGTATTTTTTTTAAGCTGACACTTTGAATTGAAGATGTGTTTACCCTCTTGTTCACAATTTAATCGAGTTTAGAATATATTGAATTATTTGCATAATTTTTATCAACATTTCATGGGTACTGAACGTATTTTTGTCAATTTAATGTGTCTGTGATGAAAAAAAGCATTACTCATTCGCAGATCTCCACATGTCCACGCAAGCTGTGTCATTAAAGGTTTCAAGATAAGGACAAAAAAGACGAGCAAGAAAGGGTCTAAGAATATAATTGCAGTTCAAAAATTCTGCTCGTGTGTGGTCTATTTCGCCAGTGTCAAGCCTGCCATTCAATATGAAATTGCTGTTAGTGCGACGGGTCTCTCAGCTACAGCACGCTTAACACATTTTCAGTTCCTTCTTTTTTCTTTTATTTATTTGCGTAAATTTGCTACTTTACCATACAATAACTTTCAAACAAGAATAATGTGCACCTCTGCGATCAATAGAATTGTTGTCAAAAAGAATTTATCTAATTTTACGGAATCACTATTGTGTTTCAAACGATAGAAAATGGCTTGAGTAAAATTGGAAATTAGATTGTATATGTGCATATATGTATATATAGGCCTGTTATTTGGTGTAAAATTACAATTAAATCTGATTGTTTTCTTATTGGCGTTTTGAACATGTCAGAAAATCCCTTAACGAGCGTTGAAAGGTCTGGAAATGTTGAAAGGCAGACTGTGTGTTCAGTTTTGGGCCACGACGTCAACGCGCTTCTGCGCGTTGTTTTTATGGCGTCAAGAATGCCACCCGTGCGCGCATTTAACTTTACAGGCAACCCTATGCGCTCTGCTTAATGTTTTAGCTTTTTAGGGCGCGCCGAAACCTGTCGCCCTCCCCAACAAATCGTTAAAAGACTTTAATAGATTCAAAGACGATAAGAACGCAATAAAACTGACATGTTTTTTCTATCGTAGATCTCTTGTATTCTCACGATTTTCAACTGTTTTACAGCCGCACCTATCAATTACATTGTGTTTAAATGCATTTGAATCGTCAAATGAATAAAACGACTATTAGAAACGTTGGCCAAAGATAAAAAAGCTCTTGAAAGGTCTCACCGTGATCAGCGACGGGCGTGTGACAGCTACTGTGCGGCGAGTTGAGGTTTGTGGCAGGGCTGCTACTAGACTGCAGTGCAGCTTGATGCTGTTGAGCGCTCGCTGCTGGATTTATCGTTTGAATCGCCTGTATCGCCGCGTTAACGCTGATCGACGACGAATTCTGCGTGGAATTGCTAGCGTAACCCGTATAATAATCCTGACTCTGATTATTGTTAGCGATTGACGTCGCCGCTGTTGTTGTTGGAACGCCGCCATTGCATTCGGTGTCGATTTTGAACTGTTGCTGTTGTTGCTGCTGCTGTTGCTGCTCTTGCTGTTGCGCCAGATGGTGATGATGATGGTGATGATGATGGTCGCTCAGCTTGAGGTTATTCTGATGAAAAACCGTCTGCTGATCTTGGCTTGATCTTGCGTATCCAGGTTCGTTTTTGAAAGCGTTTGCAATTTCGCCGTTGCGATACATTGATGGATCGGTCTTCAAAGTGACATTGAACTCGGTTGTCTTGCAGGTAATTTCGGCGATTGGTGGTGGTGCTTTGTAGTCAGGATAAGTCCATTCGGGCGTAGGTGCATACATGGCTGCGTAATCCGGATAATTTTGATACTGATTCTGATATCCATTCGCGTAATCCACTCCCGTTGCTGTTAAATTTTCGTAGCCACTGGTTGCGCTTTGCACGGCTGCAGTCGCCGTCGCGAAGGGGTACTGATGTGCGTACTGTGGTTTCACAGCTTGACACTTGCGTCTGAATCCGCGTGGTCGACGACGAAAACTACCTTCCTCGAACATAAATTCGCTAGCTGGATCAATGGTCCAGTAATGGCCTTTACCTGGACGTCCTAAGCCTTTCGGCAACTTGACAAAACACTCGTTGAGACTCAAATTGTGACGTACCGAGTTTTTCCAGCCTTGATAAGCGCCTCGAAAGAACGGAAAGTGTTGCTGCAGATACGTGTAGATCTCGGAGAGTGTGAGACGTTTTCCTGGACTCGATTGAATTGCCATGACGATCAAGGCAATGTACGAGTAGGGCGGTTTTTCCTGACGTCGAGTCCCAGCTTTTCGCGGTGATTCTTGATTCGTCGTCGTAGTGCTTGGGTTAGTAGTGCTCGATAAAAGCGGCTCCATTTGAACTTGAGCGAGACTCGATATCACACTGTTGCTGTTGCTGCTATTGCCAGCGATGCTTGGTCGTGACATCGAGTAACTCAAAGAGACCGACGGATGCGATAACGACGACGTGGAGATGTGGTGGTGATGATGATGATGAAGCTGCTGGTGAAGGTGCTGCGATGGTGTCACTGTCTCGGATTCGTTTGTCATGTTTACGAATGAATTTCTAACAAAAATAATTCGACGCACGATTACCTTTGAAGCACTTTAACGATGTATTCGTAGTGCAGCTTGCGCGATTACCCGGTAAAACCAATCATTTGTATCTGACGAGTGTGCATGCGTTACACGTTTGTTTTCCGAAGTACTCACGGACCAGTCAAAATGTTTACGACCAAACACTTCAAGTCCAATGACAATGAAAAGTTCAAAGTCCTATACAAGCTTTTTTGTCATGTCGTAAAAGTTATACGCGCACTTCTCCCTCCTTTTGATAGCGACGGCAAGCGAACTCTTTATTAACGAACGCCCATACAAATACGCAGACACGCGTATGTATATACATATACACACACGCGACACGAGAGTCTGAAGACGTGGGTGCTGCACGCGTTTGATCGGCAAACGGTAATTATTTACACGCGGAGATGTAAATTGTTTGGCCGTTCGATAATCGCGCTGGATCGCGACTGAGACGAGTAACTTGTGCCCTCCAACTTCGCGTTGGAACGTAGCGTGATAGCACGTCATTGGGCGACTTTATACTTGTAGGCGGAGCCTTCTAACGAGCGACGTTACTCGCTATTGGAGAGACAATCCTTTCGATGGTGGAGCTCGTACGTATATACAGACGACGAGAGACCTACTTCCCGTAAACGGAGAACCAGAGAGGGAGAGAGCAGACCTTTTACAAGATGATTATTTATTGTTCAGAGAGATGATCATGGCTTGCAATGCCTTGTGCTTGCGGATTGTCTTGCTGCGGCCAATTGATTCGTGTATATGTATACGTGTGCCACTGTTTGCAATTTTAGTTGAGTAAGGCTTTGAGTGCTATAGTGCTTTGCCTGAGAGTTGCTGTGATATATTTTTTCAATTGTTTTATAGACGAATGAAAAGATTTTTTTTTGAATGTTGATAAACAAAACATTCAAAGTGGCAAAGTATTAAAAACTATAAACAACGTTTTTTTAGCTATAAGATGGTTAAAAAATTTGTCGATCAAACAAGTGGTGCAAGAAAAAGTGTTTTAATTTATAACTAAAACACTTATTTATATGAAAAGGTTTGAATTCATTACAGAGAAAAAGCGAGCGAGTATCGACCAACAAAACATACGTATATAATATTACGTATTATCGACATTTACGAACAAGACAATGATGTATTTAATCAAGCGATTCGAAACAAGTTTGTGATCACTTCTGATTACTGTTTCCATTATGTGTACAAGAATTTAAATATGAGATTAAATACGTTATTTTACATCGTAGTTAACAAAATAAAATTTTGAAGGCCCATGACAATGAAAGCTTGGGCCTTGTATAAAGCTTTTTTAATAATAAACAATTGGTGAGTTCTTGGACTGTAAATATAAGTATGTACCTTGAGGTGGACGAGGACTTACATTCGTAACCACACTCATTCTGCTCGTTACCATCACAGCTCACACGAAGTCCCACAATGGGATTTGGATATGATTAGCGACTGTTAACACTTGCGTGGGCCATTGAAAATACGTATACAGTTGTTGAGTGATCGACAAAAACTCAATAATATATTTATTCACACAAATTTAACAACATTTAAATGTCCGTGCTCTTTTTCATGCATTGACCAATAATTATGTCCGCCAGCGACGCAACCAAGTTCATCATTCTTTGAAAGTTTATATTTTCTCAGTAGGATAATAATCATAAAATATTAATTTATATAATATATTATTTTCATGTCTTTTTTTTAATTAATTCAATTCTTCAACATTTTAATTCCAATAAATATAGAATCCATCAACACATTTTGAACGTTCGCTCTTCTTTCACGTTCAACAAATTAGAATCAGAATAAAATACTTCACTCTTTCCTCCATAGCTATTTTATAAAAGTACTATAGAAATCCACTACCTATGCTTTTCAATTTTTCTTTCTGATTGAATCTATTAAAAAACACAATTTCGAATCTGCTTGTAAAAATCACGTCGACAAAATTATTACTGATCCATCTGATATTTTATATATACATTTTGATATTTATGCTCGTGATTTAATGATTAATGTTCGTTCTAATTTTCATCATTTAACATATCAATATTGCAATTAATTGGTTACATGTCATTTTAGTGAATAAGTATAATAATACTAATTACACGCATTGATTATTATGAAATACCACTATGACTTGGAGAAGCAGATTTTTTACTTGTTTTTATATATATTACTCTTGTTTCCTATAAGTGGTATCTATATACCATTTATAGGAAACGTAATCATGTACTGTCAAATAATTAAAATGTTGTGAATATGATGACTTTTTTATGAATACACATTATTCTCATTAAATGGAAATACATGATTTTAATATACGAGGAAAACATTTATTGGAAGGGTGATTTAAAAGTGTTTCATTATTTATCATTGAACAGTTGTATATTAATGGTCTTTGGCAAATCTTGCGAAGTTATAACGTAGTATAGTGTTGAAAGCAATCGCGTGAGAAAACTCAGATATCCTCGTCGTTGACTCGTAGCCCGCGATTGGAATATGACACTTGAGTCGGGCTTTCGTCGGGAATAAACATCTCTGATCTGTGTTTGATTCTCGATGGCTTGAGCTTTTGATGACTGATCCGTCGGACTCTTTCATTTATATTTCTTTCCATTTTCTAATGTTCACGCCATTGATGAAGTGTGTCGTTTGGCGATGTAAATGTATTACCGAATATAATAATCAACAAGTTTTAATGTCGTATGCTTCATTTGATTGTACAAATTGAACTTGCCGCCCTTTTGTCTCGCACACGCACCTAGAAAAGGTAAAATCTTTCAGACAAGTAGGCACTGTAAACATTAATGGATATAACTGAAAATGATGAAATCTCTATTTAAAAGTCAAGTAAACTAATTTAAATACACTTACAATTGGACAATAGAAAATATCAATCAATGCATTCACTAACTACTAGACCACGAATGAATTTGACGAGCTTACATTAGAAAAGAGATTAGAACATGTATTCAATATATATAATATTAGAAACAAGGGAATGTGCTATATTTTAATAATATTTTTATGCTCCAATAAAAATGGACGTTTGTTGTTCATGTTAATAAGAAATATAGTTCATAATTCGAATATTCGCACGACAACTGTGTAAAACGACATGTGATGTAGACGTAGAAAGCAGATTATAAAAAGTGTAGGCTTGAGATGAAAAATGATATGACAATCTTGCAACTCACTACGGCGTTGTTTGGCGATTGACTTGCAATTCTTAATCGTGATCCTAATCGAGCGAGAACTTTATTGTATATCGTTAAGGATTCTAATTCATGTACCACTACTTTAGTTTTCAATTAAATTTATTCACTCTGTCGAGGATTTTCGTATCAATTACACAAACAATTGAAAGCGTAAAAAATGATGAAATATACATGGACAATGTGAGCATCGCTTCATTGATAATACAACTTCAAAATTTGAACTGAAATATGTTCTACATTTTCGATAAGAAATATCGTCTTATTTTATTTACAAAATGTTATACATACCAAATTTTGCGAGTGTTTTAAAATAATTAACGAATGATATGCGCATTAATAGAACTATTTATGAAAAGTCTCATGACGAGAACACACGTTAGTTTTATAAAAAATATGAAAGGCATCTTGAAATATTTATTTGAGATATATTCGGAAAAATCATTAGGGGTGGGCCCCTCGTCGAAATTTATCTTGCTTTAAGACAGTAGTTGAAACTATTAGATAACGAGGGTTGATTCATTTTGAGGAAGAAAACAGAATTATCTTGACATCTTTCAAGAGTGTTGTAACGCAGTGCTTCTGTTTACTGTTTTCTATTAAGGCGCCGTCGAAAAGTTTTCGTGATGATTTGAAGTGTCATGCTCACAGCACTCAACAATCTTGAGAGGGAGAGTTTATACGAGTGAAGGGTTGATTTCATTTCAGACAATAATTTTAAATATACCTCAATATTTTACAAACGGTTTGACAATTTTCAAGCATAATTAAATTAGAAAAGTAGCAAGAAAAAGTGGATTATCGTATAGTTAGAATGAACTGCTGCCACGTCCGTCAACGCAGATTCAATGTTAGTCCCCGGCTTTCGTTGAAAAATCGTTATTGAAGAAATTTCAAAAGTAGCAACTACAATATTTCTAGTGTTATTATAGTCCATTATTACGTCTATGTTTTTAAATAATCTATTGTACGAACAACTTCAATTACCTGGTAAAATCAATCTGTTGTTTTGTTTGTTTCGTAACTTTCTTTCTCTCTCTCTCTCTCTCTTTCTCTCTTTCTCTCTTTCTCTCTTTCTCTCTCGCTCTCTCTCTTTCTCTCTTTCTCTCTTTCTCTCTCGCTCTCTCTCTTTCTCTCTTTCTCTCTTTCTCTCTTTCTCTCTCTCTCTTTCTCTCTTTCTCTCTCTCTCTTTCTCTCTCTCTCTCTCTCTTTCTCTCTTTCTCTCTTTCTCTCTTTCTCTCTCTCTCTTTCTCTCTTTCTCTCTTTCTCTCTTTCTCTCTCTCTCTTTCTCTCTCTCTTTCTCTCACTCTCTCTCTTTCTTTCTCTCTCTCTCTCTCTCTTTCTCTCTCTCTCTCTCTCTCTTTCTCTCTTTCGCTCTTTCTCTCTCTCTCTTTCTCTCTCTCTTTCTCTCACTCTCTCTCTTTCTTTCTCTCTCTCTCTCTCTCTCTTTCTTTCTCTCTCTCTCTCTCTCTCTTTCTCTCTTTCGCTCTTTCTCTCTCTCTCTCTTTCTCTCTTTCTCTCTTTCTCTCTCTCTCTCTTTCTCTCTTTCTCTCTTTCTCTCTCTCTCTCTCTTTCAAACTTGTATATGTATATATTAATTCTCTCTTGTCAGGGCCATGCTATTATATTTAGTTTTTACATCAATGGTGTCACGATTAAGTATCGAAATTAGTAACTGTCCTATTAAAAGTATTACTTGACACAGATGTTTTAAATTCAAGACATTTTTTCTTCTATATGCAACAATACAAAAAGTTTATCCGGACTACAACGCAATTCTTCAAGACACTTTAGAAAAAATATGCGTTTTATGGACTGAGCAACGGCCTTCGTTATTTTTTTTTTGATAATAAAATTGGTACTGACATCACAGACCACCCGAATGTGAAAATCATATATTCATGCTTAGCTATATAACCATGTAGATACCGTGCATGTGTTACCAGTTATATAATAAAACCACAGAATGAGAACGCAGAATCAGCAGAATTTCCCCCCTTTCGAAATGGGGTTTAAAGTTATATATTTAACCAACTTTAGAGATGGGTAGTACAATTTTTTCAAGTTTTTATAATTTGATATCTATGTACAACGGTACTCTTGTAAATACACCTTGCTTCAGCATAATAACTAGTGTGAATCAGTATGCCGGCACATGTTCATTCCAATAATTTGTAGAGCTGAACAAATCTTGGCTAATGTAAAGCGGTAAATTAATTTACTGTCGTTACTGACAAGAAAGTAATAATAATTCGATTACTTTTCTATTCTGAGATATAATATAATATATAGAAATATGAATTATACATTTATCGAGAGTGAGAAAGAGAGGGAGAGAGGGAGCAAGAGAAAGTTACGAAACAAACAAAAGCTCTCTGATGGAAAAATGGTAATTCAATATAGTACATTTGAAAAACATCGAATCTTTTTGCATTGGAATTGTCGGCAGAGGGAAGAAAAGCGACAAGTAACGGAGACGTAGCTTTGTACTTCTGGATAACACATGAAGAAGCAGTACTGGCAGTCAGTATTAGTCAAGCCCACCCAGGCCGCATCATCATAAGCGCCGACGAGGATTCTCTTTATGTTTACACTGGCTGCACCGTAATTTTATACTCTGTGCTGCCGATCTCAAACTCGTACGCGCACCCCAATGCGTTGTAGAGCGCATGTGATTTCTTCGCCATACTAATACACGCGCGCGCGTGACCTTTAGCATTCATATCTTTGTCAAAAGTTCTTCACTTTCTCCGCGGAATGATTTATAAATCGTCTGTATTGTATTTTCTAAATAATTTAGCAGAGGCGGTGGATATTTGAATAATGTGAATTTTAATAAGGGCTTTGTTAACTGGTGTTTTCTTCGGGTGAATCGAGTACATGATGTTTGCAGTAAACATTTATTTTCAACTCACACGCGCGCGTGTCTTTGTGTCTATGCGTGCGTAAAAGGACGAATTACAAATTTTCATGGGATATCTTAACGATATATCGATACGGCCCACTAATCCATTATTTGAATTTATTATTTTCATTGAGAATAATTATTCATAATCGAGAAAAACAGTAATCGTTGTCGATGTTAAACGTGAAAAACGTATACGAACATTATAAAAATTGAAAATATTAGATTTTTTCACGTATAATGTGACTAACATGAGTTGCTTCTATAAAATTGTTGTCATTAGAGTGTGAGTACAGTCGAAATCACACTTAATTATTTATTTGTAACTATTTGAAAAATATCTCACTAATGCACATGAGCTTACTATAAAACCCGCCAATTGAGATGAAATTGAGAGCAAGATGAGCTTTAGACGATCTGAAAATAAGATCTGTTTAGCTCAAGTTGATGCTATTTCAGAAACCGCGCAAGATTCTCGCGATTGCAGCGAACAAATGTTCAGCAGCCTGAGCAAATGAGCCGTAAAATACGTTTATATGGAGCCCGTTAATTTTATATATAAAGCTCTGTCTGTTTTACTTTACACCTTCCCAGCTCTATTTTTATGAATTGTCTCGCATATCTGTATGCTCAATGGCGTTAAATTCTTCAAGATTTTAAATCATTTATAAAAACGTATATATATACTTTATTCTAATGCAGTTGAAATCTCTACATCGTATCAGTAGCTCCCTGGCTTATGTATTTGGCAATGACTGCGTACTTACCTCTCTCTGTCTAAATATAGACACGTACTCGTATGCAAAGTTTCTAAATTTTAAATATTATGATTAAAATTGATGTTTAAATTATCAGGATCATATTTACATGTGAATCATACACAAAAAGATATATGACAAACGTTGGCACATGCTTTTGATTTTCTGAAGGGGTTGCTTGACATACTTCAGTGTTTATTGAAAAGAAAAATCTTGTAAGAGCAACTGGAAAGGTTCAAAAAACAAAAAAATGTATGCAAGCATATAAGAGTAGAGAAGAATTATCAGCTATACACACTGGTGACTACTGTTTACGCGAAGCCTTCTACCCACACCACTTAATTTGATGTTTTGGTATTTGGATTTCAATAGCAGCAGGGGGTTTGTCCTCGGGGCAAGAACTTTTCTATCCCTTCCTTTCTCTCTCTTTCTCTCTCTCTCTCTCTTTCTCTCTCTCTCTCTCTTTCTCTCTCTCTCTCTCTCGCTCTCTCTCTCTCTTTCTCAAGTAGCAGCAGCATCAACATAAGCATCTTGACTTCTGGAAAAAGTTTTCGGCGCCCCAATAGCGAGTAGTTAGACTATACGAGTCACGTTTATTACTGTGGGTGCCAAAAATTCTTGCTCTCTTATCTATCTATCATTGCGATTATTTATTTTTTCAATTCTGAGAAAATAACATTACATAGGTGGGGTGAGAAAAGTATGCCAGTTTTGGAATGGGAAAATGTTAATAATAGTACGTAATTTACTGTTCACTTCCAAGTAGTTGATCTAGATTCGGACTATGTGTACTCAGCGTGTACTCTGAGAACAATCCAAAAAGTGTTATATTTTTCAGTTACGTTTAATAGTACAAACTTTGTCATGAAATATGGACGTGGAAAAATAAGTAAGAGTACGATTTTAAACGACTCCGCGGGTTACTGTCGTTCGTCTGGAGTCAATTAGAGTTGATATTCAAAATATCTCAGACATGCATAAAACACTGATTATTGAATATAGTCATCTAATACCCTTGGAATGCTATTACAAATAGTCAGAGTATATTAAAATGACTCGTATCAATGAGAAACGACCAATTTGTACAACGGAGAGACAATACTACTCGCCAACGGCCATATCAGGCTGATCACACCGGTTCTCGTCCGATCACCGAAGTTAAGCAGCGTTGAGCGCGGTTAGTACTTGGATGGGTGACCGCTTGGGAACCCCGCGTGCCGTTGGTATTCATTTTGTTTTTGGAAAAAATTGTTGAAATAAGTTATAATCAAGGAATCTCGGGCATGATTAAAAAACTTGTGTTTGAAAATAGTGATACAATAAGTGTTAAATGCGATTAGAGGAAGTTGCAACAATCTGGAATGAAATAGATCGATGTGCAACGTGCAATATATACACCGAATTTTCACACATACATAAACACCGACCATTGAATAATCGTATAATACTTTATTATTGCTGTTACAGGTAGTTGAAAGAATCTGCAGTGAAAAAGATCGTAGTGCACTGTGCAATTTATACTACGAAATGTCACACATACATAAACACCGGCCATTGAATAATCGTATAATACCTTATTATTGCTGTTACAGGTAGCTGAAACAATCTGAAGTGAAATAGATCGATGTGCAACTTGCAATTTATACACCGAAATGTCACACATACATAAACACCGACCATTGAATAATCGTATAATACCTTATTATTGCTGTTACAGGTAGTTGAAACAATCTGAAGTGAAATAGATCGTAGTGCACTGAGCAATTTATACTACGAAATTTCACACATACATAAACACCGACCACTGAATAATCGTATAATACCTTATTATTGCTGTTACAGGTAGTTGAAACAATCTGAAGTGAAATAGATCGTAGTGCACTGAGCAATTTATACTACGAAATTTCACACATACATAAACACCGACCATTGAATAATCGTATAATACCTTATGTTTGCTGTTACAGGTAGTTGAAACAATCTGAAGTGAAATAGATCGTAGTGCACTTAGCAATTTATACTACGAAATTTCACATATACATAAACACCGACCACTGAATAATCGTATAATACCTTATTATTGCTGTTACAGGTAGCTGAAACAATCTGAAGTGAAATAGATCGATGTGCAACTTGCAATTTATACACCGAAATGTCACACATACATAAACACCGACCATTGAATAATCGTATAATACCTTATTATTGCTGTTACAGGTAGTTGAAAGAATCTGCAGTGAAAAAGATCGTAGTGCAACTTGCAATTTATACACCGAAATGTCACACATACATAAATACCGACCATTGAATAATCGTATAATACCTTGTTATTGCTATTACAGGTAGTTGAAACAAGCTTAAGCAAAATAGAACAACGTGCAACACGGATTTTATACAACGGAATTTCCACACATGCATAAAAACTGACTATTGAATAATCGTATAATACCTTATTATTGCTGTTACAGGTAGTTGAAACAATCTGAAGTGAAATAGATTGTAGTGCACTGTGCAATTTATACTACGAAATTTCACACATACATAAACACTGACCATTGAATAATCATCAATACATTTTGACTGCTTTTGCAAGTTGTACACAGTAGACGAATTGTATTATACGAATTTAAGCGACCTAGTTATACAACGGAGAGACAGTACTACTCGCCAACGGCCATATCAGGCTGATCACACCGGTTCTCGTCCGATCACCGAAGTTAAGCAGCGTTGAGCGCGGTTAGTACTTGGATGGGTGACCGCTTGGGAACCCCGCGTGCCGTTGGTATTCATTTTGTTTTTGGAAAAAATTGTTGAAATAAGTTATAATCAAGGAATCTCGGGCATGATTAAAAAACTTGTGTTTGAAAATAGTGATACAATAAGTGTTAAATGCGATTAGAGGAAGTTGCAACAATCTGGAATAAAATAGATCGATGTGCAACGTGCAATATATACACCGAATTTTCACACATACATAAACACCGACCATTGAATAATCGTATAATACCTTATTATTGCTGTTACAGGTAGTTGAAACAATCTGAAGTGAAATAGATCATAGTGCACTGTGCAATTTATACTACGAAATTAACACACATACATAAACACCGACCAATGAATAATCGTATAAGACCTTATTATTGCTGTTACAGGTAGTTGAAACAATCTGAAGTGAAATAGATCGTAGTGCACTGTGCAATTTATACTACGAAATTTCACACATACATAAACACCGACCATTGAATAATCGTATAATACCTTATGTTTGCTGTTACAGGTAGTTGAAACAATCAGAAGTGAAATAGATCGTAGTGCACTGTGCAATTTATACTACGAAATTTCACACATACATAAACACCGACCATTGAATAATCGTATAATACCTTATTATTGCTGTTACATGTAGTTGAAACAAGCTTAAGTAAAATAGAACAACGTGCAACACGGATAATATACAACGGAATTTTCACACATACATAAACACCGACCATTGAATCATCGTATAATACCTTATTATTGCTGTTACAGGTAGTTGAAACAATCTGAAGTGAAATAGATCGTAGTGCACTGTGCAATTTATACTACGAAATTTCACACATACATAAACACCGACAACTGAATAATCGTATAATACCGTATGTTTGCTGTTACAGGTAGTTGAAACAAGCTTATGTAAAATAGAACAACGTGCAACACGGATTATAAACAACGGAATTTTCACACATACATAAACACCGACCATTGAATCATCGTATAATACCTTATTATTGCTGTTACAGGTAGTTGAAACAATCTGAAGTGAAATAGATCGTAGTGCACTGTGCAATTTATACTACGAAATTTCACACATACATAAACACCGACAACTGAATAATCGTATAATACCGTATGTTTGCTGTTACAGGTAGTTGAAACAATCTGAAGTGAAATAGAACAACGTGCAACACGGATTATATACAACGGAATTTTCACACATACATAAACACCGACCATTGAATAATCGTATAATACCTTATTATTGCTGTTACAGGTAGTTGAAACAAGCTGAAGTGAAATAGATCGATGTGTAACTTGCAATTTATACACCGAAATGTCACACATACATAAACACCGACCACTGAATAATCGTATAATACCTTATTATTGCTGTTACAGGTAGTTGAAACAATCTGAAGTGAAATAGATCGTAGTGCACTGTGCAATTTATACTACGAAATTTCACACATACATAAACACCGACAACTGAATAATCGTATAATACCGTATGTTTGCTGTTACAGGTAGTTGAAACAATCTGAAGTGAAATAGAACAACGTGCAACACGGATTATATACAACGGAATTTTCACACATACATAAACACCGACCATTGAATCATCGTATAATACCTTATTATTGCTGTTACAGGTAGTTGAAACAATCTGAAGTGAAATAGATCGTAGTGCACTGTGCAATTTATACTACGAAATTTCACACATACATAAACACCGACAACTGAATAATCGTATAATACCGTATGTTTGCTGTTACAGGTAGTTAACAATCTGAAAATAGAAATAGATTATAAACGTAGTGCACTGTGCAATTTATACTATGAAATTTCACACATACATAAACACCGACCATTGAATAATCGTATAATACCTTATGTTTGCTGTTACAGGTAGTTGAAACAAGCTGAAGTGAAATAGATCGTAGTGCACTGAGCAATTTATACTACGAAATTTCACACATACATAAACACCGACCATTGAATAATCGTATAATACCTTATTATTGCTGTTACATGTAATTGAAACAAGCTTAAGTAAAATAGAACAACGTGCAACACGGATTATATACAACCTAATTTTCACACATACATAAACACCGACCATTGAATAACCGTATAATTCCTTATGTTTGCTGTTACAGGTAGTTGAAACAATCTAAAGTGAAATAGATCGTAGTGCACTTTGCAATTTATACTACGAAATTTCACACATACATAAACTCCGACCATTGAATAACCGTATAATTCCTTATGTTTGCTGTTACAGGTAGTTGAAACAATCTAAAGTGAAATAGATCGTAGTGCACTGTGCAATTTATACTACGAAATTTCACATATACATAAACACCGACCACTGAATAATCGTATAATACCTTATGTTTGCTGTTACAGGTAGTTGAAACAATCTGAAGTGAAATAGAACAACGTGCAACACGGATTATATACAACGGAATTTTCACACATACATAAACACCGACCATTGAATCATCGTATAATACCTTATTATTGCTGTTACAGGTAGTTGAAACAATCTGAAGTGAAATAGATCGTAGTGCACTGAGCAATTTATACTACGAAATTTCACACATACATAAACACCGACCACTGAATAATCGTATAATACCTTATTATTGCTGTTACAGGTAGTTGAAACAATCTGAAGTGAAATAGATCGTAGTGCACTGAGCAATTTATACTACGAAATTTCACACATACATAAACACCGACCATTGAATAATCGTATAATACCTTATGTTTGCTGTTACAGGTAGTTGAAACAATCTGAAGTGAAATAGATCGTAGTGCACTTAGCAATTTATACTACGAAATTTCACATATACATAAACACCGACCACTGAATAATCGTATAATACCTTATGTTTGCTGTTACAGGTAGTTGAAACAAGCTTAAGTAAAATAGAACAACGTGCAACACGGATTATATACAACCTAATTTTCACACATACATAAACACCGACCATTGAATAATCGTATAATTCCTTATGTTTGCTGTTACAGGTAGTTGAAACAATCTGAAGTGAAATAGATCGTAGTGCACTGAGCAATTTATACTACGAAATTTCACACATAAATAAACACCGACCACTGAATAATCGTATAATACCTTATTATTGCTGTTACAGGTAGTTGAAACAAGCTGAAGTGAAATAGATCGATGTGTAACTTGCAATTTATACTACGAAATTTCACACATACATAAACACCGACCATTGAATAATCGTATAATACTTTATTATTGCTGTTACATGTAATTGAAACAAGCTTAAGTAAAATAGAACAACGTGCAACACGGATTATATACAACCTAATTTTCACACATACATAAACACCGACCATTGAATAATCGTATAATTCCTTATGTTTGCTGTTACAGGTAGTTGAAACAATCTGAAGTGAAATAGATCGTAGTGCCCTGAGCAATTTATACTACGAAATTTCACACATAAATAAACACCGACCACTGAATAATCGTATAATACCTTATGTTTGCTGTTACAGGTAGTTGAAGCAATCTGAAGTGAAATAGATTGTAGTGCACTGTGTAATTTATACTACGAAATTTCACACATACATAAACACCGACCATTGAATAATCGTATAATACCATATTATTGCTGTTACATGTAGTTGAAACAAGCTTAAGTAAAATAGAACAACGTGCAACACGGATTATATACAACGGAATTTTCACACATACATAAACACCGACCATTGAATAATCGTATAATACCTTATTATTCCTGTTACATGTAGTTGAAACAAGCTTAAGTAAAATAGAACAACGTGCAACACGGATTATATACAACGGAATTTTCACACATACATAAACACCGACCATTGAATAATCGTATAACACCTTATTATTGCTGTTACAGGTAGTTGAAACAAGCTGAAGTGAAATAGATCGATTTGCACTGTGCAATGTATACTACGAAATTTACACACATACATAAACACCGACCAATGAATAATCGTATAATACCTTATTATTGCTGTTACAGGTAGATGAAACAATCTGAAGTGAAATAGATCGTAGTGCACTGTTCAATTTATACTACGAAATTTCACACATACATAAACACCGGCCATTGAATCATCGTATAATACCTTATTATTGCTGTTATAGGTAGTTGAAACAATCTGAAGTGAAATAGATCGTAGTGCACTGTGCAATTTATACTACGAAATTTCACACATACACAAACACCGACCATTGAATAATCGTATAATACCTTATTATTCCTGTTACATGTAGTTGAAACAAGCTTAAGTAAAATAGAACAACGTGCAACACGGATTATATACAACGGAATTTTCACACATACATAAACACCGACCATTGAATAATCGTATAATACCTTATTATTGCTGTTACAGGTAGTTGAAACAAGCTTAAGTAAAATAGAACAACGTGCAACACGGATTATATACAACGGAATTTTCACACATACATAAACACCGACCATTGAATAATCGTATAATACCTTATTATTGCTGTTACAGGTAGTTGAAACAAGCTGAAGTGAAATAGATCGATTTGCACTATGCAATGTATACTACGAAATTTACACACATACATAAACACCGACCAATGAATAATCGTATAATACCTTATTATTGCTGTTATAGGTAGTTGAAACAATCTGAAGTGAAATAGATCGTAGTGCACTGTGCATTTTATACTATGAAATTTCACACATACATAAACACCGACCACTGAATAATCGTATAATACCTTCTGTTTGCTGTTACAGGTAGTTGAATAATCTGAAGTGAAATAGATCGTAGTGCACTGTGCAATTTATACTACGAAATTTCACACATACATAAACACCGACCATTGAATAATCGTATAATACCTTATTATTGCTGTTACATGTAATTGAAACAAGCTTAAGTAAAATAGAACAACGTGCAACACGGATTATATACAACGGAATTTTCACACATACATAAGCACCCACCATTGAATAATCGTATAATACCTTATTAATGCTGTTACAGGTAGTTGAAACAAGCTGAAGTGAAATAGAACGTAGTGCACTGTGCAATTTATACTACGAAATTTCACACATACATAAACACCGACCATTGAATAATCGTATAATACCTTATGTTTGCTGTTACAGGTAGTTGAAACAAGCTGAAGTGAAATAGATCGTAGTGCACTGAGCAATTTATACTACGAAATTTCACACATACATAAACACCGACCATTGAATAATCGTATAATACCTTATTATTGCTGTTACATGTAATTGAAACAAGCTTAAGTAAAATAGAACAACGTGCAACACGGATTATATACAACCTAATTTTCACACATACATAAACACCGACCATTGAATAATCGTATAATTCCTTATGTTTGCTGTTACAGGTAGTTGAAACAATCTGAAGTGAAATAGATCGTAGTGCACTGAGCAATTTATACTACGAAATTTCACACATACATAAACACCGACCACTGAATAATCGTATAATACCTTATGTTTGCTGTTACAGGTAGTTGAAACAATCTGAAGTGAAATAGATCGTAGTGCACTGTGTAATTTATACTACGAAATTTCACACATACATAAACACCGACCATTGAATAATCGTATAATACCATATTATTGCTGTTACATGTAGTTGAAACAAGCTTAAGTAAAATAGAACAACGTGCAACACGGATTATATACAACGGAATTTTCACACATACATAAACACCGACCATTGAATAATCGTATAATACCTTATTATTCCTGTTACATGTAGTTCAAACAAGCTTAAGTAAAATAGAACAACGTGTAACACGGATTATATACAACGGAATTTTCACACATACATAAACACCGACCACTGAATAATCGTATAATACCTTATTATTGCTGTTACAGGTAGTTGAAACAATCTGAAGTGAAATAGATCGTAGTGCACTGAGCAATTTATACTACGAAATTTACACACATACATAAACACCGACCAATGAATAATCGTATAATACCTTATTATTGCTGTTATAGGTAGTTGAAATAATCTGAAGTGAAATAGATCGTAGTGCACTGTGCAATTTATACTATGAAATTTCACACATACATAAACACCGACAATTGAATAATCGTATAATACCTTATGTTTGCTGTGCAGGTAGTTGAAACAATCTGAAGTGAAATAGATCGTAGTGTACTGTGCAATTTATACTACGAAATTTCACACATACATAAACACCGACCATTGAATAATCGTATAATACCATATTATTGCTGTTACATGTAGTTGAAACAAGCTTAAGTAAAATAGAACAACGTGCAACACGGATTATATACAATGAAATTTTCACACATACATAAACACCGACCATTGAATAATCGTATAATACCTTATTATTGCTGTTACAGGTAGTTGAAACAATCTGAAGTGAAATAGATCGTAGTGCACTGTGCAATTTATACTACGAAATTTCACACATACATAAACACCGACCATTGAATAATCGTATAATTCCTTATGTTTGCTGTTACAGGTAGTTGAAACAATTTGAAGTGAAATAGATCGTAGTGCACTGAGCAATTTATACTACGAAATTTTCAC
The DNA here is from genome assembly GCA_030064505.1 of Chouioia cunea. NCBI lineage: Eukaryota > Metazoa > Arthropoda > Insecta > Hymenoptera > Eulophidae > Chouioia > Chouioia cunea. The sequence goes on along the minus strand of JAOPFQ010000003.1, from coordinate 20,330,480 downwards.
ACATACATAAACACCGACCATTGAATCATCGTATAATACCTTATTATTGCTGTTACATGTAATTGAAACAAGCTTAAGTAAAATAGAACAACGTGCAACACGGATTATATACAACCTAATTTTCACACATACATAAACACCGACCATTGAATAATCGTATAATTCCTTATATTTGCTGTTACAGGTAGTTGAAACAATCTGAAGTGAAATAGATCGTAGTGCACTGAGCAATTTATACTACGAAATTTCACACATACATAAACACCGACCACTGAATAATCGTATAATACCTTATGTTTGCTGTTACAGGTAGTTGAAACAATCTGAAGTGAAATAGATCGTAGTGCACTGTGTAATTTATACTACGAATTTTCACACATACATAAACACCGACCATTGAATAATCGTATAATTCCTTATGTTTGCTGTTACAGGTAGTTGAAACAATCTGAAGTGAAATAGATCGTAGTGCACTGAGCAATTTATACTACGAAATTTCACACATACATAAACACCGACCACTGAATAATCGTATAATACCTTATGTTTGCTGTTACAGGTAGTTGAAACAATCTGAAGTGAAATAGATCGTAGTGCACTGTGCAATTTATACTACGAAATTTCACACATACATAAACACCGACCATTGAATAATCGTATAATACCTTATTATTGCTGTTACATGTAGTTGAAACAAGCTTAAGTAAAATAGAACAACGTGCAACACGGATTATATACAACGGAATTTTCACACATACATAAACACCGACCATTGAATAATCGTATAATACCTTATTATTGCTGTTACATGTAGTTGAAACAAGCTTAAGTAAAATAGAACAACGTGCAACACGGATTATATACAACGGAATTTTCACACATACATAAACACCGACCATTGAATAATCGTATAATACCTTATTATTGCTGTTACAGGTAGTTGAAACAAGCTGAAGTGAAATAGATCGATTTGCACTGTGCAATGTATACTACGAAATTTACACACATACATAAACACCGACCAATGAATAATCGTATAATACCTTATGTTTGCTGTTACAGGTAGTTGAAACAATCTGAAGTGAAATAGATCGTAGTGCACTGTGTAATTTATACTACGAAATTTCACACATACATAAACACCGACCATTGAATAATCGTATAATACCATATTATTGCTGTTACATGTAGTTGAAACAAGCTTAAGTAAAATAGAACAACGTGCAACACGGATTATATACAACGGAATTTTCACACATACATAAACACCGACCATTGAATAATCGTATAATACCTTATTATTCCTGTTACATGTAGTTCAAACAAGCTTAAGTAAAATAGAACAACGTGCAACACGGATTATATACAACGGAAATTTCACACATACATAAACACCGACCATTGAATAATCGTATAATACCTTATTATTGCTGTTACAGGTAGTTGAAACAATCTGAAGTGAAATAGATCGTAGTGCACTGTGCAATTTATACTACGAAATTTCACACATACATAAACACCGACCATTGAATAATCGTATAATACCTTATTATTGCTGTTACAGGTAGTTCACACACTGAAGTGAAATAGATCGATGTGCACTGTGCAATTTATACTATGAAATTTCACACATACATAAACACCGACCATTGAATAATCGTATAATACCTTATGTTTGCTGTGCAGGTAGTTGAAACAATCTGAAGTGAAATAGATCGTAGTGTACTGTGCAATTTATACTACGAAATTTCACACATACATAAGCACCGATCAATGAATAATCGTATAATACCTTCTTATTGCTGTTACATGTAGTTGAAACAAGCTTAAGTAAAATAGAACAACGTGCAACACGGATTATATACAATGAAATTTTCACACATACATAAACACCGACCATTGAATAATCGTATAATACCTTATTATTGCTGTTACAGGTAGTTGAAACAATCTGAAGTGAAATAGATCGTAGTGCACTGTGCAATTTATACTACGAAATTTCACACATACATAAACACCGACCATTGAATAATCGTATAATACCTTATTATTGCTGTTACAGGTGGTTGAAACAAGCTGAAGTGAAATAGATCGATGTGTAACTTGCAATTTATACACCGAAATGTCACACATACATAAACACCGACCATTGAATAATCGTATAATTCCTTATGTTTGCTGTTACAGGTAGTTGAAACAATCTGAAGTGAAATAGATCGTAGTGCACTGAGCAATTTATACTACGAAATTTTCACACATACATAAACACCGACCATTGAATCATCGTATAATACCTTATTATTGCTGTTACATGTAATTGAAACAAGCTTAAGTAAAATAGAACAACGTGCAACACGGATTATATACAACCTAATTTTCACACATACATAAACACCGACCATTGAATAATCGTATAATTCCTTATGTTTGCTGTTACAGGTAGTTGAAACAATCTGAAGTGAAATAGATCGTAGTGCACTGAGCAATTTATACTACGAAATTTCACACATACATAAACACCGACCACTGAATAATCGTATAATACCTTATGTTTGCTGTTACAGGTAGTTGAAACAATCTGAAGTGAAATAGATCGTAGTGCACTGTGTAATTTATACTACGAATTTTCACACATACATAAACACCGACCATTGAATAATCGTATAATTCCTTATGTTTGCTGTTACAGGTAGTTGAAACAATCTGAAGTGAAATAGATCGTAGTGCACTGAGCAATTTATACTACGAAATTTCACACATACATAAACACCGACCACTGAATAATCGTATAATACCATATTATTGCTGTTACATGTAGTTGAAACAAGCTTAAGTAAAATAGAACAACGTGCAACACGGATTATATACAACGGAATTTTCACACATACATAAACACCGACCATTGAATAATCGTATAATACCTTATTATTCCTGTTACATGTAGTTCAAACAAGCTTAAGTAAAATAGAACAACGTGTAACACGGATTATATACAACGGAATTTTCACACATACATAAACACCGACCATTGAATAATCGTATAATACCTTATTATTGCTGTTACAGGTAGTTGAAACAATCTGAAGTGAAATAGATCGTAGTGCACTGTGCAATTTATACTACGAAATTTCACACATACATAATCACCGACCATTCAATAACCGTATAATACCTTATTATTGCTGTTACATGTAGTTGAAACAAGCTGAAGTAAAATAGAACAACGTGCATAACGGATTATATACAACGGAATTTTCACACATACATAAGCACCGATCAATGAATAATCGTATAATACCTTCTTATTGCTGTTACATGTAGTTGAAACAAGCTTAAGTAAAATAGAACAACGTGCAACACGGATTATATACAATGAAATTTTCACACATACATAAACACCGACCATTGAATAATCGTATAATACCTTATTATTGCTGTTACAGGTAGTTGAAACAAGCTTAAGTAAAATAGAACAACGTGCAACACGGATTATATACAACCTAATTTTCACACATACATAAACACCGACCATTGAATAATCGTATAATTCCTTATGTTTGATGTTACAGGTAGTTGAAACAATCTGAAGTGAAATAAATCGTAGTGCACTGAGCAATTTATACTACAAAATTTCACACATACATAAACACCGACCACTGAATAATCGTATAATACCTTGTGTTTGCTGTTACAGGTAGTTTAAACAATCTGAAGTGAAATAGATCGTAATGCACTGTGCAATTTATACTACGAAATTTCACACATACATAAACACCGACCATTGAATAATCGTATAATACCTTATTATTGCTGTTACAGGTAGTTGAAAGAATCTGCAGTGAAATAGATCGTAGTGCACTGTGCAATTTATACTACGAAATTTCACACATACATAAACACCGACCATTGAATAATCGTATAATACCGTATGTTGGCTGTTACAGGTAGTTGAAAAAATCTGAAGTGAAATAGAACAATGTGCAACACGGATTATATACAACGGAATTTTCACACATACATAAACACCGACCATTGAATCATCGTATAATACCTTATTATTGCTGTTACAGGTAGCTGAAACAAACTGAAGTGAAATAGATCGTAGTGCACTGTGCAATTTATACTACGAAATTTCACACATACATAAACACCGACCATTGAATAATCATATAATACATTATTATTGCTGTTACATGTAGTTGAAACAAGCTTAAGTAAAATAGAACAACGTGCAACACGGTTTATATACAACGGAATTTACACACATACACAAACACCGACCAATGAATAATCGTATAATACCTTACGTTTGCTGTTACAGGTAGATGAAACAATCTGAAGTGAAATAGAACAACGTGCAACACGGATTATATACAACGCAATTTTCACACATACATAAACAGCGACCATTGAATAATCGTATAATACCGTATGTTGGCTGTTACAGGTAGTTGAAAAAATCTGAAGTGAAATAGAACAATGTGCAACACGGATTATATACAACGGAATTTTCACACATACATAAACACCGACCATTGAATCATCGTATAATACCTTATTATTGCTGTTACAGGTAGTTGAAACAATCTGAAGTGAAATAGATCGTAGTGCACTGTGCAATTTATACTACGAAATTTCACACATACATAAACACCGACAACTGAATAATCGTATAATACCGTATGTTTGCTGTTACAGGTAGTTGAAACAATCTGAAGTGAAATAGATCGTAGTGCACTGTGCAATTTATACTATGAAATTTCACACATACATAAACACCGACCATTGAATAATCGTATAATACCTTATGTTTGCTGTTACAGGTAGTTGAAACAAGCTGAAGTGAAATAGATCGTAGTGCACTGTGCAATTTATACTACGAAATTTCACACATACATAATCACCGACCATTCAATAACCGTATAATACCTTATTATTGCTGTTACATGTAGTTGAAACAAGCTGAAGTAAAATAGAACAACGTGCAACACGGATTATATACAACCTAATTTTCACACATACATAAACACCGACCATTGAATAACCGTATAATTCCTTATGTTTGCTGTTACAGGTAGTTGAAACAATCTAAAGTGAAATAGATCGTAGTGCACTTTGCAATTTATACTACGAAATTTCACATACATAAACACCGACCATTGAATAATCGTATAATACCTTATGTTTGCTGTTACAGGTAGTTGAAACAATCTAAAGTGAAATAGATCGTAGTGCACTGTGCAATTTATACTACGAAATTTCACATATACATAAACACCGACCACTGAATAATCGTATAATACCTTATGTTTGCTGTTACAGGTAGTTGAAACAATCTGAAGTGAAATAGAACAACGTGCAACACGGATTATATACAACGGAATTTTCACACATACATAAACACCGACCATTGAATCATCGTATAATACCTTATTATTGCTGTTACAGGTAGTTGAAACAATCTGAAGTGAAATAGATCGTAGTGCACTGAGCAATTTATACTACGAAATTTCACACATACATAAACACCGACCACTGAATAATCGTATAATACCTTATGTTTGCTGTTACAGGTAGTTGAAACAATCTGAAGTGAAATAGATCGTAGTGCACTGTGCAATTTATACTACGAAATTTCACACATACATAAACACCGACCATTGAATAATCGTATAATACCGTATGTTGGCTGTTACAGGTAGTTGAAAAAATCTGAAGTGAAATAGAACAACGTGCAACACGGATTATATACAACGGAATTTTCACACATACATAAACACCGACCATTGAATAATCGTATAATACCGTATGTTGGCTGTTACAGGTAGTTGAAAAAATCTGAAGAGAAATAGAACAACGTGCAACACGGATTATATACAACGGAATTTTCACACATACATAAACACCGACCATTGGATCATCGTATAATACCTGATGTTTGCTGTTACAGGTAGTTGAAACAATCTGAAGTGAAATAGATCGTAGTGCACTGTGCAATTTATACTACGAAATTTCACACATACATAAACACCGACCATTGAATCATCGTATAATACCTTATGTTTGCTGTTACAGGTAGTTGAAACAAGCTGAAGTGAAATAGATCGATGTGTAACTTGCAATTTATACACCGAAATGTCACACATACATAAACACCGACCATTGAATAATCGTATAATTCCTTATGTTTGCTGTTACAGGTAGTTGAAACAATCTGAAGTGAAATAGAACAACGTGCAACACGGATTATATACAACGCAATTTTCACACATACATAAACAGCGACCATTGAATAATCGTATAATACCGTATGTTGGCTGTTACAGGTAGTTGAAAAAATCTGAAGTGAAATAGAACAATGTGCAACACGGATTATATACAACGGAATTTTCACACATACATAAACACCGACCATTGAATAATCGTATAATACCTTATTATTGCTGTTACAGGTAGTTGAAACAAGCTTAAGTAAAATAGAACAACGTGCAACACGGATTATATACAACCTAATTTTCACACATACATAAACACCGACCATTGAATAATCGTATAATTCCTTATGTTTGATGTTACAGGTAGTTGAAACAATCTGAAGTGAAATAAATCGTAGTGCACTGAGCAATTTATACTACGAAATTTCACACATACATAAACACCGACCACTGAATAATCGTATAATACCTTATTATTGCTGTTACAGGTAGTTGAAACAATCTGAAGTAAAATAGATCGTAGTGCACTGTGCAATTTATACTACGAAATTTCACACATACATAAATAACGACCATTGAATAATCGTATAATACCTTGTTATTGCTATTACAGGTAGTTGAAAAAATCTGAAGTGAAATAGAACAATGTGCAACACGGATTATATACAACGGAATTTTCACACATACATAAACACCGACCATTGAATCATCGTATAATACCTTATTATTGCTGTTACAGGTAGCTGAAACAAACTGAAGTGAAATAGATCGTAGTGCACTGTGCCATTTATACTACGAAATTTCACACATACATAAACACCGACCATTGAATAATCATATAATACATTATTATTGCTGTTACATGTAGTTGAAACAAGCTTAAGTAAAATAGAACAACGTGCAACACGGTTTATATACAACGGAATTTACACACATACACAAACACCGACCAATGAATAATCGTATAATACCTTACGTTTGCTGTTACAGGTAGATGAAACAATCTGAAGTGAAATAGATCGTAGTGCTCTGTGCAATTTATACTACGAAATTCATAAAATACGTTGTATATAATACGGATTATATACAACGGAATTGAATAATCGTATAATACCATTGAATAATCGTATAATACCTTATTATTGCTGTTACAGGTAGTTGAAACAAGGTGAAGTAAAATAGATCGTAGTGCACTGTGCAATTTATACTACGAAATTTCACACATACATAAACACCGACCATTGAATAATCGTATAATACCTTACGATTGCTGTTATAGGTAGTTGATACAATCTGAAGTGAAATAGATCGTAGTGCTCTGTAAAATAGATCAATTTTATACTACGAAATTTCACACATACATAAACACCGACCATTGAATAATCGTATAATACCTTACGATTGCTGTTATAGGTAGTTGATACAATCTGAAGTGAAATAGATCGTAGTGCTCTGTGCAATTTATACTACGAATTTCACACATACATAAACACCGACCATTGAATAATCGTATAATACCTTATTATTGCTGTTACAGGTAGTTCACACACTGAAGTGAAATAGATCGATGTGCACTGTGCAATTTATACTATGAAATTTCACACATACATAAACACCGACCATTGAATAATCGTATAATACCTTATTATTGCTGTCACAGGTAGTTGAAACAAGCTGAAGTGAAATAGATCGTTGTGTAACATGCAATTTATACACCGATATGTCACACATACATAAACACCGACCATTGAATAATCGTATAATACCTTATGTTTGCTGTTACCGGTAGTTGAAACAATCTGAAGTGAAATAGATCGTAGTGCACTGTGCAATTTATACTACGAAATTTCAAACATACATAAACACCGACCATTTAATAACCGTATAATACCTTATTATTGCTGTTACATGTAGTTGAAACAAGCTGAAGTGAAATAGATGGACGTGCAACCTGCAATGTATACAATTAAATCTCTACGTGCATTAACACTGACCATCGAACATTCATATAATACCTTGTTATTGCTATTACAGGTAGTTGAAACAGGCTTAAGTAAAATAGATCAACGTGCAACACGGATTATATACAACGGAATTTTCACACATACATAAGCACCGATCAATGAATAATCGTATAATACCTTCTTATTGCTGTTACAGGTAGTTGAAACAATCTGAAGTGAAATAGATCGTAGTGCACTGTGCAATTGATACTACGAAATTTCACACATACATAAACACCGACCATTGAATAATCGTATAATACCTTATTATTGCTGTCACAAGTAGTTGTAACAAGCTGAAGTGAAATAGATCGATGTGTAACTTGCAATTTATACACCGAAATGTCACACATACATAAACACCGACCATTGACTAATCGTATAATACCTTACGATTGCTGTTACAGGTAGTTGAAACAAGCTGAAGTGAAATAGATCGATGTGTAACTTGCAATTTATACACCGAAATGTCACACATACATAAACACCGACCATTGACTAATCGTATAATACCTTACGATTGCTGTTACAGGTAGTTGAAACAATCTGAAGTGAAATAGATCGTAGTGCACTGTGCAATTTATACTACGAAATTTCACACATACATAATCACCGACCATTGAATCATCGTATAATACCTTATTATTGCTGTTACATGTAATTGAAACAAGCTTAAGTAAAATAGAACAACGTGCAACACGGATTATATACAACCTAATTTTCACACATACATAAACACCGACCATTGAATAATCGTATAATTCCTTATGTTTGCTGTTACAGGTAGTTGAAACAATCTGAAGTGAAATAGATCACTGAGTGCACTGAGCAATTTATACTACGAAATTTCACACATACATAAACACCGACCACTGAATAATCGTATAATACCTTATGTTTGCTGTTACAGGTAGTTGAAACAATCTGAAGTGAAATAGATCGTAGTGCACTGTGTAATTTATACTACGAATTTTCACACATACATAAACACCGACCATTGAATAATCGTATAATTCCTTATGTTTGCTGTTACAGGTAGTTGAAACAATCTGAAGTAAAATAGATCGTAGTGCACTGTGCAATTGATACTACGAAATTTCACACATACATAAACACCGACCATTGAATAATCGTTTAATACCTTATTATTGCTGTCACAAGTAGTTGTAACAAGCTGAAGTGAAATAGATCGATGTGTAACTTGCAATTTATACACCGAAATGTCACACATACATAAAAACCGACCATTGAATAATCGTATAATACCTTATGTTTGCTGTTACAGGTAGTTGAAACAATCTGAAGTGAAATAGATCGTAGTGCAATGTGCAATTTATACTACGAAATTTCACACATACATAAACACCGACCATTGAATAATCGTATAATACCTTGTTATTGCTGTTACAGGTAGTTGAAACTAGCTGAAGTGAAATAGATGGATGTGCATCCTGCAATGTATACAATGAAATCTATACGTGCATTAACACTGACCATCGAACATTCATATAATACCTTGTTATTGCTATTACAGGTAGTAGAAACAAGCCTAAGTAAAATAGAACAACGTGCAACACGGATTATATACAATGGAATTTCCACACATACATAAACACCGACCAATGAATAATCGTATAATACCTTATGTTTGCTGTTACAGGTAGTTGAAACAATCTGAAGTGAAATAGATCGTAGTGCACTGTGCAATTTATACTACGAAATTTCACACATACATAAACACCGACCATTGAATAATCGTATAATACCGTATGTTGGCTGTTACAGGTAGTTGAAAAAATCTGAAGTGAAATAGAACAACGTGCAACACGGATTATATACAACGGAATTTTCACACATACATAAACACCGACCATTGAATAATCGTATAATACCGTATGTTGGCTGTTACAGGTAGTTGAAAAAATCTGAAGAGAAATAGAACAACGTGCAACACGGATTATATACAACGGAATTTTCACACATACATAAACACCGACCATTGGATCATCGTATAATACCTGATGTTTGCTGTTACAGGTAGTTGAAACAATCTGAAGTGAAATAGATCGTAGTGCACTGTGCAATTTATACTACGAAATTTCACACATACATAAACACCGACCATTGAATCATCGTATAATACCTTATGTTTGCTGTTACAGGTAGTTGAAACAAGCTGAAGTGAAATAGATCGATGTGTAACTTGCAATTTATACACCGAAATGTCACACATACATAAACACCGACCATTGAATAATCGTATAATTCCTTATGTTTGCTGTTACAGGTAGTTGAAACAATCTGAAGTGAAATAGAACAACGTGCAACACGGATTATATACAACGCAATTTTCACACATACATAAACAGCGACCATTGAATAATCGTATAATACCGTATGTTGGCTGTTACAGGTAGTTGAAAAAATCTGAAGTGAAATAGAACAATGTGCAACACGGATTATATACAACGGAATTATATACAACGGAATTTTCACACATACATAAACACCGACCATTGAATAATCGTATAATACCTTATTATTGCTGTTACAGGTAGTTGAAACAAGCTTAAGTAAAATAGAACAACGTGCAACACGGATTATATACAACCTAATTTTCACACATACATAAACACCGACCATTGAATAATCGTATAATTCCTTATGTTTGATGTTACAGGTAGTTGAAACAATCTGAAGTGAAATAAATCGTAGTGCACTGAGCAATTTATACTACGAAATTTCACACATACATAAACACCGACCACTGAATAATCGTATAATACCTTGTGTTTGCTGTTACAGGTAGTTTAAACAATCTGAAGTGAAATAGATCGTAATGCACTGTGCAATTTATACTACGAAATTTCACACATACATAAACACCGACCATTGAATAATCGTATAATACCGTATGTTGGCTGTTACAGGTAGTTGAAAAAATCTGAAGTGAAATAGAACAATGTGCAACACGGATTATATACAACGGAATTTTCACACATACATAAACACCGACCATTGAATCATCGTATAATACCTTATTATTGCTGTTACAGGTAGCTGAAACAAACTGAAGTGAAATAGATCGTAGTGCACTGTGCAATTTATACTACGAAATTTCACACATACATAAACACCGACCATTGAATAATCATATAATACATTATTATTGCTGTTACATGTAGTTGAAACAAGCTTAAGTAAAATAGAACAACGTGCAACACGGTTTATATACAACGGAATTTACACACATACACAAACACCGACCAATGAATAATCGTATAATACCTTACGTTTGCTGTTACAGGTAGATGAAACAATCTGAAGTGAAATAGATCGTGAAATTTATACAATGAAATTCAACGTGCATTAACACTGATGATACGGAATTATAGTATTGCGTTTTCAACGCTATTACAATTTTGAAACAATCTGACATAAATAGATCGACCATTGAATAATCGTTTCATAATACCCATTGAATAATCGTATAATACCTGTTATTGGTAGTTGAAAAAACTGAAGTGAAATAGAACAATGTGCAACACGGATTATATACAACGGAATTTTCACACATACATAAACACCGACCATTGAATAATCGTATAATACCTTATTATTGCTGTTACAGGTAGTTGAAACAAGCTGAAGTAAAATAGAACAACGTGCAACACGGAATTATATACAACGAATTTTCACACATACATAAACACCGACCATTGAATAATCGTATAATACCTTAATTTTGCTGTTACAGGTAGTTGAAACAATCTGAAGTGAAATAGATCGTAGTGCAACTGAGCAATTTATACTACGAAATTTCACACATACATAAACACCGACCATTGAATAATCGTATAATACCTTGTTTTGCTGTTACAGGTAGTTGAAACAATCTGAAATAGATGAAATAGATCGTAATGCACTGTGCAATTTATACTACGAAATTTCACACATACATAAACACCGACCATTGAATAATCGTATAATACCTTATTATTGGCTGTTACATGTAGTTGAAAAAGCTTAAGTAAAATAGAACAACGTGCAACACGGATTATATTCAACGGAATTTTCACACATACATAAATACCGACCATTGAATAATCGTTTAATACCTTATTATTGCTGTTACAGGTAGCTGAAACAAACTGAAGTGAAATAGATCGTAGTGCACTGTGCCATTTATACTACGAAATTTCACACATACATAAACACCGACCATTGAATAATCATATAATACATTATTATTGCTGTTACATGTAGTTGAAACAAGCTTAAGTAAAATAGAACAACGTGCAACACGGTTTATATACAACGGAATTTACACACATACACAAACACCGACCAATGAATAATCGTATAATACCTTACGTTTGCTGTTACAGGTAGATGAAACAATCTGAAGTGAAATAGATCGTAGTGCTCTGTGCAATTTATACTACGAAATTCATATAATACGTTGTATATAATACGGATTATATACAACGGAATTGAATAATCGTATAATACCATTGATTAATCGTATAATACCTTATTATTGCTGTTACAGGTAGTTGAAACAAGGTGAAGTGAAATAGATCGTAGTGCTCTGTGCAATTTATACTACGAAATTCATAAAATACGTTGTATATAATACGGATTATATACAACGGAATTGAATAATCGTATAATACCATTGAATAATCGTATAATACCTTATTATTGCTGTTACAGGTAGTTGAAACAAGGTGAAGTAAAATAGATCGTAGTGCACTGTGCAATTTATACTACGAAATTTCACACATACATAAACACCGACCATTGAATAATCGTATAATACCTTACGATTGCTGTTATAGGTAGTTGATACAATCTGAAGTGAAATAGATCGTAGTGCTCTGTGCAATTTATACTACGAATTTCACACATACATAAACACCGACCATTGAATAATCGTATAATACCTTATTATTGCTGTCACAGGTAGTTGAAACAAGCTGAAGTGAAATAGATCGTTGTGTAACATGCAATTTATACACCGATATGTCACACATACATAAACACCGACCATTGAATATTCGTATAATACCTTATTATTGCTGTCACAAGTAGTTGTAACAAGCTGAAGTGAAATAGATCGTAGTGCAAATTTATACTACGAAATTTCACACATACATAATCACCGAACATTCAATAACCGTATAATACCTTATTTTTGCTGTTACATGTTGTTGAAACAAGCTGAAGTTAAATAGAACAACGTGCAACACGGATTATATACAACGGAATTTGCACACATACATAAACACCGACCATTGACTAATCGTATAATACCTTACGATTGCTGTTACAGGTAGTTGAAACAATCTGAAGTGAAATAGATCGTAGTGCACTGTGCAATTTATACTACGAAATTTCACACATACATAATCACCGACCATTCAATAACCGTATAATACCTTATTATTGCTGTTACATGTAGTTGAAACAAGCTGAAGTAAAATAGAACAACGTGCAACACGGATTATATACAATGGAATTTCCACACATACATAAACACCGACCAATGAATAATCGTATAATACCTTATGTTTGCTGTTACAGGTAGTTGAAACAATCTGAACGTGTGAAATCCTGCAATGAAATGAAATCTCTACGTGCATTAACACTGATGATAGAATATAGTCATCTATTGCGTTTTCATCGCTATTACATAGTGAAATAGATCCATGTGCACCCGCAATTGTTACACCGAAATTTCACACATACATAAACACCGACCATTGTATAATCGTATAATACCTTGTTATTGCTGTTACAGGTAGTTGAAACTAGCTGAAGTGAAATAGATGGATGTGTAACTTGCAATTTATACACCGAAATGTCACACATACATAAACACCAACCATTGAATAATCGTATAATACCTTATGTTTGCTGTTAAAGGTGGTTGAAACAATCTGAAGTGAAATAGATCGTAGTGCACTGTTCAATTTATACTACGAAATTTCACACATACATAAACACCGACCATTGAATAATCGTATAATACCTTGTTATTGCTGTTACAGGTAGTTGAAACTAGCTGAAGTGAAATAGATGGATGTGCATCCTGCAATGTATACAATGAAATCTATACGTGCATTAACACTGACCATCGAACATTCATATAATACCTTGTTATTGCTATTACAGGTAGTAGAAACAAGCCTAAGTAAAATAGAACAACGTGCAACACGGATTATATACAATGGAATTTCCACACATACATAAACACCGACCAATGAATAATCGTATAATACCTTATGTTTGCTGTTACAGGTAGTTGAAACAATCTGAAGTGAAATAGATCGTTGTGCACTGTGCAATTTATACTACGAAATTTCACACATACATAAACACCGACCATTGAATAATCGTATAATACCTTATTATTGCTGTTACATGTAGTTTAACAAGCTTAAGTAAAATAGAACAACGTGCAACACGGTTTATATACAACGGAATTTACACACATACACAAACACCGACCAATGAATAATCGTATAATACCTTATTATTGCTGTTACAGGTAGTTGAAATAAGCTGAAGTGAAATAGATTGATGTGCATCCTGCAATGTATACAATGAAATCTCTACGTGCATTAACACTGATGATAGAATATAGTCATCTATTGCGTTTTCATCGCTATTACATGTAGTTGAAACAATCTGGAGTGAAATAGATCCATGTGCACCCGCAATTGTTACACCGAAATTTCACACATACATAAACACCGACCATTGAATAATCGTATAATACCTTGTTATTGCTGTTACATGTAGTTGAAAAAGCTTAAGTAAAATAGAACAACGTGCAACACGGAATATATACAACGGAATTTGCACACATACATAAACACCGACCAATGAATAATCGTATAATACCTTATGTTTGCTGTTACAGGTAGTTGAAACAATCTGAAGTGAAATAGATCGTTGTGCACTGTGCAATTTATACTACGAAATTTCACACATTCATAAACACCGACCATTCAATAACCGTATAATACCTTATTATTGCTGTTACATGTAGTTGAAACAAGCTTAAGTAAAATAGAACAACGTGCAACACGGTTTATATACAACGGAATTTACACACATACACAAACACCAACCAATGAATAATCGTATAATACCTTATTATTGCTGTTACAGGTAGTTGAAACAAGCTGAAGTGAAATAGATCAACCTGCAATGTATACAATGAAATATATACACTGATGATAGAATATAGTCATCTATTTTTTCATCGCTATTACACAATCTGATACATAAACACCGACCAATGAATAATCGTATAATACCTTATGTTTGCTGTTACAGGTAGTTGAAACAATCTGAAGTGAAATAGATCGTAGTGCACTGTGCAATTTATACTACGAAATTTCACACATTCATAAACACCGACCATTCAATAACCGTATAATACCTTATTATTGCTGTTACATGTAGTTGAAACAAGCTTAAGTAAAATAGAACAACGTGCAACACGGTTTATATACAACGGAATTTACACACATACACAAACACCGACCAATGAATAATCGTATAATACCTTATTATTGCTGTTACAGGTAGTTGAAACAAGCTGAAGTGAAATAGATCGATGTGCATCCTGCAATGTATACAATGAAATCTCTACGTGCATTAACACTGATGATAGAATATAGTCATCTATTGCGTTTTCATCGCTATTACATGTAGTTGAAACAATCTGGAGTGAAATAGATCCATGTGCACCCGCAATTGTTACACCGAAATTTCACACATACATAAACACCGACCATTGAATAATCGTATAATACCTTGTTATTGCTGTTACATGTAGTTGAAATAGCTTAAGTAAAATAGAACAACGTGCAACACGGATTATATTCAACGGAATTTTCACACATACATAAACACCGATCATTGAATAATCATATAATACCTTATTATTTGCAAGTGAAGTGAAATAGATCGATGGTAATTGTAACAATAAACACCGCTGAAATCGTGAAATAGATCGATGTGTAACTTGCAATTTATACACCGAAATGTCACACATACATAAACACCAACCATTGAATAATCGTATAATACCTTATGTTTGCTGTTAAAGGTGGTTGAAACAATCTGAAGTGAAATAGATCGTAGTGCACTGTTCAATTTATACTACGAAATTTCACACATACATAAACACCGACCATTGAATAATCGTATAATACCTTGTTATTGCTGTTACATGTAGTTGAAAAAGCTTAAGTAAAATAGAACAACGTGCAACACGGATTATATTCAACGGAATTTTCACACATACATAAACACCGACCATTGAATAATCGTTTAATACCTTATTATTGCTGTCACAAGTAGTTGTAACAAGCTGAAGTGAAATAGATCGATGTGTAACTTGCAATTTATACACCGAAATTTCACACATACATAAACACCGACCATTGTATAATCGTATAATACCTTGTTATTGCTGTTACAGGTAGTTGAAACTAGCTGAAGTGAAATAGATGGATGTGTAACTTGCAATTTATACACCGAAATGTCACACATACATAAACACCAACCATTGAATAATCGTATAATACCTTATGTTTGCTGTTAAAGGTGGTTGAAACAATCTGAAGTGAAATAGATCGATGTGTAACTTGCAATTTATACACCGAAATTTCACACATACATAAACACCGACCATTGTATAATCGTATAATACCTTGTTATTGCTGTTACAGGTAGTTGAAACTAGCTGAAGTGAAATAGATGGATGTGCATCCTGCAATGTATACAATGAAATCTATACGTGCATTAACACTGACCATTGCATAATCGTATAATACCTTGTTATTGCTATTACAGGTAGTTGAAACAAGCTTAAGTAAAATAGAACAACGTGCAACACGGATTATATACAACGGAAATTTCACACATACATAAACACCGACCATTGTATAATCGTATAATACCTTGTTATTGCTGTTACAGGTAGTTGAAACTAGCTGAAGTGAAATAGATGGATGTGCATCCTGCAATGTATACAATGAAATCTATACGTGCATTAACACTGACCATTGCATAATCGTATAATACCTTGTTATTGCTATTACAGGTAGTTGAAACAAGCTTAAGTAAAATAGAACAACGTGCAACACGGATTATATACAACGGAAATTTCACACATACATAAACACCGACCATTGAATAATCGTAAAAAACCTTATTATTGCTGTTTCATTTAGTTGAAACAAGCTGAAGTGAAATAGATCGATGTGCAACCTGCAATGTATACAATTAAATCTCTACGTGTATTAACACTGACCATTGCGTAATCGTATAATACCTTGTTATTGCTATTACAGGTAGTTGAAACAAGCTTAAGTAAAATAGATCGTCGTGCACTGTCCAATTTATACTACGAAATTTTACACATACATAAATACCGACCATTAAATAATCGTACAATACCTTATTATTGCTGTTACAGGTAGTTGAAACAAGCTGAAGTGAAATAGATCGATGTGCAACCTGCAATGTATACAATGAAATCTCTACGTGCATTAACATTGACCATCGACCATTCATATAATACCTTGTTATTGCTATTACAGGTAGTTGAAACAAGCTTAAGCAAAATAGAACAACGTGCAACACGGATTTTATACAACGGAATTTTCACTAATGCATAAAAACTGACCATTGAATAATCGTATTATTCGCGCCATGTTCGCTCCTTATGTAGAAGGGTGTCAGTTTACCCTCCTAGCCATTAGAAGTCCGGCATTAATGGCCCATTATATGTCCAGCTCGTGAAGAACTTGTGAACAAGGATGAATAAAAGGGCGAAACCGACAGGCCCCGACAAGTTCGTACCCGAATGAATACCCATATAAACGCTATCCTGAGGGTCTGTGGGGCACGTGTGGGGAGACCCGACGTGTGCTTGTCACATGTCCGGCATGCTCTTCACGTGTACCCATAAACAGTCATTACGAGTTGCACGATGATTGGGCCATTGCCGATGGTCCGAGTGGTAGGGAGAGTACATTGCGAGCTGTTGTTGTGGATCAGTCGTCTCGAGGACAGTCTCTTCGTGGCCACGGTGAGGTGTTGTATGCGGCTGCGCCCGCTACTTTACGTGCTTCCTAACTATCGCGACTTGCGTGTGTTTGTGTGTGTGTGTGTGTGTGTGCGTGTTGCATATGCGCTAGTACAGACGTTCACTACCTCCGTTGCTCGCCCCACGTTGGGCGCCAAGGAGCAGAACTAAGGACAGGAATGCCTGTTGCCTTAGCATAGGAAGCGCCGCGACCTCTGGGGGGTCTTCTGCATTTTCTCTTTTGGATCACCGCAGCTAGGGACGTTAGCGAGGGCTATCCTCGTTTGAGCTAACGTCCGCGCTACTTTCTCTTTTGTATCACTGCAGCTAGGAACGTTAGCGAGGGCTGTCCCCGTTTGAGCTAACGTTCACGCTACCAAGGCAGAGACACTTCTCACCGCTCCCCATACACCTATCGATCGGTGGTATCGGGCGTGCGTCCATCTGGTAAGCGAGCAACTTAAATCTTCTATCCGCTCATTCTGTTCCAATGAGAACATCAACTTGTACAGGTTAAGCGAACCTAATCGAGCTCACCGCGTTGCGTTGTAACTGCGTTAACTAGTTTCGGGTTGCGATTAATGTACCGTCTCTCCTAATCGCTTATTCTGTAAGCATTGCACTCTGAAGGCTTTTTCCCCACTCAGGTCTTGGGTTTTTTATGCCGGATGAGTAGTATATGCCATAACCATCATCTTCCAGCGATCTTGTGTTCTTGTTTTGTACTGTATCGCCCTCCCCTCACCCGTATGGTATTAATAAAATCGAATTCGCATACTTAAGATTATGGGACTTATTTTAATCATCCAAGTCCCTTACCTCCACAACCTTAGCAACAAGCTAAACATGTTGCCCCGGGTGAGGAGAGCGTGATATGGTGCAAGTGCAAGATTGATGTAGGGCGGCAGTGTGAGGTCTATTAAAAGGAATTGTGTTTTATTGTACATCCGATTATATGTAATTTGTCGTCATCATTATCAGTACACGCCGGGCATAGAGATTGCAAACTCTCGTGCTGTCATTTACGTAAGTGCATACGAGGTCCACCACGTGACTCGAGTTTCATTGATCAATAGAGAACCAGTGCCATAATGCCGTGTCTACCCCAGCTAGATCGCCTAGTAGCGTTGCAGCAACATCGCTGCGACCAAATCGCTTCTATTGGCACACGAATGAGGGAACGGTCTTTGGATGCTATCAACAAAACAATAGTGCAAACGCGTATCAGTACGGTGGAGGAACGTTGGAAGGAGATCCGCGAAGCACACAACGAAATCGCGTTGCATGCCGACGCGGGGGAGCACGCGTACCTAGTAGAAAACCGGTTTGAGGGAATGAACCGAATTTACGAAGATACGATCGATTGGCTATCGACCACCCTCGCGAGCCTTCTGGCAAACGATGAGCGTAACACTCGACTACGCGAGCGCGAGTATGACGACGAGGAGGAGCTGTCGGTGAAGCTGCCGCGTCTTGAGTTGCCTACCTTTTCAGGCAAATACGAGGACTGGGATAGCTTCGCGGATATTTTCAGATCCCTTGTACATGACGTACCGCGAATCAAGAATACCACTAAGCTACAATACTTGAAGTCGTGCTTAAAGGGCACAACAGCTGACCTATTCAAAGACGTCGCTGTCTTAGGCGTGAATTACATTTCTACGTGGAAGGCGCTACAAGATCGATTTCATAACCCACGTTTGACGGTTAATAAATTGCTAGACTCGCTTTCTAACTTGCCATACTTAAAAAAGGAGTCGGCAACCGACTTGCGCGCGTTTGTGGACGAAACCCAGAGAATCGTTAGAGCACTCGCGAACTTGAAAATGCCCGTGTCGGGTTGGGATGTGTGGCTCGTGCACAAGTTAGAGGTTAGACTGGATCCAGAATCACGGAAAATTTGGGAATCGGAATTGATTTTGAGAGATCACCAACTATCAATTAATGCATATGAAGGCGAGAGCAACGACACTGCTCGCTTCCCGAAATTCGCGGATTTGGTCGCCTTCCTAGAGAGACGCGCACAGTCCCTATCAGTGATTCATGCCGATAAGGGTGATCGGCGGGTAAACCCACCGACAAGCGGTAGTTCCAACTCGCGTAAAGTCCTCCACACGCATGCTGCAACACCGGCCACGGCGGCAAAATGCGCACTCTGTCCCGGAGATCACTCTATTGCACAATGTCCCATCTTTACGGAGAAAAGAACGGCTCACGAACGCCAGGGTGAGGTACGTCGTTTAAGACTGTGCTTTAATTGCCTTGGCAAGCATCGGGCGAGAGAGTGCAGATCAAGGTATGCTTGCAAGTACTGCAAAGAGAAGCATCACTCTCTGCTTCATCGCGACCTCAAACCAAGGGGCTCGAGCACGACCACCACACCGATCGCGCAATCCAAAGGCGCGATCCCCCCAGCCCAAGTGCGCTCGAACGTCGCACACGCAGCCAACGGGTCTGGACTCCTAGCCAATGCGTGTAGCACAAGCACGCTACCAGCTTCGAGCTACAATCGCGCGTCGACCCAGACTTCAAACTCGAGGTTAACGCTTTTGTGTTACCAAGACTTATGTCGGAATTACCTTCGTGCAACCTTGTTGAACTCGATCTCGGTTTATTCGAAACATTCAATTTAGCCGATCCTGACTTTAATCGGTCAGACAAAGTTGACCTCATGATAGGCGCTGACATTTACGGGCAATTCCTACGGCCGGGTCTGGCAACCTTCCCAACTACGTTGTTGGTAGCGCAAAATACTACACTCGGGTGGATCGTCTCTGGCCCAACCCAAGGGCGCAGGCCACGGCGGGCGGTACATTGTGAGCACGCGTCGATCAAGGCTTTGCGATGCGCGATTAACGATGACCTGAGCGAGGTGTTACAGCGATTTTGGACAGTTGAAGCGGTACCGACCACGGTTAAACAACTGAAGCCGGATGACGAAGCTTGCGAACGGCTCTTTGCCGAAACGCATACACGCGACCGAGATGGACACTTCAGAGTGCGACTCCCACTGTCCACTGACCCACCGAGGGTAGCTCTTGAGATGCAAAGAATGGCTTTGGGCTCTCTTAAACACCAACAGCAGAGATTCTCCCGAGATCCCAGATTAGCGAATGCGTATGTCGAGTTTATGGAAACGTATCACCAGCTCGGTCATATGGAACCGGTTCCAGCGTCCGAATTAAACAATCCTCGTGCGTGGTACTTGCCTCATCATGCCATCACTTCGGATACCAGTCCCAAACTGAAAATTCGCGTTGTATTCGATGCCTCTCGAAAAACACGTGAAAATTACCGCCTTAATGACTATCTCATGACCGGTCCACCGCTTCAAAGCGACCTCTCGTTAGTTCTCTTAAATTGGCGTAGGTATCGCTATGCATTCACGGCCGATATTGTGAAAATGTTCCGACAGATACGAGTTGTAGACGAGGATCAGGATCTTCAGCGTATCCTATGGTCTCCGTCGCCCGGTACACCCCCTATTGACTACCGATTAACAACCGTAACGTATGGTACGGCTTCCGCGCCCTACCTCGCGATTCGTACCCTATTACAATTAGCTTGCGACGAGAAGCTGCGGTTCCCTCTCGGGGCGGCTTGCCTGGAGTCCAACACCTATGTAGACGACACGTTCGCTGGGGCGGATGATCTTGCCATGGCAGTGCGCATTAGGGATGATTTAGTAGGCATTCTTCGATCAGCAGGTATCGAGTTGGATAAGTGGGCGGCTAACCACTCGGACTTAATACCTAAACACGTGCTATTGAGTAATAGAAGCGCGATCAAGGAAATTGACCGCGATAGCGCGATAAAGACCCTTGGGGTGCACTGGAGTCCGTCTACCGACGAGTTTAGATTCAGCGTATCGAATTTAGACGGTAAGAACGGGAAATTAACTAAAAGATCCGTCTATTCGGACGTCGCGCGATTATTCGACCCATTGGGCTGGCTCGCGCCAATTACTGTGACTGCCAAGGTCATTTTACAGGACCTGTGGATCGAGAAAAACGAGTGGGATGAGTCATTGTCTCGCGAGATGCGTGAACGATGGCAGGACTACTGTCGGTCACTTTCAACTCTCTCTGCATTGTCGGTAAATCGGTGGCTCGGGTTATTAACCGACAAACACTGCGAAATTCACGGATTTTCGGACGCATCTTCTCGCGCTTATACTGCAGTTGTTTACTTGCGTATTGACCAAGGGGACGGACGCTATTGCGCATCACTTGTGAGTGCCAAAACGAAGATCGCGCCAGTAAAAACAATAAGTATTCCCAACCTCGAACTATGCGGCGCGACTTTGCTCGTGAAACTCGTGCGACATTTACAAAAATTGACGTTTTTGAAAAATGTACCCATTCACTTGTGGTCAGACAGTCAGATCGTGCTCACATGGCTGAAAAAACACCCGTGTCACTGGAAGACCTTCGTGGCAAATCGCGTCTCGCTCATTCAGACGGAGTTGCCATCGGCTACTTGGGCCCACGTCCCGACGAAACAGAATCCAGCGGACTTGGCCACCCGAGGCGTCGCCCCTACGGAACTAAAAACGTCTGACCTGTGGTGGCATGGACCCACCTGGCTCACCTCCTCCACGTCAAGCTGGCCACGCTCGCCACAGACTGTGCAGGTGTTGCACCTTGACGTTGGGCGGATGCGACTGAGCCAGAAATCCTGTCACGATTCTCGACACTCCAACGATTGACACGCGTGACCACGTGGTGTTTGCGACCGTTCTTGCAACGGGCACGGCAAAGGGCTGGGCAGGGGTCTTACCCGAATTTCCTCACGACCTTAGATCTCGACAACGCTAGGAGTGCGCTCGTAAAACTAGTTCAACAGCACGCGTTCTCTCAGGAGATCAGGTTACTACGCGCGGGACAACCTTTACCAAAACGCAGTCGGTTGCGTAAACTAAATCCCTTTATCGGTCACGAAGGTATTTTACGTGTCGGAGGACGTCTGAGTAACGCGACGATGCCGTATCATAACTGGAATCCGCCTATCTTGCCTCGCGTCTCCTCATTCAGTCGATTACTCGTATCACATGCTCATAATAAAGCCCTACATGGTGGACCTACGATGACAGTTGCTATTCTTATGCGAACCACGTGGATTATCGGTATGCGTACGTTGGTAAAACGCGCGATACACAATTGTGTTAAGTGTCAACGAAAGGCACCTCGCTTAGCCCATCAGATCATGGGAACCCTTCCCGCCGCACGCGTGACTCCGGCCCGAGCCTTCACAACTACTGGGATGGACTACGCAGGACCCTTCTATATACGCACCTCTAAGGGACGTGGACAAAAGGCGTACAAAGGCTATATCGCACTGTTTATCTGCTTCGCCACCAAGGCTATTCATTTGGAGCTCGTTAGCGATTTGACCACGGCGACGTTTATAGCTGCCTTCCGCCAATTCATCAATAGGCGGGGTCGCTGTAAGCATCTCTACAGTGACAATGCGACGACGTATCGCGGGGCAGATGCTGAACTTCGGGCCATGTTCCAGGCTGCAACTACGTTCTACCAGGAAATTGCACTCGTACTAGCGAACGAGGGCACAGCGTGGACCTTCATACCTCCAACCACCCCACACTATGGGGGTTTATGGGAGGCTGGAGTAAGGTCTACAAAGAATCTGCTCAAAAAGGTGGTCGGCGAGCACAGACTTACGTTCGAAGAGATGGCGACCGTGTTAACCGAGATTGAAGTTTGCCTCAACTCTAGGCCTCTTTGCCCGTTAACATCCGACCCTGAGGATCTGCAAGCTCTAACACCCTCCCATTTCCTCACCGGCGAATCGACAGGCGTCCTTCTGGATGAACCGACGCCATTAGTTCCAGAAAATCGCCTCAATTGCTTTCAGCTGATGCAACGAATTCGCGACCAATTTTGGAAACGCTGGTCCCACGAATATGTACTGCATTTACAAGAGAGAGGAAAATGGCGAAGCCCGACTGAGAATTTCACTGCGGGACAGCTGGTACTATTGAAGGATGACCGATAACCAGCATCAAAGTGGCCACTAGGACGAGTACTCGAGCTTCACCCTGGTAAGGACGATCTTGTCCAAGTGGTCACCGTCAAGACGGCCATTACTACTCTTCGTCGACACATCGCCTGTCTCGCTCCATTACATCTGGACCAGCCTGAAGATCAACAAGCGCCGGTCAATCGAGGAAAACGGAACTCATAATCGATTAAATGTACCAAATATTCGTCCGACGGACGAAGGCGGGCGGTATGTTCGCGCCATGTGCGCTCCTTATGTAGAAGGGTGTCAGTTTACACTCCTAGCCATCAGAAGTCCGGCAGTAATGGCCCATTATATGTCCAGCTCGTGAAGAACTTGTGAAGGCCCCGACAAGTTCGTACCCAAATGAATACCCATATAAACGCTATCCTGAGGGTCTGTGGGGCACGTGTGGGGGAGACCCGACGTGTGCTTGTCACGTGTCCGGCATGCTCTTCACGTGTACCCATAAACAGTCATTACGAGTTGCACGATGATTGGGCCATTACCGATGGTCCGAGTGGTAGGGAGAGTACATTGCGAGCTGTTGTTGTGGATCAGTCGTCTCGAGGACAGCCTCTTCGTGGCCACGGTGAGGTGTTGTGTGCGGCTGCGCCCGCTACTTTACGTGCTTCCTAACTATCGAGACTTGCGTGTGTTTGTGTGTGTGTGTGTGCGTGTTGCATGTGCGCTAGTGCAGACGTGCACTACGTCCGTTGCTCGCCCCATGTTGGGCGCCCAGGAGCAGAGCTAAGGACAGGAAAGCCTGTTGCCTTAGCAGAGGAAGTGCCGCGACCTCTGGGGGGTCTTCTGCCTTTTCTCTTTTGGATCACCGCAGCTAGGGACGTTAGGGAGGGCTGTCCCCGTTTGAGCTAACGTCCGCGCTACCCTCTCTTTTGGATCACCGCAGCTAGGAACGTTAGCGAGGGCTGTCCCCGTTTGAGCTAAAGTTCACGCTACCAAGGCAGAGACACTTCTCACCGCTCCCCATACACCTATCCATCGGTGGTATCGGGCGTGCGTCCAGCTGGTAAGCGAGCAACTTAAATCTTCTATCCGCTCATTCTGTTCCAATGAGAACATCAACTTCTACAGGTTAAGCGAACCTAATCAAGCTCACCGCGTTGCGTTGTAACTGCGTTAACTAGTTTCGGGAAGCGATTAATGTTCCGTCTCTCCTAATCGCTTATTCTGTAAGCATTGCACTCTGAAGGCTTTTTCCTCACTCAGGTCTGGGGTTTTATTATGCCGGATGAGTAGTATATGCCATAACGATCATATTCCAGCAAGCTTGTGTTCTTGTTTGTACTAAATCGCCCTCCCCTCACCCGTATGGTATTAATAAAATCGAATTCGCATACTTAAGATTATGGGACTTATTTTAATCATCCAAGTCCCTTACCTCCACAACCTTAACAACAAGCTAAACACGTATAATACCTTATTATTGCTGTTACATGTAGTTGAAACAAGCTGAAGTGAAATAGATCGATGTGCAACCTGCAATGTATACAATGAAATCTCTACGTGCATTAATACTGACCATGGAATAATCGTATAATACCTTATGATGGCTGTTAAAGGTAGTTGAAACAATCTGCAGTGAAAAAGATCGATGTGCAACCTGCAATGTATACAATGAAATCTCTACGTGCATTAACACTGACCATCGAACATTCATATAATACCTTGTTATTGCTATTACAGGTAGTTGAAACAAGCTTAAGCAAAATAGAACAACGTTCAACACGGATTTTATACAACGGAATTTTCACACATGCATAAACACCGACCATTGAATAATCGTATAATACCTTATTATTGCTGTTACAGGTAGTTGAAACAAACTGAAGTGAAAAAGATCGATGTGTAACCTGCAATGTATACAATGAAATCTCTACGTGCATTAACACGGACCATCGAACATTCATATAATACCTTGTTATTGCTATTACAGGTAGTTGAAACAAGCTTAAGCAAAATAGAACAACGTGCAACTTGCAATTTATACTACGAAATTTCACACATACATAAACACTGACCATTGAATAATCATCAATACGTTTTGACTGCTTTTGCAAGTTGTAAACAGTAGACGAATTGTATAATACGAATTTAAGCGACCCAGTTATACAACGGAGAGACAGTACTACTCGCCAACGGCCATATCAGGCTGATCACACCGGTTCTCGTCCGATCACCGAAGTTAAGCAGCGTTGAGCGCGGTTAGTACTTGGATGGGTGACCGCTTGGGAACCCCGCGTGCCGTTGGTATTCATTTTGTTTTTGGAAAAAATTGTTGAAATAAGTTATAATCAAAGAATCTCGGGCATGATTAAAAAACTTGTGTTTGAAAATAGTGATACAATAAGTGTTAAATGCGATTAGAGGAAGTTGCAACAATCTGGAATGAAATAGATCGATGTGCAACGTGCAATATATACACCGAATTTTCACACATACATAAACACCGACCATTGAATAATCGTATAATACCTTATTATTGCTGTTACAGGTAGTTGAAAGAATCTGCAGTGAAAAAGATCGTAGTGCACTGTGCAATTTATACACCGAAATGTCACACATACATAAATACCGACCATTGAATAATCGTATAATACCTTATTATTGCAGTTACATGTAGTTGAAACAAGCTTAAGCAAAATAGAACAACGTGCAACAAGGATTTTATACACCGAAATTTCACACATGCATAAACACCGACCATTGAACAATCGTATAATACCTTATTATTGCTGTTACAGGTAGTTGAAAGAATCTGCAGTGAAAAAGATCGATGTGCAACTGGCAATTTATACACCGAAATGTCACACATACATAAATACCGACCATTGAATAATCGTATAATACCTTATTATTGCTGTTACATGTAGGTGAAACACGCTTAAGGAAAATAGAACAACGTGCAACACGGATTTTATACACCGAAATTTCACACATGCATTAACACTGATGATAGAATATAGTCATCTATTGCGTTTTCATCGCTGTTACAGGTAGTTGAAACAATCTGGAGTGAAATAGATCGATGTGCAACGTGCAATGTATACAATGAAATCTCTAAGTGCATTAACACTGACCATCGAACATTCATATAATACCTTATTATTGCTGTTACAGGTAGCTGAAACAATCTGAAATGAAATAGATCGATGTGCAACTGGCAATTTATACTCCGAAATGTCACACATACATAAATACCGACCATTGAATAATCGTATAATACCTTATTATTGCTGTTACATGTAGTTGAAACAAGCTTAAGGAAAATAGAACAACGTGCAACACGGATTTTATACACCGAAATTTCACACATGCATTAACACTGATGATAGAATATAGTCATCTATTGCGTTTTCATCGCTGTTACAGGTAGTTGAAACAATCTGGAGTGAAATAGATCGATGTGCAACGTGCAATGTATACAATGAAATCTCTAAGTGCATTAACACTGATGATAGAATATAGTCATCTATTGCGTTTTCATC
Source organism: Chouioia cunea (assembly GCA_030064505.1). NCBI lineage: Eukaryota > Metazoa > Arthropoda > Insecta > Hymenoptera > Eulophidae > Chouioia > Chouioia cunea. The sequence goes on along the minus strand of JAOPFQ010000003.1, from coordinate 20,302,621 downwards.
GCTGTTACAGGTAGTTGAAACAATCTGGAGTGAAATTGATCGTAGTGCACTGTGCAATTTATACTACGAAATTTCGCACATACATAAATAACGACCATTGAATAATCGTATAATACCTTATTATTGCTGTTACAGGTAGCTGAAACAATCTGAAATGAAATAGATCGATGTGCAACTTGCAATTTATACACCGAAATGTCACACATACATAAATACCGACCATTGAATAATCGTATAATACCTTATTATTGCTGTTACATGTAGTTGAAACACGCTTAAGGAAAATAGAACAACGTGCAACACGGATTTTATACACCGAAATTTCACACATGCATTAACACTGATGATAGAATATAGTCATCTATTGCGTTTTCATCGCTGTTACAGGTAGTTGAAACAATCTGGAGTGAAATAGATCGATGTGCAACGTGCAATGTATACAATGAAATCTCTAAGTGCATTAACACTGACCATCGAACATTCATATAATACCTTATTATTGCTGTTACAGGTAGCTGAAACAATCTGAAATGAAATAGATCGATGTGCAACTTGCAATTTATACACCGAAATGTCACACATACATAAATACCGACCATGAATAATCGTATAATACCTTATTATTGCTGTTACATGTAGTTGAAACAAGCTTAAGCAAAATAGAACAACGTGCAACACGGATTTTATACAACGGAATTTTCACACATGCATAAAAACTGACCATTGAATAATCGTATAATACCTTATTATTGCTGTTACAGGTAGCTGAAACAATCTGAAATGAAATAGATCGATGTGCAACTTGCAATTTATACACCGAAATGTCACACATGCATTAACACTGATGATAGAATATAGTCATCTATTGAATTTTCATCGCTGTTACAGGTAGTTGAAACAATCTGAAGTGAAATAGATCTTCGTGCACTGTGCAATTTATACTACGAAATGTCACACATACATAAACACCGATCATTGAATAATCGTATAATACCGCATTATTGCTGTTACAGGTAGCTGAAACAATCTGAAGTGATATAGATCGATGTGCAACTTGCAATTTATACACCGAAATGTGACACATACATAAACACTGACCATCGAACATTCATATAATACCTTGTTATTGCTATTACAGGTAGTTGAAACAAGCTTAAGCAAAATAGAACAACGTGCAACACGGATTTTATACAACGGAATTTTCACACAAGCATAAACACCGACCATTGAATAATCGTATATTACCTTATTATTGCTGTTACAGGTAGTTGAAACAATCTGGAGTGAAATAGATCGATGTGCAACCTGCAATGTATACAATGAATCTATACGTGCATTAACACTGACCATCGAACATTCATATAATACCTTGTTATTGCTATTACAGGTAGTTGAACCAAGCATAAGTAAAATAGAACAACATGCAACACGGAATTTATTCAACGGAATTTTCACACATGCATAAACACCGACCATTGGATAATCGTATATTACCTTATTATTGCTGTTACAGGTAGTTGAAACAATCTGGAGTGAAATAGATCGATGTGCAACCTGCAATGTATACAATGAATCTATACGTGCATTAACACTGACCATCGAACATTCATATAATACCTTGTTATTGCTATTACAGGTAGTTGAACCAAGCATAAGTAAAATAGAACAACGTGCAACACGGATTTTATACACCGAAATTTCACACATGCATTAACACTGATGATAGAATATAGTCATCTATTGCGTTTTCATCGCTGTTACAGGTAGTTGAAACAATCTGGACTGAAATAGATCGATGTGCAACGTGCAATGTATACAATGAAATCTCTAAGTGCATTAACACTGACCATCGAACATTCATATAATACCTTATTATTGCTGTTACAGGTAGCTGAAACAATCTGAAATGAAATAGATCGATGTGCAACTTGCAATTTATACACCGAAATGTCACACATACATAAATACCGACCATTGAATAATCGTATAATACCTTATTATTGCTGTTACATGTAGTTGAAACAAGCTGAAGTGAAATAGATCGATGTGCAACCTGCAATGTATACAATGAAATCTCTACGTGCATTAATACTGACCATGGAATAATCGTATAATACCTTATGATGGCTGTTAAAGGTAGTTGAAACAATCTGCAGTGAAAAAGATCGATGTGCAACCTGCAATGTATACAATGAAATCTCTACGTGCATTAACACTGACCATCGAACATTCATATAATACCTTGTTATTGCTATTACAGGTAGTTGAAACAAGCTTAAGCAAAATAGAACAACGTTCAACACGGATTTTATACAACGGAATTTTCACACATGCATAAACACCGACCATTGAATAATCGTATAATACCTTATTATTGCTGTTACAGGTAGTTGAAACAAACTGAAGTGAAAAAGATCGATGTGTAACCTGCAATGTATACAATGAAATCTCTACGTGCATTAACACGGACCATCGACCATCGAATTCATATAATACCTTGTTATTGCTATTACAGGTAGTTGAAACAAGCTTAAGCAAAATAGAACAACGTGCAACTTGCAATTTATACTACGAAATTTCACACATACATAAACACTGACCATTGAATAATCATCAATACGTTTTGACTGCTTTTGCAAGTTGTAAACAGTAGACGAATTGTATAATACGAATTTAAGCGACCCAGTTATACAACGGAGAGACAGTACTACTCGCCAACGGCCATATCAGGCTGATCACACCGGTTCTCGTCCGATCACCGAAGTTAAGCAGCGTTGAGCGCGGTTAGTACTTGGATGGGTGACCGCTTGGGAACCCCGCGTGCCGTTGGTATTCATTTTGTTTTTGGAAAAAATTGTTGAAATAAGTTATAATCAAAGAATCTCGGGCATGATTAAAAAACTTGTGTTTGAAAATAGTGATACAATAAGTGTTAAATGCGATTAGAGGAAGTTGCAACAATCTGGAATGAAATAGATCGATGTGCAACGTGCAATATATACACCGAATTTTCACACATACATAAACACCGACCATTGAATAATCGTATAATACCTTATTATTGCTGTTACAGGTAGTTGAAAGAATCTGCAGTGAAAAAGATCGTAGTGCACTGTGCAATTTATACACCGAAATGTCACACATACATAAATACCGACCATTGAATAATCGTATAATACCTTATTATTGCAGTTACATGTAGTTGAAACAAGCTTAAGCAAAATAGAACAACGTGCAACACGGATTTTATACACCGAAATTTCACACATGCATAAACACCGACCATTGAACAATCGTATAATACCTTATTATTGCTGTTACAGGTAGTTGAAAGAATCTGCAGTGAAAAAGATCGATGTGCAACTGGCAATTTATACACCGAAATGTCACACATACATAAATACCGACCATTGAATAATCGTATAATACCTTATTATTGCTGTTACATGTAGGTGAAACACGCTTAAGGAAAATAGAACAACGTGCAACACGGATTTTATACACCGAAATTTCACACATGCATTAACACTGATGATAGAATATAGTCATCTATTGCGTTTTCATCGCTGTTACAGGTAGTTGAAACAATCTGGAGTGAAATAGATCGATGTGCAACGTGCAATGTATACAATGAAATCTCTAAGTGCATTAACACTGACCATCGAACATTCATATAATACCTTATTATTGCTGTTACAGGTAGCTGAAACAATCTGAAATGAAATAGATCGATGTGCAACTGGCAATTTATACACCGAAATGTCACACATACATAAATACCGACCATTGAATAATCGTATAATACCTTATTATTGCTGTTACATGTAGTTGAAACAAGCTTAAGGAAAATAGAACAACGTGCAACACGGATTTTATACACCGAAATTTCACACATGCATTAACACTGATGATAGAATATAGTCATCTATTGCGTTTTCATCGCTGTTACAGGTAGTTGAAACAATCTGGAGTGAAATAGATCGATGTGCAACGCAATGTATACAATGAAATCTCTAAGTGCATTAACACTGATGATAGAATATAGTCATCTATTGCGTTTTCATCGCTGTTACAGGTAGTTGAAACAATCTGGAGTGAAATTGATCGTAGTGCACTGTGCAATTTATACTACGAAATTTCGCACATACATAAATAACGACCATTGAATAATCGTATAATACCTTATTATTGCTGTTACAGGTAGCTGAAACAATCTGAAATGAAATAGATCGATGTGCAACTTGCAATTTATACACCGAAATGTCACACATACATAAATACCGACCATTGAATAATCGTATAATACCTTATTATTGCTGTTACATGTAGTTGAAACACGCTTAAGGAAAATAGAACAACGTGCAACACGGATTTTATACACCGAAATTTCACACATGCATTAACACTGATGATAGAATATAGTCATCTATTGCGTTTTCATCGCTGTTACAGGTAGTTGAAACAATCTGGAGTGAAATAGATCGATGTGCAAAGTGCAATGTATACAATGAAATCTCTAAGTGCATTAACACTGACCATCGAACATTCATATAATACCTTATTATTGCTGTTACAGGTAGCTGAAACAATCTGAAATGAAATAGATCGATGTGCAACTTGCAATTTATACACCGAAATGTCACACATACATAAATACCGACCATGAATAATCGTATAATACCTTATTATTGCTGTTACATGTAGTTGAAACAAGCTTAAGCAAAATAGAACAACGTGCAACACGGATTTTATACAACGGAATTTTCACACATGCATAAAAACTGACCATTGAATAATCGTATAATACCTTATTATTGCTGTTACAGGTAGCTGAAACAATCTGAAATGAAATAGATCGATGTGCAACTTGCAATTTATACACCGAAATGTCACACATGCATTAACACTGATGATAGAATATAGTCATCTATTGAATTTTCATCGCTGTTACAGGTAGTTGAAACAATCTGAAGTGAAATAGATCTTCGTGCACTGTGCAATTTATACTACGAAATGTCACACATACATAAACACCGATCATTGAATAATCGTATAATACCGCATTATTGCTGTTACAGGTAGCTGAAACAATCTGAAGTGATATAGATCGATGTGCAACTTGCAATTTATACACCGAAATGTGACACATACATAAACACTGACCATCGAACATTCATATAATACCTTGTTATTGCTATTACAGGTAGTTGAAACAAGCTTAAGCAAAATAGAACAACGTGCAACACGGATTTTATACAACGGAATTTTCACACAAGCATAAACACCGACCATTGAATAATCGTATATTACCTTATTATTGCTGTTACAGGTAGTTGAAACAATCTGGAGTGAAATAGATCGATGTGCAACCTGCAATGTATACAATGAATCTATACGTGCATTAACACTGACCATCGAACATTCATATAATACCTTGTTATTGCTATTACAGGTAGTTGAACCAAGCATAAGTAAAATAGAACAACATGCAACACGGAATTTATTCAACGGAATTTTCACACATGCATAAACACCGACCATTGGATAATCGTATATTACCTTATTATTGCTGTTACAGGTAGTTGAAACAATCTGGAGTGAAATAGATCGATGTGCAACCTGCAATGTATACAATGAATCTATACGTGCATTAACACTGACCATCGAACATTCATATAATACCTTGTTATTGCTATTACAGGTAGTTGAACCAAGCATAAGTAAAATAGAACAACGTGCAACACGGATTTTATACACCGAAATTTCACACATGCATTAACACTGATGATAGAATATAGTCATCTATTGCGTTTTCATCGCTGTTACAGGTAGTTGAAACAACCTGGACTGAAATAGATCGATGTGCAACGTGCAATGTATACAATGAAATCTCTAAGTGCATTAACACTGACCATCGAACATTCATATAATACCTTATTATTGCTGTTACAGGTAGCTGAAACAATCTGAAATGAAATAGATCGATGTGTAACTTGCAATTTATACACCGAAATGTCACACATACATAAATACCGACCATTGAATAATCGTATAATACCTTATTATTGCTGTTACATGTAGTTGAAACAAGCTTAAGCAAAATAGAACAACCTGCAACACGGATTTTATACAACGGAATTTTCACACATGCATTAACACTGATGATAGAATATAGTCATCTATTGCGTTTTCATCGCTGTTACAGGTAGTTGAAACAATCTGGAGTGAAATTGATCGTAGTGCACTGTGCAATTTATACTACGAAATTTCGCACATACATAAGCACCGACCATTGAATAATCGTATAATACCTTATTATTGCTGTTACAGGTAGTTGAAAGAATCTGCAGTGAAAAAGATCGATGTGCAACTGGCAATTTATACACCGAAATGTCACACATACATAAATAACGACCATTGAATAATCGTATAATACCTTATTATTGCTGTTACAGGTAGCTGAAACAATCTGAAATGAAATAGATCGATGTGCAACTTGCAATTTATACACCGAAATGTCACACATACATAAATACCGACCATTGAATAATCGTATAATACCTTATTATTGCTGTTACATGTAGTTGAAACACGCTTAAGGAAAATAGAACAACGTGCAACACGGATATTATACACCGAAATTTCACACATGCATTAACACTGATGATAGAATATAGTCATCTATTGCGTTTTCATCGCTGTTACAGGTAGTTGAAACAATCTGGAGTGAAATAGATCGATGTGCAACGTGCAATGTATACAATGAAATCTCTAAGTGCATTAACACAGACCATCGAACATTCATATAATACCTTATTATTGCTGTTACAGGTAGCTGAAACAATCTGAAATGAAATAGATCGATGTGCAACTTGCAATTTATACACCGAAATGTCACACATACATAAATACCGACCATTGAATAATCGTATAATACCTTATTATTGCTGTTACATGTAGTTGAAACAAGCTTAAGCAAAATAGAACAACGTGCAACACGGATTTTATACAACGGAATTTTCACACATGCATAAAAACTGACCATTGAATAATCGTATAATACCTTATTATTGCTGTTACAGGTAGCTGAAACAATCTGAAATGAAATAGATCGATGTGCAACTTGCAATTTATACACCGAAATGTCACACATGCATTAACACTGATGATAGAATATAGTCATCTATTGAATTTTCATCGCTGTTACAGGTAGTTGAAACAATCTGAAGTGAAATATATCTTCGTGCACTGTGCAATTTATACTACGAAATGTCACACATACATAAACACCGATCATTGAATAATCGTATAATACCTCATTATTGCTGTTACAGGTAGCTGAAACAATCTGAAGTGATATAGATCGATGTGCAACTTGCAATTTATACACCGAAATGTGACACATACATAAACACTGACCATCGAACATTCATATAATACCTTGTTATTGCTATTACAGGTAGTTGAAACAAGCTTAAGCAAAATAGAACAACGTGCAACACGGATTTTATACAACGGAATTTTCACACAAGCATAAACACCGACCATTGAATAATCGTATATTACCTTATTATTGCTGTTACAGGTAGTTGAAACAATCTGGAGTGAAATAGATCGATGTGCAACCTGCAATGTATACAATGAATCTATACGTGCATTAACACTGACCATCGAACATTCATATAATACCTTGTTATTGCTATTACAGGTAGTTGAACCAAGCATAAGTAAAATAGAACAACATGCAACACGGAATTTATTCAACGGAATTTTCACACATGCATAAAGACCGACCATTGAATAATCGTATATTACCTTATTATTGCTGTTACAGGTAGTTGAAACAATCTGGAGTGAAATAGATCGATGTGCAACCTGCAATGTATACAATGAATCTATACGTGCATTAACACTGACCATCGAACATTCATATAATACCTTGTTATTGCTATTACAGGTAGTTGAACCAAGCATAAGTAAAATAGAACAACGTGCAACACGGATTTTATACACCGAAATTTCACACATGCATTAACACTGATGACAGAATATAGTCATCTATTGCGTTTTCATCGCTGTTACAGGTAGTTGAAACAATCTGGACTGAAATAGATCGATGTGCAACGTGCAATGTATACAATGAAATCTCTAAGTGCATTAACACTGACCATCGAACATTCATATAATACCTTATTATTGCTGTTACAGGTAGCTGAAACAATCTGAAATGAAATAGATCGATGTGCAACTTGCAATTTATACACCGAAATGTCACACATGCATTAACACTGATGATAGAATATAGTCATCTATTGAATTTTCATCGCTGTTACAGGTAGTTGAAACAATCTGAAGTGAAATAGATCTTCGTGCACTGTGCAATTTATACTACGAAATGTCACACATACATAAACACCGATCATTGAATAATCGTATAATACCTCATTATTGCTGTTACAGGTAGCTGAAACAATCTGAAGTGATATAGATCGATTGCAACAACTTGCAATTTATACACCGAAATGTGACACATACATAAACACTGACCATCGAACATTCATATAATACCTTGTTATTGCTATTACAGGTAGTTGAAACAAGCTTAAGCAAAATAGAACAACGTGCAACACGGATTTTATACAACGGAATTTTCACACAAGCATAAACACCGACCATTGAATAATCGTATATTACCTTATTATTGCTGTTACAGGTAGTTGAAACAATCTGGAGTGAAATAGATCGATGTGCAACCTGCAATGTATACAATGAATCTATACGTGCATTAACACTGACCATCGAACATTCATATAATACCTTGTTATTGCTATTACAGGTAGTTGAACCAAGCATAAGTAAAATAGAACAACATGCAACACGGAATTTATTCAACGGAATTTTCACACATGCATAAACACCGACCATTGAATAATTGTATATTACCTTATTATTGCTGTTACAGGTAGTTGAAACAATCTGGAGTGAAATAGATCGATGTAACAACCTGCAATGTATACAATGAATCTATACGTGCATTAACACTGACCATCGAACATTCATATAATACCTTGTTATTGCTATTACAGGTAGTTGAACCAAGCATAAGTAAAATAGAACAACGTGCAACACGGATTTTATACACCGAAATTTCACACATGCATTAACACTGATGATAGAATATAGTCATCTATTGCGTTTTCATCGCTGTTACAGGTAGTTGAAACAATCTGGACTGAAATAGATCGATGTGCAACGTGCAATGTATACAATGAAATCTCTAAGTGCATTAACACTGACCATCGAACATTCATATAATACCTTATTATTGCTGTTACAGGTAGCTGAAACAATCTGAAATGAAATAGATCAATGTGCAACTTGCAATTTATACACCGAAATGTCACACATACATAAATACCGACCATTGAATAATCGTATAATACCTTATTATTGCTGTTACATGTAGTTGAAACAAGCTTAAGCAAAATAGAACAACCTCAACACGGATTTTATACAACGGAATTTTCACACATGCATTAACACTGATGATAGAATATAGTCATCTATTGCGTTTTCATCGCTGTTACAGGTAGTTGAAACAATCTGGAGTGAAATTGATCGTAGTGCACTGTGCAATTTATACTACGAAATTTCGCACATACATAAGCACCGACCATTGAATAATCGTATAATACCTTATTATTGCTGTTACAGGTAGTTGAAAGAATCTGCAGTGAAAAAGATCGATGTGCAACTGGCAATTTATACACCGAAATGTCACACATACATAAATAACGACCATTGAATAATCGTATAATACCTTATTATTGCTGTTACAGGTAGCTGAAACAATCTGAAATGAAATAGATCGATGTGCAACTTGCAATTTATACACCGAAATGTCACACATACATAAATACCGACCATTGAATAATCGTATAATACCTTATTATTGCTGTTACATGTAGTTGAAACACGCTTAAGGAAAATAGAACAACGTGCAACACGGATTTTATACACCGAAATTTCACACATGCATTAACACTGATGATAGAATATAGTCATCTATTGCGTTTTCATCGCTGTTACAGGTAGTTGAAACAATCTGGAGTGAAATAGATCGATGTGCAACGTGCAATGTATACAATGAAATCTCTAAGTGCATTATCACTGACCATCGAACATTCATATAATACCTTATTATTGCTGTTACAGGTAGCTGAAACAATCTGAAATGAAATAGATCGATGTGCAACTTGCAATTTATACACCGAAATGTCACACATACATAAACACCGATCATTGAATAATCGTATAATACCTCATTATTGCTGTTACAGGTAGCTGAAACAATCTGAAGTGATATAGATCGATGTGCAACCTGCAATGTATACAATGAATCTATACGTGCATTAACACTGACCATCGAACATTCATATAATACCTTGTTATTGCTATTACAGGTAGTTGAAACAAGCTTAAGCAAAATAGAACAACGTGCAACACGGATTTTATACACCGAAATTTCACACATGCATAAACACCGACCATTGAATAATCGTATATTACCTTATTATTGCTGTTACAGGTAGTTGAAACAATCTGGAGTGAAATAGATCGATGTGCAACCTGCAATGTATACAATGAATCTATACGTGCATTAACACTGACCATCGAACATTCATATAATACCTTGTTATTGCTATTACAGGTAGTTGAACCAAGCATAAGTAAAATAGAACAACATGCAACACGGGATTTATTCAACGGAATTTTCACACATGCATAAACACCGACCATTGAATAATCGTATAATACCTTATTATTGCTGTTACAGGTAGTTGAAACAATCTGAAGTGAAAAGATCGATGTGCAACTTGCAATTTATACACCGACATGTCACACATACATAAATACCGACCATTGAATCGTATAATACCTTGTTATTGCTATTACAGGTAGTTGAAACAAGATTAAGCAAAATAGAACAACGTGCAACACGGATTTTATACAACGGAATTTTCACACATGCATAAAAACTGACTATTGAATAATCGTATAATACCTTTTATTGCTGTTACAGGTAGTTGAAACAATCTGGAGTGAAATAGATCGTAGTGCACTGTGCAATTTATACTACGAAATTTCATACATAAACACTGACCATTGAATAATCATAATACCTTATTATTGCTGTTACAGGTAGTTGAAAGAATCTGCAGTGAAAAAGATCGATGTGCAACTGGCAATTTATACACCGAAATAATACATAAATAACGACCATTGAATAATCGTTAATACCTTATTATTGCTGTTACAGGTAGCTGAAACAATCTGAAATGAAGTAGATCGATGTGCAACTTGCAATTTATACACCGAAATGTCACACATAATAATCGTATAATACCTTATTATTGCTGTTACATGTAGTTGAAACACGCTTAAGAAAATAGAACAACGTGCAACACGGATTTTATACACCGAAATTTCACACATGCATTAACACTGATGATAGAATATAGTCATCTATTGCGTTTTCATCGCTGTTACAGGTAGTTGAAACAATCTGGAGTGAAATAGATCGATGTGCAACGTGCAATGTATACAATGAAATCTCTAAGTGCATTAACACAGACCATCGAACATTCATATAATACCTTATTATTGCTGTTACAGGTAGCTGAAACAATCTGAAATGAAATAGATCGATGTGCAACTTGCAATTTATACACCGAAATGTCACACATACATAAATACCGACCATTGAATAATCGTATAATACCTTATTATTGCTGTTACATGTAGTTGAAACAAGCTTAAGCAAAATAGAACAACGTGCAACACGGATTTTATACAACGGAATTTTCACACATGCATAAAAACTGACCATTGATTTAATCGTATAATACCTTATTATTGCTGTTACAGGTAGCTGAAACAATCTGAAATGAAATAGATCGATGTGCAACTTGCAATTTATACACCGAAATGTCACACATGCATTAACACTGATGATAGAATATAGTCATCTATTGAATTTTCATCGCTGTTACAGGTAGTTGAAACAATCTGAAGTGAAATATATCTTCGTGCACTGTGCAATTTATACTACGAAATGTCACACATACATAAACACCGATCATTGAATAATCGTATAATACCTCATTATTGCTGTTACAGGTAGCTGAAACAATCTGAAGTGATATAGATCGATGTGCAACTTGCAATTTATACACCGAAATGTGACACATACATAAACACTGACCATCGAACATTCATATAATACCTTGTTATTGCTATTACAGGTAGTTGAAACAAGCTTAAGCAAAATAGAACAACGTGCAACACGGATTTTATACAACGGAATTTTCACACAAGCATAAACACCGACCATTGTATATTACCTTATTATTGCTGTTACAGGTAGTTGAAACAATCTGGAGTGAAATAGATCGATGTGCAACCTGCAATGTATACAATGAATCTATACGTGCATTAACACTGACCATCGAACATTCATATAATACCTTGTTATTGCTATTACAGGTAGTTGAACCAAGCATAAGTAAAATAGAACAACATGCAACACGGAATTTATTCAACGGAATTTTCACACATGCATAAAGACCGACCATTGAATAATCGTATATTACCTTATTATTGCTGTTACAGGTAGTTGAAACAATCTGGAGTGAAATAGATCGATGTGCAACCTGCAATGTATACAATGAATCTATACGTGCATTAACACTGACCATCGAACATTCATATAATACCTTGTTATTGCTATTACAGGTAGTTGAACCAAGCATAAGTAAAATAGAACAACGTGCAACACGGATTTTATACACCGAAATTTCACACATGCATTAACACTGATGACAGAATATATAGTCTTCTATTGCGTTTTCATCGCTGTTACAGGTAGTTGAAACAATCTGGACTGAAATAGATCGATGTGCAACGTGCAATGTATACAATGAAATCTCTAAGTGCATTAACACTGACCATCGAACATTCATATAATACCTTATTATTGCTGTTACAGGTAGCTGAAACAATCTGAAATGAAATAGATCGATGTACAACTTGCAATTTATACACCGAAATGTCACACATGCATTAACACTGATGATAGAATATAGTCATCTATTGAATTTTCATCGCTGTTACAGGTAGTTGAAACAATCTGAAGTGAAATAGATCTTCGTGCACTGTGCAATTTATACTACGAAATGTCACACATACATAAACACCGATCATTGAATAATCGTATAATACCTCATTATTGCTGTTACAGGTAGCTGAAACAATCTGAAGTGATATAGATCGATGTGCAACTTGCAATTTATACACCGAAATGTCACACATACATAAATACCGACCATTGAATAATCGTATAATACCTTATTATTGCTGTTACATGTAGTTGAAACAAGCTTAAGCAAAATAGAACAACCTGCAACACGGATTTTATACAACGGAATTTTCACACATGCATTAACACTGATGATAGAATATAGTCATCTATTGCGTTTTCATCGCTGTTACAGGTAGTTGAAACAATCTGGAGTGAAATTGATCGTAGTGCACTGTGCAATTTATACTACGAAATTTCGCACATACATAAGCACCGACCATTGAATAATCGTATAATACCTTATTATTGCTGTTACAGGTAGTTGAAAGAATCTGCAGTGAAAAAGATCGATGTGCAACTGGCAATTTATACACCGAAATGTCACACATACATAAATAACGACCATTGAATAATCGTATAATACCTTATTATTGCTGTTACAGGTAGCTGAAATAATCTGAAATGAAATAGATCGATGTGCAACTTGCAATTTATACACCGAAATGTCACACATACATAAATACCGACCATTGAATAATCGTATAATACCTTATTATTGCTGTTACATGTAGTTGAAACACGCTTAAGGAAAATAGAACAACGTGCAACACGGATTTTATACACCGAAATTTCACACATGCATTAACACTGATGATAGAATATAGTCATCTATTGCGTTTTCATCGCTGTTACAGGTAGTTGAAACAATCTGGAGTGAAATAGATCGATGTGCAACGTGCAATGTATACAATGAAATCTCTAAGTGCATTAACACAGACCGTCGAACATTCATATAATACCTTATTATTGCTGTTACAGGTAGCTGAAACAATCTGAAATGAAATAGATCGATGTGCAACTTGCAATTTATACACCGAAATGTCACACATACATAAATACCGACCATTGAATAATCGTATAATACCTTATTATTGCTGTTACATGTAGTTGAAACAAGCTTAAGCAAAATAGAACAACGTGCAACACGGATTTTATACAACGGAATTTTCACACATGCATAAAAACTGACCATTGAATAATCGTATAATACCTTATTATTGCTGTTACAGGTAGCTGAAACAATCTGAAATGAAATAGATCGATGTGCAACTTGCAATTTATACACCGAAATGTCACACATGCATTAACACTGATGATAGAATATAGTCATCTATTGAATTTTCATCGCTGTTACAGGTAGTTGAAACAATCTGAAGTGAAATATATCTTCGTGCACTGTGCAATTTATACTACGAAATGTCACACATACATAAACACCGATCATTGAATAATCGTATAATACCTCATTATTGCTGTTACAGGTAGCTGAAACAATCTGAAGTGATATAGATCGATGTGCAACTTGCAATTTATACACCGAAATGTGACACATACATAAACACTGACCATCGAACATTCATATAATACCTTGTTATTGCTATTACAGGTAGTTGAAACAAGCTTAAGCAAAATAGAACAACGTGCAACACGGATTTTATACAACGGAATTTTCACACAAGCATAAACACCGACCATTGAATAATCGTATATTACCTTATTATTGCTGTTACAGGTAGTTGAAACAATCTGGAGTGAAATAGATCGATGTGCAACCTGCAATGTATACAATGAATCTATACGTGCATTAACACTGACCATCGAACATTCATATAATACCTTGTTATTGCTATTACAGGTAGTTGAACCAAGCATAAGTAAAATAGAACAACATGCAACACGGAATTTATTCAACGGAATTTTCACACATGCATAAAGACCGACCATTGAATAATCGTATATTACCTTATTATTGCTGTTACAGGTAGTTGAAACAATCTGGAGTGAAATAGATCGATGTGCAACCTGCAATGTATACAATGAATCTATACGTGCATTAACACTGACCATCGAACATTCATATAATACCTTGTTATTGCTATTACAGGTAGTTGAACCAAGCATAAGTAAAATAGAACAACGTGCAACACGGATTTTATACACCGAAATTTCACACATGCATTAACACTGATGACAGAATATAGTCATCTATTGCGTTTTCATCGCTGTTACAGGTAGTTGAAACAATCTGGACTGAAATAGATCGATGTGCAACGTGCAATGTATACAATGAAATCTCTAAGTGCATTAACACTGACCATCGAACATTCATATAATACCTTATTATTGCTGTTACAGGTAGCTGAAACAATCTGAAATGAAATAGATCGATGTACAACTTGCAATTTATACACCGAAATGTCACACATGCATTAACACTGATGATAGAATATAGTCATCTATTGAATTTTCATCGCTGTTACAGGTAGTTGAAACAATCTGAAGTGAAATAGATCTTCGTGCACTGTGCAATTTATACTACGAAATGTCACACATACATAAACACCGATCATTGAATAATCGTATAATACCTCATTATTGCTGTTACAGGTAGCTGAAACAATCTGAAGTGATATAGATCGATGTGCAACTTGCAATTTATACACCGAAATGTCACACATACATAAATACCGACCATTGAATAATCGTATAATACCTTATTATTGCTGTTACATGTAGTTGAAACAAGCTTAAGCAAAATAGAACAACCTGCAACACGGATTTTATACAACGGAATTTTCACACATGCATTAACACTGATGATAGAATATAGTCATCTATTGCGTTTTCATCGCTGTTACAGGTAGTTGAAACAATCTGGACTGAAATAGATCGATGTGCAACGTGCAATGTATACAATGAAATCTCTAAGTGCATTAACACTGACCATCGAACATTCATATAATACCTTATTATTGCTGTTACAGGTAGCTGAAACAATCTGAAATGAAATAGATCAATGTGCAACTTGCAATTTATACACCGAAATGTCACACATACATAAATACCGACCATTGAATAATCGTATAATACCTTATTATTGCTGTTACATGTAGTTGAAACAAGCTTAAGCAAAATAGAACAACCTGCAACACGGATTTTATACAACGGAATTTTCACACATGCATTAACACTGATGATAGAATATAGTCATCTATTGCGTTTTCATCGCTGTTACAGGTAGTTGAAACAATCTGGAGTGAAATTGATCGTAGTGCACTGTGCAATTTATACTACGAAATTTCGCACATACATAAGCACCGACCATTGAATAATCGTATAATACCTTATTATTGCTGTTACAGGTAGTTGAAAGAATCTGCAGTGAAAAAGATCGATGTGCAACTGGCAATTTATACACCGAAATGTCACACATACATAAATAACGACCATTGAATAATCGTATAATACCTTATTATTGCTGTTACAGGTAGCTGAAACAATCTGAAATGAAATAGATCGATGTGCAACTTGCAATTTATACACCGAAATGTCACACATACATAAATACCGACCATTGAATAATCGTATAATACCTTATTATTGCTGTTACATGTAGTTGAAACACGCTTAAGGAAAATAGAACAACGTGCAACACGGATTTTATACACCGAAATTTCACACATGCATTAACACTGATGATAGAATATAGTCATCTATTGCGTTTTCATCGCTGTTACAGGTAGTTGAAACAATCTGGAGTGAAATAGATCGATGTGCAACTTGCAATTTATACACCGAAATGTCACACATACATAAATACCGACCATTGAATAATCGTATAATACCTTATTATTGCTGTTACATGTAGTTGAAACACGCTTAAGGAAAATAGATCTTCGTGCACTGTGCAATTTATACTACGAAATGTCACACATACATAAACACCGATCATTGAATAATCGTATAATACCTCATTATTGCTGTTACAGGTAGCTGAAACAATCTGAAGTGATATAGATCGATGTGCAACTTGCAATTTATACACCGAAATGTGACACATACATAAACACTGACCATCGAACATTCATATAATACCTTGTTATTGCTATTACAGGTAGTTGAAACAAGCTTAAGCAAAATAGAACAACGTGCAACACGGATTTTATACACCCAAATTTCACACATGCATAAACACCGACCATTGAATAATCGTATATTACCTTATTATTGCTGTTACAGGTAGTTGAAACAATCTGGAGTGAAATAGATCGATGTGCAACCTGCAATGTATACAATGAATCTATACGTGCATTAACACTGACCATCGAACATTCATATAATACCTTGTTATTGCTATTACAGGTAGTTGAACCAAGCATAAGTAAAATAGAACAACATGCAACACGGGATTTATTCAACGGAATTTTCACACATGCATAAACACCGACCATTGAATAATCGTATAATACCTTATTATTGCTGTTACAGGTAGTTGAAAGAATCTGCAGTGAAAAAGATCGATGTGCAACTTGCAATTTATACACCGACATGTCACACATACATAAATACCGACCATTGAATAATCGTATAATACCTTGTTATTGCTATTACAGGTAGTTGAAACAAGCTTAAGCAAAATAGAACAACGTGCAACACGGATTTTATACAACGGAATTTTCACACATGCATAAAAACGGACTATTGAATAATCGTATAATACCTTATTATTGCTGTTACAGGTAGTTGAAAGAATCTGCAGTGAAAAAGATCGATGTGCAACTTGCAATTTATACACCGAAATGTCACACATACATAAATACCGACCATTGAATAATCGTATAATACCTTATTATTGCTGTTACATGTAGTTGAAACAAGCTTAAGCAAAATAGAACAACCTGCAACACGGATTTTATACAACGGAATTTTCACACATGCATTAACACTGATGATAGAATATAGTCATCTATTGCGTTTTCATCGCTGTTACAGGTAGTTGAAACAATCTGGAGTGAAATTGATCGTAGTGCACTGTGCAATTTATACTACGAAATTTCGCACATACATAAGCACCGACCATTGAATAATCGTATAATACCTTATTATTGCTGTTACAGGTAGTTGAAAGAATCTGCAGTGAAAAAGATCGATGTGCAACTGGCAATTTATACACCGAAATGTCACACATACATAAATAACGACCATTGAATAATCGTATAATACCTTATTATTGCTGTTACAGGTAGCTGAAACAATCTGAAATGAAATAGATCGATGTGCAACTTGCAATTTATACACCGAAATGTCACACATACATAAATACCGACCATTGAATAATCGTATAATACCTTATTATTGCTGTTACATGTAGTTGAAACACGCTTAAGGAAAATAGATCTTCGTGCACTGTGCAATTTATACTACGAAATGTCACACATACATAAACACCGATCATTGAATAATCGTATAATACCTCATTATTGCTGTTACAGGTAGCTGAAACAATCTGAAGTGATATAGATCGATGTGCAACTTGCAATTTATACACCGAAATGTGACACATACATAAACACTGACCATCGAACATTCATATAATACCTTGTTATTGCTATTACAGGTAGTTGAAACAAGCTTAAGCAAAATAGAACAACGTGCAACACGGATTTTATACACCGAAATTTCACACATGCATAAACACCGACCATTGAATAATCGTATATTACCTTATTATTGCTGTTACAGGTAGTTGAAACAATCTGGAGTGAAATAGATCGATGTGCAACCTGCAATGTATACAATGAATCTATACGTGCATTAACACTGACCATCGAACATTCATATAATACCTTGTTATTGCTATTACAGGTAGTTGAACCAAGCATAAGTAAAATAGAACAACATGCAACACGGGATTTATTCAACGGAATTTTCACACATGCATAAACACCGACCATTGAATAATCGTATAATACCTTATTATTGCTGTTACAGGTAGTTGAAAGAATCTGCAGTGAAAAAGATCGATGTGCAACTTGCAATTTATACACCGACATGTCACACATACATAAATACCGACCATTGAATAATCGTATAATACCTTGTTATTGCTATTACAGGTAGTTGAAACAAGCTTAAGCAAAATAGAACAACGTGCAACACGGATTTTATACAAAGGAATTTTCACACATGCATAAAAACGGACTATTGAATAATCGTATAATACCTTATTATTGCTGTTACAGGTAGTTGAAACAATCTGAAGTGAAATAGATCGTAGTGCACTGTGCAATTTATACTACGAAATTTCACACATACATAAACACTGACCATTGAATAATCATCAATACGTTTTGACTGCTTTTGCAAGTTGTACACAGTAGACGAATTGTATAATACGAATTTAAGCGACCCAGTTATACAACGGAGAGACAGTACTACTCGCCAACGGCCATATCAGGCTGATCACACCGGTTCTCGTCCGATCACCGAAGTTAAGCAGCGTTGAGCGCGGTTAGTACTTGGATGGGTGACCGCTTGGGAACCCCGCGTGCCGTTGGTATTCATTTTGTTTTTGGAAAAAATTGTTGAAATAAGTTATAATCAAGGAATCTCGGGCATGATTAAAAAACTTGTGTTTGAAAATAGTGATACAATAAGTGTTAAATGCGATTAGAGGAAGTTGCAACAATCTGGAATGAAATAGATCGATGTGCAACGTGCAATATATACACCGAATTTTCACACATACATAAACACCGACCATTGAATAATCGTATAATACCTTATTATTGCTGTTACTGGTAGTTGAAAGAATCTGCAGTGAAAAAGATCGTAGTGCACTGTGCAATTTATACTACGAAATTTCGCACATACATAAACATCGACCATTGAATAATCGTATAATACCTTATTATTGCTGTTACATGTAGTTGAAACAAGCTCAAGTAAAATAGAACAACGTGCAACACGGATTATATACAACGGAATTTTCACACATACATAAACACCGACCATTGAACAATCGTATAATACCTTATTATTGCTGTTACAGGTAGTTGAAAGAATCTGCAGTGAAAAAGATCGATGTGCAACTGGCAATTTATACACCGAAATGTCACACATACATAAATAACGACCATTGAATAATCGTATAATACCTTGTTATTGCTATTACATGTAGTTGAAAGCTTAAGCAAAATAGAACAACGTGCAACACGGATTTTATACAACGGAATTTTCACACATGCATAAACACCGACCATTGAATAATCGTATATTACCTTATTATTGCTGTTACAGGTAGTTGAAACAATCTGGAGTGAAAAAGATCGATGTGCAACTTGCAATTTATACACCGAAATGTCACACATTCATAAATAACGACCATTGAATAATCGTATAATACCTTGTTATTGCTATTACAGGTAGTTGAAACAAGCTTAAGCAAAATAGAACAACGTGCAACACGGATTTTATACAACGGAATTTTCACACATGCATAAAAACGGACTATTGAATAATCGTATAATACCTTATTATTGCTGTTACAGGTAGTTGAAACAATCTGAAGTAAAATAGATCGTAGTGCACTGTGCAATTAATACTACGAAATTTCACACATACATAAACACTGACCATTGAATAATCATCAATACGTTTTGACTGCTTTTGCAAGTTGTACAGTAGACGAATTGTATAATACGAATTTAAGCGACCCAGTTATACAACGGAGAGACAGTACTACTCGCCAACGGCCATATCAGGCTGATCACACCGGTTCTCGTCCGATCACCGAAGTTAAGCAGCGTTGAGCGCGGTTAGTACTTGGATGGGTGACCGCTTGGGAACCCCGCGTGCCGTTGGTATTCATTTTGTTTTTGGAAAAAATTGTTGAAATAAGTTATAATCAAGGAATCTCGGGCATGATTAAAAACTTGTGTTTGAAAATAGTGATA
Organism: Chouioia cunea; assembly: GCA_030064505.1. Taxonomy (NCBI): domain Eukaryota; kingdom Metazoa; phylum Arthropoda; class Insecta; order Hymenoptera; family Eulophidae; genus Chouioia; species Chouioia cunea. Next base: position 20,281,465 of record JAOPFQ010000003.1, on the reverse strand, counting down.
CAATAAGTGTTAAATGCGATTAGAGGAAGTTGCAACAATCTGGAATGAAATAGATCGATGTGCAACGTGCAATATATACACCGAATTTTCACACATACATAAACACCGACCATTGAATAATCGTATAATACCTTATTATTGCTGTTACTGGTAGTTGAAAGAATCTGCAGTGAAAAAGATCGTAGTGCACTGTGCAATTTATACTACGAAATTTCGCACATACATAAACATCGACCATTGAATAATCGTATAATACCTTATTATTGCTGTTACATGTAGTTGAAACAAGCTCAAGTAAAATAGAACAACGTGCAACACGGATTATATACAACGGAATTTTCACACATACATAAACACCGACCATTGAACAATCGTATAATACCTTATTATTGCTGTTACAGGTAGTTGAAAGAATCTGCAGTGAAAAAGATCGATGTGCAACTGGCAATTTATACACCGAAATGTCACACATACATAAATAACGACCATTGAATAATCGTACAATACCTTGTTATTGCTATTACAGGTAGTTGAAACAAGCTTAAGCAAAATAGAACAACGTGCAACACGGATTTTATACAACGGAATTTTCACACAAGCATAAACACCGACCATTGAATAATCGTATATTACCTTATTATTGCTGTTACAGGTAGTTGAAACAATCTGGAGTGAAATAGATCGATGTGCAACCTGCAATGTATACAATGAATCTATACGTGCATTAACACTGACCATCGAACATTCATATAATACCTTGTTATTGCTATTACAGGTAGTTGAACCAAGCATAAGTAAAATAGAACAACATGCAACACGGAATTTATTCAACGGAATTTTCACACATGCATAAACACCGACCATTGAATAATCGTATATTACCTTATTATTGCTGTTACAGGTAGTTGAAACAATCTGGAGTGAAATAGATCGATGTGCAACCTGCAATGTATACAATGAATCTATACGTGCATTAACACTGACCATCGAACATTCATATAATACCTTATTATTGCTGTTACAGGTAGCTGAAACAATCTGAAATGAAATAGATCAATGTGCAACTTGCAATTTATACACCGAAATGTCACACATACATAAATACCGACCATTGAATAATCGTATAATACCTTATTATTGCTGTTACATGTAGTTGAAACAAGCTTAAGCAAAATAGAACAACCTGCAACACGGATTTTATACAACGGAATTTTCACACATGCATTAACACTGATGATAGAATATAGTCATCTATTGCGTTTTCATCGCTGTTACAGGTAGTTGAAACAATCTGGAGTGAAATTGATCGTAGTGCACTGTGCAATTTATACTACGAAATTTCGCACATACATAAGCACCGACCATTGAATAATCGTATAATACCTTATTATTGCTGTTACAGGTAGTTGAAAGAATCTGCAGTGAAAAAGATCGATGTGCAACTGGCAATTTATACACCGAAATGTCACACATACATAAATAACGACCATTGAATAATCGTATAATACCTTATTATTGCTGTTACAGGTAGCTGAAACAATCTGAAATGAAATAGATCGATGTGCAACTTGCAATTTATACACCGAAATGTCACACATACATAAATACCGACCATTGAATAATCGTATAATACCTTATTATTGCTGTTACATGTAGTTGAAACACGCTTAAGGAAAATAGATCTTCGTGCACTGTGCAATTTATACTACGAAATGTCACACATACATAAACACCGATCATTGAATAATCGTATAATACCTCATTATTGCTGTTACAGGTAGCTGAAACAATCTGAAGTGATATAGATCGATGTGCAACTTGCAATTTATACACCGAAATGTGACACATACATAAACACTGACCATCGAACATTCATATAATACCTTGTTATTGCTATTACAGGTAGTTGAAACAAGCTTAAGCAAAATAGAACAACGTGCAACACGGATTTTATACACCGAAATTTCACACATGCATAAACACCGACCATTGAATAATCGTATATTACCTTATTATTGCTGTTACAGGTAGTTGAAACAATCTGGAGTGAAATAGATCGATGTGCAACCTGCAATGTATACAATGAATCTATACGTGCATTAACACTGACCATCGAACATTCATATAATACCTTGTTATTGCTATTACAGGTAGTTGAACCAAGCATAAGTAAAATAGAACAACATGCAACACGGGATTTATTCAACGGAATTTTCACACATGCATAAACACCGACCATTGAATAATCGTATAATACCTTATTATTGCTGTTACAGGTAGTTGAAAGAATCTGCAGTGAAAAAGATCGATGTGCAACTTGCAATTTATACACCGACATGTCACACATACATAAATACCGACCATTGAATAATCGTATAATACCTTGTTATTGCTATTACAGGTAGTTGAAACAAGCTTAAGCAAAATAGAACAACGTGCAACACGGATTTTATACAACGGAATTTTCACACATGCATAAAAACGGACTATTGAATAATCGTATAATACCTTATTATTGCTGTTACAGGTAGTTGAAACAATCTGAAGTGAAATAGATCGTAGTGCACTGTGCAATTTATACTACGAAATTTCACACATACATAAACACTGACCATTGAATAATCATCAATACGTTTTGACTGCTTTTGCAAGTTGTACACAGTAGACGAATTGTATAATACGAATTTAAGCGACCCAGTTATACAACGGAGAGACAGTACTACTCGCCAACGGCCATATCAGGCTGATCACACCGGTTCTCGTCCGATCACCGAAGTTAAGCAGCGTTGAGCGCGGTTAGTACTTGGATGGGTGACCGCTTGGGAACCCCGCGTGCCGTTGGTATTCATTTTGTTTTTGGAAAAAATTGTTGAAATAAGTTATAATCAAGGAATCTCGGGCATGATTAAAAACTTGTGTTTGAAAATAGTGATACAATAAGTGTTAAATGCGATTAGAGGAAGTTGCAACAATCTGGAATGAAATAGATCGATGTGCAACGTGCAATATATACACCGAATTTTCACACATACATAAACACCGACCATTGAATAATCGTATAATACCTTATTATTGCTGTTACTGGTAGTTGAAAGAATCTGCAGTGAAAAAGATCGTAGTGCACTGTGCAATTTATACTACGAAATTTCGCACATACATAAACATCGACCATTGAATAATCGTATAATACCTTATTATTGCTGTTACATGTAGTTGAAACAAGCTCAAGTAAAATAGAACAACGTGCAACACGGATTATATACAACGGAATTTTCACACATACATAAACACCGACCATTGAACAATCGTATAATACCTTATTATTGCTGTTACAGGTAGTTGAAAGAATCTGCAGTGAAAAAGATCGATGTGCAACTGGCAATTTATACACCGAAATGTCACACATACATAAATAACGACCATTGAATAATCGTACAATACCTTGTTATTGCTATTACAGGTAGTTGAAACAAGCTTAAGCAAAATAGAACAACGTGCAACACGGATTTTATACAACGGAATTTTCACACAAGCATAAACACCGACCATTGAATAATCGTATATTACCTTATTATTGCTGTTACAGGTAGTTGAAACAATCTGGAGTGAAATAGATCGATGTGCAACCTGCAATGTATACAATGAATCTATACGTGCATTAACACTGACCATCGAACATTCATATAATACCTTGTTATTGCTATTACAGGTAGTTGAACCAAGCATAAGTAAAATAGAACAACATGCAACACGGAATTTATTCAACGGAATTTTCACACATGCATAAACACCGACCATTGAATAATCGTATATTACCTTATTATTGCTGTTACAGGTAGTTGAAACAATCTGGAGTGAAATAGATCGATGTGCAACCTGCAATGTATACAATGAATCTATACGTGCATTAACACTGACCATCGAACATTCATATAATACCTTATTATTGCTGTTACAGGTAGCTGAAACAATCTGAAATGAAATAGATCAATGTGCAACTTGCAATTTATACACCGAAATGTCACACATACATAAATACCGACCATTGAATAATCGTATAATACCTTATTATTGCTGTTACATGTAGTTGAAACAAGCTTAAGCAAAATAGAACAACCTGCAACACGGATTTTATACAACGGAATTTTCACACATGCATTAACACTGATGATAGAATATAGTCATCTATTGCGTTTTCATCGCTGTTACAGGTAGTTGAAACAATCTGGAGTGAAATTGATCGTAGTGCACTGTGCAATTTATACTACGAAATTTCGCACATACATAAGCACCGACCATTGAATAATCGTATAATACCTTATTATTGCTGTTACAGGTAGTTGAAAGAATCTGCAGTGAAAAAGATCGATGTGCAACTGGCAATTTATACACCGAAATGTCACACATACATAAATAACGACCATTGAATAATCGTATAATACCTTATTATTGCTGTTACAGGTAGCTGAAACAATCTGAAATGAAATAGATCGATGTGCAACTTGCAATTTATACACCGAAATGTCACACATACATAAATACCGACCATTGAATAATCGTATAATACCTTATTATTGCTGTTACATGTAGTTGAAACACGCTTAAGGAAAATAGATCTTCGTGCACTGTGCAATTTATACTACGAAATGTCACACATACATAAACACCGATCATTGAATAATCGTATAATACCTCATTATTGCTGTTACAGGTAGCTGAAACAATCTGAAGTGATATAGATCGATGTGCAACTTGCAATTTATACACCGAAATGTGACACATACATAAACACTGACCATCGAACATTCATATAATACCTTGTTATTGCTATTACAGGTAGTTGAAACAAGCTTAAGCAAAATAGAACAACGTGCAACACGGATTTTATACACCGAAATTTCACACATGCATAAACACCGACCATTGAATAATCGTATATTACCTTATTATTGCTGTTACAGGTAGTTGAAACAATCTGGAGTGAAATAGATCGATGTGCAACCTGCAATGTATACAATGAATCTATACGTGCATTAACACTGACCATCGAACATTCATATAATACCTTGTTATTGCTATTACAGGTAGTTGAACCAAGCATAAGTAAAATAGAACAACATGCAACACGGGATTTATTCAACGGAATTTTCACACATGCATAAACACCGACCATTGAATAATCGTATAATACCTTATTATTGCTGTTACAGGTAGTTGAAAGAATCTAGTGAAAAAGATCGATGTGCAACTTGCAATTTATACACCGACATGTCACACATACATAAATACCGACCATTGAATAATCGTATAATACCTTGTTATTGCTATTACAGGTAGTTGAAACAAGCTTAAGCAAAATAGAACAACGTGCAACACGGATTTTATACAACGGAATTTTCACACATGCATAAAAACGGACTATTGAATAATCGTATAATACCTTATTATTGCTGTTACAGGTAGTTGAAACAATCTGAAGTGAAATAGATCGTAGTGCACTGTGCAATTTATACTACGAAATTTCACACATACATAAACACTGACCATTGAATAATCATCAATACGTTTTGACTGCTTTTGCAAGTTGTACACAGTAGACGAATTGTATAATACGAATTTAAGCGACCCAGTTATACAACGGAGAGACAGTACTACTCGCCAACGGCCATATCAGGCTGATCACACCGGTTCTCGTCCGATCACCGAAGTTAAGCAGCGTTGAGCGCGGTTAGTACTTGGATGGGTGACCGCTTGGGAACCCCGCGTGCCGTTGGTATTCATTTTGTTTTTGGAAAAAATTGTTGAAATAAGTTATAATCAAGGAATCTCGGGCATGATTAAAAAACTTGTGTTTGAAAATAGTGATACAATAAGTGTTAAATGCGATTAGAGGAAGTTGCAACAATCTGGAATGAAATAGATCGATGTGCAACGTGCAATATATACACCGAATTTTCACACATACATAAACACCGACCATTGAATAATCGTATAATACCTTATTATTGCTGTTACTGGTAGTTGAAAGAATCTGCAGTGAAAAAGATCGTAGTGCACTGTGCAATTTATACTACGAAATTTCGCACATACATAAACATCGACCATTGAATAATCGTATAATACCTTATTATTGCTGTTACATGTAGTTGAAACAAGCTCAAGTAAAATAGAACAACGTGCAACACGGATTATATACAACGGAATTTTCACACATACATAAACACCGACCATTGAACAATCGTATAATACCTTATTATTGCTGTTACAGGTAGTTGAAAGAATCTGCAGTGAAAAAGATCGATGTGCAACTGGCAATTTATACACCGAAATGTCACACATACATAAATAACGACCATTGAATAATCGTATAATACCTTGTTATTGCTATTACAGGTAGTTGAAACAAGCTTAAGCAAAATAGAACAACGTGCAACACGGATTTTATACAACGGAATTTTCACACATGCATAAACACCGACCATTGAATAATCGTATATTACCTTATTATTGCTGTTACAGGTAGTTGAAACAATCTGGAGTGAAAAAGATCGATGTGCAACTTGCAATTTATACACCGAAATGTCACACATTCATAAATAACGACCATTGAATAATCGTATAATACCTTGTTATTGCTATTACAGGTAGTTGAAACAAGCTTAAGCAAAATAGAACAACGTGCAACACGGATTTTATACAACGGAATTTTCACACATGCATAAAAACGGACTATTGAATAATCGTATAATACCTTATTATTGCTGTTACAGGTAGTTGAAACAATCTGAAGTAAAATAGATCGTAGTGCACTGTGCAATTAATACTACGAAATTTCACACATACATAAACACTGACCATTGAATAATCATCAATACGTTTTGACTGCTTTTGCAAGTTGTACACAGTAGACGAATTGTATAATACGAATTTAAGCGACCCAGTTATACAACGGAGAGACAGTACTACTCGCCAACGGCCATATCAGGCTGATCACACCGGTTCTCGTCCGATCACCGAAGTTAAGCAGCGTTGAGCGCGGTTAGTACTTGGATGGGTGACCGCTTGGGAACCCCGCGTGCCGTTGGTATTCATTTTGTTTTTGGAAAAAATTGTTGAAATAAGTTATAATCAAGGAATCTCGGGTATGATTAAAAAACTTGTGTTTGAAAATAGTGATACAATAAGTGTTAAATGCGATTAGAGGAAGTTGCAACAATCTGGAATGAAATAGATCGATGTGCAACGTGCAATATATACACCGAATTTTCACACATGCATAAAAACTGACCATTGAATAATCGTGTAATACCTTATTATTGCTGTTACAGGTAGTTGAAAGAATCTGCAGTGAAAAAGATCGATGTGCAACTTGCAATTTATACACCGAAATGTCACACATTCATAAATAACGACCATTGAATAATCGTATAATACCTTGTTATTGCTGTTACATGTAGTTGAAACAAGCTCAAGTAAAATAGAACAACGTGCAACACGGATTATATACAACGGAATTTTCACACATACATAAACACCGACCATTGAACAATCGTATAATACCTTATTATTGCTGTTACAGGTAGTTGAAAGAATCTGCAGTGAAAAAGATCGATGTGCAACTGGCAATTTATACACCGAAATGTCACACATACATAAATAACGACCATTGAATAATCGTATAATACCTTGTTATTGCTATTACAGGTAGTTGAAACAAGCTTAAGCAAAATAGAACAACGTGCAACCCGGATTTTATACAACGGAATTTTCACACATGCATAAAAACTGACCATTGAATAATCGTGTAATACCTTATTATTGCTGTTACAGGTAGTTGAAAGAATCTGCAGTGAAAAAGATCGATGTGCAACTTGCAATTTATACACCGAAATGTCACACATTCATAAATAACGACCATTGAATAATCGTATAATACCTTGTTATTGCTATTACAGGTAGTTGAAACAAGCTTAAGCAAAATAGAACAACGTGCAACACGGATTTTATACAACGGAATTTTCACACATGCATAAAAACGGACTATTGAATAATCGTATAATACCTTATTATTGCTGTTACAGGTAGTTGAAACAATCTGAAGTAAAATAGATCGTAGTGCACTGTGCAATTAATACTACGAAATTTCACACATACATAAACACTGACCATTGAATAATCATCAATACGTTTTGACTGCTTTTGCAAGTTGTACACAGTAGACGAATTGTATAATACGAATTTAAGCGACCCAGTTATACAACGGAGAGACAGTACTACTCGCCAACGGCCATATCAGGCTGATCACACCGGTTCTCGTCCGATCACCGAAGTTAAGCAGCGTTGAGCGCGGTTAGTACTTGGATGGGTGACCGCTTGGGAACCCCGCGTGCCGTTGGTATTCATTTTGTTTTTGGAAAAAATTGTTGAAATAAGTTATAATCAAGGAATCTCGGGCATGATTAAAAAACTTGTGTTTGAAAATAGTGATACAATAAGTGTTAAATGCGATTAGAGGAAGTTGCAACAATCTGGAATGAAATAGATCGATGTGCAACGTGCAATATATACACCGAATTTTCACACATACATAAACACCGACCATTGAATAATCGTATAATACCTTATTATTGCTGTTACTGGTAGTTGAAAGAATCTGCAGTGAAAAAGATCGTAGTGCACTGTGCAATTTATACTACGAAATTTCGCACATACATAAACATCGACCATTGAATAATCGTATAATACCTTATTATTGCTGTTACATGTAGTTGAAACAAGCTTAAGTAAAATAGAACAACGTGCAACACGGATTATATACAACGGAATTTTCACACATACATAAACACCGACCATTGAACAATCGTATAATACCTTATTATTGCTGTTACAGGTAGTTGAAAGAATCTGCAGTGAAAAAGATCGATGTGCAACTGGCAATTTATACACCGAAATGTCACACATACATAAATAACGACCATTGAATAATCGTATAATACCTTGTTATTGCTATTACAGGTAGTTGAAACAAGTTTAAGCAAAATAGAACAACGTGCAACACGGATTTTATACAACGGAATTTTCACACATGCATAAAAACTGACTATTGAATAATCGTATAATACCTTATTATTGCTGTTACAGGTAGTTGAAACAATCTGAAGTAAAATAGATCGTAGTGCACTGTGCAATTTATACTACGAAATTTCACACATACATAAACACTGACCATTGAATAATCATCAATACGTTTTGACTGCTTTTGCAAGTTGTACACAGTAGACGAATTGTATAATACGAATTTAAGCGACCCAGTTATACAACGGAGAGACACTACTAATCGCCAACGGCCATATCAGGCTGATCACACCGGTTCTCGTCCGATCACCGAAGTTAAGCAGCGTTGAGCGCGGTTAGTACTTGGATGGGTGACCGCTTGGGAACCCCGCGTGCCGTTGGTATTCATTTTGTTTTTGGAAAAAATTGTTGAAATAAGTTATAATCAAGGAATCTCGGGCATGATTAAAAAACTTGTGTTTGAAAATAGTGATACAATAAGTTTGAAATACGATTAGAGGAAGTTGAAACAATCTGAATTGAAATAGATCGATGTTCAATGTGCAATTTATACAACGGGGAGACAACACCATTCTCTATTGGCTATATCAGGCTTATAACACTGGTTCTCGTCCGTTTACGGAAGTTAAGCTGCGTTGAGCGTGGTTCGATATAATAATTTATGAATATGTTGAAAACATACAGCAGCTCTAAGAAAAATTACAAATACTTTATAATTAAATTTAATATATGTATGCCAATTGGACTTTAAAAAGCAACCCCATGAGGTATAAAATTATACTATAATGGAAAAGAATGTAAAAGCAATGTAGTAATTTTATAAAGAATTACAAAAAACTCCATAAATTGTCGTACAACACGCTTATGACAATCTGCAAATGTGTCAATTAATTTGGATAAACCTAGACGTAATGTTGCATCTTAACAATAATATACGAATTCAACTACATAAAGCCAAGAAAGCCTTTCAAATAAATAGTAAAATCTTCTAGTTGTAGTACCTAGACTCAAACGTAAGAACTTCTGCTGCTAGTTATATCAATAATCATATACGGCAGCCCCATATGGTTTATTATAAGCTTGGGAGTCATGGAAAAGCTGAGATTATTTAAACGAAAACGTCTCAGAGCTTGCATCGATCTATACAGAGACATCAAGGCACACTATGAAAAATACATAATTAATAACATTGTATCCAATATGACAGAATACTAAAATAGAGAACAATAGTTTAATAAACGGCGTACTGTATAGTCATGATATGTACCACGAGACGGCATTAACATCAAGACATATCCAACCGGAAGCTGTTATTTAGCTTAATAAAACAAACCGAATAACTGACAAAAATAACTTCCCAATATTTTATCATAATCACAGAATTGCGAATAAAAAAAAATTCTTTTAGAAGAAAATGTAAACCTGAAAATTAAGAGTCACAGACTTGATATACTATATAGTATATAGTATGAGTATTCCCGAGAAAGATGCTAACAATAAGTATTACCTAGACATTAAATCATACTCGTGTAAAGACACCTAGTCTCTGAACTATTAAGGTATCGACCCATTATCCTTTTACCAAATATGTACGAAATATATTCGAAGTTTTCGAAAAATTACTCAAGATTTCTCATATCTATTTTAACAAGAATAACATTATGCCGGACAAGCAATTTGGTTTAAGGAAGAAATTAAGTAGAACACACGCTGTTCACACACTCTCTTCAGAGATACAATACATGCTACACAATGGTCTGAAAATGCGTTTGATACCATACGGGTCAAGGGGCTGCTTTCTCAATTATTGCAAAAAAAAAAGTTCTAAGCACTTATTGGAAATAATATCTAACATGATTCAAGATAAAAATTTTTTATATCTATTTGTGGTAAAGATAGCAGTTTATTAATTAAACTTATAAATTGCCTGTAACAAGTTACAGTTACAGCTACCCTTTTATTCAATTTTTATACATTAATATTTCCAAAACTGTATGGTTTCGATAGTTTACCAGATTTAAGATGTCTATTCTTTGCGAACAATCTCATATTGTACGTCCTAAGATGGGAATCTTCTGTCAGACATCGGCTACTAATAAACGGGAAAAAATTGAAGTTCTTGTTCTAGCCAGTATTGCAAACATGCTCCAAAATAAAAAGTTCTTTATCACCTCTATCAACTCATCTAAAGGCCTCCTGCTTATTAGACGGCCTTCAACAAGGAATAGTAACAGCTCCACTATTGTACATTTTTTACACAGCAAAAATCCTTAAACTGTATGAACTAAACAAGCTACAGTACATGAGATGTATATTCTTCGCGGACGATCTAATAACGAATCCTAAAAAAGAAATAACCCAGAGGGCAATTGAAGCAGCGCATCGAGGACTATAAACCCGCATCGGTATCTTGGACGATCGGGATTCTTCTTCAAAGTTCGTTTTAAAGAATGACGCCCCTGGTCATGCACAGATGTATATTATATAATCTGATATATTATTCCATTATCGACACGGAGTCACTTTATACGAAGTACTTGTGACGAAGTTTCTGGCCCTTGGCCGGAGTCCGTCAGCCATCTTGTCAGCCAATTAGCTGCTCGTTGGTGCGAAGTTAATAACCTCGGAAAATTTGCTAGAATTTTTGGGCAAGTGGAGAGGAGGGAGAGGTAAAGCGCGTTCACCGACCCAATTGGAATTTTGCCTCAGGGAAGGAAAGTTTGTTTTGTTTTTGGTGAGAGTGCTAGTAGTTTGCGGTGAAGTTTTTTTTTTTTGTGTTGGAATCTGGTCTTCCTCCTGAGCTGGTGAGTACCCTTATCGTTCTCTCCTTCAACCTTCGTGCGCCGATTAATTATTTTGTTGTTTATTTATATTTTTGTTGGGCCTCGCTCGGTGCTCCAGGCAGTACAGTCGGAGTTTAGCGGCGTCCGTTTGCGTGTAACGGTCGTCGTATTTGAATTGTATAGCTTCGTTTACTTTTTATTATTATTAACTTATTTCGTTTTGTTATCAGGTTGTTATATAACCACGTCCTCGGTATACAAACGCACCTAGAACCGTCCAGGAATCTTGGCAGTCGTACATCACATGTAAAGGAATGCAGATCGTTTAGTAAAATAGTGTGTTGCCCATGGCCCAACTATCGCCAATTTTAAAGAGATCGTGGAATTTATCGATTAACTCTTCTCCCTACTCTCACTTTAGTGACTATCTTCCGACTGTTGTCCGCTGGCGAGAGGTGACTGCTGATTGCCTAAATGTCCTCGAGCAATACCATGTCGATTTCTTCTCCCTCGGAGGGTAGAGACATATCATACAGTGTCAGTACATTGTCGTCATAATACGTACACGGAATAACTTGTGTGACATGAACGTGACGTCCAAGTGCATCTTGGACAAATTTATTTTATGACAATTTAACAGGAGTGGTAATTTAGAAGAATTAAGTTGCATAGATCTGAATGAATAGTGGTATAAATTATAGTCAAATATTTTACAAGAATATGAAGCACCTATTAAACTAGTTCCTCGAAATTAAGCTTCAAAACAAGGTAACACTATTAAATTATAACTCTAAGAAAAACGCTGAAAATAATAGTTATATATATATACATATATTTTTTTTTATTTAATTTTTATATTTATTAATTTTTTTTTCAATTTTGTATAATTTTGTATTATAAAATTAATTATAAATTATAGTAATCAAAGTTAGAAATAAGTAAAAATATAGTTGAAAAACGTCATTCAAATAAGCTGTTGGTGTAATTTTTTTCCTACAATAACTCATCAAAGCAAAGCTCCTTTGTTTCCGATACTTTTTCCGTATCATTATCAATATATTCTGTCATCTTCACTGCTGTCGTGTAGCTCTTGCTGTAGTTCTTCTGTCGTCCTATTTGTGAATAGCAAAATTAGTTTTTTTTGTGCGAACGATTTTCATTTATGTCAAATTCAGTCTATAAGTATGTCACAATGAATAAATGATCCATGTCATAAGTAACGACAGATTATGTGAAAGTAAGAGATTATGAAAAATAGTAATCAATGATATCTCGATGCAAAAAAGCCATCTTAAATCTGAAAAATGTATTTCAAAAGACAAGAGTGCTCTTTTGTGATGGTCTTATCTACTTTTGAAAAAAAAAATTATTCACGATGTTACATAACCTCGTACATAGCGAAAAATCGCGTTTTTCGTACTTTTAGTTAGGATATCTCGAGAACTTTAGGTGGTGGATTGATTCTGAAGCCAGAATCGGATTCAGCGCATTGAAAACCTTTGGATATATATTGTCGCGTTTCTGGATCTTTTCTATTTTGAAATTTTGTCGGCCGGTGTAATTCATTTATTCCAGATATTTTAAAGAAAATATCAAATCTAAAACTTAATCATATAGTGGTAATGAAGCAGATATTTTTCATCACGAATTCCTGACGCCACTTAAGTTAATATCACCCGTTGAAATAAACAATGATTAACATTTTTGCATGCATGATAAATTAATTATTAAAACGACGTGACTCGTACCAACTATCTTTTTCATACTTTTCTTTTTCAGTGGTTAGTAGACAAATTTTTGCATATAGGTATATTATCTGTGATAGGATATATTGTTCAATATACTTACAAACTCAATTTTAGAGTTGATCAGAAAATCTAAAAAAAGAATCAAACAATTATTTTAGTTTAACAGTTTATCATCTGTAATGGAATTTTTCGAAAAATTATTAACTATGACTTATGATTTATTAATTTAAAAGTTTTTATTTTTACATGTATTTTCGTTTTTATAACTCTTACGGTTACAGAGATATAAATTTTTCAGGAATTTTTAATAAAATTTTAATATTGTTTATAACTTTTGATCCGGCAGTAATAATGATCTGAAAATGTGTACAGAAGTTCACTATTATATAAGCAATATTTATACCAAGTTTCATAAAAATCGGTTATCTACCCCTGTTTGGCTGATCGTATTAGTCTGGAATTAACCATATATATATATTATATTGGTCCAAGCGTCGTACAGTGCCGATGGTCGTAACATAATATTGTACTATACATACTATACATACTATAGGTAGCAATTATACATAGTTTACACAAGTTGAACGTAGCATCTCTTCCCTTGCCATTCATAATGGTGCAACATTTGTGGACGTTACACCCACGTGTACCAGTCCTGGCGAATACCGGCTCATTTGTAGTCATCGCTTCTGAGCGTAAAGATGTCTTACGTCCCGAATTATTGGAAGACGCCAAAAAAAATTAATATGTCCCAGAAAAACAATCGGGGCTCTTATGTAAGTATCTTAACTATTTTTTTACGCGTTTTTAATAGTTCGCAAAATTGCATGGATGCAAAAATCTAACCCTTTTCTCGATTCTAAAATCCGCCATTGTCGCTCACGAAAATTGGGAAATTTTTTGACGGTTGAACGAATATTATCTAATGTTTTACATGCGAAAAAAAACATTTGAATTGGATTAAACAATTTATTATTCTTGGTACTACGATTTATAAATTGAAAGTTACTATAATGAATCATTTACGTTTAAAAATTATTAATAAAAAATTAATTTCTGCTAATGCATTAGGAAATAATTTTATTATTTATATTATCAACCAATTAGGTGTCGAAGATACATAGTTCAGACAATAAACATATTGATGGTTATTAGAATAAATGTGATAAATTTTAAAATTATTGGAAATAAATTAATTTCCGAAGTAGTACTAGGAAATAGTGCTATTATTGATATAAATCAGCCAATGAGTGGGCTCCGCGCCTAGTCAACTCATTGGCTAGTCAACTCATATATATCCTGAGTCAAACAAGGTGCGCTAGCAACGGCCTCGTAGTTCGTTTGACGTTCTAAAATGCCGCGTTAATACGAATTATAAGTTCAAGGTTATTATAATACATGTGATAAATTTTTAAATTATTGCGAAATAAATTAATTTCTGGAAACGTACTTGCATATAATTTTAGAATTTATAAGATCAAATCAATTTGGATTTTCCGGCCCAAGCCGCATCATTGGCTATTATTGTACTTAATAGACTGAAAACAAATTAGTTTTAGGGCAAATCGGAGGAAGGCCTTCGATTTTTTTTATATTAGGCACCTCGAATGCCTATATGGAGGTAATCATTTGTGCCAAGTTTGACGCAAAAATATTAATTAATTAAAAAGTTATAAACGACTAAAAGAAAAAAATCGATTTTTGTTAACTTCTATAAATCGAAAAATATTTATCGGATCTGGATAATTTTTTTGAAATACCCATAAATAATTGTATTTTGATATTTTAATTGTTTAATAACATTTCATTATTTATATATTTCATAATATATTATTTAATAATAATAATTAAATAATACATTTATTATTAATATGTATATATATATATGTGCATATATACATATTATTAAATATTTAAGCATAAATATTAATTAATTAAAAAGTTAAAAACGATTAAAAGCAAAAAATCGATTTTTTTTTTAAATGCTATAAATCGAAAACTATTTATCGGTTCTGGATAATTTTTTTTAAATACCCATAAATAATTGTATTTTGATATTTCAATTATTTGATAACATGTCATTATTTAATAATTTAATAATATATTATTTATAATATGTATATATATATATAAATATATATATAAATATATATACATATTATTAAATAAAAATTATCCAGATCCGATAAATAGGTTTCGATTTATAGCAGTTAAAAAAAATCTATTTTTTGCTATTAATCGTTTATAACTTTTTAATTAATCAATATTTTTGCATCAAACTTGGCATAAATGATCACCTCGATATAGGTATTCGATGTGCCAAATATAAAATAAATCGGAGACCTTGTTCCGATTTGCCCTAAAACTAATTTGTTTTCTATCAGTATATATATATATATATATATATATATATATATATATATGGCTAATTCCAGACAATACGATCAGCCAAACAAGGTTAGGTAACCAATTTTTAGATCATTATTACTGCCGAATCAAAAGTTATAAACAATATTAAAATTTTATTAAACATTTTTCAAAATTGATATCTCTGTAACCGTAAGAGTTATAAAAACGAAATTTTGTTTAAAATACATGTAAAAATATAAACTTTTAAATTAATAAATCAAAAGTCATTGTTAACAATTATTCGAAAAATTATTAACTTTTGTTTTAAACAGATGACAATATCTCAAAAAGTGTTAATTTT
Organism: Chouioia cunea; assembly: GCA_030064505.1. NCBI lineage: Eukaryota > Metazoa > Arthropoda > Insecta > Hymenoptera > Eulophidae > Chouioia > Chouioia cunea. The sequence continues at coordinate 20,265,149 of JAOPFQ010000003.1, read as the reverse complement.
ATTTTCGAAATTTTTTTTTATTGCATTCCTCGACTATTTATTTATATTAATAAACAGTCAAATTCATAGAGCGGATTTTAGAAATGATTCAGGGAGTAATGATAAACAACGTCCTTTTGAGCTGTGAGAGTCGGGTCGTCAGGTTCCACACGCAATAAAGTTTTCTGTTAAATAAATGACTGTATCTCAAAAAGTATTAGTTTTATTTTTGAAATTCTTTTTTTAATGAATTCCTTGACTTTTGATCTATAATAATCAGCAATAAAATTCATAGAGCAGACATCGGAAATGACTCAGGGTGTCATTATAGTTACTTCCTAAACCATTACTAATATTCGCTCTATGAATTTTATTGCTGATTATTATAGATCAAAAGTCAAGGAATTCATTAAAAAAACAATTTCGAAAACAAAATTAATACTTTTTGAGATTCAGTCATTTATTTAAAACGCAAGGTTATGGTGGCGCAGCATCTCTAGAGTCAACGCGCGCAGCTCAAGAGGACGCTGTAATAATTACTCCCTGAACCATTATTAATATCCGCTCTATGAATTTTTCTTGCTGATTATTATAGATAAACAGTCAAGAAATCCAATAAACAAAAAATTTCGAAAATAAAAGTAATACTTTTTGGAATATAGTTATTTATTTCAAACAAAGAGTTGAGGAATCGCGGTTCAAGAGGGCGCTGTTTATAGTGACTCCTTGAATCATTACTTATATCCGCTCTATGAATTTTATTGCTATTTATTAGATAAATAGTCGAGGAATGCAATTAAAAAAAATTTCAAAAATAAAAATAACACTTTTTGAGATATCGTCATTTGTTTAAAACAAAAGTTAATAATTTTTCGAAAAATTGTTAACAATGACTTTTGATGTATTAATATAAAAGTTTATATTTTTACATGTATTTTAAACAAAATTTCGTTTTTATAACTCTTACGGTTACAGAGATATCAATTTTTGAAAAATTTTTAATAAAATTTTAATATTGCTTATAACTTTTGATTCGGCAGTAATAATGATCTAAAAATTTGTACAGAAGTTCACTACTATATAAGCAATATTTATACCAAGTTTCATAAAAATCGGTTACCTACCCCTGTTTGGCTGATCGTATTTGTCTGGAATTAGCCACGACTGGGTCCGCTTCACTTACGCATTCCTTTAACTTGTATTGCGTAAGCGCGTGTTCGTGTGTGTGTTTATGCGCTTGTGTGTGCACAAGTGCAGGCGTGCACCTATTCAGTTACTCGAGACGACCAGTGACACTTTCCTCCAGAGCTAAGGACAGGGGTGTCTGCTGCCTTAGCAGAGGAAGCGCTGCTTTTCTCTGGGGTGTTTTTTGCCACTTACTCTTTGGATCTCTGCAGCTAGGAACGATAGCGAGGGCTGTCTCTGTTTGAGCTACGTTCGCGCTATCAAGGCAAGGACACTTCTCTTCCTCTCCACATATCTTCCTATCGGTGGTATCATGTGTGCGTCAAGCTGGTAAGCGAGCAATCCTATTTTATATCGAATAGTCATTCATACATTCATTCCTACCGAATATCCGTACTTGTACAGTTTAAACGAACCTTATAGACCTCACCATGTTGCACTATAATCGGTTTACCTTTCTTCGTGCATTAAGATTAATGTGTTTGTTCTTTTTTATGACGGATGAATAGTATATGCTATTAAATACTTATTCTTGTCTAATCAATTTCTGTTCTTATTTGTATTACATCATACCCTACTCAATCGCATTGAATTATATATCCATCATTAAATTATTCTTGAGTTACCTCTAATCGAACTCCAGCCATTTAAGGTGATACTTATTTCAATTAATTTACTTATTTCACTTCTTTTACCTACTTTACTTAAATTATCATACTCTTAGCATCTAAGCTAAACAATTTTATTTAAATATTATATTATTGCATACACACGCGTATACGGACATATATGTATAAAAATTTATATGAATAAATGTATTTATTATTTCTGGTTACGTAATCGATTCGCAAATCAATCTCTATATTAAATTATGCATAACCTTGTGTACAGAAACACATGCATTTACATGTATATGTGTGTACGTAACAATAAGCACAAATTCATGTACAAGAAGATGCATGGTTATTCGATCCATCACGTGCTCCAATACGTTTACCTCTGTGTGCAAGTGGCTATATATATTTGTTGTCTAGTCTGGCCGTATATACAAATTTGTACGAAAAATTGTGAACCTATTATTTAAAGATAAAATATTTCTTACATAAAAACAAAAAGATTTCGAACGTAATACTTTTCCAAAACATTACACACTTATGTAGATATTTATAGCGATAACTCCACACATATGTGTGCATCGTCAATGTGAAAAACTGTGTCCAAATCAGTTTATAATAGCCAAACAATGTTTAACACGAACTTGTGCATAAATTCTTAAACAATAAAGCAATATTTGTTATTACTAATAGCAAAGACATCACATCTACGTAATAGATAATCTGTTATATTAATTGTTTGGATACAGCTACATATTTAACATTACTCGAAAGGCAATTAATCACAAGCAAACGTGAAATTCGGTGTATTGATCCATCAGTTGTGAGAATTGTAGTTATCTTTTTTTACTGCTCTGTTATAATTAAAAGAACAAAATAATACATAACCTCGTTAAAATTAAAATTTGTCCTTTTTACATGGTTTTTCAATTCATTGACGATCTTAACTTTAGCATCATAACAATCTTATGCAAATTGCTCGTACAAAAATTACACAACGAATATCTGACACACAAGGTTATTTTTTATATGACATATTTCTAAACTTTTCTGTCTACATTTTTCCTTCAGACTATCTACTTTTAAAACTATATTTCTGTACTCTAAATGCCGTTTGAATTTACCGTCATGTCGCAAACAAGCGCGTACGTGCACGCAAGTCAGTTGATGTCCGTATAGAAAGTGGACTTTAGCCACATTAGTGCCAGAAAAGCAAAGCAAAAATGCAAAAAAAAACAAATTCTCATAATTGTGGATGAAAGAGGCTTATTTCATTCAGCTGCGCTAATTGAATAATACAATGGAGCAGAAAACATTCACTTATTTAAATATTTAATTGAATTAAGATATTAAGATAAAAAATATTTTAATTAAAGTCTAGACGAACATCAATTGATAATTAAATGAAAAAATAAGAACAAAGAAAGACTAGTAACTTTTAAAAATAAATGATTATGCACACAATAATTAATCATTACATCCAAATGTTCCGGATATCTCATATGCCCCATACCTAGGCATTTGATAAAAAAAATTAATTATACGAATATAAAAAAATAATATATTAATACAAATAAATAAATACACTTTTATAATCAAAGTTAGCTTTGCACTCATTTATCTGTGATGTAGTCTACTATTATTATTATTTAGATAGTATTTAAATAATTATATGTAAAATACGGTTGCTCCATTTTTTTAATATAACGCATGTTTTTCCATAACCCCCAGTTATGGAACAACTGAGAGATTTCAAAAGGAAACACCTTAGAGCCTATACTAGACTGTACAGTAATCCAGATACAGGCGATAAAAAAATATATAAATAATATAATAGTTTACGAAATGACAGATATACCTAGAATAGACAATATTATAATTAAACTGATAAGAACCTATGATGCAAATTTTAGTGAAATAGAAAATTATAGTTTCATAAGTGGCGCACAGTATTCTCATGATTTATATCATAAAAAGACATTAGAATCAGGTCATATACAATCGTAAACTTTAATTTATGTATACAAAACGAACAGAATAACATATAGAAATAATTTTCCAGTACTTTACTATATCCACAGAACTGTGAATAACACAAAAATACTGGTAAAAGAAAATATAAATATAAGAAACAAATGACATACTACATACTACAAACTAGTCTATAATATGAACCTACCAAAGAGTGATGTTAAGAATAGATATTATCTCGATACTAAGTTGTATTGGTGGAAAAATAACTAGTTTGTGAGCTTTTATATGTGTGCATAATTTATGTACATCATACTTTTTAGATCTAGGTTTAGTTTGTAAGTAAGCCTGTTTTGAGTTCAGATACAGTCGCTTAGTTTTTTCTCCTTTGTGTTTCCAAATCTATGGTAATTATTATTGTAACGTGAGGCATAAATTTAATTTGTATTGCATTATACAATCATTCCAGAGTGTAAGTCATTCCGTTTCGTGTAACATTTTTCGATTGCGAGTGTCATCTGTGTAAATTCAATCTCCATTAGAAAATTCTTGTGCATACATTATTCAGTACACTTATTCATAATGTGAAATTTTGTAATACTATTTGTTGATGGGTCATTGCTTGGGAACCCCGCGTGCTGTTGGTATTATTTAATTTCGTTTAATTACCTATGGAAATAGAAAATATAAGTATCTATAGCTTTTTAGATAACTCTGAAGTTTACTCCAAATGATTTAAAATTAAATTACTATGATGGGTATCATATATTATCTTGCTAGATATAATATATTATTAATAATTTTTTACTTTAGGTATATGAGAAAATTTCGATTATTTAATTCTTAAAATAGGTTTCACTAATGAAAGCATGTATATTTCATTAAAAATATGTAGATTGTGTTAGAATTTATCAGGGGTTGAGCATTTATCTTTGGTAGATAATTAGTTAAGGTGAAATATATGATGTTTTCATCAAAATTCTCTGGAAGCAAATGGTAATGTTACACATTACGATTCACAATTTTTATCAGTATATTATTGCAATATATACAGATACAGTTCATTAAGTAATACAATTCTGTCTTTTATTAAATTAAAAAATATCTATTAATTATATCGTCAGATATTTTTGTAATGATTCAAACAATAAATACTATATATATAATAGTTGTTACTAGTGAAAATAACTTATCAACAACATTGATTTTTCTTAGTTTCGTCACTCATTCTCTATCTTTTTATATTTGATAGCCTTCTATTACGTTTGCACCAACATTTAATGCAATTATTGTTTTAATTACAATTTGAATATTGTAAATTTCATGATAAAATCAAATACAAGTTGACTTTGATTAGCATCTTTAATTTTATTTTTGACCAGCACATTATAAAATAGTGGTTTTTCCATATAAACTCTGTTCATAATACAAAAATTTAGTTTTTAGTTTTTAGTAATCTGAAAAAATAAAAATCCAAATATCCTATAAACTGAGCTTTAATATGCGAGGTATGAATTAAAATACATACCTGACATAGCTCCTCTCTCTTCTTCACACTCTTGTTTGTTGATTTCGAAATTTGTCGTACCACTACTTGAATTCAAATCACCACTACATTGACTCTCAAGTATCAAAAATTCTTGTAGCTCTTCTTGACTGTCAGCTGTATAGAGCTGTTGGAAATATTCTAATTCAATTTCTCTTGGTTGTATCGGATACATTTCCGGCATAATAGAAGACGTTACTTCCTCATATTTATTACGAGATCTACGAGATACTGGAATGCTTGATTTTGGGTATGTATTGTACTTATGGTCATGCTTATATCCATATAACGTATTGTTCCGTAATCTTGCGCAACCTAAAATCTTGATAGTCTCAGAATATTTGTTTTCATCGCAATTGCTCGATTCAGTATGTCGATTTTGGCTAGAAATACTTGTTGGTCCTTCGCTAGCTTCTTCGATAGGAGATAGATAAAACCAATTATGAGTATTTTTAAATCTACGTCCATCAGTTTTAATATTATATATAATGTTGTTTCTAACACATGATAATTTTTTTCGTTTTGCTATGAGTTTCGGGTGATATCAAAATGTTTTCCATTACATTTTTTCATTTGCTTGAAAAGCAAAATTTATTGTGAAATATTTTTTGGCATAAAATGAAAATATAACTTTTCGTTTTTTAATGCTAGGTTTTTTTCGCAATGAAATATTTTTAAAAGCATTGGCAAGGATATGATTATTGTTTTTTTGAAAACTTGTATTTTTGAGATGCGATGTTTTTTCATTTACATTATATTTCATGTTTTCAAAAGAGCTATCATATTCTGAAATAATAAATTTAGAACAATCTTTATTACTGTAGCTCTTTTATCGATGTTACGGTCTGAAAATGTTATTTTACAAACAAATATTACATGCATATCATTCTTAAAATCGAATTTTTCTATCTTCTAAAAATAAGAAGTAACAAGTGAGTAGAGTAATTTAAATTTTCCAATAGATTTTAAATATTGTATTTATCACGGTTGAGCATAAGTCAATCATTTTTTATTCATTACATTCAAGAATAGTGTATTTGTTTACAGATGAGTATTACGATCTAAGTATCACTGCCCATGAGTATTATAGTTGACATAAGCGACTCATCTGATTTTGATTCTCGAAATAACAAGTATTGATAATTTCTTTTGACAATTAATGATAAGCAAATTTTTATTATCGAAAAAAGTGTTATTTACATGATCATTGATGTCGAATTTGTTACAGACAAATTTTTTAACTTTTCGCAAGATGTCAAAAATAATTGCTGATCAAATATTTTATTAATTTTCTAATCATTTTCCGATTTGTTGTTATAAAGCGCCATTCCTTTTTTATTATTCACAGGTGCAGAATAATCAATTGTAAGAGTTTTCTATAGAATATTTGCACTACATTAAAAAGGTAACACATTCTGTAAAAATGATTTAATGATTGATGACTTTGGAAGGATTAAGAAATGACTGGTTGACGAAGGTGGTGCGCAATTAAATTGAAACGAGATATTTCGGTATGTCGCATAAAACTTGAAAAAGTAAATAAAAATCTATGGTACCTATATAGTATCTAAAAAAATCATAGGTCACAATGAATGTTATAATAATAACGTAATCTGTAATATTATAAATTAGCTTTCATATAAATATTAACTCATAGTGGGTCAAAACTTACTTCTATTGATTTGTATTTGAAATATATATCTTTCGATATATTTTATACGAAAATGATATAAAAACGTAAATTACAGATTTTATAATATATTAAATTTTCATATGATTATGGAAATTCATAAAACTCATGAGATTCAATGTATTTGCTACATACGATTTATAGCGTCGTTTAGCGAAGAGATATTATTAGTACATAATATGTAGATATGTAGGCTATAGTTTTTCTAACAACACTACCATGTCAATTATAGATAAGATTTCTAAATATTTGTTTAAATGATTTATTTTCAATATACACATTGCACAGTTTTACCCAACAAATAAATACAATACTGCTTAAAACTATTTTAATCCTTAAAATTCTATAGGAACAAATAACATTAAAAACATAATGTTTTTACAAAGTTATTTGCAGTCTTGTTTATGAAGTAATTTTTATAATCGGCAGTCAATTAATACTGTCAAAAATATAACTAAACTATCCAAACTTGATAGCGCCACCTTCGTCATAAATGCTTTTATTATGTATAGATTGTATATACCATAGATTAATTTGATATATTTTGTCGATTGGACATTCTGATTTTATGAGTAAAAGTTAACTAACTCTAATGAGTATGTGTGAAAAATTATCGAACAATGTATAATTCAAGCTGATAAAAATGTAGAAAACTTTATTTAAGAACAAAAAATTTGAAATATTTTGTGAAATTTATTTAAAAACTTCATTCATTTTGAGGATTATTATTAAATTTGGATCTACATCTTACTTTTTACAATCAGCTTTGCTGATGCTTCCAAAACTCCAACTGAAGTTGCTGCTCTGCAGGTAAAAACACCTGAGTCTTTTTCACATACTTGTGTAATGTGGAGCATGATCGTATTACCTTCACGTATAATCTGTAAAAGTAATTTAAAATCCATTTAGAAATTATTATAAAAATATGAAAAATATGTAATAAGACACTGAACTTGAAAATCGGGCGACTCTGGAATAACAATATCTTCCCGATACCATTGGATTTCAGCTGGAAAATCACGAGGTAAAATTTGTGTTGTGAATTGAGTTGACTGCCCTTCTAATATAATTTGGTCTTCAATCGGAGTTAGAAGAGGATGTAATTTTACTATTTCTGCAACTATGAATAGATTATTAATTTTTAAACTAAAGTCCTTATTAGTATTAGCAATTATATCTCGTAATTTGCTTGCCTAATACTTTCAAATTTGCCGAGGTTTCGGCTTTGCCAGCTATATTTTGAGCAATGCATGTATAAATACCCTCGTCTTCCGGAAATGCTTCTGTTATTTTTAATGTATAAAATTCTCCTTCTTTTTGCATTTGGAAATATTTGGATGATTTGATTATCTAAAAAAATAAAAAACCTTTGTAAGATGTTATCAATATTACACTTATTAAGAATTGTTTTTTCAAAATATTCATTATTTTTGAATTTCAATTAAAGAATTTACGAAAATTAACTTTAATACTAAATAAATACTGCTTATACATATATCTATATATCTTTTATTTTCTGAAAACTACTTTCTGTTGAATAATCTGATATGCACCTTTTCTTCCTTTCTCCATTGTATTTCTGGTGTTGGCATGCCTCTAATCCTACAGGAAAATGCGACCGCCTTACCTTCTTCTATGATTTGATTTGTAAGGGATTGCAAAATTATTGGGACATTTTTAATGTTAGTTAAAAGCGGAGATGTAATTTTGACTGGCGATTCCATGTTTCGTACTATGCATTGTGCCGCACACTGTGCTTCGCCTGCACTATTTGTGGCAACGCACTTGTATCTTCCAGTGTCTTCTAGAATACTTTCCAAAATAAGTAGAGTGTAGATATTATCTTCTTCCAAAGTTTTTAGACGAATATCAGGATAAATTTTTCGATCATTCTGTAGAACAGTTAATATTGTAGTAATTTTATACGTAAGTCAATAATTAAGTATTGTACGATAAATAAAAAATCTATAAAATCTATACCTTAAACCAATAGATTTGAATAGGTATAGTGCCTGTAACTTTAGCATCGAATCTAGCAAGCTCACCATTTATGACAGTGGTATTCTGTATAACGTTTATAAAACTTGGGGGAATAGTTTTTTCCAAATTATGTTGTTTTCGATTTTCTTCAACAATCAAATTAGCACTACATTTTGCTTTCCCACCCTTATTCTCTGCCATTACGGTAAATATTCCTGAATCTTCCAAGAATGCATGATGAATCGTTAATATAGATTTGGTATTAAATGTGTAAATTTTTAAATCTGTAGAATTTGTCAATAAATAATCTTCACGGTACCACTTAACTAACGGTAATGGGTCACCATCAAATTCAATTTCAAATTTTACTTCTTGTTGCTCATAAACTTGACACGATTCAAGTTTTTTTACGAATACTGGTGGCTTACATATAGACACTTTTTCATATTCAATGCGATTTTGTGAAGGTACTTCGTGTCTTCCTTCTGCTGTTTTATCTGAGATAATTACTGTTTCAACTTTTTCTTCATTTTTGTATTCGATTGGAATTTCCTTTTTTCGTAAAATGCAAACTGTATGATGATTGATTGGATTTTTATCCTTTTGCTGTCCTTCGATCATTGTTTTCTGAGTGTATTGATTTTTATCATGTGCATCCTTATATGTATACGATTTCTCATTGAATGTTGATTTCAAAGTAAATTTTTTGTTATTTATCGGATTTTTCGAAAATTCAGAGATGTATCCAGCTGAAGAATATATAAAAAAGAATGTTAATTTTTAATTTAAAGTTTGATGTAATTTTTTATTAAAACATTATTGATAAGCAGACACTTAAAACATTATTTTTCCAATCATCATACTTACGTTTCCTTGATGCTTTCAAAATTGTACGATAGTTTATGCTACGAGATTTAACTGTTAAATAAGTTTCTGATCGGGCTTCGCCAACTGCGTTTTTTGCGATTACTTCTACTTTTCCATTATCACATGTTCTTGTCTTTGGAATATCTAAATGATACATTCCATCGTAAGATAGTTTATAATGGGACCCCTGATGAATAAATATATGCAAATAGAAACGGAAATGTAAAGTATTTTATTTTCATATATTATTTACACACACACACACACACACACACACACACATGTACACCAAAAAAGTGTTAATATAAACCAATTATTAAAACTAATAATTTATTAGATATTTGCAATTTTTTGTAAATTTATGTAGCCTCTTATCCTGAACGCAAATTGATTATTTAAATAAATATTGGATTGAAACTCACATTTGATATGACTTGCTCATTAATAAACCATAATACTATAGGTCTAGGATGACCAGTGATACGGCAACAAAATTTAGACCAATCACCTTCAAAAACTTCAGCAGTATCTGGATGACTGATAAAAGTTGGGCATGTTTCAATTTTCTCTATCTCAATTACTTCTTTAGGAATGCTAATTGTAAAGTAATCATAATTAGAATATATTATTATGTTTCTGGTTAAATTGCACAGTATACTACTTGTTCGAATAATTACAGTGAATCAATAAACTTACATTTGCCAAGAAGCTTCCATTTCTCGTATTTTTTCTACACTCTTCATGCCTTTTGGTAATTGTGTCTCATAAATTATACCAGGTTTTCCAATTATTTTTAAAACTCCACTAATTTCATCCGTTCCATATAAATTAGTTGCTCTACATAAATACACTCCGCTGTCTTCAGGATACACCCATCCAAAGTTCATTGCGACATATCCAAAATCATATATTGGTGTAAAACGATTTTTATATTGTAACGGTTCTCCGTTCAAAAACCATTCGATTTTCATATCAGGATCACCAACAGGTGCTAACTGACATTCAAATTTAGTACAATCCATTTCGATAAGATCTACTTGGTCTTTGATGAAAGTAACAAATCTAGGAGGTTCTTTATTTTCTGAGTTAAAAAAGTCATTTACAGTGAGGTATATTTCTGAAGTATACTTCTTAATTGTAGCTTCCATTTGCAACATTGCCTCAGATTTATTTAAATCATTAGGCACTAGATTGTACAAAATGATGCTTGGTGATTCTGAAAATGAGTATTTGATTTAACACTGTTTATATTTGCTAGATCATTCACATAATTTTTCTACATTCTGCTCTTAACTAGTTAAATACAGAAATTAACGAATTATACGAAACTCACTTTTACATGTAATAAATGCTGAAGTTGTATCTTCACCATGACGATTGATAACTTTACACATATACTCTCCAGAGTCTTCATGATATACGTATAAAATATCCATTGAAATAATACCCATATCATAGTTCATTCTATATTTGTGTCCAGCCGGAATAACTTTCCCATTTCGATACCATTCGATTCTCAAATTTGGATCACCTTTGGGTTCAACTCGACACATGAATCTTACACTTTCATCTTCATCGACGGTAACAGATTTTATATGTGTTATAAATTTTGGTAATTGGCAAGAAATTTCAGATGTTATGTTGGAAGTCAATATCGATTTTTGCTTAAATTCTCTGAATTTCATTTCGTTTGACGCATATGAATGTTGTAAACCAAACTTAAATACATTTTCAGGTAATCTGTTTGTACGTACTTGGAGTTTACATGATACAGTAGCTTCGCCGTGCCTATTTACTGCTTTGCACGTATATAAACCAGAATCTCGCTGACAACAATTAGCTATTTCTAGAATTACAAAACCAAAATCGTGAATAGTTTTTAATCTAGTCCCTGCTAACAGAGGTTTTCCATTATGAAACCATTCTACTCTGATACTAGAATCATTGACGGGGAATAATTGACATTTAAAATGAGCTAATGTATTTTCAGATACAATTATATCTTCAGGAGTTTGAATGAATTCCGGTAAATTTCCAAAATTATATTCTACTTTTGTTAATTTATAGCGTGTATTTTCTTTATTCTGTTGAAGTTGAGGTTCTAGAACGACTGAGCTTTTACTGATGCAATTCATCAAGCATGAAGTTACGGCTTCACCTAATTCATTTACTGCTCTACAGCTATATTCTCCAGAATCTTCTGCATAAATGGGTGATATTTCTAAGATAACAAAACCGAAATCATTGATTGTGCGAAATCGCGTACCTGTTCTCAACGGTTTCCCATTCCAAAACCATTCAATCTAGAATCACATACCATGCATTGTTACGAAAATGTACATGTTTCAACTAGTAAATTTGTCTTACCTTCAATTTAGGATCATTTATGGGTGACAATTGAGTTTCAAGGTATGCACTTTCTCCTTCGTGAAGACCATTTACATTATTTAATGGTACATTAAAGACTGGAGCTGTCTTTTTCATTTTCATACATTTTTCATCTCTCATCTCTGCCGTTTTCGTAATAAATGTTATTTCCTCAAATTTATTTTCCACTACGTCTAAAACCACTGTTTTTGATATACATAACAATTTTGATTTTGTGGAGTCTTGCCCAGATTTATTTATAGCTCTGCATTCATATTCTCCCGAATCTTCTTCATAACAATAAAGTATGTCAAAAACAGCAATACCATGGTTATGAAATGTGCGATAACGATAAGTATTGGGTATTTTCTTTCCATTAAAGTACCATTCAGTTTTCAAATTTAAATCTATCAACGGGGTGAACCTGACCTCAAAATGAGCAGACTGACCTTCGATCAAATGACTAATATCTTGTAAATGAGTAATAAATTTTGGAGAATCAGTTATTTGCTCCGGAAAGTCGGTTGGTATCTCAATATATGCTTCAAGCTCTTTAATTTTCGCCAGTGATTGTGGTTTTAATGTTTCAATGTTTACTTCGCTTCTATCAACGCACGTTAAAGTAGCTTTAACGTAAGCTTCACCGTATTTATTAGTTGCTTTGCAAATGTATTCACCACTGTCGTATGGCATCACACCTGCAATATCCAAGAGGACATATCCAAAATCCGAGACTAATTTATAACGTGATGAATGGCGTAATGGTCGTCCATTGTGAAACCATTCTATTACTGTATTTGGATCATCAACTGGAGTAAGGCTACACTGAAAGTGAGCCGATTGTCCATCTTTAAGATTTTCAAACGACTGTAGGTGCGTTGTAAATTCTGGTTTTTGTCCACTCGACTTTTGAATACATTGTAATTTCAATTTAATTTCGGCAGTTCCATATTGATTTCTAGCTCTGCAAATATATATTCCTGAATCTTCTGTTTTTGCTTCAAGTATTTCAAGAATAACTATTCCAAAAGAATATATAGTACAAATTCTATGGCTAGCTTCAATTGATTTCCCATTATAGAACCATTCTATCAACATAGTTTGATCTTCAATAGGAATGAGTGACGCTGCGAAATGAACAAATTCTCCTTCTGCAAGATTTAATAAATCGTCTGACTTTGAAGAAAAGCTTGGTGGTTGTTTGGTAAGTGCATCTGATTCTTCAATAGCGGGTTTATTTAGATGCTGAAAAGCTTTGAAATTATGTATATTTTTGTAAATTTGAGGTCTATTTAAAACGTTTCCTTGCTTTAAACAAGAAACCGTTGAAGATGTGAAGGCTTCACCATATTCATTGTATGCTTTGCACGTATAAATGCCAGAATCTCTATCAAAAGTATCAATTAAATCTAATGCTACAAATCCGAATTCATAAGTCATTTTGTACCGTGATCCGTGGACTAATAATTTCCCATTGAAATACCATTCTGTTGTTAATTTACAGTCATCTTTAGGTTCGATTTCAGCCTCTAAACGTAATGGTACACCTTCTTCAAGTTCAATTTCAGATTGAAATGGTACTGTCCAAACTGGCTTTCCGTACTGTTTTACAGGTTTACTTAGTGATTTTCTAGTATTTAAATTGCACAATTCATGTAGTTCTTTTTTCTTTGATAAACCAATTTCACTTTGAGGATTTTGTGTCTGTAAATAAATATTTGGTTTGCTTAAAAATTTCAATGTTCCCGATGTTTGAGCTGAACCTTCAGAATTGTTGGCTTTCACTGTAATAATTCCAGTATCTTTGTTGTGAACGTTGTTTAAGGTTAGAACAGCATGACCAAAATCGTATGTCATATGATATCTATCATTAAGGGGTACAGGTTTTCCGTTCAAAAACCATTCAATTTTTAATGATGAATCGTTCGATGGTTCTATTTTACATTCGAAATTAACAGTTTCACCTTCCCTACAATATACGTTGTTAAGATGCCGAATGAAAGTCGGTTCTTCATGAGTTAATCTGAATTGTTCTTCTAAGTCATCTGGAGAATACTCAACCATACTAATTTTAGTAGTAGTGTTTGGACGTAAAATGTCACATATCAACCAATCAGAACATATAACCTTAATACTACATGTTGATACTGCTTCGCCAAATAAATTTGTTGCTTTACAAACATACAATGCAGAGTCATCTGAACATAAACCACGTATTAACAGTGAAACTAAACCAAGGTCGAAGGTATTTCTTGATCGCGCCCCTGCTTCAAAAGTTACTCCATTCTTAAACCACTCAATGAGAAGATTTGCGTCAGTATGGGGTTCTACTTGTGCTTTTAAACAGATGCTTTGTCCTTCGATTACATCTTCATAACTTATCAAGTGCTTTGTAAATATGGGAGGCTGCTGTGATATTGCATCAATAAAAATGTTTGAAACTTTGTTCATTTTAGCTTCTTTATCTTTCATTTTTTTCCAGGCATCATCGTATAAATAATCTAGTGAAATATTTGGACGATTTTTCACTGTGAGAGAAATCGAAGATAGAGCTTCTCCAGCTTCATTGATTGCCTTACAAGTATAAATACCAGAGTCTTCAGGAATAACTTTTAAAATATCGAGGGTAATGAGTCCAAAACTGTAGTTAACGCGATATCGAGAGCCTATACAACATAATATTATATAAAGTCTAATAATAAATAATTACATTGGCAGTACAAGGATTAAATATTACCAATTTGAAATGCTACTCCGTTAGCGAACCATTCGAGTCTTAAATTCGAGTCTCCTACAGGCATAACTCGGCATTTATAATGTGCAATTTGTCCTTCTGTTATATCTGACGGTCCAGTTAATAATTGTGTAAAAATCGGTTTATCAAAAACTTCTTTCAGTTTCACTGATGGAATCAAAATTTTCCTAGCTTCTAATTGTGAAATGCTATTCTGTATTTGAGGGTATTTTGCATCTAGTTGGATTTTTTTTCTTGCTATAACAATAACATTTATTTAGAAATGTATTAATTAGAAATCAAACTTCATTGACTCAATTCGTAGAAATATAGATTACATAAAATTCTCATTGACGCAGTTGTTACAGCTTCACCCATAAGGTTTGAAGCTCGACACATGTAAATTCCTTCATCTTCTACTCGTACACGATCGAAGTTGAGAGACGAATAACCACAATCATGAGTGACCGTTATTTGAGAACCTTACAAATAAAGAATCTCTTTAATGCTATGATTATAATATTGATAACATATATTTAAAATTTTATTCACGTACTTAATTCAAGCGGATTTCCATTTTTAGACCATTCCACTTTTAATGATGTATCGCCCACTGGAATTAGTTTGCATTCAAAATGAGCTATCTGACCTTCTGTTAAGCCATCAATATTTTGTAGTGGTTGTGTGAAGACTGGTCTTTGTTTCGTTTGTGGTTCGGGAATATCAAGTTGATTTTGTAACATCTGAGATTGAAGTTCATAAATTTTCTCCAATCTATTATGTCTCTTTGATTCCGAGTTAATACTTCCTCTTTTTATCACTTTGCATTCAGTGGAAGAAATACACTGACCTAGAGCATTAATAACCTTAACGCTGTATTGACCTTCATCTTCTGGTATTACGTGACCAATGTCAAGCGCAGCATAGCCAAAATCACATGTTATGTGGAATCTAGATGTTGTCGGCAATGGTTTTCCGTTGTGGGAAAAATCGATTCGTAAATTCGCATCATGTAAAGGTTCAATACGACATTCAAAATGAGCTGATTGTCCTTCATGGATTTCAGTTGTTCCCTACATATTGAATGTATAAAATAGTTAATATTTCTTAATTGAAATGTTAATAAGTTATTGTGATGATCGATTACGTTGTTCCTTACTTGCAATTCGGTTACAAATGTAGGAGGATACACAGACGGCTCATTGATTTCCAAGCTGGCTGGCCGACACCTCGATTCTAATTTTGTCAACATTTCTAGTCCGTTTGGATATAGAGATTCTAATATCAAACTTTGACGAGCTTTAAATTATTGTAAAATTTAATGAATGCTTTAAACTAATAATTTATTATATTGTCACTGATGAAATGGAAATGTGGATTCTAGAATAATAGATTTTAGAAGAACTGTAGTATAGAATATCAACTTACAGATAATTTTAATAGTACACGTGTTCACCGCTTCTCCAGCAAGATTGATAGCTTTACACATATAATTGCCAGAATCTTCTATGTAAGTATACAAAATATCAAGAGCAACATATCCGAAATCATATGTTTTTCGAAAACGATGACCAATTTTAACTGAGGTTCCATTAATAAACCTATAAAATTCCAACAAGTACATATTTTATATTTATATTTTTTAATTTTGGTTTGTTTAGGGAATAAAATTTGGGTTACCAGTCTATATGTAAATTTTCATCATTTATTGGGGCAATGCGACATTCCAAATGAGCTCTTTCCCCTTCTTGAAGTTCTAAATTATTCAAAGGAGACACAAATGATGGTTTTGGATGTATATTTTCTTTTTGAACCAATAGCTTAGCTTTGAAATTTTCCAAAAGATGAATTTTTTCTAGCCGGTTAACGTCTATGGTATTACAACACACATTTTGTTTAGATATAATAATTATAATAAAACATTGGTGGTTTTATATCTATATGGTTAAGGTAAATGATAGTAAAAACGATAGCAGAATATTTACCATCCACACTAATAACACAAGTTGTAACAGCCTCGCCAACAGCATTTTTAGCTTTGCACATATATGTGCCTGAATCTTCAGGAAATGTGTATAATATATCAAGCGCGATGTATCCAAAATTACAAGTAGTTTTAAATTTGTGTCCAAGAGGAATCAACTTTCCATCTTTGTACCATTCGATCAACATTGTAGTATCATTTATCGGATATAAAGTTGCTTCTAAATGGGCACGTTCGCCTTCGGATATATGCTCAATATTTTTTAATGATCGTCCGAACTTAGGTTTTTCAACAACTAATATTTCCGTACTTTTCAACTGATTTTGAATTGGACCACTTTCAAGTTCTTTTACTTTTTTCAATGTTGCTTTATGATTTGAATGACTAATGACGGATAGTCGAGCTAAAATTGTGTAAAATAGTCGTAATAAGAAAATACGTATGGGATGGCCACTAGGTAATAATGATCTTCATTATAATATACGTAAGTTTGATGTAGAGCTTACGCTGTACATTAACGTAAATAATACTTTCGGTTTGTCCAATTTTATTTGTCGCAATGCATGTGTATACGCCAGAATCATCGGTTCGTACTGATAGTATATCAAATGATACAAAGCCAAAATTATTTGCGGATCTGTATCGATGTCCAATCGGAAGCCGTTTGCCACCTTGAAACCATTCCACTTTTAAGTTATAATCAGGATAAGGTTCAATGCGACACTCGTAATGGACGTTTTCGCCTTCCACCACGTTAACGGGGCCATTTACTTGAACAGTAAATCTTGGTTTATCAATTATCGTTGGCTCTTCTTCGCATATTTGATAATTGTTTCTACCTTCTAATTCTTGAAATTTATGTAAAATATCCTTATTACGAGATTCGGTTTGTAATGCTGCTTTCGCTATAAAAATGAAAGTTTCGTAAAACATCAAGAAATACGTATATGTATTAAGGTATTTTAAAAAATCGTTAAATGAATTGTTAGCATCAAAATTAAGTCACGTTTAACAAACAAGGTTGCTGATGTGATAGCTTCACCAAGGTTGTTAATAGCTCTACATGTGTAAGTTCCAGTATCTTCTGGATTGACGTATTTCATATTCAAAGCAACGTAACCGAAGTCATGCACTGCTGTGATACGGTTTGCTTCAATAAAATGCAAATTTCGATTATTTATACATATATATGTATATATATATATATTCAAAATAGAATCATTTATATCTATGAAAATACTTACAGGCCGGAATAGCTACACCATTACGTAACCACTCTAGTTTTAATCTGGAATCTCCGACGGGAATCATTCGAGCTTCAAACTGCACAGCTTCATCTTCATTCAGATGTATATCTTTGATTGGAACTGTGAAAACTGGTGCTTGTGAAATAGTTTCTTGTTTGACTGATTTACGAGGACGACGAGGAATATCTTCTAATTCACATATTTTTTGCAAAGCTTGTTCATGTTGACTTTCATTATAAATTGATTTTTTGGCTAGAAAAAAAATAAAACATTTATTACAGGGCTTATATGAAAAAATGAATGTAATCATTGTAATATTATACTTACAGTTGACATTTACAGTCGCAGAAGTGATAGCTTCCCCCTTTGCATTTTTAGCTTGACAAGTATATAATCCTGTATCTTCTGAGTATGCACAAACGATGTCAAAAGTAACAGAGCCAAAGCTATTTGTTTGTATAAAACGTGATCCAGTTTTTACAGGTGCATTATCGTGAAACCACTCTATATTCATAGTTGTATCTGAAACTGGAATCAATCTGCATTCGAGATGTACTCGCTGACCCTCTATGATGTCAACGTTATTTAATGATGTTGTAAAAACAGGAGCTTGAGCCGTTGTTTCATTAACACCTTCTACTAAATGATACTTCTGTTTATCTTCAAGGCTAAGAATCTTTTCAAGTCCACTTTTGTTATGGGTACTTGATAGTATTAGAGAACTTGGATTGCAACGTAACGAGCAGTTTGCGAAATCTTCTCCAATCAAGTTTACAGCTTTACATGTATACGTACCAGAGTCTTCGGCAATCACATTTATAATATCCAGAGCAGCGTAACCAAAGTCATGCATTGGGCGGAATCTATGCCCTATAAAATACAAGTATATTAAAAAATAAAAGTTCCAAGATGATTTTTATTTCCCAAAATAACTACCTATAGGGATTGGCTGGTTATCTTTATACCATTCTACTTTTAAATTGGTATCTGTAACTGGTTTTAGTTTACATTCAAAGTGGGCATTTTGCCCTTCGTTTAAATTTTCTTGGCTTATTGGATAAGTTATGAATTTAGGCTCGACGTTGACGAATTCATCTATAACGTCAGGTCTCTTATATCTTGATGCATTCTCTAAGAACTGAATATGTTCTAGATTTGCAGGGTGCTGTGATTCTAAAACTAAATCTAAACTGCCGCGTACTTTTACTGTACATGAAGTTGCAGCTTCTCCAAATGAGTTATGAGCTTTACAAGTATATATACCAGAATCCTCCGAATAAACTCCTAAAATATTAAGCCCCACATAATCGAAATCGTAGGATGGTCTAAAGCGGTGTCCTATTCTAATTGGTCTACCATTGATAAACCAATCAACTTTCATCGATACATCGCCCATAGGCAGTAAGCGACATTCCAAATGAACGTTTGTCAGTTCAACAGTTTCGATATTGCAAAGAGGCCGGGTAAATTGTGGAATTTGTTTAACAATTATTCCTTCAGATTCAGCTTGGTCATATCTTAATGAATTTTCGGGCAAATTTATAGGTTTACCAAAGGATTCGTATTTACTATCAGTGATTTCATTTGAATCTTTACTCATTTCTGTCGATATTTCAGTTGATTTCAAAACATTTCTTTCAAGTAGTCCATATTGATCAGAACTTAAAGACTCGACAAGTATTAGATTGGAATATACATTTTCATCAAGCTTATGTTGAGATTTTACTAGTATCGTATCTTCAATATACTCTTTGTTTTCACAAGTGTTAGGACTAAAGCTTTCCATAGTAGGACTAGAACAAACTGCAATATAAATAATAAATATATTAACTTGAAGTTTTCTTATTTTCTGTTCAGAACGATTTACATTTTGAAAACCCAATAATTTTGCAAAATTTTGTTTTGATTTTATATCTTTGTCAAATTGATGTTGAGATTTTATCAATCTCATACCTTTTATATTTTGAGTTTTTTCAGAAGTACCAGGGTGTATGCCTTGTATGTTGGGACTAGAATGATCTGAAATATGAAAAGAAGAAATTAATGTTTCCAAAGGAAAACATTAATTTCTTAATAATAACATTTACATTTAACAATCATATGAGTAGTCAGTTGTGCCTCTCCTAGACTATTTTTTGCAATAACAGTATATGTGCCTGCATCTTCTATACAAACTTGATGAATATCAATAGCAACGTATCCAAATGCATGATACATTTGAATTCTGTTGGTCGAAGGAATTGATTGTCCATTATGAAACCATTCAATTTCCATTGTTTTAACATTTTTCGGTTGTACACAAGCCTCGAAATGAGCTCTCTGTCGCTCATCTATTTCATTTGTTCCTTTCAATTCTCCTAAAAATCTAGGAGGTTGACTAATCGGTTCATTTTCATTATCATTGCTTGTCAAGTGTTCAACGAATTTAACGGTTGAAATTTTTCTTAAATTGGAAAAAATATCATTTTTTAAAGAAGTGCTGGTCTGAACTATGTCATTTCTGCTATTTTCATCAATTTTTGATTGTTCACCAATTTTAGCACCATGTTGTCTTTTTTCATGAAGGTCTTTAGGATAATACGTATTTCCTATGTAACATAAATACAAAAACCAGACCAAATAAAGTAAAAGATATTTTTCTTTAAATAATATGATTTCAGTTAAATATAGAATAAATATTCCATAATTTATTACCAAGTACTTTCAATAATGTTGAACTAATAGCTTCTCCTAAACGATTTACTGCTCGAACACAGTAATATCCGGCGTCTTCAGTTCGAAGATTCATGATATTGAGTGATACGTATCCGAAATTGAAAATAGTACTGATTCTGGAATCTACAGAGAAAAGATCGTACATTAGATAATTCAAAAAAAGGGTTAATAAATATTAATAATTTTTACCAGCTGTTATTGGTTGATCATTTTTGTACCACATCACTCTCATCGACCGATCACTAATAGGGGTTAATTGGGCCTCGAAATGTGCATTACGACCTTCTCGTAATTCTCCTAAGTCTTTGAGCATTCGAGTGAATATTGGCCGCTGAAAATATATCTTCTCGGGACTCTTAGTTTGATACGTATTACAAAATCACGTTCAGAAGTGTACAAAACAATAGTACTCACATCTACAGATTGTGTTTCTCCTTCTACAGTGGTTTCATGGTATAAACTAATGATTTAATAAACAATTAGTTATCTACTTTCGAAAAACTTATCTTAACCCGCTTCGGTCTAGAATGCCAGTCGCGGCATATCGCACTTTGAGGGTCTATAATTAATGCTATTCGAATTAAAAAAATGGTAGGAACATATTCTTATAGTTTAAGATACATACTTTTTGATGATAAACTCGAAATTTGTCTAAAAAGTTATTAACTGAGAAAAAATTCAGTTTAACAACAAAATGTAACTTTTTTGCACTTATTTTTTTCAAATCGAATTTTCAAGGGTTTTCCCGCCTCAAATGAACCTGAAACCTCATTAACTAGTGGTTTAAATATCTAAACTTTTATAAAACATGATTTGGAAATCAATTTTCCCTTAGTCTTTTCAAAATAACGCCTGGAAAGAAAATTTTTTTGTATACATTCATACATTTTTTTTCTAGAAAAATATAAACTTCTGGAAAAAACCATCAAGAATAAAAAGTTCTTAAAATTACTCGAAAAATGCAGTAGAAGTTTTTTTTTTGAACATTTCGAGTAATATTTTTAATTTTACAAAAAATTTATCCAAAATTGAAAAATTGCTTGAAACACTTTGACAAAATTTACGTATACTGACAGGACTAATAGGACGTATTGATAGAACGACTTTATAGGCTAATATTCTTTGAACAATTTTATTAACTTTTTATTCTTTGTAATTTTCTCCAAAAGTTTATTGTTTCCGAGAAAAAAATCTGAAATATCAAAGTAATATTATTTTGTATAAAGGTCTATAGTATTCGCGCACCGATCGATTTATGGATTGGGAAAATTTCTAAACGAAAAGTCTCGAAAAATCCTTATCAGAGTCAGAGAAATTTGGATCAGGTATTACAATACACTCATCAACAGAAGCGGATTCTTCGTGCTGAGACGATTCTGAGCTATCTCTTCTCAAAATTTTCGATGTTTTTCGAGATTAATGTATTAAGACAAAACACAGCCGGGAAACACCTAGAAAATTCGATTTGAAAAAAAAATAAATATAAAAATCACGTTTTTTTTTTGTTAAATTGAATCATCTCACAGTTAATAATTTTTTTAGAGAAATATTGAATTTACCATCGAAAAGGATGTATCTTAAACTATAAGAATATGTCCTTTTCAATGTTTTTCAAGACGAATAACATTAGTTATAGATCCTCAAAGAGCGATATGTCACGAGTAGCATGCTTGGCCAAAACAGGTTAATTTAATACTAAAGAAAATTTAATACTAACGTAGTTTTTGCAATTTCTTCTGGACTGCTTGTACGTTGTGAAAAATTGAAAATAGCCTCTTTTAATGACTGGATAGGCAAACATTTTTTGGTAACAATGGAATCAGCTACATTCCCAATTATTCGTTCATACCAAGATGCATCAGGAACTGTCACGTCTTCAATATATAGTTTTGAGGATTGATCATCTTCGATAGTGCACATTTTTGAATTAGTTACGAATGACACTTCACCCTAAAGGAATGTTTATTGAAATTTTGACTTAAAAATATTGATAGTACTATATAATATGTTTTAACCTTTTCCCGATCGACCAGCGATTCTGGAATTACGACTTCTTTGAGGAAGAGCGGCATGGGTTTGTTTTTTTCGACGACTGTTGAATTAAGTGCATTAATACATTTCAGAGTTGGAATTTTTTTTTTTTTAATGACATTTAGATTAAACTGACAAGATGAAGCGCCGGCTTTATTACGGATTGTGCATTTAATAATGCCGTGATCCGATGGACTAACATGAGTTATCAGTAGTGAATTATTATCTTCTCCATTGGCTTGAATTTGATGTATGTTATCGTTTATAACAGGAATATCGTTAATATACCAAGTAACCGCTGCCGATGGATGAGCAATTATTCGACAATCGAACCTTGCTGGTTCTCCTTGAATTATATCATATGAGTCTCTACTGACGTGAACAAATTTTGGTGGAAGTACTTTTTCGATTTCGGAAATTTGAAGAATTTCGAGTTGAGCTGCTTTGACAAAGTCTTCGTTACAAGGCGTAGATGCATGATTAATTCGATCAGTTGACACGACTGTCAGATATGCGGAGCTAAGTGCCACACCGTACGGATTCTCTAGTACTAAAGTATAATATCCAACATCTTCCGGAATAATCTGATTGATTTTCAGTTTCAATTCCTGATCTATACTCGTAATCTCGATATGTTGTGACTCAGTTAAATTTTGCCCATTTTTAAACCACGTGACCTGTTATAAAAATTTGTTTAACGCTTTGAAATAATTTGCAAATTTCTACCGGGTTTTACAACAATAAATTTAAATTACCACTGGTTTTGGGTTACCAGATATCTTAGTATAAAAGATACCATCTGAACCTTCTATAAATCTGGAGCATTTATGTTTTTGCAGAATTACTGGTGGTGCGAGTGGTTCGGAACATTCATTAATTGTATTCTCAATTTGTGAATTTAATTTTCGTACATTAAATTTAGTGATTGCTTTTCGGTAATTTTTATTACGAAGAAGTTGGGTTTCAAAAGCAACAATCTGGTAAACAAAGTTTATTTAATATGAAGGATTGCTAGAATTTTAGAAAACGGGTGATTTTGTCATATTATTAAAAAAACCTTAAAACTTTCAGTGGTGTAGTTCGCAGATGATTTACAGTTAAACTGTTGATCAAATATCTTTAATCTAGTAGGTACATATTCGAATTTACATTTTTCTGGTGTAGGAAGTAGTTGATGCGCATTTGACTTCTGCGATATACAAACATTTTGATCTGCAATGAATTAATGGCATCAAAATATATTGTTACTGCTTTAAAAATATTATAAATATGTAAATACATATCCATTCCTCATTGGATATAAAATATTATATGTGCATTTCTATATAAAAAAACAATAAAATAATATTATACTTTTCAATACTGTCTCACCATTATTTAAAGAATTTTGAAGAGTTTGTTTTAAACGAGACACAGTACTTGAATCATCATTAGATTCAATAGATGTATTGCCATCTGAAAACTCAAGACGTGGAGCTACTTCATCGATGTTTTCTGATTCATGATGTAAACTTTCATTGCTAAAAGGATAAATCTAGTTTTGAATCACTTTTAATTCGTAATAAAATCTGATTATAACACATTTACCAAAACTAAGTCGTTAAAAAAAATCAAATTTAAAAACTTATTAATAAATACAATTAATATATTTTACCTAAATTTCCAAGATTGTGGTATTTTAGAATCGCTATTTTGAAAAAGATTAGAACTTTTAATATGGATTTCTGGAGAAAGGAAAAGGTCTTTGAGAGCTACAAATCTTGATATTTTTTCTTGGCAACATTTACTTTTCTGCTCGTATTCTGACGTTTGTTCCAGTATATCTGAAACTTATATTTTCAGAATTATTAAACCAAAAGATTTAATATTAAATGAAAATTTTGTCGACTATTTTCCTACTCGAAACGGATAATTGGCGTTTACTCATTATTGATTAAAAATAATTGTATTGATAATTTTATTCCAGCATTATGTACATGAAGCATTTTTATTTTAAGTTGTTATTTGTAATGACTGATACAAGTTTAACAGTAATCTGAATACTAATAGTTCAATAAATCATGCAGTAAAATTATACTGTAATACCAAATAAATGTACCAAATGAATAGAAAGATAAGTTTCAAACGGAGACAGAACAGGTTAGAGTGTACGTTGCGAATGCAAATGCATGTTCAAATATTGTCGGATTTCATTAGAAGTATATTTTTCTTAATCGGTATTGGGAATAAATTTTGAATATTGCTTAAACCATTTATTTCTCTACATCACGCTATTAGAAGAGAATTCCAACACAAATAAAAGATATGTTCTTGTACAAGAAGTTATGGAAGTATAGATTTTCAAGTAAGGTGAAGAAACCCTCTGGTCAATCTGAGGCTATTCACTGTTGGATATAGTGGAGAAAAGTCATTTTTAAATGATATCATTTTAACGTAAACATCGCTAGACAATTTTGAATAGAATCGCATTCGCATAATTTTGTGTGTGCATTCTTTAATTTTTCTTTATTCTAGTAAGGATAGTGAAAGGTAATGAAGAGAAATTATTGAAATAATAATGCTATACTGCAGAGAAAGCACATATTTATTTACATTGACGTAATCTTGTGATGTTTATAAATATTTTATAATATATTTATTATGATCGTTACAGCATGAAGAAACCAATGTTATAATATAGTAGTAGAATCAAAGTTTACAGTTATAGAATTATATTCATTAACCATTATTTACGGGGTTATTACACAATCCAATCAATCATATGTTTATAATTCCATATCACGTGCACATATTTGATATAAATACTCGTATTTAAAAATACTTTTTAGCATTAAAAATGATACAATAGTTGCCAACAATAAATCAAAGAATATTTGTATCAAAGTAGAAGCTTTCAGTACTATACAGTTTCAAAAATTGTATTTTTTCTACATATTGATGACTGTGTATTCTTTCCAACCGTAAAGTTACAATAGTTCACCTCAAAAATAAATTT
This sequence comes from Chouioia cunea, assembly GCA_030064505.1. NCBI lineage: Eukaryota > Metazoa > Arthropoda > Insecta > Hymenoptera > Eulophidae > Chouioia > Chouioia cunea. The sequence continues at coordinate 20,239,244 of JAOPFQ010000003.1, read as the reverse complement.
GCAGCAAGATACACATGTTTTCATTAATGGATAAAGACATTAAAGTGTTCGAAAATTTAATTGAAATCAAAACTTATTTGAAACATAAAATATGTCTGTAATCACATAAAACTATTTAAAGAGAAAAGACCGATTTATCGAGAATTGCATTTAAAGATTTTAAGCTTCAAATGAACAATTCCGTAATACCGTGAGGGAATTTGGTCAAGAATATTATAATAATTGAATTTGGCGACAACATGCTCTAAAAAAAGTAACTTGATTTAGTTTAACAAATATTGAACTTGAATAAATGTAAAAACGCGTGATCAAGAAATATCGTTATTTATTTTTTCAGTGATTCAATCTTACACGTAACTTGTATTTCTTCGTGTTATAAATTATGTCGATTTTATTTTTTAGCGTTTTATCTAAATAGAAATTCAAACTAAATAGTGTAAACGCGAATGCTTTTGACTAGAAAAAAATGTCTTTCTCGCCTTCAATCAGAAAGGAGTACATTATTTGTGGAAATGCTCAAGCGAAATTTATTAAATTGGCACGTATACTCTGTTGAGTTACATGATAAGCGTTTGTGTGATGCTGACTTCATAATCGACTAATAACATCTGTCTAAAGATCTTTCTCCTCTAAGCCTCTCAATATTTGCTCTATTACATGAGACATGAAAAAAACTCCCTTCGAAATTTCATATTAGGAATTATGAATAAAAAATACAGAGCAAAAGTAAGACATAAAAGAATAAATTAATGCACCATAAGCGCAATGTTACATCGAAATAATGTGACGAAATAATGTGACTGTTCGGGAAGTCTTTTTACAATGATTATGACACGTATTCCCAGACATTACAAATTATCACCACCACCTTTTTGGCACACATGTTGGGCTTTAATTATAAGATTCCACCTCCACCTTTAAATTTGACGTGCATTAGTTAACCCCATATATTGATCGTCTGTTACCTGGTACTTGTAAGCTCGCAGATGTTGCGGTTGAGCCTAGACTATTTGTTGCTGTACAAGTATAGCTGCCAGCATCATCTAGAAGTTTTAATAGTTAAATTTTAATGTTAATAATCAATTAGTCATAAAAATGCATTAAACTCTACATATTGTACTCTTATAAAAGTGAAATTTCATATGCGTGTTGTTAAAGACTTGGATATTGATATAAATATGATTTGAAGTATTGGTTTTCAACACTAACCGGGGGTTGTTCGTGATAAGGTAAATCGACAAACACCATTCCGATAATAAAGATCAGCATTAACTGAATTTTCAATTATTCTACCATCCTTCGACCATATGATATTTGGTTGCGGTTCAGCTTGAACGATGCATTCAAATCGTGCTGTTTGGCCACTAACTACAGCAATATCTCTAAGTGGCTGTAAAAATAAAATAAATTATCCTAATATTCATCATTTTATTATTATGGAAGCAGTCTATGATTTCTGAACAAGCTAAAGCAATTTCATTAAATCTTTGTGATAACATACCGTTATGAATAAAGGTGCCTTTTTCGGGAGAATTTCGATGTATGGCTTAACAACTTCTGAAGCAATAGGAATTATCCGCTCACCATTAACTCCTGACCAAGGAGATCCTATAATTGGTACCCAATAACTTTAGTATTCCAAATTTTATACAATTTACATAATATTTAAGGACATATTGGAAATCATTTAGGAATATAAAAAACTATCTTTTGCCTGAGCGCGAAAACTACGAGTTTTACCGTCTGATGTTATATTTCATGCGCTCTAGAAAAAAAAAATATATTAACCACAAAAGAGAAAATAGCAGGCCCGAAGCATGTATTTTACATCCGAGACGAAACCTATAGTGTCAGCTTTTAGCTTGCTATTGACTTGCTAGTACTTTTTCTTTATTTTAGTAATTTACTGTTAATTAGAAGTCATGATAATATAGAGGAATAGTGAACAAGTGGATATCACCTCTTGAAATGCAGGGAACTTGCAATTAGTTTTGGCAATAAAATATGGAAATAATAACAATACACATTCATGACCATGAGAACATCTTTCTTTACCAGTGGAAATTGAAACAAAATATAAATGATGGTTTTTTTCATAAATTACAAAGAGGTTGAAAAATTATGTATGCATATTTATAACATTGTATAATCCCGCGATAGGGGCGGAGGGTGTAAAAAGCAGATACATCGGATAATGCGAGCGTGGCAGAATATATACAACATCGATAGGCCATTCAAGGTGAAAGTGCTCAGTAAACACACGATTGTTGATATAATGAATGAATTAATGGAAAATTATGCATCGAATGATGAACATTGTAGATTGATGATTATACATTGATTAAAATATATGAAGAAATTTGCAAATATAAACCAAATTTTTATTCTGATATAGATCGACTTATAATCTGCTGCGTTCATTTTTTTCAAACTAGATTTTTTTCATTTCATTTTTATATTCGCTATCATCAACATCATCGGTGTTTGTTGAGCGGTACCTGGCGTCGAATCAACGTTACTGGGGCCGCCTCCATATCGTGGACTCAGACTAGGCAAGCTGGGGCTGACTGAAGCTGGACTTGGTGAAGTTAGATCCCATCTTGGCGATGGTGAACATGGTATCAATAGATTAGGAGGTGCGGACATCCGATTGCTAGTATTTTCATTCCTAATGACATTTCGAACCTCCTCGGCTTCGGAGAACTCGCTTTCAGAAGGTGGCTCCCATTTGACAGTTTTACTAAACTTGGGTGTTGATTTGCGGGGAAAAGTGTTGCAATAATTTTGCGATGTAGGTTTCGGATAGCCATTTTCCTTATGCGTGAATTCGTGTGCAATTGGCACTTCAATATCTCCGGGGTTACGCTGATTCTTATAACTTTGGCTGCTACTTTCTACGGTACGTTTGCCTTCACCGGGAAATACGATACCAAACTCGTAGCCAAAATCATACTTGAAGTAAATTAAGCCTGTATCTGGATCGATGTGCTTTGTGCCTGAATTTGTGTCCCATGTGTTTATTCATTTTATTTGTATAATAGAATAATAGGGCGTCAGCGAGCAAATTTTGCGATAAAAATTTTAATTTAACATTTAGTTAAAATTTAATCATACTACCGGATTTTGAAGAAAATGTTACGTCAAAATCAAAGTGATTTGAATTTTAAAAAATGGCAAAAAGAAAAAAATCCTTATTATGCTAAGTCAGCATTGTTAATTTGAGAATAGTACTCTCTCTTTCTCTCTCTCTCTCTTTCTCTCTCTCTCTCTTTCTCTCTCTCTCTCTTTCTCTCTCTCTCATGAAAAGCCATGAACTATTTTCTAGCATCTTTTCCTATGCAAACTTCATAATGTATGTCAACAAAATATAAAGTTAAAAAATTATCAACTTTTCATAAGTATAAAACAACTGTAAAATGTGTATCGCAAAAAAGCTTAAATGCGAATGAGTAATTAATATAATTGCAGAGCAGACGTAAGAACATATGTTTACCATACTGCGCGACTCTGGATTCTTCCCTATACGTTCTGAGATCATCCCCAGTATCAGCGGCTCTGCTAACATCTCTGGATGAAGGTTTGAGAATAGGTTTGCTGCGGCTCTTTAAATCAGATTCAATTTCGCTAGAGAATTTTTCTGTTTTCGATTTGAAGTTGCTCGTCATGCCACGTATATGCTTCAAGGCTACGTCTGCGAATAGTACCAGTGCAACCTATCATTATCTTTCCCTAGAGATTAGAAGCTTTTTGGTTTTTGTTAATTTTGGAAACTCTTGTAAGTGTTATTTGAATATAAATTGTGGTTAATCAAAGTTCGCGGAATATCAGCGTAGTGTTATAGTCACGATAGAATGTAAGCAGACAAAAATCTCCAAATAGCCTTACGATTCGCGGCATTCTTGAAATCATGTCCTGAAGCATACGCAAACTCTGGTGGTGATCCCGGTTTGAGACTGTAGTCATTGGCTTGAGAATATCGACTTCTAGACGTCTCCATGTGAGTGTAATACCTCTCACTTTCAGACCGTTCAGCTTCAGATTCACTTGGTGGCATAGTGATTATAGGCGACCTGTTCGTATGCGGTTTCGGTGGTTGAACTTTTCGATATTGTGGCTCTTCGCTTTCGCTTTCACTAGGTGCCCATTTGGCTCTTATTCTGCTAGTATCTGCGTCGCTCTCGTATTCAGATTCACGGAAGTGACCCTGAACAAATTTCTTGGGTATTGGTACATTATAGGAACTTCTTTTATGTTGCTGAAGTGTTGGTCCATCAAATTGTGGTTGATGCTTATCATGTTGAGTTTGGTTTTCACCAAACTTGATTACTCGACTAGTTTGTTCAACTGTTACTATTCTCCTTGTGCTCTCCGTCGATTCGTCCATGCGGACAGTCTTTTTCATTTCGGTACCAACTGCATTATGATATGGTATTCCTTTTTGTCCCTCGTAATAAGATTGTCGAGGTGGTGCGTAAGCTATTTCTGGCGGAGAACCAGGAAGTAGTACCGATTTAGGTCTAGGTCTCTCTGCTCTCATTGATGTGTCTCTCATGACGACGGTCTCCTTCTTCGTTTCAGCAAACGACGAAGGAGCTGCTGCTTCTGGGTTTGATACTGGGGCTCCTAATTTTAACAGAGTTGTTTTGCTGACGAATGATAGATGATGTTTGATGCGTGAAATAGAAAAGAAACATCGCAAAAAAATTCGAAGACATAGTTGTTGTAGCGAGCGTAACATTTAAGTGGAGGAACAACTGAGATATATAGAATAAGTGCAAACTTTCAACCAACAAACAGAGTTAATATACCTGTTTTACAGAATCACCCAAAGTAAGTTATCGAAAGATAGAAGCTGTAAAGGAAAGAAGCAAGAAGCATTTTGAAGCAAGATTAGGATATGCACAGACTATTGAAAGCATTTACATATTTCCATGGTGTTTAGTGCTCATAAGCTAGAAAAGAAATGTTTAAGTAAAGAGCATCAGACGAACACGGAGAATGTCCCACATTTTCAAACGTATACTCTCTTTATTATTTGGCTTTATATTGTATTTTATCATTGTTACTTTTAATGCAATTCCTATGGATTATAAAAATAGACATCTATTGTAATAAGTAATCTAAGTTCAGCTTTGAAAACGAAACTGGATTTTATTACATTCTTTTATAAACTTGATGGGACATTAACCTTAGAAGAAGAAATAGCGTTTCGTGCGAGATTTGAACGAACCTGAACTAGAAAAAGATGATTTCATCGATTTTACTGTAGATGATGATGATTTTGTATCTGACATAGTTTGAGCAGATGTTTGAGTAGATGATAAAAAAGATGATTGGGTAGACGTTTGTGGTTTCCAGGTCGATGATATTCTACTACTATCGAAATCACTTTCATAATCACTTTCACGAAACTCACCCTTTGAGAATCTCGACTGCGTTTGCGACACTTGCGATGTTTCCTGAAAACGGTAAAATACTATGAAAAAATGTCTTTAATCGTATGAAATGTCTATCACTGAAACATCAAATACTATCAAATATATCTGATTAGCAATTCTTGAAAACACAAAATAATGTCACAAGTAGGCTATATTATGAGCATAAAATATCTGCAGATGCTTTACAGGCTATAAATAAGAAATAAAACATGGAGTTAGAAAGTTCTAGCAACACAGTTATAACTAATAGGGATATAGTCAAAAACATCAATGCAAAACTAACACACTTTACTGCACTTAATCGAACCTTTGCAGGAGCAGGTTTGAATCGTGATGCAGGTGATTTCTCGACTATCTTCTCTACGAACGAAGAACGTTGCATTTCGGTCTTGGGTGTATTGGAGTAGGATTGGGTTTGTGAAAATGAGGATGAGGAATTATCTTTTTTCTGATGACTATTGCTGTAGCTTTTACTTTCCATAAAGCTCGACCTTGTTTCGGAGAATGAAGAACATGACTCTGAAAATTGTTTACGCTGCTGCATATGAAGTGGTTCATCGGTATCAGCCATATATCCACTTTCTTTTTGGAAAGATTTTGTCTTGAATTTCGGTGAATCTGGTTTATAAGATTTCGCAGTTGGTTTTGTAGGTTGCACATAAATTGGAGGCGAACCAGGTTTAGGTAAGGTTGCGTATTGCTGGGTTTGATAAGATTGTGAATCTTTTTCATAGTGTACTGATGATTTTTTCGCCGATTCAGTGATATCTGGCGTAACAACTGGTCTTGGCGGTCCTGTAAGATTCTTTGATGGCACTTCAAATCTTGAAGGAGGAAGAGGTTCAGGTTCTGTAGATTTTGGTCTGTAGCATGGCTTAGACACAGGAGCTTGCACATGCTTGTAACCAGTCGAGCGGAAATTATCAAGTTCAGATTCATAATCACTTTCACTGTAAAATGAACTCCTCGAGTACTTTGTTGTTGACTGAGGTTGACTAGGTGGGCCAATTTTGTAATCTTTAGTAATGAATTCTTCAGTCTTTGTTGTATGTATTGGCGCTGGTACACTTTTTGTTGCACAAGAAGGGATATATGTTTGCTTTTGATCTAATGATTTTTGGCAAATTTTTTCTATTTTATCAATCTTTTCTTCTTGTACGTATGGGCTAGGAATATAACCCATTTCTGGGGGCGAACCAGGCTTCAACATCGGGGCAGGAGCTATATGATACATTTTGAGTACAGGCTTCGTGAAATCTGATACGTTCTTTACTAGACTAGGAGCTTTCAAATCGGTATCTTTAGAATCAGGCCATGGCCTAGCTGCTTGCTTTCTGCTTGACTCGTACTTCTTTTCCGTTGTTTCTGACTTATGTACATCACATTCTGTAGTATATTTTTCTGTTACTGACTTTTCTTCAATTGTGTTTACAGTGTGATCTACTTTGATTGTTTCAGCATTGTAAATGATTGGTTTAGGCTTTGGCGGCGAAGATGGTGACTCATATTTATTTTCTGTAACATTAATCTCTTTTGAACCAAATGATTTTTTTTCTAATGAACTTGATGACTCAATAGTAGTTTGAGTCATGCGGTATTCAGGCTTCAATTCGACTTCTTGTTTTGTTTGAGATGAAGATACTATATAATCTCGATCAGGTAAAGTCCATTCTTTTTTATTAGAGAACGTCGTTGAAGTATCACGTTGATTGAAAACTTCATCTTTACCAAGTTCAAAAGGTGGTGGGATTGATAGTGGACGAGTTGGTGACCTTTCTGATGGTTTTTGTTGTATTTTTGGTGGTGCAGTCGGGAATATTTTAACACCTCCAATAGGTGCTTCAATCGGAGACTTATTATTTTCAAAAGATTCTTGTAACTGCTTAGCCTTGAATGAAACATCTGGGCGATATTTTATTCCTTCATCTGGCTTAGGTGCATACGCGATTTCTGGAGGTGGTTCGGGAACAAGGTTGAAACCTTTTAGCATAGCTTCAGCACTTTCTGATTGTGCTGCTAGTTTTGAAATTGTCAATGTACCATGAATAGGTGATCCCGATGCTGTTACATCTTCTAGTATCGTTCGTGTACACGATAAAGGGGACAATTTGTGTTCTTCATATGGGAAATCAAATAAAGTATTATGAACACCGCGATTAGTCGATGAACCTTTCTCAAACTTGTTAAAGATGTCTTGTACCATTTTTTTTCCAGCAGCCATATCAGGCTTTGGAACTTCGCGAGCTGCTTCTTCAAATTTAGTAGAACGTTCATAATTTTTAGTCAGTTGATTAACACGAACGTCACAACCAGGACCCGTACCATCATCTTCATCGGTTAATTTGATCATATCTTTAGGTCCTTTCAAAATATTATCACCACCTTTCGACATGGATTCGAAAAAATGAAGTGCGTCTTTTTTCGCCATAGTTGATGTTTCGATATTCTCATTGTCAGTTACTTCAGTGGTTTGATCAACAAAATCTGGACCTCCAATAATTGTCTGAGTAGTTTCGGTTTTTTCTTCTTTTGATGATGCATCAAAAGGTGCTGGTTTATGTTCAAGCTTCATATGGAACTTTTGTTCTGATTTCGTTTCACTTTTATGAGATTCAATTGAAGAAGATATCATTTCGGTTCGAGATGCTTTTTGAACTTCTTCGGTGGTTTCGGATTTAATGGTACGAATCGTAGAAGATGTGGATGTAGGAGGGAACGGAGTTTTAATTGCAGCACTTGGCTGAATCATTGTCGTCGTTATTTGCTCTGTAGTAAGATTTGCACCAGGGATATCAGTGGGTTGTCCGCAACAAGGCTATTATTTGAATGATAAAAGTAGTCTTAATAATATTTTTCAATTTGTCATCAATACACAAATTGCATAACACTCTATCACAAAGTGTAACGTATCATTAACAGTAATGTTGATCATTTACTTACTTTTCTAGCATTTTTATCTTGAATGTTCTCGTAAACCAAAGTCTTGTGCATTTCGATCATTGTGTCTGGTGTAGGCTCAAATACTGCGAAGTCAGCAATACTTTGAGCTTCACCACCGGCATTCGACGCTCGAACCATGTACTTTCCAGCATGGTCCTTCTCCGCTATAATGTGGATATTTTAATTGAAATTTTGTCAAAAGTAATTTAATTGTGACAAAAGTTTTTACCTTTGTCGATCAACAAATAATATGAATTCGCTTGTTTTCTCATCGTAAATTCTGGTTCAATAATCGGTTCGTCGTCTTTGTACCATGTCACTTCCGGGGTAGGCGTGCCAGTGATTTCAACTTCCATAATTACCCTGTCACCTTTTTTTACCACTTGTGCTTGAAGCCTTCTTCCAAATACAGGAGGAAAAATTGTTTCTATTCAAGGGTATCCATGGTTAGTTAAATCATTTTACAAAAACGAGTTTAGCAACACAAAAGATCAATAATTACTTTTGACAACTAGATCCGCTGTGCTACTTGCGCTTCCTACATCATTTTTAGCTGTGCATGTGTACCGACCAGCATCCTTCACCTTGACATCTTTTATTTCTAATTTTACATGATTATGGTCATAGCTAATTTTAATTCCATTATATGATTGTACTTCCTGTCCGTTTTTCATCCATGTGATTATTGGAAGAGGGAAACCTATATTTACGAAAATTTATATTACAAGTGCATTTTGCGACATAAAAATTTCGAATATATACAAATGACAATATATATTACCATCAACAATTCCTTCCAATATGATGTCGGCTCCTTGGTCAACAATCATTCCGGTGACAGGTGACACGAAGCGAGGTGCAGTTTGTTTTCTACAAGGCTTCTGAACTTGAACTTGATGCATACGTTCTTTTTGCCTTATGCCGCCCGTGTCTTGAGTAACAATGACTGTCTTTTCTTGACGGATTTCGTCAGGCGACTCTTGCACCATTTGTTCGAATTCTTCAATTTTTTGTGACTATAACGAAATTTTTATAATTTCTAATATTGTATATGTACATTTAACTTGGATTAAGAATATTTCTGTGACAATGTTAAGTAACGAATATTTTTCCTATTTAGAATAATGCATATCGTCACTGTATGTAAAGTAAAATTTTTTTAATTTCAAAGTATTTTGATTATTCTTATTAAAATCATTTGTTTGAGCATATAATTTATAAATCGGAATAGTAGACTAACAACATCAAGTGATGTTATTTCATTCTGATTAGCTATGGGTGCTGGAAGAACCAACATCGCAGTAAAAATAAGATGGAATAATAATTTTATCTGCAAAATTAAATTACATTTAAAAATGCTTCAACCACCATAATGCAATATTTTTCATATATGTTGCATTACTTAGAATATATGTTATCTGCTTCTTAGCGAATTTCATTTTTAGAGATAAATCAACTCTACGTATAATTATCAATTCACTTTATTAATGATTCATATTTTTGTCTTTGATTAACCGAAAGTCGTGAATTAAATGTTACCAAATTATCAAAAACACTTAAAACAAAGAATTGACAGATTACCTGGACAACAGGTGGTGCACCATTGTAGGCGTTTAAATGTTCGTGACTTTGAGAGGTTTTCTTCAAACACACACTAGTCGGCTGATGATGAGTAGCTGCTGGACAGCTGGACAAAGTCGATGAGCTCGTGGACGTAATGTATTCCTTTTTCATGGTGGTATGCATGGTGGACGATTCGACGATCGACGAGGACGTTTTTGTGGTTGTTGATGATTGGCTATTATCACCGGGCCCTTCACCGGTTGTCCTCTCGCTCACGAAGTACTTGTCGCTACTACTCGAGGCCTGCATTGTCGCTGCTTCGCTACTCGGCAGCACTTCTCTTAGCCCCTCCTCCGCCTTGACCCCTCCACCTGCACCAACAAATTGATGATCAATCGATTGCTGATTTGTCAACACTTCTTCGGGGAAGATAAAAAACTTTTGACACACATAGCACGTCTCAAGGCGTAAGCGTGCTACCTTGTTGACAGTAATAGAAAAAAACAAAGAGAGAGAGAAAGTTGGGCGTATATTTTATACCGATTATTATGACTTGCTGAATCATTGGGTTATCGTGGTATATATCCTCCACGTGATTCTAATTCGCTTAGTGCCTTGTTAATTAGATATTTATTGTGAAATTATGTATCGTCTCAAGACTATCGAATTGGTATTGATTTGATACGTAACATACGAAAACTGACAATCTCTTTCGCGGAGATTAACATTACTGACTCTGTTGTAACGTATAGTGTACTTTAATACCGAATAAGTAGATACCATGATGTGCGCTAATTTTCCATTTTTTTGTACGAATATTTGACGTTTTCATACGAAATACTTCTATACTGGAATTCAACCAATTTCATCATTTATTATGATTATCTCCTCTGTAATAGATAGTAATAATTCGCCTTCTTATAAGTAGCGTAAAACTGTTGCCAATTCAGTATCTTGACATCTGATATAAGTACTAATATAAACATAATAATATTATCTTATAACTGTTAGTATACAAATCTTTCATATGTAAACTAATTAGTGTACATTCCTACCGTTATTAACAACGACTTACATCAATTAATTTAGCATTAAAACATCAAGTTTGCCGCAGTGTATAATCTTTGAGAATCATACATATTTTAAAAGTATATCTCTTTCAATTTATCAATAAAAATTTTGACTTTGCTTGCAAATTACTGTAAATGCAAGTATAAGAAGCTTATTATTTTCAAAGCAAGGGTATTATAAATGGTAATATAAATTCGAGCAATTCTTGCATATGCCTTAGTTGAAAGTACGGTTGTTCTGCTGTTTGTGCAGCTTTACTCTTGATCGCGCGTTCCCTTGATTTGAGAGCCGCGACAGCGAGTAACGCCAAAATAGATGGCCTGATTCATCGATTAACGAGTACTAGATGACACCTGCTGCCGCACAATTTTATTGATACGATTTCCTATGTTTTTATTAGACTATTCTTTTAATAACATTCTAGTTATTTTAAAAGTTTGATTTTTTTAAAGTTGCGGTGTTATATCGGTATTGTTTTGATCAATTTCGTCATTTGGGTATCCGTTACTGTCTAAACAATTAATGGTACCGTTGTAGAGTTGAAGGATTTGTTTTTTCAATACAATGTCAACTCATAACGACAAAAGATACATATACATATATATATATTTTATTAAAAAACAAATAATATGAATTCTCTAATGATTAATATAATTTGATTATCATAATTGAACTATTGCGTAGATCAATGTTAGGGGCGCAAGTTGTCAATATTGTACACTCGAATATGCTATCAATCTTCCGTATAGAATCAATAAAGCGTACTTTTTGTCGTTAAATTAGTAGGGTATTTGATAAAAATAATTTTACGGCTTGTAATGTGTTACTATTAGTAGTCAGCTGATATATTTTTTAGATAAATAAGTCAATAACGCATACAATTAAACAACGTTCGTAGAATGTTTTTGCTATTCGTTAATAATTACAATATAATGTCATAAAATCTAATCTTGTTTAAAAATATTTACCTTTATTTTTTAATATATTAATTTTCTAAATTATCTCTTATTATATTGTATTGTATTTAGGAAGTTGTCATCATAACGTGTATAATTTTTACACACGAGTTAAGACTAAACATTAAATTTTCCAAGATGCAGTTGTCCACAGTACCGTGACTCATGTAGTTGTAATTAGTCCAATCGTATCACGCTGCACATACACAAGTATTAAGAATATGGTTTTCCAAATATAGCTGAACTATTAAAAGTATAGCATATTTAAATTTTAATTTTAATGTCTGTAAATGAGCACGATGCACAACAATAATTTTACTACAAAATATATCAGAAAGTATAAATAATTGGCGTAAATTAACTCGTCAAAAGGATGAAGCCAAACTAGCATTATAAAAAACATCTTACAAATTCCAGCATGTCCAATTCGCGACAATAAAAGAAGATATCGTACTTATATTAAAATTACGAACACAAGCTATTTCTACGACTAGTCCATTAAAGATTCCGCTATAGTTGATCACATACATGCGCAGCTTGTTTCTATGCTTGTGTCTTACCGTGTATGTACAATGAAAGACACTATAGATACAGAGATAGTGTCGCTCTGGCAGTAGTCCAAAGTATCGTGCAAATAAATTCAGATAAATTGAGAATCGGGAATGCGCGGCTATCTGGAGCGAGAAATTCAAGCCAACGCTTAGAGATTGAGAGACAGAGACAGATACAGAGACAGAGAAAGAGACAGAGAAAGAGACAGAAACAGAGACAGAGAAAGAGACAGAAACAGAGACAGAGAAAGAGACAGAAACAGAGACAGAGAAAGAGACAGAAACAGAGACAGAGAAAGAGACAGAAACAGAGACAGAGAAAGAGAGACAGAAAAAGAGACGGAGAAAGAGAGAGAAACTCTCTAACCCGAATATTTTACTCGTAAGGTCAAGCCAAAATCAGTAGAGCTTTTAATCTTCCTTTCGAATTTTCCCAATATTGAACTTCTTGCACCAGCTACTTGTCTTGTCTACATTTATCTGCCAGACTGACAAACTACAATAGTAATTAGCGGGTCGTTATTGTTTTGGTTTTTAGGTCTTATTTGGCAGTTCTCTCCGCAACTATTTTTCGCTTAACTTTTTTCTTGGCAGTTTGACGATTCGATTCAGTGTCGAGTATGGTGAAGCTGCTTCATTTTATGGGTTTTCACATTACACGCTGTTTAATGAGGCAGACGCGATTGCAAATGGCTACTAAAACACAGCGTAGAACTGATGCGAATGTGGTAAATGTCGTGATAATTGCATCGGCCATCACGTCCGTAATATATTCTACGTTTGAAATGAGTCTGTTTGTCAATTTTAACACAAATTACGTACATCATGGATTTTGTTAAAATCTACCAATAGGTAATTTTGTTTGACAGTTGATGGGATCACAATAATTGAAACGAGAGATTAAAATGCACTTTTGTATACATTTAAATACGAAAGTTCTACAATTTTAATTCTGAGATGAACGAATTTAAAAATTTGGACGGATACTAACCAAATTGAACTAGTACATTTTTATTACAAAGTACGGTGAATGTATCAATAATACCAAAATACGGAATCATATATTTTATTGTTTAACTATTCATTACCCTAAAAATTGTAGAAATAATTTGACAGTTATCTATTTTTTATTACTATGAAAAAAGAATGAAAATATATTTTTCCCAAATTTCAATAACACGTACAAAGTTTATTTATAAACTGCAATGAACGATTTGAATTTCATATGATTATGTATAAAATACCTTAAATATGCATTGCATCACACAGCGCCAATTTTCAAAACTTATTATTATTGTATCCACTCATAATCATCGATTGCATCCGTATCGCAGAACCAAATATTACGTAAGTTACAAGCAAGAAATCAGTCAGATAAGTATCGGAGTCTCCCTTGCGCTATTTCAGCTATGCCTCCCTCTTCGAAAGTTAAAATGCACGAACAAACGACCGAATTAGCAGCAGCACCGGCGATCCATCGACACGTTCACGAGTACAACTGAATACAAAAAAAAGCTTGTCGTGTTTCACCTGCGATTTAAGTATGTGTACCTTCACTTCCGTCTTCGACTGCCTTCGCTTTTTTTTCTTACTCTTCAACTTCGTCGCACTTTGACACGAGCGTTCCCTTCGCTTTGTTATTTCCTTCACTGACTATATTATCGATCACGATATCGCGAAACACTTGCGAAAAATCTCACAGAAAAGGAAACGATCGTTCGTCGGTCGAAGTATATAAGGTAGTAATTTAGCGACGAGGTCGCCGTCGACGGACAGAGCGTGCACTCGAGAGCTCTCCGGCTGACGGACCAACATGCGACGACCAGCGGGTATTTGTGCCGACGAAAATAACGTATTTCTGCTGAGAGCGTGCCGCTTTCTCGCTCACTCTTCTCTCTTTCTTTCTCTCTTATTCTCTTTCTTTTTTCCCACTCTTCACAACGACGCGCTTTGCTTTCTTTATCTTCTCGGTGTTTCTTTTGCAGTGTATCTTTCTGCGATATTTTTTATTTCTTCTTCGACAGTATGTTTGGTCGCCCACGGCTTTTTTTGAAAGTACGCACGCAAGTATATATGTGATCGGCATGGAAAGCTTGAACAGTTGTACAATGCGTTATTGCTGTGATTGATCTTACCATGCCGTGATGATGAAATAAACTATATTTTGACGTTTTACTAAATTCGAAAAATATATTTTGATGGGAAACGATTAGAATTTATTTGAAATTTTTTAATAAAATGAACTTAACTTTTGACCCATTTAACGTAATTCTAAATTCTAAATATTCTACATCTTCGATAATGAGTAACTAGCTAGTATATTTGTTTCCTTCAAACATATGATGAATAAATTTACGAACATGACTCATGGTTTGCACTTGTATCAACTGTCAGAATTCAGGCTGAAACTGTGATTTGCGATTCATGGCTCAGAAATTTTATTGGTCAATATAAAACTTTAGCATAAAATATTATTTGGTAATCCACACGATCTATTTCAACGAACATTTTATCTATAAATTAAACAATTAAAGTTAGCAGTTAATTTTCTCTCTAATAAAAACGAAACATTAACTTGTTCGACTTCTTAGTACTATTTTTAAAATTTATTTTGTATAGTGTAAATTCAGCAGTGCAGAAGTAGGAACAAAGTAGGATACAAAAAAAATAACAGAAAGATCAAATATAAATATAAATTACATATACATAAGTTTTGCATAGAGTAGAGCACAGCGTGAGCTCATCAGAAATATAGTAGAAATAATGATTTTGTACTTGTCAAACTTGGTAAAAATCGACACACTGTCGTGAATGAAGAGTAGGGAAAATTCGTAGGTATTAATAACTCGTGGCACCGTTGCACCAGCGAGTTTCGATGTTATTTTCGTCTCCGATGGGCCGCAACCCCGTTTCGTGACGCGCACGCGTGCGCGCTCACACACATACACAGCCACGATGTAGTTACTACATAGTCAAAGTAGTAAAAGACATGCGTATGACTGTCTTTCGCTCATATTATATCCAATATTTTTCTCACCTCTTTTATACGTTTTCTACAATATATCTTTCATGTGTGAAAAAGAAGACGAATATTCTTTTTTTAACGTGAGCTTCTGGACTTAATGAGTATTGCCTTTTTATGATGATAACCGTAACAACTTTTTTTTTCAAATGTTCAAAACTCTATTTTTTTGGACACATGTTCTTTTAATCTTTAAAATTCTAAATTTCTACTAAATTTCTCATTTTTTCAAATAAACCTTATATATAACAATCTCTTGTGATTGTAGGTTTATTTTTTTCGTAATATAATAAGCAACATTTTATTATGACTTACCAACTTCGATTTTAGCCTCGCATACAGTTTTTCCAGCTGCATTTTCTGCAATGCAGGAAATGTTGCCTATATGAGCGTTTCCTACTTCCGGAATGGTTAACACTTGACGATCGCCACTAACGGAAACTAAGAAGTCTTTACCATGGACTGGTTTATCATTGAAGAACCATTGTATCTGAATAAAACATAATTTTGCAAATTATTATACAACCTACGAAAAAAACCATATAAAACTCTTATAAAAAATTTTTAACAGTAGAAAAAATTATATTGTTGTTATTTCACTTTTCAAGCCTTCAATTAGTTGATATTGGCATTTGAATTCGACAAACTCCAACAAATAACGTTGTTCTAAAACATTTACATCTCACGTCAAGTTGTAAGGGACGAGTACACTTGTCAATTTACTTTATAATTTACCATAACGTAGTAGCACGCTTAAAATTACGATCGATACGATTTGGTAAGATCAAAGTAGCAATTTTTGCACGTGAAATTTTATACGTATGACCTCATGTTCAGATTCAATTTGTATTCTATAAATTTATTCTCACATTTATCATAATGCCATTTCCATTCTAATATAATATTTCTAAAATTATACAATTATCATATTGATACTATTATACTCAATAAATATCCGCGAGTCCAATCAAGTTAACATCGAAAGAACGAAAATGCACTTATTTACAACGTATGTAGGTCAAGTAACGCATTTTTGAATGCTAATCTTTGGGTGTATTCGGGGTCACTCGATTTCCAGATAAGCGCGCACATGAAAGTATCTGAAAGTAATTGCAGTGATCAGACTGTGATACCAAATTTGGAAATCGAAAGACCAAATTGGGACATTACATGTTAACAAAAAAAATATATATTGATAGCGACATTTTTCATACAACTAATTATTTAGGATGTGACTGCCTTAATTGTTGAATATTTTATTTCACACATATATTTCACAAAGAAACTAGTTCCGAACTATTAAAATTCAATCATCGCGATCACTTACGATAATTAACAGTATGATAAAAGCTAATAGAATCATGATTCGTGCGAGCCTCGTTTCGGACTGGATTCGGCCAAAGGTGCTTAGAAATTTATCCGAGGCAAAAGCTCGGCATCAGATGCAGAAAATGGCAAAGCAACTTTTTGGCATTCGATTCATCTCGAATAAGACGTGCTATTAGTTTTGATTATATATATCGATTTGGTTACATTAGTTGCTAATTAGAATCGATCGCATTATAAAATCTTAAATTAGTTTATCGCTTGTTCACACAACACTAATGTCATTTATGTAATTGTAAATATGTAAAGCGAGATATGTATTACGAAATAATCTCAGTACCGCTGGATTTAACAACATTAAGTTTGAGAAATACTACGTATTGAAAAGGTTTTTTTTATAATTCCGTATTTTTGTATATTTATGACTTTCGTGAAAGAAATATGCAAGCACGCATTTAAAAAAATATTTGTTCATATCTGTATTATAAGAAATACGTTAAATAATAAATACTAGTATCACTATTCTAAATAATCATTTTAACTGTATGTTATTAACGGTTGTATAAAGATTTTTAATTCTGACAATACTTTGTACATCATTATTTGAAAGTACAATAATAAAATTAGGTTGATTCTCCTAAATTTTAGATTCAATTTTGTATTTTCTCTTGTTTGAATATAATTAGTTGGAGCATGATAGTTCTTAAAATTAAATCACTTTATGTGAATTCGACGAGCAAATTTGTCCAAATAAACGGAACAATTAAATGTTTCGAACGAACCTTTGGAACCGGTTTGCCAAAAACGATGCACTCAAACTTCGTAGTGACACCTTCGGGCACGATTCTGCTATCGAATTTCTCTTTGAAATGTGGTGCCACAAGCTTCTCTTCCATTTGTACGGCGTCATCCTTGACACCAAGAACTTTAACCACGAGTTTGGCGAAAGCCTTGGCTTCGCCCACACGATTGGTCGCTTTGGCCGTGTAATTGCCTTTGTCATCAGGTAACGTTGGAGAAATTCTCAATACGCTACGTCCATTATCAACCGTTTGAATTCTAATGCGATCGTTTTCAACTATTGGTTCACTATTGAGATACCAAATGACCGACGGCTTGGGTTCACCTGTCACTTCACATTCAAACTTTGCGTTTTCACCTTCAGCTAGGAGGAGGTCGGTTAGAAGTTTAGTAAACTTTGGCGAACTCTCAGCAGGTCCAATGCTTCGTTCTATAAAAAACAAACAAAGTATTACACGAATAAATTGTTTAATTTTGTACAAATAAAGTTATATTTGAATTAGAGTTATTGCCATTTACCGCATATTAACAAAATAAATTATGCATTCCTAATTATTTTAACTGCAAATATCTTGGCACGAGAATGTGATTTCATTCATTTTCTTTTTTATAGACTGTCTAATAATGATTGTTTAAATTTAGAAAACAGAAATAGTAAGCATTATGTACATGCGTAATGTATATATATATTTCATACAATTATTAAAACAGTAAACACTTTGATTCACTCAGTAAGAAATGGCTATATCATAAGAAAAAGATGTGAATGGAAGAGCTTGCCAACGAAATAGTTAAATGTATCATACTCGGTATATTTTTTTATTAATATCAGAAAGCTGCAAACGATTGTAGAACTTTTAGTTTTTCTCTTGTTCATTCATTCTTTCAAATCTGAAATAATATTCCAATAGATTTTGTCGTTGCTTTAGAATATGTTTTTAGTTGTTCTAATCAAAGAAATATGTATAATTTAATGACGTCAATAATTTTTACAGTGTATTTTTTTCAATCGAATAATAAACGAATTTCTAGCATTGGCCATCATTTATAAACTGAATTTTTTTATCTTACGTGTTACAGTGAGCGAACATTCACTTGATGCCTCGCCGCCAGAATTGATGGCAACCACTTTATAAACACCAGCATCGTCCAGAAATGCTTCATGAATCACTAGCGAACATCTATCACCTTGGAACAGTAGTTGAAAGTCTGCCGATTCTTTAACGGGACGGTCTGCATGGTACCAAATGACCTGTAACGATCATTTGCTTTAGAACACTCAGCTTAATCTCTTTATCTCACAAACTTGATGCACTTTTATTAGGGCTGAATTAATTTTCATGTTTCATTTTATAGCACTTCTATTCCTTGTGCATTTGAGAAATCAATAAAAAAATCCAAGACAGCCTGATGTTAAATTTTCGTTGCAATTTTCGTGAGCACAGTATTATTTGTCAAAAAATCAATAGTAGAATAAACGTTGAATTGCATTTATTACAATATGAATAGACAAACACATACGCTTACCTCAGGCTCAGGCTGTCCGACGATGATACAATCGAGCCTGGCACTGGCACCCTCGGCAACAGTTATATCTTTGAGAGGCAATTGAACCTTTGGTGCTTTTGGCTCCATACTCTTGACGGTCAGTTGTTCTTGTGTTTCTTGTAATGTATTCATTGGTAGCTCTGTGACCTTGACGGCGACGTAGCAGCCGGCTTGAGCTTCGCCGGCTGCGTTGCTCGCCGTCACCTCGTAATTGCCAGCAGTTACCGCGTTCGCCTGGCTAAGCTCGAGGCTACTCCTGCCGTATGCCTCGTCCGAACGAATCTGCTGCCGACAGACAAACGCATATACATACTCGAATGGATCAATTTGCTTTTGTTTCGCTTTACCACGAGAGAGCTATGTGTCGTTGTCGTCGTCGACAAAGGTGAGCAGCAGCGCAGGGCATTGGCTAATTTTAACTCGCGGCTAAACCAAAACTGTGCGACAGATTTAGATGCAACAATTGAAAGGCGAAAACGTATACGTTAAATGGCCATATGCACGCATGCGACCTTTCACACGAGGTTTCTTTTGATCAATGATCAATTGCCTACATCTGTTATTATTTATGATTTGTTAAATAAAGATGTATTTCTGGATAGTGTTAATACGTTTGTATTGCTCACAATGGACTTTAAAAATATTGTTCATTTCAAACATCAATGGATTATGTGACTATTATGTGTTTTTATAAATCATCACAAAGACGATTATTTCGGCATGTCGTTTTCGTAACATTAGATAAACGTACCGTGAATGTCTCAATATTTTTCAGAGATTTTCCGTCGTGGGTCCAGTTGAAGGTAAAAGGTGGACTTCCAGATACCTCGCATGCAAGTTTAATAGATTCGCCAGCTGTGACTGTGACGTTTGATGGGGGTTTCGTTATTGTTGGCAATTCAATGATGCAAGCCTCATTTTCTCTTGGCTTAAAAGCTGAAGTGAAATAATCGTAACTTGAGTAAGTAGGAGTTGTAAAAATGAAATGTTTCTTTCTCTTAGATCTAAGTCACTAATATATGAATAGTTCGAGTCATCTATTAATACTTAACAATTTACTAAAAGGTGACGTACATATGAAGTATGACGTTAGTATTACATGGATATAACAAGGTACATATTTTTAATAATAAACTCAATATGAGTATGGAATTAGCATGATGTAAATATTATTTATAACACAAATTATTCGGCCAAACAAATAGCCAGTTTACATGTACCTTCCACTATAAGTACAGTTGAGGTCATGGCTTGTCCGATCTTATTAGCAGCTTTACACGTGTACTCAGCTTGATCGTCGAGGTAAACTTCCTCGAACTTGAGAATCGCTTCACCGTTATTGTACGTCATCACGTAATCTGGCGAGTTGTCGATGTTTTTGTCGTTTTTGAACCACTGAACCGTTGGCAATGGATTGCCCTGCACTTTACATTCCAGTTTGTAAGCGGAACCTTCACTTGCGAATGATGGACTTAACTCTTTTATAAACAAAGGTGGAGTTAACTGCTCGTTTGGTGATGTCTCTGCAAGTAGTGATTAAAATAAATAATAAAAATAATCAAATTTCACTAAACTCAATTGTAAGTGTAATTCTTTATTTTGAGTTATTGAACGAATATAAGTATAAAAAAAGTTAGCATACCTTTAACCTTGAGAAATGCTTCTGTTTCAGCAAATCCCGCAATATTGGTAGCTTTGCAGCAGAACTTGGCCGAATCTTCTGTAAAGGTTTCTTCGATCGTAAGAGTACAATGCCCATCCTCGCTATAACTCGTCAAGTAATCTGGATTATTGGCAATTGGTAAACCATCTTTGTGCCAATCTATTTCCGGTCGCGGGTGACCGATAACTTTACACTCAAACGCGAATTTCTCTCCCTCCTGTATCGTTGCGTCGTAGAGTAGGATTGTAAATTCAGGCTTTACAGGAACAGGAATTGATGCTATTTCTGATTGGTATGCTTCAGTGATGGTTTTCTCTTCTACTATAACATCACTGAGTTCTACTATTGGAGCCTCTTCTTTCTTGATTTTAGAAATATGCTGTTCTTCAATCTCTGTCTGCAATGATTTAAATTAATACATACATGGTAGTATATCAATCGAATTGAATGTAACTAAATTTTATCGTAAAACATATCACCTTTTCCACAACGTAAATCTCTTTCTTAAAAGTCGATTCAACAACGTTCTTCGTCGGCTCTTCGTCAACTTCACAAATACTCTCCGTCTGTGCAGCTGCACTTGATACTTCTTTCTCAACAAGCTTGCGTGCTTCTTCAGCTGCGCGTTCAAGTGTTTCAGCAGTCAGTCGTTCTGCGATTAAACGTGCACTTTCCGCTTCAGCAGCTGCAGCTTGAGCTTCTATTACACGTGCGTCGGCTTCTTCGCGTTCACGTTTCAATTTTTCACGAACATCTTCAGCATTGCGTAGATTTTCAGCGAGGGTTTGAAGCTCAGACGAGATTACCGTAAAAGAGTCGAGCATTTCTCGATTTTCGGTGACTACTTCTTGGAATTGAGGTAAACGATCCGTACCTGAAAGGCAGTAGATTTTACTTTCAAAAAGCAAGAGACTTACATACAGAATACATGTTAATTGTATTCGCTTGCAAAAAACTAATGTTTTCTACTTTTACTAAATGTATTAAGATCGAAAACTCACCAAATATTCTCGTAGACAAATCACGGATTTTTTCTATTCGTTTCTCTTGATGTTCTTCACCAGGCTTCAAAAAGATATCGATCTCTTCTAGTAGAATACTAGCACCGTCGGGAGATTTGACGGATGTAGCTTTTCTTGCGATGATAATAAGTAGTTTACTTCCTTTTTTGAACCATTCTTTGGCTTGATTTAACAACTCAAAGTACTCGATACTCAAATCGATTTTTTTCCTCGTATCATCCGTAAGATTTTTTAGCGTTCTCAATTTTTTTTGCAAACCGGTAAGCTCATTTTGAATTTTCGCTAAATTTTGACCAACATTTATCTCCGTATTTCTAACGAATTCATTGATTCTTAGCTCCAAAATCTAGAATACAATAACAATCGTATAGGCTCCAATAAATAGTCAATTATTTCGTTAAACGAAATTACTTATAAATATACTCACATTCAAAGTTTTCTCAAACTGGACAAAAGTCTCAGAAGCTCCCTTTGCTGAAGAAAGACTTTCTCCAAGCCATCCGCTAATAGTCCCTAATTGCTCAGCCAGGTCCTTCAATTCTGCATTGATCTTATCCAAATCATCCCCAAACAAGCAAAAATCTAATCTTTCTTGTAACCTTGTCCTCGTTGTTGTAGAATAAGTATTCCATTCGTCGACAGTCAGTCTGAAAGCTTGATTGATTTTATCGATATCTTGATGAGCAGCATCATTTGGTTCGAGATTCTGAATCTTGACAATGATTCGTTCCGATTCTTGTTTGGCACGTTTGAAACTCTCGGATATTGAGCGACTAAAGATATCGAGTCGTTCTAGCAGCGCTCGCACCTCGTGAAGCGACTCTCGATTAAGAGTTGTCGAGGATTCAATGTTCTTGCGCTCGTCTTTCATTTCATGCTCCACCTTGAATAGTACGATGAAAAGCATAAAGAAAGTTTGTAAAAACGTGTTATTTATTTTTTGAGTAATACTATGTCTGTATTTTCGATACCTGCGAAAATTTCTCAAACACAGAGGTGAGATCATCGAGGAGGCTTTTGTAATCGGACGAAGTAGACCGCAGTCGTTCAGACACTTCGTACAATTGTTTTTTCACTGTTGTATTGAACTCGTCTACTTGAAGACCAAGACCTTCGATATTTCGGATTCGAGAATTTAGTTCGACGATTGCGTGACTTAGCTCCGGGAGAATCTTGACTTTTGAGTTTTCAAGATTCTTCAGGACTTCTTCTGGTTTCGACGACTGACACGTTATTGCAGGATACAATTGTTCCCTAAATTTCGATACAGTTTCGATTGTCTGTGAATGTAACGTCACGAGGTTAGACAAAAAATATTATGTATTAAATCTGATCTAATTAAATTCTCACGAGTTGAGCTACTTTTAGTCCTCTTCTTACCTCAGAACTTTCTTTTATTCGTTTTTCTTGCTCTATTCGAAGTTCTTTCTTAATCATTATCGTTGTTACTGTATTTTCGTATTGTTGCGTTATCGTGAATTCCTTATTATTTAATTTTTCCAGCATAGATTTGACGCAGAGGCAAGCTCGTAGCACATCAAGATAAGAGTCAATGATCTGCAAAAGGAATGTCGTTATATTGTATTTTTTAGGGAAAAACAAATAGTTGTTCGTGATAATACAATTCCGATTGGCACTGATGCTCATTGAAATGTTTATTCAATTAGTATGAATTGTTATACCTTAGAGCTTTCATCTAAGAATTTTTTTCCCGTATTTGTAAGCTCAACGTATTTTGGTTGCAAATTATTCCACCTTGCTTCTAATTCTTTCATTTGTTCGTCATTCATATCGTCGGAATGCTTCTTCAGCTCTTTCTCAAATTGATCGAGTTCTACATCGACTTTGGCAGCCATTTGATGGAATTCAACGTACATCAAAGACAACTGTAACCGTGTCTCTAATGCAGTTCTAGACATGCTCCAAGAACTTCGCAAAGTTTCAACTTTGTCGAAGATGTCTGCACGTTCAGTTTCCTGTAGGTGCTCAAGTATATCGTGAGTAATGGTATCGCGCTCCATGTTTTGCACTTCGTCTGCCCGTTTGTTGAGATCTTCAAGGAGCTGCACATGGAGCTACAAAATAGTATTTTTATTGGATGATAAAAATATTATAAACTACATATAGTATGTAGGAAAACAACAACTAAATGTAATCCCGTAGTAAGGATTTCGATTATCAAAAGGAAAAATTTAGTTTACGGCAAGGTGACATACAAAATATCTTTATGTTTTAGACAAATTTTGTAATAGTTACTTTAATTGTTAATGTATCCAAATCATTATGAATTATTGAGAGGAGAAGCAAAAACAAGTTTCTTACTCTGTAAAAATCACTAGCCATCGTCAAGTCACTGCCCATGTCTTGATGACCTCGGAGAAAAGTTTCAACGATTCCCGACAGCCAGTCAGAAAGTTGTTTGTATTTTTCAAGAAAATCGCCGAGGCATCGTGAGATACGCACGTTTTCATCACAATAAGCTGTGCATCGTTTAATCAATCGTATTTTACGATTTTCCATTTCATCGACTGCACGTCTGACGCCCTAAAGAAGATTTCCAAATGTAACAATCCTAGGCTATTTAAAATAATCTAACAATTCAATTCTATAACTATTCTTAGAAGCGTCAAATGTTGAGTAACGTAAATACGCAATGTATACTCGAATTTACCAAAACTACTTGCGCAAATAGAAGCATCTTATTTTTTACTCGACTAATCAATGTTAGTACTAGATGTTGTTTCAATATGAGCAATCAAACATCAGTTATTATAATTAGCTTCGAAACAATGGATCAATCACGTCAATATAATCTCTAAATAGAATACATTGTAAATCTTGCAAAAAAGGAATCGTATACTCGATCAGTAAAAATGTAGCGAAAAACGAGATCATCGTCTAACCTCGGCACCAGGCGCGCCTCTTCCCGTGACATCAAGCAAGGCGTAGCCCTCAGCCAAGGGTGCAGCCGTGATGTCCTCTAAAGTTTTACACGTCTGCGCGTGAAGGCGAGAAAGACTGGATGAACGTGGCGGATGCTCCGTTGTGGTTAATTGGATTTCCATCTGGTCCAGTTTTGTGCAGACCTTGAAATTTTCATAATTTTCATTATGAATACGTGCCAATGTCATAGACGATAATACGTGCTTTTGTTTAATTAAAGAATACATTTGGATTTATTCAATTTTGGCGAGAATTTGATTTAGGTCACATAATAAATAACTATTCAATGTTGAATCTAAAGATAATATAGTTTTTCCATTGTCCAAATAGTACTTAAATATTGCTTACCGAATGCGCAGATTCGAAAAATGCAAGGGCGCGATTAAGCAGAAGCTCATATTGATCGAGATCGTTTATATAATCGGCTGCAGTGCCGAGTATCGTATATGCTTGTTGGGTTGCCTGCTCGCCGGCGAAATGCCCAGAAGACGCCAGATGTTCCGTGGATTTTGTTATTTTTAATGCTTTATCTTGGATTTCCTATGCGTATGTATTCCATTAGATCGTTTATTCGCATAAAAATATAAAGGTATTATCTGTACTGATAAAATAAAAACAATACGCAAACAAACCTTAGCTTCGATTTGCAATTTTTTCAATTCGTAGAGCAATAATTCAGCACTGGCAGACGAATCACCAAGATGATCACTACTATTCGAAAGTACATTCACTCGATCGTTCAGCATATCCTCGAGTTCACGAAGATCCGTCGCAAGAAGTGCAAGTCCAAGACATTGTTCCAGATGCGTTTTTCTGTTACGAAATAGGATCTCAATTTGACGTCTTTTGTCGTGTAACTCTTCCAGCCAGTTTTCTACTTTATGCATCGCTAATATTTGAAAGTAATGGTTGTGAAATTGTGCCTTTTCCTTAGTTAACAAGCAAAATGAAAAGATCAATTACCTGAGTCAGCATCAGCTTTTATCCGATCGGGCCTTGAGTCTAGCGATCCCTCGTTCGAAATTTCTCGTAACCTATCCAATAATACTTTTCCATCTTTCAATGCACCCATCAACATCTCGAGCATGGTTTTTCGCAATTCGTGAAGCTTCCTTACCACAGTTTTTACGGACTCGATATCGCTTGGCAAATGTGTATCGTTGCAAGCCATTTCTAACGTCCTCATACTTTCTCGACAATCTTCTGCTTGACTGAAAAAGTCATGCGTATTTCAGATAATAAGTGCATGTTTATAGGAGCTCTCAATCGCGTACAATTTAATATTACCATTGAAAAAGAACATTTCGCTCTAAAATATACTTTCTCTGTTCGAGAAGTTCGTTTACATCTTTCCATGCAGCACCCAACGTTTCGGCCATCGCTTTGTATACTTCTGCTTTTGGCTTTTGTGTCGATATAACTTGGTCGGCCTGCCTTAATAGTTCTTCCACTGGACTTTGCTTGTTCTAAAATATTTGAGACATAATTAATATTTGAAACTATTCATTGTAAAATCTGTTCATTGACTGACTTATTTATTAATTTACATTTTTGGTGGTCTCATAAAAATATATTTCATCGTGAAATTCTTACGAAATTCCATTAATAAACATTGAAATAGAAAGAAAAATTCAAATTATCACCAGAATATGTTAACGCTATAGTTATAAATTATCGTTCATCTCATCAAATATTGTATCCTTATTAGCCAAAGGCTATTCCAAATAATTATTCTGTCAGTAAGTCAATTAGACAAGATAGAATTTATCTTTCTCATATATATTATTTACCTGCAGTCGAAGGAGTACTTCATCGTGGGCGTGTAAAAGTTCTTTCGCTTCGTCCGGTGATCCGCCCAATTTCGTTAATTCTGGCTGCATCTCCAAAACCTTTAACCGCAAGTACTCTCCGCTCTGAAAATCAAATAAAAATGTTTATTCAATAACTGTACACATATAAGAATTTGTAATGACGTATTTATTGATTAATGTCATGTAAATGTAAATGAATATAAGACTTTTAAATAACAAAATGATAATAGGTTGCAATGTCAACGCAAATTTCAGAACTTCTATTCCTGTGCGCAACAAAATTTGTTGCAAATTACTTTGAATTAATCTTAGTATTTATCAAATCTTTGGTATGATTTGAAAATATTTCACGGAAATAAATTACGATCAGTCTATTCTATCTGGTTTAGATAGTTTTGAAGGGCACGGCTCTTCCATCGCTCTACAACACATCGTTTATCTGTACTTCAAAGTTCAATCATCGCTTTTATACGCTCAAAAATAGCACGCGAAACCAGCTGTCTAAATCAACAAACTTGCTGCACCAAACATGGTAAATACGTCCACAGATCAAGATTTAGACTTGGAATGTTCAAACAATCTGAGCCCTCACGCGTGGTAAAATCTCAAAGCATCACGTATAAGAAAGAGTATTCTTTTCATTATCGCTGCGGCAGCTACATCAGAACGTCAAGCCTGGAGTTGTCTATCTTGCATACGAGCCAGCTGCTAGCTATTTTCAAGGCGCTAATGTTTGTTTATGGAGTCGGAATAGTACAACGCGATAATGCCGTGGCTGACCTGATTTATTCGTCCTAAGTTCCTCGTTATTTCTTGTTTTTATTTCAAACATAGATTTAAAAAGTTCATGTCAGTGCAATCGTACATGCGTAAATTGAGAATAAGAGAAAGAGCACGCGTGATTTGTATACCTATGGAAAAATAACGATACGAGTGCGGTTAGTATACGTTAAATGTGTCAAGTGGAATGTCCATGACTTTGATTATATTGATTATGCAACGCATACATTTGTGCTTACTCATCGTATTCAATATTGAAAGGTGTATTTAAAGGGGTCAAACGATCTAGCAAGGATGTTTATTTAGACAATTCTGTATTCGTAAAATGACAGCATGCCTTAGTTGCATATATAATTAATGGATTTTGATAAAATAATCGTGAAATAATTACATTTTTCAATAATTAATGCCAATAGTAATCTTTATGAACGCTTCATATAATTATAGCTATCCTAACGCGCAATCCCTTTCAAAAATTTCAACCAAAGCTTTATATACCCAAACCAATAAAAGCATTGTTGCATATGCATCCAGAGAATGCGGTAAGATTCCAATGTGTATTTGTACGGAAATGCTCTGTAACTTCCTTGTTAGATTAAATTTAGCTCATTCGGAACCCAATTGCAAAAAACATTAACAAATGAAAATCATAAAGTGTACATTCGAAGCTAATTTAGGTCTACGGCTATAAATCTTCAGTTGTTGGAGAAAACAGACGAATATCACGTCGCGACGCCGCGCCGCGCACCGACGAGATCTGCCAAGTATTGGCCGCGATGACGACATCGTTGCTGATTTTTCACGTCGATGCTAAAAAACAACTACTTCACTTCTAGGAGGAGCTTCGAAATTATTTTCCAGCCTAGAATGGAACTATGATGGCATCATTATTTGGACTATCAATTATAATATAACGATGGGATGCGATATAATCACATCACGTCATTTTTATAGTACTGATGTGTTGCGCAAAATTATTGGCTGTGGTGGAATATAGACAATAGCCCTATTTATATTGCGACACAAGCTCCCCCAGGTGAATAATTTTGCGATTAGTAGCTGCGTAATATCGATGTTTCTCGAGATCAATTGCTGCGTGTGTTTTACACAATAACATGATAGTAATGACAGTTTTTAATGAAAATAGCAGTTAAATATTTATTTGGCATAGGCATTTATTTGATATAAATCATTTATAACGACATTATGAAGTAAATGATATTTTTAAAGAAGATTGGTTGAAAGGATCATTATGTTCCAAGAAGATAAGGTATTACTTTAGCGAGGAGTCGCAGAAATAACTTCACAAACTTGATACAAGTTTATAAAAAAGTAGGTGACCTCGGGAGGTATAGCGATCGTACAAAAAAAGTCAGGTGTTATGGTACCAATTGTGATTACTTCGATCCCAAATGATTAATTTTCCATTAGAGGTATCAAGGAAACTCGACTATACCATGCGAATGAGACAACGTGTCTACTTGTACCATAGTACGTAGGGTATAGTGATAAAGCGTTTTCCTCGATGAGATTGTCTTAATTTTTCTCCCAGCTTGCGATGCATTTGTTCTGACAACTTTAAATTACGCTTCGTCCATAATCCTTTCACTCCCATCATATCGAGATCGTCGTTAATTGGATTTACTTTTTCGTGATGTGGTCAGACGTGTTTTTGCAAATTACCGTATCGAACTCGTCATTAATCTCTGTAAACAATTTCTTTAAATTAAATTCTCAATTCATTTTCAGTCATAATATTCAGATTTGCAATGATAAATTCATGGTCACTTCTAAATAGAGCGTTTATTATAGTAATCAAATCTATTTATATTTTGATTGTTCAATACGAAATTTCGATATAACTCAAATTATTATCAAACCGAATCCTATCAATTAAATCGATATCAAGATTTCACTGAAATTTCTGAATTTGACCTTTCCAAGAAGTTATCTTTTCAAATAAATAATATACTAAATATTCAGAGATTTGAGCAGAACTTTACAATAAAATGTTTTATTTTGAATGAAATTAAATCAAATCAATGAAGTAAATGTAGCGAAAAGTTTACAACATATGACTGATATATGAATAAGATAGCATATCCTAGAACCAGTTAAAAAAATCTTTGATTGCATCGATCAACTTCCACGATTAATTCAGCATTAAGAGAAAGAGGTACATTCGCATGCATATATATGTATATATATATATGTGCGCTTCCAGAGAAATTAACTTTGCTCGCGCGTTCATTGCACTCGACGATGTATACGAACGTAAACTCTCCAGGAGCTAAAGACAGAATCAGATGGACGCGTGCACGTTCGACAGAGAAGTTCTGAAACTTGTGTGCACGCGCGCGAGTATGTCGAATGACGTACGTACCGTAAAGCTATTTAAGATCTGTTATATATATATTTATGTAACGTTGACAAGTAAATAACATCTTCAGGTACGAAATAGAGCATATATTGTCGAGTTTATTAATTTATAGTTATCAGGTGGATATTAGACAGAAAAGAAAACTTGAAAGGCATTTACTGGCAATTTGACAACACTACTTTGAGCCAAATTTTTGTTACACAGTCCACTGTCTAAATACTTCTTTTCCTACCATGAATTGTATTTTCGAGTTGGGCTTTTCAAAAACTGTTATTCAATAAACATTAACAACACAAATGGCGAAAAATTAGTTACGAAAGTTTATTTTCTGGTTCGCAGAGCTTGAAAAACTTCGTTTGTTTTGCTACATAATTTTCAATACCAATAGAATGGATGACATTATTACACAAAAAAGAATTACAGCATATTTAACCCTAACGGAAACAATCATCATTACCTTATGTTGCCAAACCACGTGCACGCGTGAGCAAGCCAAAACCACAAGCGAG
The DNA here is from genome assembly GCA_030064505.1 of Chouioia cunea. Taxonomy (NCBI): domain Eukaryota; kingdom Metazoa; phylum Arthropoda; class Insecta; order Hymenoptera; family Eulophidae; genus Chouioia; species Chouioia cunea. Next base: position 20,208,920 of record JAOPFQ010000003.1, on the reverse strand, counting down.
TGAAAGCCATGAATTAATTTAATGACTGGTAGACGTCTTCGAAGGTACATCCAGGAAATGTATATTACGCTAAGTCGTCACGCATCTTTTTATGATTTTGCATATGTATATACACACACGATTTATAAAAGATTTCTCGTGAGATGACTATACGGAGTGAAAGTCACTTGACGAGCGCAGTAATGTAAGGATGCTTTTTGTGCGTGTGCATGTACCAGTGATGGATGCCGTGTGGACACTTCGATACTGAGAATGAGTTACAACTTTGGAGAATGGAGATTTCTGTTGTTGGTTCCTGGGTTCAATTGATTAGAAGATTACACAACATAAATATTGTTTTCGTCTTCAGGCAATTGAATCATAAAGAATACTTTGAGATTCATGAATGATGATAACAAATCTCAAGCAGAACAAAATACACTTTTTTTAATTAAGCTTTGTTAGCTCTTTTTAACGGAATTATTTAGCTATGTACATGAAATAGTTAATTAATTATTTATTATTATAGTACAAAATGAAAATATTTAAATTAAAATTTGCGCTTGTTTAAGTTTTTTTGAGACAAATATGATAATACCGACAACAACGAACTCAACAACTCATGAGAAATGTTAAATTATACCCACCACACCCTGAATATTTTATTAATTATAATTCACTAAGAATCATATTATTTTTTTACCTTTGATCATGTATACAAAAAATGCATCCTTAATAAATCTTTAATTTCCTTCCAATCCTCATAAAAGTTCTACGTTTACGAGACATAAACAGTACGGCCAAGGCTTAAAAATGTTCACCGCAGTACGAAACCAGCCGCACAACTAAAAGAGGAAAAAGAAGCCATTTTGTCGCTCTTATATAGATAGTTATTTCATGCTCGATACTCTCATGCACAAGGATATTTCGCACCTAGCTCCGCAAATTAAGAAAGATCGCTGAGGGTCTGGTCACCTTCGAACATCGAACCTTATTTCGTTTCTCGTAGATACCGTTGAACGAACACGAAGACGGCGGGAAAACCGCGGGTCTCCAGAAGCAAGTACGCACGTATGTTACTACCTATCATATCCATATTTGGTGCAGTCGATTTAACGAGGTCGTCGAATCGCTAACCACGCATAGATTCCGCTTCTTTCTTTTGACTTACTTACTTGGCCTAATGTATCTTTTCGAAATATATAAACAACGTGCTTTTGAAAGTTGTTGGATGTCAACCGTGTCGAGGTTATGGGATTGGAGACCAAATATATAACTGTTTGAAGTAATTTTTAGTCAATGAATCGGCTGCTGGACAGTGAAGTTTATCTATCATTTATTGCAAAGATAATCGCTCATCTTTTTTTATTGATTTTATTGATATATAGCAGTCTTGTACTGTTTTATAAAGCTTTATCTAATCAATTTTTATACAGCTACAGAACGTTATTGCCAAAATTAATTTTTATTACTTAAGCAAATATACGTTTGGGAATAGAAGTGGAAACAGAATAAAAATTTATTATCTGAGATGATATTAATTTGATTCAAAAAGAGAACATACTCATTTCAAAATTATAGATTGACTTTTAGCATGATATATGCAAATCCCGTATCCACCATCTATATTTTTAATTTAAAACCAGTTTCTAAATAATTTTGAGATCTGGTATATCATTGCAAGTAAAAATTAATTAGGTCGCTTTTAAAATGAAAAAACATCAATCGATCAACAAAACAAATTTTTCTAATCTTGAAAAAAAAATCAAAACTCAAGATACCAGCTATTGTTATTGTTCTCAAATTACCCGAACTTACTAGTCCATTTTTCTCGTTTGAATGTTGTACATATGAAATATTTAACTTGTTCTTCGATAAAAATACATCGAAAACTCGCCATTTTGTGAGACAGAGTTGCGTGTAGGTCACAATTAACGATTGGAAAATCTTCTGTTATTTTTCTCGCGTGCAATTTAATGATGCAGATTGCCTTTTATTCCAGGGCGTTGGCACTGCTGCTATTTCGGAGTTCGCGTTATTGCAACGTTTCTTCTCTTCTTCCTTTCTTTCTCCGTTGCTCGGGTATAAAATCTCATGAATTTGTCGATTGAGAATATAGCAAAAAGAATAGTATGCGAGTAAGATATTTGTATGTGAGAAAATTACGTACTAGTCGTATCAATTATATAATGTTTTTGTAATTAGCGTTGATGCATAATTATTATATGTTTAATCATGAATACTGATATGGTTGCCAACAATGCTTATGAGAGTATGTAATATTAGGTGTAAAATACATTAAATATCAATCAAATTCAAGCAAAATCATTTGAAGCCAATAAATGTACTGATATGTTTCACACAAATGAAATTGTAAAAATAATTATGAAATGAGTGAAAGAAGGGGGGAGAGGGTGCGTAGATAGATAGTAAGTCAAGTAACTTCCAAGAAGTGTTGCGGATATATTTGACTTGGTTAGAGAGTCACGCATATGCTGTGAGCCGCTTCTGGACGGTTATTTATTTCCGTGATCTGAGGGATATACGTATAGGGAAACGACGAAAGACCGAGGGAGAGACAGAGAGAGAGAAAGAGAGAGAGAGAGAGAGAGAGAGAGAGAGAGAAAGAGAGAGTACGTCAGAGCATGCGGAAAACGCAATTCGAAGACGGAGAGTGTCGCATATGTCTCTGACGATGACGAAGGAAGGCAGGTTCACCTGTATGTGTAATGTGCTCTACTTCGCTGTATTATATGAGATTTAAGTTTCATGCGTATAGTATGTTAGGTTGTGCTTTCTTGGAAATGCGTGGTAGCTTGTTTTATTATGCTTTGTACGACAATGATGTTATCAATTTTGATTGTTCTTTTTTTAGAAATTGGAGGACTGATTATATGGCGTTGGAGTTTCGGTTTCGAAATTACATTTTATAATATTAATTTAACATCATTATTATATTACATTAATAGTATAATTGTATTGTCATTATATTATAAATACTGCATTTTCTTTTTATACTATATACATAGACCTATGGGTTACTATGAGGCTTACTATGGATTACTATTTTGGCAAATTACGCGTCTCAACTGTATCAAAACTGTATTTCAGATGCTTGCTAGCTTAACAAAGCTTATTAGTACTAATATTATAGTATTATCTAATCGACACTATTAACACTAAAAGATGATAAACTGGACTTCTAGCTAATTTTATTAATAAAATCATCGATATGTGATACATAGAATACAAAAAATGGAAGACGCCCATATTATTGTATAAGAGTGTCAAATGCAACTGGTCAGCTTTTTAGCTACTTACGGGCTATTCGCCTTTGGTTCGTGACTGCAATTCTTGGCAATAACCATCATAATAATCGACTATTTTATTCTTACTCTAGAATTACAGAGTTCAGATATTGTATTTCATTATTTATCATATGTAAATTTTAAAACTGAAAAAACATAAATAATGAAAAAACGAAAGTCACAATTTAACTATTTGACATTGTAACAATACCGCAAATCGTCTAGAATTTTAGAACACTAAAGAATACCGAAATAAATATTGTCGCTGCGGTCACAGTTCAGCAATTCATAAAAAAACTTTTCAATTTTGCTCGTATGGAATTTCTATTTAAATAAAAATAGAAAAAGTTGTCACAATTTTATTTAAAAAAAATAAAACCATCCATAGAAGATTTCTTATTTCTCAAGATTCATCCCTCAAATTGGCTTTATGAAATTTTTTTTTTAATTTACGTACTGCTTAATATTTTATTATAGTTTAAAACTCAATGTGCTTGTTATTGTCAATGAAAATATCTAATTTGAAAAGTCAATTAGTCATTTAGAATATAGCGACATCGTGGTTTTAAAAATAAAGCCCATAAACTCGCGAGCTGTCAAGGCACAGAAGTGAGATTGAGAGAAAAAAATGGAAGAGGCAGTCACGTTTCATTACGACTTCGAGGATATTCGTCATCCGAACTTTTGGATAAGATTCTGTACGCCTTTGGAACGATTTTCTCTTTATTATTTACTTTTGTACTTCTTTAGAAGTCAAGACATGAGCAAGTCTTAAGAACGGAACAAAATGGAATTCGAAACCAAGATATTCGTGAACGTACGCAGTGTGATTTAAATGGCATTTTGTTTGAATGAAATATTGGTTTCGGTGTATTGAAATAAAATCAGATTTTATTTCAATATTTACATCTTTGTACGGTACGTATTACGTTAGTTGTTAAACATAATAATAAAGATGAGATACGTATTTTTGACAAGGGAAAGTGTTTTTAAAACGATATTTGTTTTCTTTTATTTTTATTTGTTGTAAGTTGTATTTTCATTAATTTTCCCACTAAATTACGATAACCGCCATCTGTACAATAAAGAGAAAGGCAAAAGAGAAAAAAAATAAAAAGATGCAAAGTTGATTCATCAGTAGAAAGATATCTTAGCTCGAAGGCAAAGCTTCTACTTTTGTTCATCTAATATTTAACGAATATTATAGCTTCGGGTACAGAAATTTTGCCGAATTGCTCTCTCAATTTGTTAGAATATCGAATAGTAATATGCTGGGCACATGCACATATACTTACGTAAGATATGTACTCTTCATAAAAACATTATAGTAATTTATACGGCTAAGCCCGGTTTCTTCGCGTGCACTTCGAACTGAATTTGCTTTACGCTTTCTTTTTTTGCCTCGACCACCCTGAGCAAAATTTTTCTCCGTCCGGCGGGGTTCTCTTCTCTCCTTTGCGTGCGCGCGTATCGTATATATATATATATATATATATATATACACTCGAAAGACGAGACCTCGTCGGATCGGCTTCTTGATTGCCCGTCTCTTTCGCGCAGTGAACGGCTTCTTGAAGGAGATTTCGAGTACGATATAGTCAAGAGAGTTTTTATTTGATATAGATAATACATCTCTGGCTACTTTTGAGTTATTTTCATTTAATTTTACTATTGACACATAAAGATATTTTCTTGTAAATATGAATAAGTATTTCATTCTCATCCCATATTTTTGACAAAATTATTTATCACAGGTATTATTTTATTGAACAATCGACACCATCTAGTAATTAACTTTTGTAAAATTAACTTGTCATATAATATTACCTTTAATTATCGTACAAATGCATTTTTTATTGTTATTTGTGTGTGTGAATCTCTTATATAAAATAATCGATCTGATAAAATTCCGATCATACTTATTAAATTGATTTATTATGAATGCAAAAAAATATCGAATTGATGAGATTCTCGAAATACCATAGAATGACAGACATAAATTATGCTCGTAAGTTCATTTATAAAAATTGCAAAGCCAAATGTTCGTAAGCCGTGTGATTTATTAGTCGAATCAGCATACCTATGATTTAAAATGAAAAGTTTGCTAAATTCTCCATACGCTCCGGTTAACCGCATTCTGTATCAAAGTCACGTGCATATATATGGTCGTAAAGTTGCTCTTTCATAAAAAATGAAAAATGCAAACATGCAAAAATTCATAGACTTCGAAGTATAAGCAACAGCGAAGCAAGATACATACGTGTACTCGTACAGCGAAAACCGGTATCTCTTGTCGCGCGCGTACGTGCGATTTGTTTTCCTCGAACCTCTGCTCTACACTTTTCAGCTCTCTTCCCTTGGATTGGCGAGTCGCCGATGATAAATAACAAGAACTACGCATAATTTTCACCCTATTGTTTTTCTTATTTCCTTACCAAGAGCTCCTGCGGGTGTTATACAATTGTTTGGGATCCCAAGGAGATTTATAGGCGTACTTTGGTTGTGTTGTTTCTCCGCGTAGTTGCATTGGCAAAACTCTCTACCACTGTCGCATTTGATTTATCGGTTGTTTTGCTCGCGATTGAAATTAATTTCAATGAAATTAACGTATAGGGATAACGTTTGCTTGAGGATACGTATACTTGTCGAAGGACTATTATATCGTTTCATCAATCTTTTGTTGACGAATCCTCCATACAGAAAATTAACTTGTATTATACAAATGAGAACTTTCAATACTAATGTAGCATATAAAAGAAAACGTTGAAAACAATACGCTAAACTGTAAACTCTAGTATTTTCAACAAAGATTTCAGTGACATTATAAACGCGCAATTTCAGTTTATGCGTTTATTCAAAAAAAAAAAAAAAAAAAGAATTTTACGAATGAATTCTTACTTCGAGAAGAGCAATGACAAGCCTGGTGCCTCCACTCTGCAAAGCAATAGTCCCGATGGTGGTAGTTTTCGGCTTTGTGCCTGGCATCTTCGTCGTCGTTGTCGTCGTCGTCTCGCCGACGATCTCCTGACGTGTGACATCGCCATTCGTCGCCTCATCATCACCGTTCGCTGCCTCGTAGCCGTTCACCATTTTCTTCACGTTGTCCCAAGACGTTTCGCACTAAACCGAAAACATTCTTCACCTTAACGAAGAAAGCTTTTTGAATACAAGCACATTTAATATACGACTGTGATTCATATATAGAATTTGGCATCTGGCGAAAGATGATTTCTTTGTTTGTTTTCATTATAAGACTGATTTTCAATGATATGCAAATAATTACATGAGAATTACCGTATACGAGCATGTAATTTGCATAAATGATGACATCATTACTTGATTACATTACGAGAAATTATTAAACAAACACACAAACGTGGTTACAATACAAATTTACTGTACGTGATATAATTTATACTATTTAGTTTTGACAGAAGGTAGCTTTCAAAATATCAAAAAGTTTATTGATTATTCTACTTCGAATCACAATACTGTTTATATCGAGAAGTAGAGTCAATTAATTTTCGGAGGAATGCGGTAATTACCAAAGTTGTTAGCGATGTTGATCGAATTAGTGCACCTACTTATTAATGATTCGCTGGACGCACCAATTTCCATAAATTAGCGCTATACGGCTAATAGTCTGAATAGAAAACAGATATACTAAGAAAATGCAATTTCAGTAGATAATGCCGTATCTCGAAAATGTATTTTGAATCGTCATGATTCAAACTTAAACTCAACGTTTTTAAAAAAAGAATTTTTGTCGGAAACCTCTGTAAACAATGTGAAACTGTCATAACATTTACACTATCATATATCCAAACATACTTTATATGTCCTCCCCTAGGCCCTTTGACAATTATTACCAGCGCCTCATTAGATAATCTTTTACACGCCGTTATCATATCTCTCTCAAGGAAACGTGAAAAGCGCGAATTACGTCGATTAAGAGCTTGGTAGTTGGTGGGCGTCAGACATTATCCTTGGCACAGAGCCAACTATAGGACGAAAATAGGACTTTTTTTACAGGCGCTTAGCCTTACATACTTTCTTTATATACATATATATTTCTGTTGCTCATGGACGCAAAAGATTTTTGATAGGATTCACTCGCCTTGTCTTGATTATCGTCTTAAGATGCTTCTCCGGTATGAGCATGCAACAAAAACCTTATCGAGGCTTTCGCAAGAAATTCTGATACCGTCGACGAGCTCGATATAATTGCTGATTATGCTTATAGTAATCTTTGACTTACAATAGTTTATTGCCAGCGAAAAAATCAATATTTTGACGTTCTCTTTGAAGATTGATTATGTTGAAAAAAAATCATTTATTGTCTCCTCCAATAAAAGCTCCATATGCACTTAACATAATCAATTTGAGATATTGATCAGACGTGAATTATGCACGCGTACGCTCCTCAGCATTCTTATCTACAAATGGAGTATAGTCAAGCGGACAGTTCATGAATGGGCGTATCATTAAATTATTATCTTCATACCGTTTTATTTCAATAACAACTCGAATTTAAAATAAAAAAGAAAACGGTATTCGATAAAAAGACTGCAGTCTTTTATTAGAAAAAAATTGTTCAAACTATGTAATCAGTCAAAACACATTCATACTATCGATGTGTAGTCCCACTGAGTGCGTTAATTTAGATAAAGCGAAATCAATTCCGTTAACCATTCGAACGTATCAAAAGTAACAAAAGATTCTCATGCGATATACAGGAATACAAACGGGAGCGTAGAGATCTCATCGAATGAATTTGGTCCTGAAATTCGCATGCGCGCTCGATGATGCGCATCTGTACCTTGTTCCTTCGGGAGAGTGACGTCATCCTTGACGCAAGTTTCGAAAAAAAACTTATAGGAGAGAATAAAAGCCGGGCGGTTGGATGTATAAAACCGGACTGACTGGTGGCGTTCTTCGAATGAAAAATTTATACATATCTATCGAACAAGTGAGCAAGCAAGTTTTCGAATAGCAAAAAAATAACTGCACTCTGATTGTGTTCTGTTAATTGAGCTCGTTATATTGGAAATCGCGATGACAAGCTATAACAATTGCATTTCCGTATAGTAGTAGTAGTCTATAGTCGAAAACTGATACATAAACTCACGACTATCTTATCTTCAATTACCAACTACGCGTATATGTACATGATAGTTACGTCTGCTGAGATTCTTACTATATGTATACGCTGACTTTTTTCTTACTCTCGCGACAAAGATTAGGCACGCGACTATTGTACAAACATCGAAGGTCGGCCATTTAATGACGCTTCATGCGCTATCAGGTAATTTACCATTTTGTTTGCAAAATCATTGCTGCACACTATGCTAAACTGCAGCGAGCTTTTATGGAAATGTAAATAAGGAGAAAAGAAAATATCGCCTCTGGTTTTTAGCTCGACGAGCTATATATTTCGCGTGACATTGGTTTCGATGCATCATTTTTTTAAAATACATCCAAACTGACCTCTACAGTGATACATTTATTTTTTTTTTCTAAAGTGTTTTAGCAGTCGGATCTGTCAAGATTTAATTTATAATAACACACTATTATATGCGTCAAACTATGTTATTTGTAATGCATCAAGTAAAACGATTTTGTATTAATTTTCATTAATGGTACAAGATAAAATTTGTTCTTGGTAATATAACAAAATAAATAATATATTTTTCATCAAAGATTTAAGAGCGTCATTTGAGTATATTTTTAGTCGTTTCTCGAGAGCGGCACGTAAGAAGTAAATTAAGTTTTTGCAAGGAATAAACATCGAAGAAATATACATTATATAGTTCTAATTTTAACCATGACACTATACTATAAATATTTTCCGACTACACGTGTCAGTGGAAACATTTTTCATCATAATCATAACTTTGCGCTAAACGACTGAGAGTGAGAAAGAGTTTCAATTTGTTTGAACTTAGTACGTAAAAGCAAAATATTTATAGGATCGTTTATCTACTACTAAAATTTATCATTTGAAACTACTTATTTCCTCTCGAGCATACTTTTCCACAAAACTCACGCAAGTTTAATATATATAAAAGCTTATGACAATCGATCAATCACAAGTTCACCAAAACAAACCCACTTTTAAAATGATAAAAGGTCAGGAATGACAAAGAAATCATCACAATCCTCGGTTGTCAGAGTAAAAAGTAGAAAATAAAAGAAGGATCGAATAAGACGAAAAAAAGTAACCAACCAACCAACCCTCGTCAAGGTTTACCGGACAATCGAGTCGTTTTGCACGTGTAGAATGAAAGAGTATATAGGTATATAGCCACTGTATGTGACCGCGCGCGCACACGCGAGGCGATTGCCGCACGAACCGGCAACTGACTGAACTCCTTTCTCTCTCACTCATTCTTCGCAGCGCGCAAGAGAAGAGACGTGAAATAACCAATCTTTGTGCGGGAAGACCATAGCAGCGCCGCCACGAAGCAGCAGTATGCCTTGCTATATACCATCAAGCAACGCATGTATAAAGATAGAGGGAGAGAGAGAGAGAGAGAGAGAGAGAGAGAGAGAGAGAGAGAGAAAGAGAGGTATAGAAACCTTTTAGCTAGATACCTAATTTTAGAAATTTTCAGCCGACTCCCTCGGTTTTAACTTAGCAAGCTTCGCGGTTTATGGAAATTTTGCTCGATTTTGCGATATATTTTGTTATCCGTGTGCTTTTTTCAGTGTCTCATTCTTGTTCAAACTTACATTTCTTTAGTTACATTAAAGATCTTTAACGAAATATTATGATGAATTGAGTTTGGAATAGTCAGATTAGATACACGTAGATTCATAAATAAGTTTGCGCAATTTTTCTATCAATACTTTAAATACCAAAACTAACAATTTCTCAGAGCACGTAAATATGAATATCTGTGTATAATATGAAGAACTGATAAAAATATTTACGATCATCAGATTCCAATAACTATTTCCAGAAAAGTAATTGAATAATTTCTTGAAAGATCTCTGTTAAGCTGTATTAGGGGTTTGAAACAAGAAACTTTGCGATATTTCTGTGATTGACATGATTATTCATAGAACTAGAAGATATTTTATTTTTAATATATACGGGATTTTTACCAATCATTTTAGAAGATACCAAGGTTTGAATATGTTACGTTTTCTATTTCTTTTTATCTATGAATTTGCCTTTAGTATTCATTATATACCTTTTGTGCTTGAACTCAATTAGTTCTATTTTTAAACGCACTTTTCACAAGTGTTACATGGTTTAAATGAAGAGAATGATTATTTACATCTTTCAGAATATGCAAATAACATTGTGTCGTACTTTATTTCACATTTCAGCGTGCTTTCTGTTCCGTGACAGAAATAACTCATTGAACTTCATACTGCTATTAAAAATATATACGTAAAAACTGCATATTTTCAAAGTTTACTTATAAAAAATGTTGCCAATTATAAAAGGCGAATTTATTGAATACAGTGTTTCTCGTAATATGTCATATTTTTTATTTGAGCTTTTATGTAACTACATTAACAATTTTATCTTATAATCCTATTTTAAAACCAGTAACACAACAATGATAAGCACTAGCAATAATAAATACACATCAAGATGAGTTTTATTAATGTATTAACAATTATGTAAAAAATGTATAAAAAACTTACAAAAACGAACGTTATAACAATGGCTGCATGAAGGTTATTTGCAATATTTTACAGACGAAATGAAAAAGCATTATTACATGGTATATTATTATTCTAATATGAAATGTTTATTAGTTCTTTCAAGTCGATGTTTCACTTATAAAAAGGAAATCCTCATTTCTTTAAAAATAATCTGTTGTGTTTACATCAATGTCTAAAATATTTAAATAGAGTCTTTTGTCCAGATAATAAAATTTGCACTATTTAAAGTTTTATTGCATTTGTTTAAATTGATAAGTATTTCAGTAATACCACAAACTCGATTTGCTAAAAAAAAATGTGAAGTTACAAACAAATTGTATGATCGAATGAAATATTTTCCATGTATATATTATTCGAAATATCAATGTAATTATCAAAACGAACAACAGCTCATTACAATGAAATCATGATAATAAAATAACTTGCTATACAAAGACTAGTGAAATATAATAGATTTACAAATACAAGTTAGTAATCAATGCTTTTTCACAAGTGAAACAAGAACCCTTTAAAAAAAGCCCATTATTCAGTTAGTTGAATTCGCAAATGGAAATGGGAGCAGGCAGCATGGACTGAAGCTCGTCGACAGCCGAGGCAGTAACAGCCGACGACGTGCAGGCACTGGGCATAATTCTAACGAACTGTTGCGTTGTCGATGAGCACCGATCATCCAAGTCTTCACTTACCGTACGCATCATTGCGAGCAATTCGTCTTCGTCTTCCGTATCGGCGTTTTGCATTGGCACATCGCATTTGTTCTCTTCGATCCTCGCGAGTTCGTCGTCGATGTCACTACAGCATTGTCCGTTTGTTCCTGTAGCTACTGATTTGTGATAATTCACGAGGTTATTCGGAGCCGCGTACGTATACTCTTCACGATGCGATTCTAAGTTTATAGATGACGGCGAACCGTCAAGTAATATTGTTCGATTTAGGTCTTGAAACTCGTGAATGTTTACGTGTTCCGTGTGGTCGGCTATGGTGTTGGAAACGAGCTTGAATGATGCGACTCCCATATGTGTGTCATGTGAGACACGCAGTGTCGTTGTCTCTGTTGTTTCTTTGATAATTTGTCCGCTTTTCTCCTGTACAAAATAGAAATGAACTATTTTTCTATCATCTTAGATTCAGAGATTTTATATAATATTTATTTTTCAGTAAAAAATTTTCATAAAATATTTGAATCAATTTTTCAAATCATCCACAAAGCCTTACCTGAGTTGTTCGAGAAATGACAGTCGCTCCATCTGGACTGTATTCAATAACATGCTGATCAACTGGACTTGTTGATAGTGCAGCGTCAGATTTCGTCATCGGAAGCACTTCGTCTTTAATTGTCGAATCATCTGCATTTCGGCTAGAAAAATTAAAGACACTATTAATACAGGCAACCTCAAGATAGATGTGCTTACATTGTTTAACAGAAAATTAAATAGAAAAATCAAGCCATTTCAGTGTATTTAACTACAACAAATTATTTATCATTTTGTACATCACGATTTATTGATTGATCAAAATGGAAACATAAGTATATGCATTTTAATCGATGGGAAAAGGCGACATATAGACGATAAATTATTTAAGCGAGCTTATGGTAAACAGTCGAATCCCGTGTTTTCCACAATATACAAACATCTAAATTGTCAAGTGTCAAAATCCACGCGCGACAATTCGAAAATATAAAAATGGATGGTACGAAAGCTAGCATATTCAAGAATAAATGGTTGTTAAAGACCTCCACCCCCCTCCCCTTCCACCAGTTTGTTATTAGGCGACCACTATCGCTTATATACCCACCAGGTCGTTGAAACGGGGCCATCTTCGTATTCGCACGAGAGGAACGACTCGCTACGCGACCTTGGTACCGACGAGCATTCCGTTGCTGTCACGTATTCCTCAATTGCACTTGAATCTTCGATGATACTTCGGTTACTCGCTCGGCTTTCTTGACGATCGATTTCTTTCACTATGGCTTCCTAGGTAGAATAAAATACACACGTACATTCATTTTGGAACTCTCGAGTTCATTTTGCCATTTCTATATTTTGACTGTCGTACGTCAATTGAAGAGTTTTCAATTTGAATTGAAGAGCTTGTCAGAGTGGACTCTTCAAACGAATTATATTTCTTTGCTTGAAATAGCTGTACGATAAATTCCAACTGGATAGTTTATGGCGCGAGTGCTCGTTTATATAAGAAAGTATCAATGGGACTTTCTTAGAATTTGGATTTAAGCAAAAAGACATATCTATTGAAAAATATTGAAGATATAATGTTACTCTTACGTTATTTAATAATTTAAGCTATCCTTCCTTTCACTCAACAAAGTACAGATGGATAGTTTCAATTTCCATTATCAAACGTGAATTTACTATCTTAAATAAATAATTTAAAGAATTTTGTGTGTGAAAATTTCATTTTCAAGCTATTATATTATTCGTACATGTATTACAACTTAGTTCACTAAATGACCTACTCTCAGCTACAAAAAACAATTCTAATTCAATACCTAACATCAACTGCATCCCTACAGTCACTTACCTTTAATTTACTGCCTTTATCCTTCACCCGAGATGCATCGGCATTCATAACGCCAGTTAATCTTATCACACCAGAATCAACTATATCGTCGCTCACACGACTCGCTAACTCGTCATCCTCTGTCGCCGGATTCAGTGCTTGACTTCTTGCTCCAGCCTCACAAAGTTTGGTATCTAATTTCTCAGCAAGCCGTGTCACTTCGAGCAATTTGGCCGAAATCGATTGTACTGCCGACAAGTTGCCGCCACCGCTACTTTCATTTGTCTCGTCCGTCTCTGACATTCTGCTTTTGTCAATAAACAAATGACAAATGTAAGAGAAGACACACTAAATCACTCACTAATAACAAAAAGAGACTCACGAAAAAAAAAAATAGAAAAAGACACAGAAAAATCACAGTCGCGCACGTTGGTTATATAACGGCAACTTTTCCGAAGTGCAACGAACACGGGAATGAGGCTGCGTAAAAAGCTCAAAGCAAACGTGCGGAGGTATATAGGTGGGTCTCTCTCTCTCTCTTTCGCGCGCGCGTAAAAGAGGAAAACCAGAGACTGAACGGGCGTAGGCGGAGAGTGATTGCAACGCCAACAGGTGGATATAAGAATTTAGGTGAATTTTCATAATTGCCAGAGCTACTGTTAGCTTTAATATTTATTGAGATACTTTCTTATTAATGAGCAGAAATTAATATACCGGCTGATTATCCCTAGTTGCATGACGGCCTTCATCTTAATCTATGACTAGTGATAATTATAGGCATCTAGAAGTTTATTTGGTATTATGTTACTTGTATTGCATAATAAATGAAAACTCTGAGATATATGGATTAGTTATAATGATTTCTCAATATTTGTACGACTGTCCGTCAATAGAGTTCATATTAAAATAGAAACTGTCAGGGAAAAACTTAGTAAAAGACAACGAGCGTCTAAGATCAATTTAGAAATGGTGTCAGAGATGAGAACGGTTGCAAAGAAAGCTAACGAGACAAAAAAAGAAAAAAAAAGAGAACGTGACAAAAAAGTATAGAGAACTCGTTTGGAAATATTTTACTTCAACGCAGCGCCCAATCTCAGTCATTCTAATTTAGGTAAGCGCGCTAGCGTCACATATATGCAATCACCTGCAACAGTTAGTTCTCTTATTTTATTCTACGACTGAATCATCAATTAAGTATCCTTAAATTACCCAGGAAATCACAATTTTGACTGAACTGATCGTCACCGCACGTGGGAAAATTTTGATATCTCTTGCCAAAAAGTTTATTTTCTCGGCTACTTATTTGGACTCCAGTTAATGAAGATTTATTAGTTTTCAGGGGTAAACATGGAAATGACATTCGTGTATTTTCGTTGATAAATGATTGTTTGCATTTCGATAAGACAAGAAAGCAATTCAAATTCTAATACGAGAAATAAGATCTTGCCTGATTATATATGGATTGTACATGCCTGATTATACATGTTCCTATTGGAATGTAAAATTTGTATCAAGCAGTTTTATTTTTAGTTTTAATTTTTAAATCTATTGAATGAGTAATGAATAAAACACAATTCCAAAAAATATAAACTATTACCGCCAGAGAAACTTATAAAAACTTAAAAATATTATTGGTTCAACGTTCTCTCTCTCTCTCCTTCTCTCGTAAAACACGCAGCTTCCAAAATGAAAATAATCAATATTCAAGTATCGAATCTCAAATCTCACCTTTGATGAGCCAATGGCTCTTTGAGTCGCGACCTTAAAAGTCGACCAAGTCGACACATACGACCAACTTCTGGTAGGAGATTTTCACGCTTGGCCAGCACATCACGTACCTCCGCCTTGTGGTGACTTCGCCAGGTGGTAGCGCAATCGATGCCGCTTTCTGGCGTCGCCGACCTGCTTCGCTTTGGCGAGCACGTGCCCACTGTCTCGATCATTTCACGTAATTTGCTGCAGTGCTGCGTGCGAAATGTGAATTCGATTAATTTTAACATGAATATATATTCTCTGCTTGTACGAATAAATGAATTGCAGTTTTGCAAGCAGCCAGGCTGCATTTACAGTTCTGGCTTAATTTTAGACTCGAATAACCTTACTCTGGAGTAACATTTCTAATATATAAATAGTTGATCAATTCTTAGTGATTTAAACAATATTTAATGGATGCAACTTACGTCGGTAACGTTACGGTGGAAGACTGCGCAGACTCTCAATCGTGTGAGTTGTTCCTGACTGACAGAGCGCAGTTGGCGCCAGACGTGTCTCAATCTCGATAACAGTAACGTGTTACTTTGGAGATCGAGCTTACAGGATATCCTTAGTACCCTCGCTCCGTTTATCAGTTGACAGCCATATTCGTATGTACCCTATAAACAGTCGTGTGTCAATAAATACTTTTTACGCATAGTTAGCGTTTAATTCTCTTTAGCTATGTGTATTACCCTAGCGGTTTCTTGAAAAGACTGATGTTCCTGTTTCTGCGCTTGAATTTCAGTGACGTTGCAACCAATTTCCACATGACTACCAACCAATACATCGAATAGGTCGTTTAACCACTTTATCGCCTAAAACGACATATTTATGTAATTGTAACAGATATTTGTGCAATCTTGAATAATCGAAACATTAACGAATCTTACTTGTTCGGCATCACTTTCGTAAGTGTAAACGAGAGCGATTTGCTTAAGCGTAAGCTTCTGCAGCTCAACGCTGTCGTTAAAAATATTTTTCCGCGCGTTTGTCGCATCCAAAATATCTTGGATGTTTATAATATCTTCAGCGTAGTCGATTTGCACATCTCGACAGAGTGCATCTTTCACTGGCATTGAAAGAACATCTGATAACTTTTCACCCTCTTTCACCAATTCTCTTTCTAGTCCTTCTGCAACGTGATAACATGATTTTGACGTTTACCGTTTTATTTTAGAATGGGATCTTCTCACAAGCTGAACGTTAATTATAAAGTTAGATTACCTAATTTTTGTTGACCACGTTCGAGCTTCATTAGTTTGGCACCAGCATTAGCAAAGTTACAAGCTCGACTACCCATGATCAGCTTATCGAAAACTTCGCTTGTCCGATCGAAGTACTGAAAAAAAATATTTATAACAATTGACATTTAACTACTAACTTGCCTAATTTTTGAAGATTAATACCTCCGAGACAAGACGAAAAAATCTCTGAGAAGTAATAAGTACGTTTCTGCGCCTTTCGAGTCGCGTAGCGAAACTTCTACAGACGAAATCCATAAAATCCCTTTGAGATATCAAATCTTCCGAGAGATATTCATTTGATAAACCATCTATTTTATGTAAAATTTCAGCATACTTTCCATACGTCTCCTAAAATCGTTTACGCTCTCATTAAACATAATAAATGAATCCACAAACTATATTGATGACTAGCGAAGTACTCACTCTACACTTTAACTCTAACGTTTCATGTTCAGTCCTCAACTCCTCTGACGATGCGACATCGAAGCCTATTTGGTAATGAGCATTCAACATAGAGTCAGCAGGGCCGAGAATCCAATTTGTCACACCCGCTACGCCTTCTTCTAATGCTGCTATTTCTTTGAGGATGTCAATGTTTCTTTCCATGTATGCCCTTGCTTTTTCTATCTCCACCTGCCGAAATGGTTCAAGGTTATATCATTTCATATAAGAAAGACTTATGAAATTTCGTTCAAAATAAAATTACCTGTTTCTGTTCGATTGAGTCGATCAGTTTATGAATCCGATGCACCGTATCTAAAACATCTTGTGCTGATTCACGACTCATCGAACTAGCTAAATTTCTGCCTGAAAATTCGAATTATACTTATCTACTCGAAACCTCATCATATCTAATATTCTACCTACCCGACTGAAGTATTCGTTGAGCAGCACTCGTTATTTCAAAACTCATTTCTTTACGCGAAAGATTCTCGCTAGAAACACAATTCGTTTCAGGACTCGTAAGCTTCTGTACAACCTCGTCCATTTTATCAATGAAATTTTCGGCGTCACTTGTAAATTCATCAACACGCTGTAATTGTAAGGAAAAAGTCAATTAATATATTGTATCTCTTTGATAGGCAAAAATAAGTGAAAGGTAATGATGCTTAATTGAATGATAATATGCAGATAGAATTAATAAAACGTAAAACTTACCACTCGATTCTGTATCCATGCCGCGTGGTCGTAACACTTGCTACCACCCAAGTTGTACGTCAGCTGATTAGGATCGACATATGCAGAGAGTCTACTCAGAGGAATATATATCGGCTGCAATGTAAGAGCAACCTTATGTAACATTTGAAAAAATAAAGAAAATAAAACGAAGTTGTGTACGCGTTAGTTTAATGACAAAATTTCAATCGATGTTGAAATAACTACGCACAAACTAGATACTATTTGAATTGAGCTTCATTCTTTAGTAGTACAGGAACAAATTACTTTCTACGCCAGTAAATCCAAACGCTTAAATCTGTTTAAAATTCAAAAAACAAATATCCATTTTACGGGTGAAAGTTATATTCCAAATTATTTTTATAGCGGAAATTTCTCTTTGACAGATAAAAATAGCTTTCTATCCTTTTCATTGAAATTAAAATAAATGCTATAGTACTGAACAAAATTACACAATCCAGGTCAAATGTAGAAATAAACTAAATACAATAATTAGCAATGATTCGAAATTGTGCGGAATCTTCCAATTCGATAGAGCACTCACTCAGTAAAATGAATCTTGGTGTTTATTTTTCAAACCAGAAAACTTTGAACACAAAAACTCTCTCAGCATGCGGGAGACCCATCGAGACGCGTCCTCACGCTTTGACGTTCACGGTGATTCTGCGTTAGTAGGCCAACATCGAAAGTATCCACACACACACACACACACACACACACACACACCTATACCCATATGAAGAAAGTCACACATATACACGCGAAGAATATACGATGCGGTATGTTCATTCTTTCACTGACCTCGCCATCGCCGTGCGCTTTGGTGCAGTAATTGTCGACTCTCTGTTTGTCCCAAAAGCCGTCGGGTCTCACGGTGATCACCGACGCTGCGTATGAGTCCAAACGTTCGCGGGCTGCCCTCATGTATGCTCGAGCTGAACGCCATTGGGCAGCTCGTGCGTCCACTAGTAGGGTTAATCCGTTTGACTTTGTTTCATCGCTGAAATTGCCGAAATTAGGATTGATTTTTAGAATTGCAAGAAGGTAAGAGAACATAGTTTTTCAACAATTTATTACAATGAATGTGATAATCATCCATTAGAAAAACAACGTCCAAGTATAAATTATGATGACTTTAATGCTTTTTATTTATTCTATTGTAAAATAGGCATTGAGTCAATTTTTGAAAAGGCATTAAAACGAAACGTATTAATTCATACGAATTTACATTGAATGGTTTTTTAGTTGCGGATAACTAACAAATAAAGTAAAAAATGAAAATTACTTCCACTTTTCGAATCTTCACGATGAAAAAACGGCTAAACCAAATGAATTAATTATTGTAAATTACATTTTTTCAGTCTTCACTCCATTAATACACATTAATTTGTATTTCTACAATAATCACGCTTCGATGAAATCACATGCTCAAAATACCGGTAATTATGGCAAACTGGTTTTATACGTTCTGAAAGCTCGTGATAAAAGTATGTACAGTTTCATTTTTTTCTTTCGAGATCGATTGTCATATGATTTTAACTTTAAATAAATAAAAACTGGTATCGAAATGCAAGCGACAGACAACAAGTCTTTAATCATTCAAATTATCAATATAATTCAAGTTTTAATGTTTAAAAGCAGTGCATCCAAAAAAAGCAGGTAAGAATTTTGAAGTTGAGGAAGAGGGGAGGGGGTGTATGTACCTGAAAACTGTCAAGAAGTAGTCAATTAACAAGCCAATATTAGTGCGGATAATTGGCATGGGCTCGCCAGCGGGAATGTCAAGAACGATGAGAGCTCGATTTTGCTGATCTCTACCGCCCGGCACGTAAGACACCTCGGATTCGAGGGCTTCCAGTATGTTGAGCGCTTCATGTCGCTGCTGATACGCGAGCTTTGACATCGCTCATCGGGAATGCGTCACTGCACTTACCTTCGTTTGTTTTTATTGTTGTCTTCTTTACGTGATCTGAAATAATTTAAGTATCTAAATAGAATACAGTCCGCCATTCTTAAGCATTTTTCTTCTTTCGTACGTTTTTAGAGATGAGCTAACAATGCGGCTATTGTACAAGGAATACAAAAATAGATAATTATTGCAGTATGTATTCCGTGCCTATCATAATATTTACTAGTTAATATAACGTATTAAAACAACTTTTTCGATGTAAAAATTATATTACGTGGATTGTACTTGATAATGTTCCAGTTTTTCATTCGAATAAGGAAAATGTATAAAATGTTTCTTCGTTAGTTAATACAAATTTTTATTATAACATTAGAATTTTAATTTCAAGAATTAAAATCAAATTAAAATTCCATATAATGGCATTCTCCTTTAGCTATTAGGATTTATATTCATCAAAGTTGTATCGCGTATTGAATAGTGAATTACGGTGTTACTAATGGAAGACCGTTTAGCCTTAAAATATACGAATTCACGATTTCTTTGTAAATTTAAACATTTTTTTGTTTTAATTTATTGATTAATCTCCAAACCTCTGTTATTATTCTATAAAATCTTTCTCATTTATATAATTCTCAGAAAATAATTTAATGATTTTCACTTAGTTACCTCTCTGTCTTACAGATAATCAACCAAATATGCGAAATCAATTTCGATGAAAAAACAAACAACTATTAACGCACATGAATTTTCAGCATAAACAGCCAAAAACAATTGTTATTATGTCACACAATCTGCTTAGACAAAATAGAGAAAACAAAGGCTATACACCATATACGCTCACGCGTGCGCCTAGGCAGCGTTGGCGCGTGATAATTTTCCACCTGGCGACTTGGCGTTTATACGCGCCATTCGCCAAGCAACGAGCAAAACGTCCAAACAGCAAACATTCCGGTGCGGTTGCTGTCTAGCTATAAGAACTCTCTCCCTCTCTCTCTCTCTTTCGTATATGACCGCGTTTCTGGATCCTGCAGGAGCGCCGGACAGCGACTCCTTCTCCCTTTTTCTCTTGCCGCCGGAGCCGCTCCCTCGTTTGTTCCTCCTCCGCGATTCGCGCCTTCATGCGTCGCTACATATACGCCCTTGTTTCGATTTTATCTCGCCTCATCACTAGTCTATACATAGTTATTCAATTTCTCACTCTCTGTATATCTTGATAATCGTTTTCTGATTATCGTTCGCATACATGAAAAGAGACAATCTACACGAGTTTTTCAAGTTTTCTTGGATTTTTGCTTCTATCCAACTACAAATCAGTGTGGTTGAATGTAGATGGCCGTGCAGTCTTGTTCGTCAATGTTATAGATATGTCGATTTTTACTGTATAAATAGTCAGTGTGACCAATAATACATCCATTAGTTTAAAATAATTATCCTCACAATTTTTGGGTACTTCCCTTTCTATGATTAAATTATTCGTATGAAAGTATTTCTGAAATTAATACAACAAATTTTGGAACGATTGTGAAGAAACAATTTCAATAAATCTCGATTCAGAAAAATCCAATTAAATATTAAAGAATCAGAATGTTAATTAACGTATGCTTTCCAATAATTTTTCAACAGGGAGAATGACTTACATTGGTATTTTTTGCACACAAGGATAAATACAACTGCCACTATACACCTGACTTATAACGTTTATTTTTTTTATTGAAGATTCACTTTTAATACCTTTTAATTCTACGAGATATCTCACAGGAATTTCAAATTAAACTGTAAAAATATATGAGTAGACTACTGTATTTTCCGTGCAAGTATGATCATTTTGATTATTAACAAAACAGTCAACTCAAATAAATTTTGTATGAGATTCTTTAATTTTAATGAATTGTTAAGAATTTATACTAATCAATTTGTTCAACAGAAAATCCATAATTAAACTATGTAACGACTTCATAGTCAATCAATTGTTCAAAAGGAATTTTAAAGAGAGAATAATGTTAAACAAAATAACAGGTAAAATAATTAACACTGTTCAAAGTACATAGAAAAATCAAGGATTATTCTTTGAACTAAGATGAGCTTCGTGAGAGCCGGAGCTCTTGTCACCAGAAAATAAAAACCGAAACTCGTCATACCGCAGCCAATGTATCATATGACGAGAAGTTCATTTTCGCACTTGACTGTAGTTGAATTCTCATAAAAATTCTTGTTGGACATCTTGTACATTAAATCTTTGGTATTATTTTGAAAAGGTAGATGTATGCAATCGATCATTATTTTGGGAAAATTAAGAAGCAAGATTTGATATTTTTTTTACGACCTTGTTACTTGAATAAAATAAAACGTAAAGTAGTTGAGTATTATCAATAATAATCGATCTTGCACACTCGCATGCGCACGTTATAAATATAAATTCAAAATTCTACGGTTAAAAGTACTGCGGAGTCACGTATAACGCACAAAACCACATATATTACTCATTCAAAGATTACACATATATTCTTGCATATATAGTGTCACGGATACGTACATATAACGCTGCTTATTCCTTTATGTTCGCGCAAATAGATGCGCTCTCAAACGTCAACCCATGATGGTAATAACTTAAAAACTTTATGTTATACACGTATAGGTGCGAGAGCACGCGCGGCTCGCACGCGACTGACTTTCCACTACCACAGCTGTGAGGCGGTCCATTCAGTTGCAACGGTATCCCGGCACCAATTATGCCTTCCTCCCGACCCTTCTTCTGATTCTACCTGTTTTCGTCGTCGTCGTTGTTGTCTCTTCCAGAGCACTGATGTCTTTTTCGCTTTATCTATTATTAATGTATACATACGCAGTCAGATGATCTCCGTGCTTTCTCTCTCTTTTTTCGTCGATCGTCGTTGGATGTTTTATGGGCATTCTTTCTCGGATTTTTCCTTTAAGTCGCCGATTGTAAAACCTGAGATTTATGTATTTAGGAGAATAGAAAATTTATTACTCAAAGGGACGTGTGCATTTTGAGAGTATTTTTCACGTGAGAACATTCCTAATCGTATTTTTTTTACTAATAAAAAATTTATTTCACGTAACGAGTTTAATCTACACGGAAAATTCACTCTTATCCGCACTTTCACAAACACAAGTATGTATATATGTGTTAAAAGGAAACGCGACGTCCGCTCTGTGAAGAGGAAAAAAGGAAAAAAAACATAGAAATGTTAACGTAATTTGAAATTTCATTTATTCAGAGATTCATAATCTGTTGTTCATTTGTAATCGATCTAATACTTAGGTAGCTGAAACGAAGTAGCGTCATTACTAGTGAAAATATTTCGATTACAAACATTCATTTTATATGGTGAGATCTTGTATTTGTAAATCTAGTAATAATTGCGCTAAAAATATTTATTAAACAAATTTTATTGGTATTCCATTTAATAATACTGCACTGCTCACTACTTTGCAAGCTACTTAACAGTATTCGAAATAAGGGTTCGTTAAATAAAACTAGATTAAGTATACTGACTGATGATTTATATCAGAAAATATAACTTCAATAGTAGGTTATTAGATTGTTCATAATCTCATTTCAATTCCTTCATTTTGCTTAAAATAGCGTCTTCCTCTGATATATGGCTTGCAGAACAATTCTTTTTTCTAACAGACACATAGTTGTCGATTAAACGATTAACATACAATAAACATCGTCCCTAATTGTTCAATGAACCAACCAAGCAGCTCAATCAATGATCAAAGCGATATTATCCCAATCGTTCTAAGTCCAATAAAGCGCACAACGTAGAGAACTTGTCGCCATTAGTTGTTATACTGGCGCAGCATCATCTCCTTCACCTTTCTCCGTTCCAGCAACGACGACGGTGTGGTATCTCAAGGTCTATCGTGTGCGCGTATGTGTATATGTGTGGGTGACTATGGGAGCAGTTATATAGACACACCTTCGACATACGATCCGCGTGCTTTTATCTCGCACGCGATGAACCATAGCGTGACTTAACTGGCTCACTGTCGACGGCCTCGAGGCAAGGTGATTTCTTTTTCGACAATTTGTCGGAGCTTTTTGTTTTTGCTGTTGTTTCGATATGAAATTTTTGATACGCTATTAAACTGTCCGTTGTAGTATGTTAACTTTTTTTATTGGGTCAATTTTACTTGGCGTGTACATAGTTGGAGATTCGGTGGAATCTGAGAAACATACAAATTATCCAAATGATTTTATAAATTTTATTTTACATTTTATAAAACTCGAAATAATTTAATATAAAGAAAATCTATACATTATCTCGTGTGAAATGATCTAAATATGGATTTTATAGTAAACTGTAACTGGATCAGTTAATTTGTATGCGAGATGTGACGAGTGATAACATGTCATTCAAGTTTTTATTTCTTATATAATGGTGTCAATAAGTGATATGTGTAAACCATTTTTAAGTTTTCATTTCTAGTAGTATTACGATGGAAATATTGCGATCAGTGAAACACCCACATAAGAAAGTATATGCTATAAGACAACGAGTTATGTTGTATAATCGGTCGAAAGTTGACGATATTAACGTCAATCAATTTGTATTTTGAATGCCATCGTATCACTATACTTAATTCAAATTGCTTTCCAATAAATCTATTAATCAATCGCTGTTATCATCATTGCGTATACATCAGCAATCAGTATTAAACATATGTCAACAAACAACTGAAGAATCTAACAGGCATTGTACGTATTCAAATTTTTGTCAACAAATGTTTCAAATACAGAAGTATTACCAAAATCCCAATATCACGCCAAAATAATTCCATTTCTTGAAGCACCAAAAAAGATGTCGCAATGAATACAAACAAACAATGTCGTCTGGGAATGATTAAGGTATCTGAAAATTATTTCACGCTTGAAACTTCGAGAGTAAAAGAGAGAGAAAAAAGAGAGAGATTGGTAGAAAACGAGAAGCCAAAAGTCGGCGACGACAGTGAACAGGTGAAGCGCAGCGCGCACGGCGTGAATGGCTGCTGCGAAGAAGGTCATCGACCGGCGTTGACCAAACGAAGAGAGCAAATGAGAAAGGGAACGAGAAGGAGAGAGAGAGCGAGAGAAGAATGACGAGAAGTCTCGCCGAGAGAATGCAAAGGAGCGTTTGAGCCTTTGCAAATGACTTGTGTTGTACGAATAAGTCCTTAGAGAGAACGACTTAGAATGCCACTTGACCAGGTGTACGCGAGATTTTCAAGAATGTTGCCTCAAATATTAATTAGCGATTCGGTGTGGTTTAATTCAAGCGATGAATCATTATGCAACTAGTTGGTTAGGTTTTTACTTGTTGTTTCCTAAAGAGGCAAATTTTCTTGGACAAATTCGTAGATTGTACTATAGCCATTAATTTTTATATGTATTAATTGTAGATTATTTTGTTATTTCTCAAAACTATTATATATTTATTATACATGAAATAAAAAAATAAAAACCATTTTGATATTTCTTCATGAAGCTCCTTGTCAAAGTAATTTGCAGCATTTTATTATGGGCATTCAACTTATTATGTAATCAAGACCATAATTTTGGATATACTCTTATGAATGAACTTTAAAAAAAAAGTACTATGTATAATTTTGATTCAACTTACTTATCCTAATTTTTCGAATGATAGGAAAATAAAACTAAAAATATAAATATACATATAACTCTTTATTCGGATAAAATAAAGTCTATTTATACATTACTCCTGAGAACAATCTTAACAATCGAACTCATAATATCGCAATTTAAAACATTAAAATTAATCGTGTCGTAAGTCGACGAGACGCTCGCGCGTTTAACACGACGAGCATTAAAAAAAAGAAAGTACTTGCCGTGTCGGTCGAAACTAATTTAAAAAATAAAGAAAAGACAAAAGAAAAAGAAAAACTAAAAGAAAAAAGAAAATGTCTTTTTTTCTCTCAAACGCTATACTAGAATAATTAAATTTCGGTCTATGTATACATATATAATCATTATTTGATTAAAATCCTCATTGGTAGTTTACTCCACAAGCATGCCGTGCACTCAGTGCATCTATCAACGAATGAGGCGGAAAATTCAAAAATTTTGCTCGGGAAGTGACTATTTGTTCCAGAAGGCGAAAGCTTTTTGGACGCGCTCGCTGCGTGGCTTTCCTTCAGAAGCTTTCATGTTGGAATCATTACTGACGCTGCCGTTGCCTGTATCCAACTTTTCAAACATCATGGCTGTGCGACTAACATTACCTGTAGGCATGAACTTTTGCCCTCTTGGTGATGTGTCTAGCCTTGAGTCCTGAGTCGCAGTGGCTGTTTGAAAAAAATATTAATAATTAGTTGATTTATTAAAAGTTTGTCTATCGTTTGTTACAGTTAATGTTTCATAATAATACACTATAATGGTTATTTATATCGTTCTATAATCTAATAATAATGATTTGTTCAATATAATTTTTCTTCAAATAAGTAAAACTTGAATGTTAACGTTACGACATCAAAACTATAGTCAAAACATCATTCAAAAACTTAGACACAATGTTTCATGCAAAGAGGTACTTCTTAAAATAACAAAAACTACCAATAACAAAATCACAAAATCATGACAAACCTTCAAACTGAGTTTTAAATTTGTGAAAACTACGTCTACTCGTATCACGCTCAAAAGTATGATCCTTAGTAGATTTGAAACTTGTTGGCTTGTTTAACTCTTTATCATACAATCCCTTGAACTCTGACTTTCCATTGTTAATTGATTCTTCGTGACTACGTCGTTCTGTTGTGAATGAAAAGGGGCTTGATTGATGAGCTTCTGAGTTAGATGAATACTCTCTTATGTCGCGTGCTTTTTTAGATGTGGAACATATATCATTGTGCATATGAATTACTTTATAATTATTGTTATCTACAGTTTTAAGTGCATCATCAGACTTATTATCTTCAATCGATTCAGCAATTGCTTCGCGCTTCTGGCTAACCACTATGTGAATATCTTCTTTTCCACAGGATAAATCTTCATCGCTGGATATTGATTCTGGAGACACTTCTTTTTCAAACTTCATGGAACCTGTATTTTGCTTGTTAACTTCCATAATTTTGTCATCATTACTTTCAATTTTAATATCTTCCTCGTTTCCATCACTGATGTCCGAAATAATTTCAGTCATTTTCGAAGTGTTCTTTTCAGTTACTTTATTCTCCACTTCATCTTCATTGTCATTGAATTCTTCAGTTAATTTTCTTGAAAATCTTTTATGATCATCATCACTATCTTGAGGTACTATTTCGCACACATCTTTTTCAATTTCTCTTCTGACTTGCTCCTTACTCGATATTGCATCATCACCTTTCAATTCTTCGTTAACATTATCTTCAGCAATATTTTCATTATTATTACCATTTTCCACTTCTGCTTCAGTATCTATTTTCAAGTCTTTCTGTCCGTTTGTTTCGTGTTCTACTGTCACCTCGTCCTCTTCCATTGTCGTTTCATTAAAAAAAACTAAATTTTTTTCTGTATTAGCAACAATATCATCGTGCTCCAGGTGATCATCCGAGTCCAGTGATCCCGACCTTGGAACCCCGCTAAGCGATCGTATCGAGGTGGGTGAAAGTGAAGGACTGCGCTTGTTGGCTGAAAGCATTGCCATGCGGCCTAAAGCTCGTAAGGCATTGCCTGTTTTCTGTTTATGGGCAAAAGTATATGCGCACACTCAAAACATTAATTAAGGCAAACTCATGCAAAAATATATTGTATTATATCAGAAGATGAGATTCATGCGATAAGGCCTTTTCAGTATTATCCATAAATATTACAAAAATTTTAATTAATCTCTTACACAACATCTAAATTGATTATTCAATTGAAAAGTGATAGATCTAATAATAATGCGTTGCGTTATCGTTTTATGAATAATGACTGTGCAACTTTATCATGGCATAGATGTAATTTTTATGTTTAAAAAAATCTCATCAGTATTTCAAGTTAAGTAAGTAAACTTCAAACAACATTATTTTAATTTGTAATCTTGACAAACAATCGAAAAAAATTAATTAACGAGGAAAAAATCACGAAATCTTGTACAAACCTGCCACTTTCTTCTAACAATGAATTTTTTCAGTTTATCCGTGGGTAGTGCGACTCTACTCATATTTTCCGTATGTTGAGCCAACCATGAGTGACTAAGACATTGTTTTGCGGACATTCTTAATCTGGAAAATGGTAGGTAATAAGTTTCATACCATATTTTCACACAATATGTCAATTAATAGTGACACATTTTATTTTAGTAAATTTTAATAAAAAATATTCATCAAAAAAGTATAGGTAACTATTATATAATATAATTATACATAAACATTTTGCTTACTCTTTTTTGTTTTGTAATAGATTACTGATAAAATCCTTTGCGTCAGGTGAAATGGCATCGAAAGCTTCGTCTTCGAAATCATAATCTGCTCGGACGATGTTAGCAAAAGTTTCAGCATCATTATCACCCATAAATGGCGATAATCCAGTTAATCTATAAAAAAGGAAAGACGTATTGATTAAAATATCAATTCTCCCATCAAAATTATAGTAACAATACTTACAAAACATAACAAATCACACCAACGCTCCACATATCAGACTGGGTACCTATCGGCTCATAATTAATGATTTCTGGAGGTATAAATTCGGGCGTTCCAAACAGCACTCTTATAGGTTTGTTCGGACTGATTATTTGAGCCAAGCCAAAATCAATAAGTTTGATGCGATGTGACGTCCTTGTGTGACACATTATGTTCTCCGGCTATAATTTAAAAATGGCAATTCAATATTTTTAAAAGAATCAATTGTGATACTAAAATAAATCAAACTAATGAAGATGAAAAAATAAATTACCTTTAAGTCCAGATGAACGATGTTGTTCTCATGCATATATCGAACGCCTTCGCAAATTTGCCTCATAAAGAGTATGCTATCCTTCTCGGTGAGCGTGAAATCATCAGCCACTACACGCTCGAAAAGTTCTCCACCGGATATGCTAGACATATAATTATCCATTTTAGTGGATAGCCAATTTTTATTTTTTTTTCGCGTAGCTTTAAAAACACAAATTTTTAATAAATATCATGATTCGGACTGAATATTATCTTCGATAATTGCTTAGTCAAAGGTTATTCGAGCATTTTACGTCAATCTCAAGAATCTTATACATTTGATTTCATAGAAACATTAAAAATGTTTATCGACGGAAAAAACACGTATGACTTACTATTCCGTGACCATAATAATTTCTTTGGGACTGTCGAAGGCCGCGGTAAGACGGAGTAACTTAGGATGCCTCAACATGTTCATAATTTTCATTTCTTCTCGCACTTGCTGGCGGTCGGATGTTTTTACGGTTCGCACGAATTTCGCAGCAAACGACTTGGCCGACTTCTTTTCAACGACACGCCTCACAACACCGTAGCGGCCTTTACCCAACTCTTCGTGAAGAGCATAGCGTTCTTTGAAGAGGTTACCCTCTTCCGTCACTACCAGTTTGTCCGATGAGAAGTCTTCATCGTTTTCTGACATTGTTTCAACAATATATTTCGAAGTGTAAATACTACGTATTTATGATAAAAGAGAAACAATAAAATAAAAAATTTACCATCTTCCATATTTGCTTGGTCTTCTTCGACCTTCAACTTATCCTCAGCGTCATCCATATCGACAAAAGGTAGTTTGAAGGGTTTAGACTCGGGGCTTGGTTCACCGGGACCGTGTACGTTCAGTGCTCTTACACGAAAGAGATAAGTGGCGCCGGGACGAAGATCGTTAGCCTCGTACCTGAGACTGTGACAATTCTCGGCGACGACGCGCCAGCAAAGCTCACCGACTCGCCGACATTCAACTGTATAACCAGTGAGAGCGCAACCACCGTCGTAAGCAGGTGAGCACCACGTAACACTCAATCCTAAATCACCGTGACGCAATGGAGTCACACACGGCGCATCGCACGGTGGTTCTGGAGGACCTACAATTTTCAAAAGGTATACATGTTTAGAGATAGAATGATTATTGCAACGTTAAGGAATATTATCGTACACAATTTAAATCTTTTTGCAGTAAGTGTTTTAAACTTGTATATTAATTTTAATCGAAATGGTCTAGTACTCAGAATGATTTTAGTGAGACATAGAAGAGGATCTTTTTCATTTCTTGTCTAATTATACAATAATATATTATCGTATAAGTTAAAAGTTCTTGACGCCCCCTCCCCCACCTCTCTCTTTCTCACTCTCTCTCTCTCTCCCTTCTCTGAAAAAAAACGAAAAGAAATATTTATGGCCGTTCGCAGTAGAATGGAAATTATTAGTTCTCAAAGTCGACTCCAAACTGAGGTATATTGTTTATGAGGGAGACGCTTTTTTTCTCGTATAAATACTCTACCGCGATGTTTGCACAGGTGTCGCGGCTCCATACTTTAAAGTGCTAACCAATCTCGCAAACATGAGGTAGCTTGACATTTCTTTTTATTAGTTTTACAATATTTCTGTACGCAAGCTGAAAAAACACGATTACTTTATCGCGTGTTAGTCGTTTACATTCGAATTCGATTATAATGAGTCGTAAACAAAAAACTCACCCCAGCCTTCCCTACATAACTTCACTACGTATGTCATTATATATCAAAACTTTACACAAGACATTATACAAAGAATATTAAACAAAGATCCGATTCCACGCGTACCAACAATCACAGGACGTGTGAATCATTTTTATTTTTGCTTTTGACAAGCGATCCTCGCTTAGTAGTCGTGGTGAAGAGGGCGTCCTATAATTACGAGTTGTCATCTGAGCCTTTCGCGTAACATGCAGAACACGCATACAGCCGTGAGCATGCCCGAAGGAACTGGACCGTACGTACGCCTACTTAACTCATTAAAAATACACTTGCCGCCTCCCCCTGCCCCGTCTCAAACTGCTTCTTCTTCTTTTTCCCCTTATCTTTGGAGCTCTTCATTTACGAGCTCAAGGATTCCTGCGGGCCGGCTGTTTTTATCTTTTCATGTCAATTTATTCAAGTTTTGATGTGTGGTGTCAATTATTTTTTTATTTTTAATTTATAAGACGAGATATTATGCTTCGTTTCGTGAACTGAATAATTTCATGGCAGAGTTTTTTTATTTTATTTTTAACTCATCGCTTTATAAATAAACGCCTTCGATCTAATGAAATTTCATCATGGAACAATATAATTATCGATAACAATTCTCTTTAAATAATCACACAAATGTATTTATTTGACTTACCTTCAACGGCAACACTTGCAAATCGACAGTCACTTCCCAGGGAGTTTTCCACCGATACAGCATACTTTCCAGCGTCGTCAGCTGTTATCTGTTCAATTGTCAATCTCGACAGGCCATCCGAATCATGAATTTGAATTCGATCGTCAGGCACCAATTCTCGACCCTTAAAATAGAATGTCGTCAAAATATTTATAAACTTATAACTTTCCAATCAGTTCAATTTCGAATCGTACATGATGTTTTAAAAATCTCCTGATGGACATCGAATGTTCATTAATTGAAATTGAATACAAAAAAACGGCAGGACAAACTATAGTGAAAACGCCAAGAGCGCGAAAACTTAAAAAAACGATGCTTGGTCTGAGTCTGTTTAAGAAATAAGAGTCGATGGAAGCGCCGCTAACACAGTAACCCTGCGAAATGGTAATTTAAAACTCATTTCGTCAGATCGAGTGTCGCATGCAACTGCGACACGAGGTTTCCCTGCCTTAGAACCTAGTGACAAGGTCGTGATCTGATGCTTGGGGGATCTATTCATCGTCGTTGTCGGCCTACATGTGTACTCGACTGTAGGATTGTTTTATTTTTCCTTTGAAAAAAATGAGACTTTGACCGGGATCAAACATATTCAGTTTGGTGTCAAATTAATTGGTATTTAACGCAACATCAAGACGTTCGACCATCGATTGAATGACTATGATTATTTGGAATTCTTATTTTAGCGATGTAATAAAATAATCGAGGAACAATTACCATTGATATAGATAACATATAGTGCAAAATAAACTGATTGTGACTTTTTTACATAAAGTGAAACAATTGTAATCCGTCGCTCATAAGCACTTTAAATTAATTTTGGTGATAACATGCGCACCCTTTTATATTGAATACATCTTCGTTTTGTAAGATGACAAAGCTTGTTTATCGTGAAGTAAATCAAACTTCAATTATTTATATAAAGGAGTACTTTGTTGCAAATATTTTAGCGACTGTCATCGATAGTTATTCCGTTAAAAAAATATGTCATTTCAACTGTTCAATGCAGCATTCGGAATTATATTTAATGTGCCGAGACAAGACGATATGATTATGCTAATATTGGTTCATGACAAAAAAGAAGATGATTCATGAATAATGTATTGCATGAAAGCGCAACGGCCATTCAATTCAAATTTAACTGTAGTTTTAATTGGAGTTTGATGACGTATATGCGAAATCGTAACGTGACAAAGCTGTATACATTTAATGTACTATTCAATCACAACCTAAACATTGATCACACGTTCGCGCTATGATGAAGTTTTGTTATTTCTATTATAAAGCTAACTTCTTCCCCCTCGCATCCTTAACAATCGTATCAATAATTTCAGAGATTTCTATAAGCTTTTATTGATATCTTACAGCCAAAATCATTCACGGCATGTATGTAGCGTGAAAAGAGATGGCGTGGAAATAAAGAATCACGGAAACGGAAATCGATACGAAGGCCGCGAGCAATTGATGACATGTTTTGGACCCGCGATTAATAATGACAATTCTTTTTTGCACTTAGGCCGCTGATTCAGCCTGTTGACGCGTGCGCGTCGTTTTCTCTCCACGTGTTTTCTCTTCAGGGTTTTGTTACTCTACTGTGTTGTTGCTTGTACCGTTTGAATTGCGGCAATACAGGTTTAGGTGTGACATATCAATTTTTAACGCGTTTAAACCATACGGTTGTAGAATATAAAAAATATACTAAATTTTTTTTAGGATTATGCAATCTAACGTATTTTGTAATTTACATGCTTTGTCCAGTTTAGTGACGGTTCTGCAGTGATTTCACGGTTAACTAATTAGTTGCACTTTTGCTCTGCTTCAAGATAAGAAATTTACATGGCATTTTTTAAATTATTTTCGACAATATAGTGTTCGAAGAATTTTCTTTTCTTTAATTAAAATGAAAAAAATAATGTCCTGCTCGTTAAAAATATTTATTTATCTGTGCGTGCCAACGTTGGTACTTCTAAGCCCATTTTAATTGTAGCACGAATTGAGCTAATTTAGCCAACCCAATTCAAATTCATTGATGTGCTTTTTATAAACTCTTTGTCAATTAGCTTGCTTTCATTGAAACTCCGAAATTACATTTCATCATGTCCAATATACTTTTATCGAAAAAATTCTTTGGTGTGTGGATATCAATAACTTATATCAAATTTTATATTAATCAATGATATGTCGTAGCAGTTGATCAACTGTATTAGCAACATTTTATCACATACGTTTTTTATTAAATGTAAAAGTCAATCTGTACTTATCACTAAATTATCATTAATTTCAGCCCAAGAAGTCTTTAAAGCGTATCCGTTGAAAGAAAGACTTTTATTGACTTGTATGGCACAGCCTACCTAAAATCCATATTTACCTACTTCAACGCTGAACGAAAATTCTATAGACTTTGAATGTTTTGTTTCCTTCGTTTAAGAAGAAACACAATTGTTGATCTTATTTTATACTTATACATAAAAAATACGGAATTTACAACTAAACGGTTACTTCTGCATTTCAAGGTAAAAAAAATCTTTCACAAACGATAATTAAGGATCAGCACTAACTGTTAATGAAAAAGCCGAGGATATAAAGCGTAAATACCTGGCAAATATCGTTGAGTAGCAGAAACAAACTTATTCACTTCATCGTCTCCTTTTATCTCGAGCTATTTATAGTTACAACGAGGCGTAATCATGAAAAATACTTTTCATTGCCTCGAGAACTAATCATTTTCTCTCAAACTTATCCCATTATTGGAACAATTATAAATATCACGTTAAAGTACGTTGCTAGAGAGACAACACCCGTAAAACAAATACATAAACATACGAAGGGATCGACGTGAAAAGTGGGCGCCCGATTTGAAGTTGGATCTCCGATATATTCATCGATAGAAAGCAATATCGTCGATATTGGCAAATTAGTTGCGCGCACACGTGCGTGCGCTGCACGACAGAGACGCCGAGATACTAAAAGCCTCCGAGCCCACGTATTATACCGGCTTCTCTTTCTCTCTTTTTCTCGTTCCCGAAGCGACGACGTCGCGTATTCGATCATTGCGCGCGCGTGACGATACGCATGGGTTTGTCCAACAAGGGACTTTGAAATTTCTTTAAACCCGTACCAATATTTTTTCTCTCCAGAATCGGAACTTTTTTTATTGATAATATTATTTGAGAATTTTGTTTTATCACTTCACTGAATGTTATTTATCTTTACTATGTTATTCAACGTTCAATTTGCGCATATTTCATGCTTGATTAGTCGAGTGCTATACAAAATGGAAAAGTCTTTTGTTAAATTACTGCGTTTTCCTTTAATGCTATCTAATAATCAAATACTTTTAGATTTGAATAAGCAAACATTATTTATCTATTCTCGAAAAAAATGATTCATCTATAAGAAATCTAATTTATTATCATTTTGAAAAATGCATTATAAACAAGACAATTTCAGAAAACCGACAACAATACAAATTTAAACAAAAGAAAACGTTCCTACTAAGCCCAATAATGAATTATGAAAAAAAATCAATAGTGTTCATGGTCCTTTTTCTATTCAAGCGAGATCAACATAATCATCGTAGTTACTATATTATACGTGAGAGACATCTTCAAGTGTGGCGACAGTGCACACAGTGGCCGTTTTATCTAGCTTAAAACAGCTGTCGCTTTCATAAAGCCAAAGCCATGTATCTTGCGCAATACTTGCCAGGATTTTTTTCTTTACTCTTGTCTAACTGCCGCCGCCGCCATGTCTTTTCATTGATTAGCACGCGTATTTAATTGATGCGATAACCGCGCGAGGCTAACAACGGATTATACACTCGTGTATTTATTAGTCTAGGATGGAATTTTAACACGCGCGCTGCTTATAAACGAGCTACGGAATGTTTTCGTAATATTACTCTTGCTTAGTAGCATATGTGTCTGCGCGATTGTGTGCGTGTGAGTCTGTGTATGTATGAGTATCTTTGTACGGCTTACTAAAAGATGAAATAATAATTATTGACTCGCGGAAACTGTATCGATGGGAATTATTGATGTACGATGCGTAATGGATTTCTTTTGCGTAAACAGGTTTTCAGGCCAATGATAAGACACTGATAAGTGCATTATCCAACGTCAATAAACTTTCTTAGAAAGGAAATACAGAATTGAATTTGAATAATGCGTATGTATTTATGATTGTAAATAAAATACACTTGAATATTTAGTTCGATTTCTTTTTATTGCAAATTTATATACAAAATAAATACAACTGAACTCTTCTCGGTGAATGCAAGTTTGACTGTGGATAAATAAATCGTTGCAACTTATTTACAACGGTTAGTCGCGCGCCATGTTTACACAATAAGCATAGTATCGTCATTGTCCTGAGGAGCAAAACTTTATCTCCCATAGATCTCAACGATGAAGTCGATGCTGCGGAATCTCTGGCTCTCGAATTTAATAGTGACGAACGACGAGCCAACTCCGCCGGCAACGAAGTTAGCAGTTGCACCGTATCCGTTGGTATGCTGATCGAGAGCACGCATTTGCGTGATTTTAGAGAATCTGTCACCTTCGAACGTTTTGGTGACCGTGACGATTTTACCAATGCTACTAGCATCTTTTTCAATGTGTTCACGCTGGATCAATCGATCGCCTGGTACGCGTGTACCAATAATTACGTCATTTGGCCTGGATGGCTCAGCTAAGCTTATTGCTACGCTAGCGAAGAGGACAACAAGGACTAGGCGAAGAGATGCCATGTTTTTATTTATATCTACAAACAAGATCGAACGTAATGAAATATAATTAATTTGATTGCAAAAACGTGATTTTGATCATGATTTAACGGAAGAAAAAATACGATAATAAAGAGTCAATTGTCAATAGCTTTTATACTTACTGTTTTGAAGATTATAAAATATCGTAGTAACAGTCTCGAACTGCGTGGCAAGTCTGACTGACCATATAACTTTGGAGCCGCTTGCTTTTATATTAGTCACTTCTTATCATTAAGTTTTCTCAACAGAGGAGGCGACGATGAGTCACTTTGGTTTCTGAATTAACGTATATATGTTCACTCGCTATAATAGAATCATGTGGTAAAAGCCGCGGATAAAGAAGGTTGCCTTATTGAAATATATCTCTGATGTCATTGCTGTTTTTTCTTTTGCGTTTGATATCAATCACTTGTACTTGCACTTGAACATTAATCAAGTTCACATGGCCAGTAAACAAGAAATTTCATAGGTGTACTTTATAGATAGTAAGTTTGATGAAATACCATCACGTATACATCGAAATTGCAACAAGTGTGGAGATTTTATTTATTTATTACTATATTCTGGCTTGTTGAACTATAAAGTTCACTTAAAAATATGAAGTCGTTACGAGACACTATTAACTTTTTTCAATAAGCTACTAATGTCATATTCGCCAATAGAAGTAGTACATTTATTTGATATTATTCTATATCTCATAAAATGTACAAATTAGCTAGCGTATTATTGCGGAGCTTTGTACAGCAAAATTCCAGCTATAACAGATCGTATCATTTTGATATTACTATCAACTGAAGTAATGATTTATCAATAACGATTCAGAGATATTCATGATACACATTTTCATAATATTAATGATAGACATTTTTTATATTACTCACAATCAGTTGACTTTCATAATGCCAATTAAGTTTTCACCTTTTCACTGTGAAAAAGTTTCACAAAACGCTCTTTCGAAGAAAATATCCATTTTAACGATATATGTTTTTTAGTCACTGCGAAGAAAAAAATTATTGAACCGAAAGAACGATCAGTATGAAAGTTATAATTATTGTCTTCCGGCTGCTTTTCGGTGTTGAGCTCTAACATCTCGTACAATTACATTCCTTCGCTAACTATCAAAATGAATACAATAAAATTGAACGTGCGCAATCATAATAATGGTCCGAAACAGATGACAGAGGATAGTCCAACTCATCAGGGTCAATCGTTTCTAAAGAAAGGTGAAAGTATAACACTTACCGCTCGCATCCATTTTACCATGGGCTTGGGTTGGCCTTGATAGATGGCCTCGAGACTTGCCACACCGCCATTTAGTGCTACTGCGTCATCGGGCGGTCGTAACATCAATGCCGGTATCTCGCCCTTCCTGTTCGACACACTCGACGACTTCGGATCCACGTGCACTTCTTCCTCGTTGTTGTTGTGATGATGATAATGATGTTGCTGCGTAGAATTTTTGAAGCTCGAGATACGTTTTATTGTGACTACTCGTTCTTTGTCAGGCAATATTGTCTTTCGTTTGGGGGATTTGATCGAGACGTCAGTTGTGAGGATTTTTTCTTTTTTTAGAATGTCAACAATACTACGGTCGATCTCATCATCGTTGTCATTACTCAAGCTAACAGGTACACGTACATTTCTCATCGATTCAGTGTTCAAGTGAACTTTTTCCATTGGCTCGATAGTGATTAATACAGGCTCGATCGGGAGTACATAAGGTTTTTTGCCAATTAGTTTCTTCAACTGACCACCATTCTCAACGACAGATTGTTTCAGTACTTTATCGGGTGATTTTGAACGTCTTTGCCCGTTAATGACTTTCTTAATCAACGGTGATTTTTCTCGTAAACTTTCCGTCAATGCATCTCGTGCTTTCGTTGTAGCCAAACGCGTGAAACTCGATGCTCTCTTTTTTACGTCGGTGGCTTGACTCTTATCTACTTGCAAATTTGGTGTAGACAAACCAGTTGATTTCCGGTACGAGACTTCTTTTGATGGTGATAATTTGGTAGGTGAGAAAGATCTTACACGCAGTTGAGCACTCGAACTAATGGAAGGACCCTTGGTTATTGAGGCTATACAACGTACTTCTCCACAATCCCGTTGCGTTACGTATGGTATCCTCAGAATACTCGTTGATCCATTTCTTTCAATCTGCAACGACATGCATTAATTATTATAAACAACCACTTTGTTATTTTAGTATCTCGATTATCTCAACTTTAGTAATTGTCTGTAGAAAGAATTTGTTCATAAAAATGATTACCTTACACCTGTAGTCTTCTCTAACACTCTTTCCATTGATAGTCCAATCAATATCAATTGAACGATCGCTTTGAACACGCGCACAGAAACAAGCCGTCTCGCCTTTCTCCGCGGTAACTGGTACCGGAATTTTCGCAAAGCTCAACAATGACTTTGACGATACGCTCTTGTAATCTATAAACAAACAACCGTAGATCAATCAATCAAGTAATCCTTTCTATGAATATGATGAATAAAATCATGAATACCTTGAACAACAAAGAGACCACGACAAGACGTTTCGCCATGATCGTTTCTAACAATACACGTGTAATCACCAGCATCTAAGGGATGAACATTGAGAAATCTGAGGGCCACGCCGCCATCCTCATAAACGACATGTCGGTAATAGTCACTGTCGATTACTTCGTGACTATCCTTTAACCATGTGACCGTGAACGGTGGTGTGCCTGAAAGTCGAGCTTGCAGTTCATACGAATGACCTTCCATTACGATCGAATTGCTCGTCAAAGCTTGCAAGAATTTTGGCGGATCACGATCTTTTGTTGATGGGTCGTCAATGTCGAGTACTGCTACCTGCGATTGGAAATTTTATCGTTTAATTTAACGAGTGCATATAGGGAATCTAAAGCAAAGTCGAAATATGTTTAATATAATACGTAATAACTGTTTTTACATGTATTCGAGTGGTAGTCATGAAATTTAGTCATTTTATAACAACAAAATAATAATTCTTTTTAGAAAAGTACAGAGGATATTGATGAAATATCAAAATAATTACGCTGCTTAAAAAAATAATAACAATAATGGTAGAGAAATAAGATATATAATTGGAATGCAATCATTAAGATAAAGTTGAAAGCAAACCTTGCAACTACTTCTCGCCATGCCGAGTAAATTTTTTGCCTCACACACATACTCGCCAGCATCGCTGTACTTAACATTCGATATCTCGAGCTCAGCTCGTTCGCCAACAAACGATCTTTTTATCCTAGACGAGCGTTCTATTCTAGTACCATTTCTGAAAAATAATTCTTTATATTTATAAATTGCTTTTTTATCGAAAGATTTCAAATATAACGGTCATCCTACCTGTACCAGGCTGTACTTGGACTTGGAGAGCCACGAATATCGCATTGAAGTTGTAAGCGTCCATTTATTCTAGTGCTTGTGCCTAAAAGTCCTCTGCTAAATGTTGGATATGTTCGAGGTGATGCACTTCTCGTTCGAATAGGTCGGGCAGTTAACGTATTTTTATCTGTAAAACATTAAGAAAGTACATTTAATGAAGTGATGGTATAAGTGAATCTTCAAAGCGTAAAATGTTTATTTTCATGTATAAAACGCTTTACAAGGGAAATTGCAGAATATATATATTGATCAATCTAACATTCACCTTGCAAACAATGTCATTAGACTATAAGATCGAATGACTCATCAAAAAATAGACATTTTGCATTAATAGTGAACTAACGCGATGTCACCTTACGATCCTACACGTGAATACACGCGTAAACTTTAGTAGTACAATGTCTTTACTACCTTCTCGTCGTGGCTCAGTTTACTTTGACTACCCTAACATGAGAGACCCGATAGTAAAAACAAGAAGTGGAAAGCTCTGTGGTTCGTTCAAGCGAAGCTCAGAAGGTTATGAGTTTTATTCATTCAAAGGAATTCCTTATGCCAAACCACCAATTGGCAACCTAAGATTTAAGGTAAGATTGTTAGATCTAAATAACATAGGTGATAACCACTCTATTGCTGTGAGTATTTGAAAGATATAATAATCTAATGAGGACTATATTCTTTCCAATGATTTTGTTTATAACATTTCGAAAGGAAAAATTCAGCAACCATTTCAGTAAAAAAAGCATAGAGTTTGATTAAAACAAAAACTTTTCAGGACCCTAGGTCTCCTGAACCATGGACAGATTTAAGAGACGCAACAGATTTTGGTCCTACATGCGCTCAATGCGATCTTGTCACTCGAACGGTCACTGGTTCTGATGATTGTCTATACTTAAATGTTTACTCTAAATCAATTGACAAATATGCACGAAGGCCTGTTATGGTTTGGATACATGGTGGAGGCTTTATACATGGCTGTGGAAACGACGTACTATTTGGGCCTGACTATTTAGTTAAGCATGATATTGTTCTTGTGACGATTAACTACAGACTTGGTGTATTAGGTAAAGGAAAAAGTCGTATTTAATGAATTTATCACTCGCTACATTATAGTATTAACATGCTTTGCCACAGGATTTTTAAATTTGGAAGACGAATACGCTCCTGGTAATCAAGGTTTGAAGGATCAAGTAATGGCACTCCAATGGGTACAAATCAATATAACAAACTTTGGTGGTGATCCAGATAATGTTACAATTTTCGGTGAGAGTGCGGGGGGAGCATCAGTCCATTATTTATCCATATCGCCACAAGGAAAAGGTACGCTACACTTACTTGTAGTTGTCATTTCTCGTCCAGAATAACAGGTTTCAAGTCATATTTTTTTTGGCAGGACTTTTTCATAAAGCTATTTCTCAAAGTGGAGTCGCGGTAAATACGTGGGCATCAATGCCTCCGAATCCCAAGAAATATGCTTACAAATTGTGCTCTTTATTAGGTAGGGACATTCAAGATTCTCGTAGCATCTTGCATTTTTTACGGAATGTAAATTGTTTAACACTCATTGAAGCTCAAGAAAAACTAAGAACTCTAGAGGTGAGATGGTAGAGTATCAGATAGATGTATCGTTTTGAGTCTAAAACCAACTGTACAATTGGAATGGTTTTAGGATAAAATCCGATTTATATTCCCTTTTGGACCTGGTGTAGACAGTAAAGCAGCTAAACCATTTATGCCAATCCCTCCTTCAATAGCTTCAGAGAAAAGTGTTCACGTTCCATATTTGCTTGGGTATAATAATGGAGAAGGAATTTTCTTTTTACCAGGTTTAGCTTTATTTTTAAGACAAATTGAAATACTTTGCAAACCAAAATACTCTTCAATTTATAATTAGAAAATTTAAACGTGTTGCATAAATATAGCAGTAACTAATGTTTATTTCAGATTTAAAGCAAGAAGGTTATGAAAATATATATGATGAGCTTGAAACATACTTGCATCCAAGAGTTTTCGAAACTTTACACAAGAATAATTTAACTCCTAATGATTTGAAACGTTTATATTTTGGAAGTGAAAGTGCCGCTGACGTGAATGATCAAAAACTTGCTGATTTGTGGGGAGATATGCATTTTGTGGATGGTATTCATAAAGTAGTGAAAATTCAAGTCGATCGTAGTTCAGCTTCGACCTATCTGTATCAATTTACCTATGATAAAGGCTTTTCATTCATAAAATCCAAAATGAATGTTTCAGTCAAAGGTAACATCATTACAAAATTGAAAGTTATTATTTAGACAGTTGTTGATTCAAACTCTAAGATTTTTTTTATTTTAGGCGCCTGTCACGGTGAGGAATTATTCCATCTTTTCAGTATAGGCTTGTTAGAGTCTCTTGATCTTAACCCGTTGGAAAAGGGCTCAACAAATTACAGAATAATGGAACAAATAACTAAGATGTGGACTAATTTTGCAAAAACTGGGTAAATAAAAATATAAACACATGCGTGTAAATTATTGTTTGACTGTACGTAAATATGTAAATTAAAAATATTTAGGAGACCTACACCTAATACTTCAAAATTAATACATCTATACTGGCAACCAGTTGTCAACGATACAGTATTTCGATATTTAAATATAAGTGAAGAATTGCATATGGAAAGTATGTTATGTATGAAACAACGACTTCCTTTTGGATGTCACTTGAAAAACAAATAAAAACTAGTGAACAATGGCAGTATAGTGACATTGGTAGTTTTAGTATCATTACTTTGAGTCGCTTATTATCGAATCAGCCCTCTGCTCTATAAAAAAAAATATTGTATATTATAATGACTGAATGTAGAGTTTAGCACATTATTTAAAATGAATATTGGTTATGAATTACATATTCAAATTCATTAATACTTCAAATCTAATTTGAACGTTACTCAAGTAATGAATAAGAAAATATATTGTCAAAAAAAATATTTCACATTTATTAAAAAGAAAGCTTAAACACTGACCCACGCAAATTCGAATTTATTATATAATTTTTTGCTTCAAATAAATTGGATATGAAAGATGTAATTTTGTTTAATTATTTGATTTCATTAGACTGCAATAGATATTTCCTTTTGTATATGAATTAATTTTGTATATGACGTGGATTTTAATTAAATTAAAGAAACTATTAATTCATATACGAAATTTATAGCGGATTGTCTAGCAATAAAGATATTTATTCTCAAGTATCTAATTCCTTGAGCGTTTATTTATGAAATGAAAATTTATGGAATACAAAATGAACGGTCTCTATTACCATCATACATATGATAACTTCGCTATCTCTATATTTTTCAAAGTTCATGATTATGTAACATCAATAGAAAGTTTATTTTACAGAACTTGTATTACATTAAACATCAATTAAAAGTGATGATGTATATTGTGCTTTGATAATCAATCATTAAGCATAGAGTATGTTATCGTTTCATGCAAATAATAATAAAATTGAATTTGTATATGTATATTAATGGATACTAAGGTGTATAATGGGTAATCATCTTCAGGAGCCTGCAGTTGGTATGATACAGATAAGTATTTATATTTATTTGCTTCAAGATATCTGAACGATTACTTTGATCGTGAATAGATAATTTCAATTAAATATTTCTAACAAATTTTTTTTTGGAGAGCCATCTTTATGCTTTCACATGGATTCTTTCCTTTAATTGTTTACAATCCACCACAAACA
Organism: Chouioia cunea; assembly: GCA_030064505.1. Lineage (NCBI taxonomy): Eukaryota > Metazoa > Arthropoda > Insecta > Hymenoptera > Eulophidae > Chouioia > Chouioia cunea. The sequence goes on along the minus strand of JAOPFQ010000003.1, from coordinate 20,166,137 downwards.
AACACGTGCATCAGTGTGTATGGTAATTATGGAATTTTTTTCAAACCAATTTTTATCTGAAATAGTAAAGCAAAAAGAGAAAATGGAATCACTTAATTATAAAACAGACGGATGTATAATAAGTGATTGAATCCATTAACTTACGCTTTGCGTATTCATAAAAGTCAATGCGAAAACGAGTATTGAATAACTTAAAAAATGCTCAAACATCCGCTCGACGTTATTCACTATCGATTGAAACATTCGACATGAAAGATCTTCTTATACAAACACAAAACGGTCAAATACGAGGAGGAGTTAGACGTAGTATAGAAGGTTTCAACTATTGTGGTTTCTTGGGAATACCTTACGCAAAACCACCCGTTGGCGTTTTAAGATTTAAAGTCAGTATATCTAATTTTATTATTTTCTCCATTTCTTAAATTTTTTTTAAATATTCAAAGGCGATTCTTACATTAGTAAAATAATTATTGTACATTAAAACTAAATTTGCTCTGAAATGCAAGTCATTCCATTGCAACAAGTGGATTTTAATTAAATTAAAAAAACTATAATTCATATAAGAATGTGAATATTATAAGTTAAATAAATAGAAAAGAAAATTGTTTACAGCAAAAAATTTCAACTCCAATAATTACACAAATAGAATGATTATAAGTCTGAAAAGAATACGGAACACTGCAAGATATAAATTAATGCTGTAAGATATGTTCAAAGTGTATAGTATTTTTCTCATTAAAAATTCGTATGATGATTGTAATATATTCGAGTCTTTGAACGCTTTATTAAGACGCAAAATTCAAAGTGATGATCATTGTTTAAATATAACTAGCTGTCTAAAATGTTTGCATAAATGATTAATAATAAATTTACGAATAATCCAATAATTCGTACCATATTTATGAATTTTAATGGCACTTAAATAAGTCGACGAATAATTAACATTCTTAAATGTTAACACTCGAATTAATGAGATTCAATTTAAAAAGTTAAAAAAATAAAATTTGTATTGGTTTGTATTGTCATTGTTATGCATAACATATAGGTGGTAATGTTTCCCTACACCGCTTATGAATCACTATCTGTTAACCTAATATCTTTTGTTGCTATTCTTCGTTATAGTTTACTTTCACAGATTTATCGAAGAATATATACATTATTATAGGATCCTGAACCAGTTGAGGATTGGACCGGAATTCGAGATGCGACGAAATATGGAAATATATCTTGGCAATTTAATGCATCTCAGCTCACTTTTGTTGGAAGCAATGACTGCCTCTATATAAATGTTTACACAAGATCAATGGAAAACATAAATCAACTCAAACCAGTAATGGTTTGGGTTCACGGTGGCGGTTTTATGTTCGGCAGCGGCAATGATACAAACTTTGGACCTGACTACTTGCTACGAAAAGACATCATTCTTGTAACTTTCAATTATAGACTGGGCATTTTCGGTAAGATATTTATTTTATGAATTTGTTAAAACAATTTTTTTTTTATATTTAAATTTATATCTTGGGCATAGGATTCTTAAACTTAGAAGATGAAGCTGCACCTGGCAATCAAGGTTTAAAAGATCAAATTTTAGCCTTCAAATGGGTTCAAGCTAACATACAAAAGTTTGGCGGAGATCCTAATAATGTTACCGCTTTTGGTGAAAGTGCCGGAGCAATTTGTATACAATTGTTGGCCTTATCGCCGATGGGAAATGGTAACATCATATTCGATCAATCGAGTTCAAATATTAATCAGTTTACCTTTTTATTGCAGGCTTGTTTCATAAGACGATTTGCCAAAGTGGCTCCATTTTTAATACCTGGGCAAGACTGAAAAATCCAAAGAGATATACTTTCATGCTTTGTAATTTTTTAGGAAAATATTATACTGATCCTAACAAAATTGTCCAGTTTTTAAATACAGTAGACAGTGAGCAATTGATTCGGGTCCAAGAAAAAGTACGAAAGTCAATCGTTAGTATACAATAAAGATATTAAAACGTTAATTACTGAGAAAATATAAATTTGATAAACAAAGCTAATATTGGTACTATATTTAAAGGAAAAAATGCTAGGAATTTGGATTTATTGTCCTGGAATAGACAGCCAATCCCCTAATCCTGTTGTGCCCGTACCTCCAGAAGAGGCAATATTACAAGGGATTCAAATGCCTTTGTTGATAGGACACAATAGTCGCGAAGGACTTCTCTTATTAATGGGTAAATTGATGTGTACAAGAACTACTTAACATTTGGTAATAGATCCTCATAGCTTTACAGCATTGAAGAAAGAAGAATTTTCTCGAATCGAAAGAAACTTTTCGAAAATTATAAATGAAAGAGCGATTGACGTGTTGAAGGGATACGGTCTCACAATAAATGATTTGAAACAAATGTACATTGGAAATAAAAAACTAACTATAGACGAAGTTGATTCACTCGTTGATATGCAGGGAGATTTGAACTTTTATGAAGGAATTCACAAACTTGTGAAAGTGCAAGTTGAAAATGGTATGTCACCAACATACTTTTATAAATTTTCCTATGATAGAGAACTCTCAACAACCAGAGCAGTAGCCACGCTACAGTTAAAAGGTTAATATGTATATCTACTTCATGTATCTTTAAACTTATGTTTATAATCAAGTATTTCTTCTCTTTTAAATCGCGTAGGTGCTTGTCATTTTGACGAGGTTGAATTTCTTTTCAATCTGAATTTGCGCTCACAATTGGGCTTCAAACCTTATAAAAAAGGTACGGACTCCTATAAAGTAATGGAAATAATGATAGAATTATGGACAAACTTTGCCAGATACGGGTATGAAGAATACTGAATCTATAACTATTTTCGATTAACTGATTAATTGAACAATAATACATTTTAGCACACCGACACCGACTAAAACCGAACTAGTTCCTGTACTATGGGAACCAGTGAAAAATTCTACACATTTTCGTTACTTGGATATAGACAGCGATGTGGAAATGAATACAATGATAAATATAGAACAACGCTTTTTATCAGCTAAATCTTCAGTAAAAAAAGATACTCTATAAAAATATTTTAGATTGATAGTTACAAATAAAATCATATTTATTTAATTTTGCTAGTTTTTTTACCCAAAGAAAGTTTGAGGAAATACTATAAACTATATATTATGTATATAGATGAGATATACTGTACTTACCATTTCTTTGCTGCATATATAAAAAGAATGAAAAAGGAAATCGAATGCGATAGATTTATTCAGATTTTTCTTTATCCCAATATATAAAATACACAATCATTCAATTTAAATTGATTAAAATAGTGCACAAACAATACTTTTATTTACTAATTATTGTCCGTAACATCTCACAACTTGAAAATATACAGAAATTTTGAAATAATTTCCCTGGAGTTATTATCATTTTATATAACGCACATACTTTATCAGAAAAATACAATCAAAAACAAAGTTGCAGACATATATGTTTTGCAGATTCTCTGTAAATTATTTGTAACAAATACTACGCTAACGTTATAGTACATTAATCTTATAAAGATTTTTCTTTTAATTCATCTAGCTAAATAGGATAAATGCATTTTTAATATTTATCAGAATCTTACGTGGTTAAGTTTTCACACATATATTGCGAAACATCATGTAGATTAAAATGGGACAATCAAATATTAGAAGTGATTTATATCGGTCATTTTGAGTATTGAACGTAAATAATTTTCGTTTACTAACGTATGAAATCAAGCACGGATTTTCTTTTTTGCCGTAAACAAATACTTATAAATTTACCTCGCAAGTACGGTTCAATGAAATATAATTTACCGTTGTAAGTAAATTATTACCGTTGTATACATAAATAGTGTTATAAACGTTGAACTTTAATCATACATGTTGATAATATCCATCTATTATTTTCTGTTTTAACTCACAAATACTTCAACAATATAACTTAAACGATTTTCTTTTAAAAAATTTTGAAAGGAATATTTAAAACTTTTATTATTCAATTTTAAACAAATCAAAATCACGAATCACGAAAGCAGTTATCGAATATATAAAAATAATTAACCGCTTATCTCAAATCACCTTGGTCAAACGCGATATGTCAGCATGACAAAAGCAGAAATGCATGTGTAGCTATACATTTGTATAGACGAGTGCTTGTTACTTGGCAGTAAACATGAGTGAGACTGTTACAGTAAATACCCGTTACGGTCTTCTACGCGGTACGGTACAGTATAGTTTTGAAAAATACAATTACTGTGCTTTTAAAGGGATTCCATACGCAAAACCACCCCTTGGCGTATTAAGATTTAAAGTAAGTTTTTGCTTTTCATTTATTTCCCTCTGCGCTAATCCACAAAATGCCGTCTCACATGTATTAAGAAAGAGAAAAATAGTTCGTTCGTATTTGAAGAAAATGATGTCTTACACTGTCGCGAACAAAGTAACGTGTCAGCAATAACATATTGAGACAAGTCAATTTTTACTTCAAAAGTAACTAATTTTTATCACAATAAAAACAGTGAAATTGAATAAAAAATGGAAATTGATCTTTCATCTGTTAAAATAAAAAATATTCAAAATATTTAAAAATAATTTTATCAATATACTTCATAAATAAATAAGAATATAAATTAAAAATGACAAAATTAAAACAAACAAATATGGATGAAACTTTTTATTATTAGGACCCAGTGCCATTAGAACCATGGTCAGATGTAAAAGATGCAATCGAATTTGGCAAAATGTGTGGTCAACTTAATCCTGTGACTCGAGAGCTGCAAGGCGGCGAAGATTGCTTATACTTAAATGTGTACGTAAAATCTACCAAACCTGATAAACCTTTACCAGTCATGGTATGGATCCACGGCGGAGCATTTTACTATGGGTCTGGAGACGATTTATTTTATGGACCAGATTACCTTCTTCGAAAAGACATTGTTTTAATTACAATAAACTATCGACTTGGTGTTTTAGGTGAAAAAACAATCACGCTAGATTTTTTTCAAAACTATACAAATGGATTGTTACCGTAAACTATATATTTTAGGATTTCTAAATTTCGAAGACGAAGTAGCTCCCGGAAATCAAGGTCTCAAAGATCAAATTATGGCATTACAATGGATTCAAGAAAATATTACAAACTTTGGAGGAGATCCAAATAATGTTACAATTTTTGGGGAAAGCGCAGGAGGAGTTTGCGTCCATTATTTGACATTATCACCTTTAGCAGAAGGTAGTATTTAATAGGACTAATAGTAAATTTACATAACGATTTGTACTTATCAATATGCATATAATCATTTATAGGTTTGTTTCATAAAGCTATTTCCCAAAGTGGAACTGCCTGCGTTACTTGGTCATGCACATCAACCAAAGAGAGTGCATTTACACTATGTAAAATATTAGGAAATAATTCAAGCGATCCAAAAGAATTGATTGAATTTTTAAGAACTGTTGATTTGAACAAATTGATTGAGGCTCAGAATAAAGCAAGACACCCAGGAGTAGGTAATTTCTTGTTATCTAAAAATAGAATGATTGGAATAATCTTTGAAAATTAATGATATTGATGAAAAATTATTGACACATGTTTTGTTGTGATGTCTTATGGGTTTTTATATTTTTACAGGAAAAAATTCAAGCTATTTTCAGTTTTTCTCCTTGTGTAGATAATAAAGCTAAAGATTCTGTTATTCCAATAAATCCATACAAGGCTTCTAAAAGAGGAGCTCACGTACCTTATATAATAGGATGTAACAGTCGAGAAGGAATTTTCAATTTACGAGGTACAGCAGGGATCTTGTAATATTTTTACTTTTAATCAGTAATCATTTTTATTAACCTACATATATTTTTACACAAATGTAATTTTTAGCTATTCATAAAAAAGACTACGATAAATTGGAAGAAAATTTTGAATTAGGTTTGAATCCGGTGAGTGTGAATTTGTTAAAAAAATACAATTTAACACCTATCGATTTCAAACGATTATACTATGGCTCCGAAAAAATATCTTCTAATAATGTAGATAAGTTTGTCGACTGGTGGACAGATTTGAACTTTATCGATGGAATACATCGATCACTAAAGGCTCAAGCTAGAAGCAGTTCTGCTCCAACATATTTCTACCGTTTTTGCTACGATAAAGGTTCTTCTATTACGAAAATATTGGCAAATAATTCAATGCCGGGTTGGTAAATAGACATGAAGCTAATTTTACAAGTAAAATAAAAAAATTTAATTTTTATGTTGTGAGTTAAATTATGAAATATTTCTTTTTCTAGGTGCTTCTCACTTCGATGAGGTTCAGTATTTATTTAGCATGAAATTTAACGACATGTTGAATATTGAACGTTTCCAACCAGGCACGAAATCTTATAGAATAATGGAGCAAATGACCGAGCTATGGGTAAATTTTGCCAAATATGGGTATGTTTGAATTTAAACATGAAAATAACATATTACTAACATTTTGACGATTAATAATACGCTTTTATAGGCGACCATCTCTAGCAATATCCGATTTGATTCCCATTTATTGGTTGCCTGTGACAGATGACAAAATTTTCCGCTCTTTGAATATAGGTGAAGAGTTAAATATGGAAAATGTATTAAGTTTCGAAGAACGTTTATCGTGTGGTAGACATGTGAAAAATAAACTTTGAACCGCATAATACTAATTCCATAGAAATTTATTAACGTTGTCTTTCTATTAAAACCCAACTTTAAAAGTTTACGAAATTAACAAAAATTGTTTATACGTTTTTTATTGACATTACTAACTTTGGAGATTCAATTTTAGAGAAAACCATGGTTCAAGTAAAAAATGTAAATTACGTATGGTTTTATAATGAGAAAATCGTATTATTCGGATTTTCTCATTCTCTCTCTCCCTCTCTCTTCCTTTTTCTCCGAAGATAACTTAATTTCAACAAAATTAAATTCCTTTGATATTAAGCAGATAGCTTTTCTGTATGAAGAATGGTATTATTCCATATTAAATACATTATTTTCCAACTTCAATGCTGATTTTATTAGTATTCAATACAAATCAAATTGTGTGTTTGTCTACAACTATTTTACAAGCTACTACACATTTTAATTATTTTCATCCACTATGAATAACTACAGAGAAACAGAGCGTAAATGAAGAGACATTGATACCTTCTAATATAAAAACCAGCCATTTAATTACATGTTAAATACATACATCCACTGTATTCAAATGAGTTTCAACTCCAATTGACAAACACACGTTCACACAGCGCTTTTGTAATTGACAAGTCAGTTCAACGCTACTACTCGAAATGGGAAAAACTGTTGTCCAAACGAGCCTTGGACGTCTACGAGGTTCAAATAAGCAAAGTATTGAAGGCTACTATTACTATGCCTTCAAAGGTATTCCATATGCAAAACCACCAATTGGAGATCTACGATTTCAGGTAATAACATCAAATGATAATAAAAAAACGATCGTTTCATAGTTGATCGAATATAATAATTAAATTCTAATATTAATACAAATAAACTTTTATATAACCGGTGATTACGAATTTCTCACAATAGGATCCGCAACCACCAGATTCGTGGCAGGGCATAAGAGATGCAAACGAATTCGGTTCCCCATGCGCTCAATATGACCAATTTACTCGATCGTACTTCGGCAGTGACGACTGCCTATATTTGAATGTATACACCAAGACGATCGATTCAAAAACTCGACTGCCCGTTATGATGTGGATTCACGGTGGCGCTTTCACATTTGGCTGTGGCGATGACATGTGTTATGGACCAGATTATTTACTTAGAAAAGATATTGTTTTGGTAACAATTAATTACAGGCTCGGCGTATTTGGTACATAAGACATCATATTAATTTATTCACATGAAAATTTTTGAAAAAATATTAATTTGTTTACAATAACGTTCTTGTTTGAAAGGATTTCTGAATTTAGAAGATGAAGCTGCTCCAGGAAATCAAGGTTTCAAAGATCAAATTATGGTTTTGAAATGGATACAACTAAATATCGCAAATTTTGGAGGCGATCCTAACAATGTTACTGTTTTTGGCGAGAGCTCAGGAGGTGCATCAGCTAATTATTTAGCCTTATCACCCATAGCAAAAGGTATACATTTTTTTATTTTTACTGCTTTATTGTATTTTAACATCTGTTTTGCTCACAATAATTGTCATTAGGATTATTTCATAAGGCCATTTCTCAAAGTGGTGTAGCGCTGAACACGTGGGCCACAACACCTAATCCGAAAACGTTTGCCTATAAGCTGTGTAAATTGCTAGGTAAAGAATTAAATAATCCGGAAGAAGTTGTCGAATATCTCAAAACTATCGACTGTCTAAAATTAGTTGAAATGACCGAACAAATGCGCACCACAGTGGTACTAATCCTCTATCAATAGGTGTTATCGCATACGTTAGAGTGTATTAACGTGATCAAATTTTAGGAAAAGATGCAACTTCTATATCCTTTTGGTCCAGGAGTTGATTGTAAATCTAAAAATCCTTTCATGCCGATGCCAATATCAGAAGCTGCAAGCAGTGGAATAGATATTCCTTATCTCTTGGGATATAATAATCGAGAAGGAATTTATTCTTTATACCGTGAGATAATGCAATTTTATAGATTACTTTAATGACTAAGCATTAACAATTATCATTGTCTTTCAGCTGCAAGAAAATATGATTTACAATATTTTAATGAAGCTTACGAGGATTTACTGCATCCACATCTTATACAAAAGCTACAAGCGTTGAATGTGAATCCGGCTCAGCTAAAAGCAATATATAATTGGGATGAGATAACAAAAGACAACTATCCTGAAAAGATTGTCGATTTAATGACGGACATGTATCTTGTCGAAGGATATCACACAATGATTAAGCTGCAGACACTCAAGAAACGAGCGCCTGTTTATTTTTACAAGTTTACGTATGACCAAGGGATATCATTTACAAAACTTATCCTTGACACAAAGATGAATGGTAATTCAACTAGCAAACTATAGATACATCTAATTATATTCAATATAATTATTTTCTTATAGGTGCATCACACTTTGACGAACTCCCATATCTGTTTAGCATGCGAATTTATGAGCTTTTTAACATGGAATACCTTCAAAAAGGAACAGTTGAATATAAACTTATGGAACAGATGACAGAAATGTGGACTAACTTCGCGAAAACAGGGTAATTCACAAATGCAATGATTAAATCCATGTGTCCTTTAACATTTAATTTGTTTAATGATTTTTGTAGAAAGCCCACGCCAACCATTACTAAGTTACTTCCTAAAAAATGGCCACCTGTTACGAATCCTGTGCTTTTTCGCTACATGGACATTGGTAGTGAATTACACATAAATGATATGATAAATTTAGAACATCGTTTAACTCGGGGAAAACTTGTCCCAAGTAAAATTTGAGAAATTATACAAATTTATACTGTTCTTACTATGTAATTTTGTAAGAAAAATTAAACCGAAATTCATATAATGATATGGGAGAAAATTAAGTAAGACTCAATTAAATAATCGATAATTGGTTCCACATAAACAAATAATTTACCTAACGAATACACACAGAATCTTTTTAAATTATGGATAAATAACCTAATCGTAATAGAAAATTTGAAAATGTTACAAGCATATAAAGTCTTATTCAAAGGTTTTGGTTTTTATTATAAACGGATTTCATTATAATTATAATGAATTATATGCGCTGACTTTACCAAATAAAATGTTAAAGAAAAAGAAGAGCTCAATTAATTTCAACAATATTTTGAAGGTAAATGTGAATAATTGCTCTTTGAAAATATCTGAGATCCAAATATGATAATGAAGAAATATAAATAATATAATATTTAATTCATTTCTTAAGATTACTGATCAAGTTTTCTGTTTCGTTTTCGTTTCTATTTTCGAATTGAATCAAAGCCATAGATGTGTTTAATAACTAAATTTCGTCTAGTCTTTTTTTAATTTTGCGTGAAATCATAATACTATTAAATTCAAAATATTATTTTGAAGTTAAGCTTATTGATATGCGATACGCGTGCATATCTAGTATATCGGTATCTCACGGTGCTCTTTTTCGACCGATTAGATTATAAAAAACGGACATGATGTGACACGCCATCATTTTTTATGTAAACAATATGCAGAGGGACTTATTTAATAAATGAATTGCAAGATCAATTATAAGACAAGTAATGTCACTTAGCTCAAAATATCTATTTCTTATTATTATCTGATATCAATTAATGAAGATGACTCGCTTTTTTTAACTATAACGAAGAATTTGAAATGGTTTATTACTTAGTATTATCGCAATTTTTTTGATGCAATAAAAGAAGTGTTTTTATATTTACTGGTAAATGAAATAAATAGCTAAGAGGATCTATCTTATTGAAGTTTTGTAGTTAATAAAATGCATATTGACTAATATTTAAGCGAGTTGTTTTATTTCATTTTTGCAACCATAAAAACTTCAATATAACAATCAATAAAAACAATAATATCGAACCATATTCGAACAACGATTCGATAACAGGCGGGTGAGATATGCAAGTCAAGAGTCATCGTAATAAATTTCAGTCGACTGGAAGGTATCGACTAGAATGCAAGAGACTTAAGTAGTCCTGTTAGTATCACATTGGACATTGATTATAAACATTCCATATCATGGCATATATGACGGTATTGACACTTAATGGTCGCTTACGTGGATCGGTATTAAAAAGTGTAGATGGATTTGACTTTTGTGCATTCAAAGGAATTCCATATGCTAAACCACCTGTCGGTGAACTGAGATTCAAGGTAAATAAAATTCTAAATCTCTTTACAAATCATATATAAAACAAATAGTTATGTGATAGAATGTATTGGTATTGTTTGGAATCGATTAAAATGATTATGTAATTTTAACTTGGTAGCTTGTTTTGCCAATCTAAGATTATTATAATGTAAAATCATAAAAATTCATTACTATAAAATCCAGATGAAAGCGAGGAATTAATACATGATATACAGGAGTATACAGGAAAATCGAATTTAAAACACATTAGTCTACAAATTTCACATGTAGTAAATGTAAAATCAGCGAAAAAGTATTTTAATAAGAGAAACACGCGATCGCATAATTTTATACACTTTGTTTTTCCGTGTTAGAGAAATTTAGAGTAAATAACCTTATCTAACCGATCTACAGTTCTAGTTGAATTCGCGGATATATATTTAAAAATTATAACATTCTTTGAAAATTGCAACTGTAAAATTATTAACATAAATAAAATTATATGAAGGATCCAGTGGCAGCAGAAAAATGGTCAGGTATACGAGATGCGTTGGAATTTGGACCAGTCAGTGCTCAATATGAATTTATAACAAAGATTACGGAAGGCTCTGACGATTGTCTTTATCTCAATGTGTATACAAAATCAATCGAACCAAATAACCGCCGACCTGTCATGATATGGATTCATGGAGGTGGCTTTATTTTCGGATCCGGCAATGATACGTTTTACGGGCCTGATTATTTCATGAAAAAAGATGTCATTTTGGTTACTATCAATTATCGTCTTGGAATACTTGGTACTTACAAAAATACATATCAATCATTTACGCACGATTTATAATATATGTATTAAAATATGGATTCATATTTTTACCTAGGATTTCTCAATTTACAAGATGAAATAGCTCCTGGAAATCAAGGACTAAAGGATCAAGTAATGGCCTTGCAATGGGTACATGACAACATTGCCCACTTTGGTGGGGATCCCGAAAACGTTACAATTTTCGGTGAAAGCGCGGGAGGCGCCTCTGTTCATTACTTGACTGTATCGCCTTTGGCAAAAGGTTGATTAACAATCTAGTCAATAATTTGGCGCACTGATACTCACGTTTAATAATTTTTCATTAATTATTTAACAATTCTGCAGGATTATTTCACAAAGCAATTTCGCAAAGTGGAAGTATGTTATGTCCTTGGGCATCAGTACACGGGGATTCGAAGCTTTCTGTTTACAAACTGTGTGAGTTACTGGGTAAAAAAACCAAAGATCACAAGGAAATAGTTTCATTTTTACGAACAATTGATACCATGAAATTAATAGAAGCTCAAGGAAAAGTCATGTCAGATGATGTAACAACAATATTTTTAAAAATACGTTAACATTTTATTCAGAGCTGTTTTGACATTTTTACCATTTTAGGTGCAGAAAAAAGTCTGCTCTTTATTCGGGCCTGGCGTGGATGACAAATCTTGTAATCCCTTTCTAGCTGTCCCTGTCAAAATGGCTGCTCACGAAGGTGCACACGTGCCTTACATGCTTGGATATACTGATCGCGAGGGAATATTATTTTACAAATGTAAGTTTATTATCAAACCATGATAAATTCTTTTGTTATTACTTCTAGTTCAATTTACAATCTATCAATCACATATGATAGTAAGTAAATGTATTTATTATACATATAAATGTACTTGATAAGCTTCGAATACTCCATTAAGTACTCGAATGAGATTTTATCATAAACAAACAATTGAAAAATTATTATGATGCTACTAATTTTATCTCTGCATAAGACGATTTTTAAGATGTTCGTTCTGATATATTACTTACAACAACGGTTGACAAGTTAAGCATTGTGTCCATTCTTGATATTAATTTTTCCGCCGTAATTTCGAATTTGTTACTATACGCATTTTTACTATGTGTTAGTTTAGATTGTGTAAATGTTTGTTTTTATTTTGTTGCATCACTGTAATTTTCTTGTTTTGGGCTTGCTTGGACGTACGAGAAATGTTGTCTGACTTTATTACTGATTAAAATTAAATTTGGATTAGTGCTTAAGATTGATTGTTTTGATTTTATCATTGTTACTGCCTTTACTCTTAATTCTGAAAAAATTGCACCTCTTCTTTATCGGGCATTTTCTTTTGGCTGATGCTCTGCGCATTTAAAATGACATACAGAATCTTTAAAAGAGTAATTTTTTGTATGTCGATATTTTTGACATCTTGTATATTGAGGAATATCTTTTCTAAAGCTCAATGTTTAAAAAATTACCGTATTCAGTAATCTCGTTACTTTGTAGATATTTTTACTGTTATATTTGCATTCTACTTCAATGAAAAATAACGGAAAGTGTATTTTTGTAACGCGATGTCGAATATTATATACCTTTAACATTTTCTGTCCGTGTTCTTTTATAGCCCTTTTTAGTTCATCACTACGTGGAAAGAAATTTCTCCGAAAAGTAACAGTGAAATTTGTTACAAAAATACAGAGCATAACCGTAATCCAGGGTCGGTTGTTTGGTTAAGAATGATTATCATATCATCATCTTTACCTTTATTCACGTAAAAACTATATTTATATTGTAATTTATCCCAGAAGTCTTGTAGCTTTTACAATGATGCTCGGCAAAATTTCAAGCGTTACATTGTAAAAATCCCCCTAATCTTCTGCTACTCTCATTGTACTTTGATTGACTACAAATCATATAGGTATTTAATCTATGCAACAAATTTAATCAACTACGAGTCATTATCTCAACAATATGTAAAATTAACGTATACCCTACACGATCATAAATAATATAGAGATGATCTATAAATAAACTAAGATTTAAGTCAAATGTATGCAATCATATAATTAGTATAAGTAAAATCTTATTCGGTATACTCATAAACTATAAATTGTTATATTCATGCCATTTACATTACTTAAGCTACAATAATGATAGCTAAGTGCAGTTAAATACAAAGATAAAACTCTTAAATGCTTCTCTATTGTATCGATTAATCAATAGGTAATTTCGTTCTTCTTGTAATCCATACATTTTCGCAAAAAAATAATAAAACAAATATACTTTCATTCTAGTGTTTGAAAAGGCATACGATTATGAAACTAGAGATACCTGCTTCGAAGAATTTTTACACCCAAATCTTGTAGAAACATTAAAGGAATACAATTGCACTCTAAAGGACTTAAGACAAATGTATTTCAAAAGCGAAAAAATATCTGAAAATACATATGAAAAGATGATAGATATGACTGGAGATCTTATGATCGTACACGGGGTACATAAAACTGTTAAAATTGAAGTAGAGTTCAACTCCGCGCCTACTTATATGTATCAATTCACATATGATAAAGGCATAACGTTTACAAAGTCTTTATTTAATTCCGATATTCAAGGTAACACAATATCGTATCTTAAATGAACTGGTATCTTTGTAGATTTTATGAGAGTTATTCTTGATTCCTTTAGGAGCTTCACATATGGACGAATTACTTTACCAATTTTCTCAAAAATTACACAATACGTTCAATGTGAGACCGTTTAAAAAAGACACACAAGATTATAAGGTAATGGAACAAATGATTGAATTGTGGACCAATTTTGCAAAATACGGGTAATTTCACACATGCAATATATATATATATATATAATACTTCATTGTTAGTATATTATATCCGCTATTTCTTTTAAAATTTTATTTTTATTGTTGTTTTCTAGGAGACCAACGCCAAACGTTACAGAACTTGTACCTATCTACTGGCACCCTGTTATAGATGGTACAGTTTTGCGATACATGAACATAGGGGAAGAGCTACGAATGGAGAAAATATTAAATATCGAAGAACGCTTTTCTTGTAAGAAAGATATAATTTAAAAATTGTTTACCTAACGTTAGTAATGTTAGTTTTTAAAGACATATGCGAATCAAATAGGAAAGTATGTATATTTTTGTAAACTTATATATCTCATAAATTTCAGTTCAGAAAATTCACGTTTTTACATGTAAATTATATTTTAAATAAATAATATATTATATGTACACATATGACTGATTATGGCAAACATGATAAGTCGGAAGCTAATTATATTTTTAGATCTAAATTGAGCGATCAACTTTGTTTTTAATTCAGTTTAATAAAGAATGCATCAAATTATTCTAGTTAACAAAATCTAAACAAACGTATGGTAATAATTTCAAAAACTGAAATTCAAAGGATAGTATAAAAGAACAAAATCTAAGTTATGAAAATATCAAATTTCTGAAGTTCAATAAAAAATTCAAACTGTATTCAACTCACTGATGATCTCCAATCGCGCGGTTGCTTCAGTCCTGCCTACATCATTCTCCAAAGTAACTCTGTAGAGACCCGCATCTTCTAGAGTGACTTCAGCAATTTCAAGGATACGCACGTCGTCTTTTTCTTTGACGGTGATGCGAGTGCTGGAAGTGACTGGAGTACCGTCTTTATCCCAAGCACACCATGGTATCGGGTGTCCACTCAAAGCGCATTGGAAACGAATGGTTTCGCCTTCTTCGGCTACACGGTTGTGTGGTATCGTGTAGAATTTCGGTGGACAGAGCTTTGGCCTGCGAAGATGTAAACTTCCTGGTGAGTCGATTCTTCTTGGTAGATACATCGTCTTCACCTCGCGACCACCTATGGCAATTATTGAAGTATTTATTTTTTTAATTTGTATTTTTCTTTTAGTGAAATATTGCAATCTATTCAAGGCATATCCTGCTATTACTGTACTGACGAAAATCGACTTTTTTTTAAAAGATCGTTATTTTTGTCCAAATATAATTTAGACAAAAATGTATGCAAAGCTAAACCACTTTATAAAACATTGGATTTATAGTCATTACATTGAGAATATTCACAGCGATCTATTGCACGATCACGTAATTTTTATCATCAAATTCTAGTAAATTTGATGTTACTTGTCATTTCAACAGTAAGTGTTGTTATTTAATTTATTAATAAACTTTTAAATAGTTCAATGTAGTAAACGCAATCAAGAACTTATTTGTCTATTAAATTTCATTGGAAAATAAGAACGGAAAGACCATATACAACGACAATATGCGCGTGATTGCTAACATTTTATTGCTTTAATTCAAAGTCATTTTTCGTCTATGCTAAGAAATGTTGTGTATGAAAAGTTATCAGTAGTAGGCCAATGACATAATATTATCATCTGTGAACATAGTATAAATCAGTTACTCTCTGAATTCTTACGTAGTTGAATAAACATTTTAATAGTATCACATTTACATAAATTTATATTGTTAATTGTACTGGTAAATATCTACCTTTTTACAATGATTCTTATAATTCAATATCATTAGAAATATATATACTTATACAATATTCATTAACATTATAGGATGCTTAATATATATTGAGTGACACTGCAATATGTATTTTTTATTTAAACTTTTAATCGTGTGCACACTGTTTCATCTATTAATGTCATCTTTATATGTATATATATCACGTGCCATGAGTATGCAGTGAAACAAACATATACTAATTATTTTAAGATATTTTCCTATGTATTCAATTATGGGAATTATTACGAATTAGCCCTTCTATAAGATGTCAAGGATAGATGTGTTGCTACATGTAATTTGACAATACGTATACATAAGTTTAATAGTGAAATAGACACCAAAATATGCAACTTTATTCGACCCTCAATTGCTAACAATAATCCGAAAGTAACGGTAGAAAAAGTTTTATTTTTAAGAAATGGCCGAGTTCTCGTATCATGGAAAGTTATTCACGAAATGAAAGGTATGTAAAAATCAAAATATACCAGTGTACAAAAGAAATTTATACTTAGATGAAAATATTTCCGATACTTTTCTCGTGTTGTAATCAAGAAAGAGCCAGCAATTTTAATTAATAGTTTGCAGTTTTACTAAAAAAAACGAAAATATAAGCTTGCGAATTCGTTGGTAAATGAAACATAAGGAATAAATATACAAAATTATAATAATAAAATTGATTAAAAAGAATTTGATTAAAGGAATAATTTTTTTCATAGATAATTCGTATAAATTAACACGCATTCAAAGAATTAATTTTCAACATATGTTTCTTCAGGTGAACACACGTTGGTCAAAGTAGTTTCTGCTGATACTTGTATATCTAGTAAACTCATCGACTTACAAATTCTCACAAATAGCACGCATAATATTGGGCGCAAATTTAATAAAGTGATACGATTAGAAGACGCGTTTGATATCATCTTTGAAATTTTGGAAATTTGCCCAAAAGGTTACTGCAAGCTTAGTTTCAACTATGATGGAAAAGAGGTTTATAACGATTCTTTGGTATTTCTGAACAAATTTCTCAGAAATAATGAAACACTTTTTATCAAAAGCCAGTAATCTCTTTTCCGATTACGTGGCCATTTCTGATTATCAGGCTTATTCAAATGAAAATGGTTTCACAATACTCTGTTTAATACAGCTAATCAAAAATAAATTATCTTGCAAATGGGTTCAAATACTTCAGATTTATATTACGCGCGATAGTCAAATCATAATAATTGAAGTTTGGACTGAAAAATAATAATAAATTAATTTTTGTCGATAAAAATATCACATATGGCAAGTGTAGAAGACTTATGACAATTTTTACTAAAAATGGATTGTATCCACAATATTATTTGTTATTAATAACTATGAAGGATCAAATTTTTTTATTCCTTACATGGAGAAGTAATATGAATAAAAAAGGGAATTTTATAGATTCATATACGTATATATACGAATTTACAATGCAATGCATAGAAGTTCCAAGTTTTTTGACTACAGAAAATATAAAATCTGAAGCCGGTTATTTGTAAAACTCACAACAATATAAAATATTAAATTTTGCATCTTATTTGAAATTAATTTGTTTAGAAAATTAAAAAATATATGGACACTGTCGTTATATTTCATTTAAATATTCTAAAAACTGTGGAATTCTCTTATAAACAGCTACAAGGTTAAAAATGGTTTTCCATGATTGTAATATTTAATAAAACACTATTCGTATACCCTTATGGAAGTGTCCTATCTTGCAGCGAGGTTTAAAAGCAGTGAGAATTATTCTAAAAGAAGCACACATAACCAAAACACTGTATGTATTAAAGGGAACCTATTTAGAATCATTGCTGTTGAAAGGTAATTGCAACAATAAGTCATTCAATAACTGCAAAATACTTAATGAAAAAAGAATGTTTGTTTTTAAAAAATAAAATACGCGAGTAAATATGGGCATATTTGTTTATAAGTTTCTTGGAGAGGAAATGTCATCTTTTAGAACTTACCCATTGTCATAAAGTCGAGTACTCACTTTGTTTATTTACTTTATTCTGATTGAATTTGCCAAAATTACCATCTTTACAACTACAATAAGCATTCACATCTTTCTTTTAATTAATTACGTGAATATATAAATTTATTTCTTAAGGGCAACTTGTCAAAGAAAATTGTTAACATAAAGGAATATAGTAATCTACTTTTGAAGTATTTCCACAAAATCCATACAAAAAATGTGGCTAGAATAAAAAATTTTACCTTCTTCAGAAGGATAAGGTTCTCCATCCATATACTTTCTCAGTTCAAAAACTTATTCAATTCTGCTAGACATGTTCTACTTTTACATTCCCGATATGTACTTATAAACGAGTTCAAACTTGCCCCTTTATACCATGTGACCTTCGTATAACTCTCAGCGCTAACGTAAGCGCTCTCTGGCGGGATTTGGGCATTCGGATATAGTAACAAGAGATCGAGATGACTATTCGAACTCCATCTAGTAGAACATTTTTGGTTTAAAAACTAGCAGACGGTAGACGGTAGACGTTACCCTGAATTCTCAAATGACCACGTTAAATCTTTTACTACACTGACGTAGCGCTACGAGCGTCAGTTTCGTGCAGATGCTCATGCGGGCGGCCATTGTGCTTGTTCTGTAGTCAGACTAAGATGATTGTATCTTTATATATGTAATAGTTTTTTCGTTTCCACCTGACACGTGCTTCTTACAAGCGAGTTTTATTGTAATAATTTTTTTAATATCCTCTGTCGCTCTGAATTATTGACTCGTTAACGGTTCAAAACTTAAATTAGGACAACACAGCTGTCATCCTCGCCGCAAGTGGAATAAAAGTGTGTGTGCATGTACTGCGACATTGAAAAGTGTGTGTGCATATACTGTAAAGCGTGCTGTATTTCATTTGACGTCACGCTCACGTTCAAATTTGGTTTCTGGTTTGTCTCTGATTTGTTAAATAATATAATTTCTAATTCGTGATAAATCTTATAATAGGTTAAGAAAAAACGACTTTTTTCTGTAGCTCTCGTTTAATCGTTTGAGTTATAAATCATTTTTTATTCAATCTATTTAATAATTAAATCTTAAATATAGTAATTTCATGTATTACATTAAGTTCTTGTAATTTCATTACTAAAACAATTATTAATTATTATGGTTCAATAAAATGACTACTCACTTTAATATGGTTGTTATCCTAAACGATAATAATAATAAAGTCTATGTAGATTGTCACCTTATATATCATTAATCAATCAAAAATGAAGTCAAGTATTAAATAATTTACAAATATCATATTGAAATAATCAAAATTCATAATTTAATTAAATCAAGACAGTGGGATTTATGAAAAAGTTTGTTTGTAATTGTCGTCATTTTTATTGAAACATGAGTAATCAAACCATCAAAATTTATAATTCAAATGATTTTGAACGCATCACAAAAGGAATTAAACTTGCTCATTGTATGCAAGTAAAATCTCCAGATGCAAGCATAAATACAGATAAGTCAGACAGTTACGTCACATCTGGAACTTTGAGCTGTTCTTATTGCAATACTATATTTGAGAATAAAATTGAACAGAGGCTGCACTACAAATTGGATTGGCATCGGTATAATCTTAAGCAGCAGCTTGATGGTTTGAAACCAATATCAGAACATGATTTCAATATTTTAACTGAAAAAGATGGTTGCTGCTCAAGTGAATCAAAATTTTCTGTTGATAGTTCAAGTCCAAGCAAAAAGGTAGCAAATAAAAATAATAAATCCAAAGAACTAACTTTGGAAACAAGAATAAATGATGTATCACCAGAAAAAAGTTATGAACATTCTGCTGAAAATGTAGAAACTGAGACAAATACTGTATTCACAACTACTTCCAGACGATCGAAGATCTTATTTGAAAATCAAGATGGAAATTTCTTTAGTATATATCACTGCTTATTATTGCACAAAAAAAAGTCTATAGCAGAGGTAGATCACGATACAATTGTGGATGCATTAACAAAGAAAGATAAATCGTTATGGACAATAATCATGGTTGGCTGTGGACATTTTGCAGGAGCTGTATTCTCAGATGGAGAGGCAGTAATTCACAAAACACTACATGCCTATACAGTAAGAGCGAAACAGGGCTCAGCTCAGCATTCTCGCGACAATCGATATTCGGCTCACTGCAAAAGCGCTGGCGCAAATTTGCGACGAGCCAATGAGCTACATTTCAGCCAGAAAGTACAGCAAATAATCAAATCTTGGTCTTCTTATTTAACAAACTCGTCTCTGATATTGTACAGAGCCGTTGGCCCGCACAACCGATCGATATTATTTGGTGGTAAAGATACTCCATTAGATAAAACTGATATCAGACTGAGACCACTGCCGTTTCCTACCTGTAAACCAACCTTCAAGGAAATCTGTCGAATTTACGATTTACTGAATACCGTGGAAATATACAACTCTGCCACTAGTTATGTTAACAATTGTCTCGCTAAGCGGCTATCTTCGCAAGTGAAAAAAATACGTAGTGATTCACCCACAAATAGTAAATTAGCAGATGATTTAACAAATCAAGAGTTTAAAGACGAGACGCAACCAAAAGAGACTTTAACGGAAAGTCAACTACCAAGTTCTGAAAGGAAAAAGAATGCTCGAACACGCATGCAAGTTATCAAACCTATGAAGAGTCAAAAGCGACTTTTGCCGGATATCGTAGCCAAATTAGCTGATATATCTTTGGAATCTGAAGTTGACTTGTTTGAAGACGTCGATGATATTCAAGAGTTAATGGCAAGTTCTATGACGATAGATTTGAAAGATTGCTTGCAAGAGTTTGATAATACACCAGTTCCGAAGTCTAAATCAAAAGCGAAAAAACATTTAAAGTCTTCGCCAAGGACCTCGAACAAAAATTAACGACACTGGTTATAGCAATTTCTCAAACCAACAAAAATATTGAACACGTCAATAAGTTCTAACTGAATAAATTCACATTTATACACATATTATAATTTACGGTGACTTGTTTTAATAGACTATTGTAACATATTTTCTATGTAATTGTTTCTATTATCTCTTTGCTTAAGAAGATATCTGAAACTTTGGGTATAGCCATTATTTTGGGGTTGATTTTTCTAACAAGTAATTTAGATGTGTCAAATTATTCATGTTTTCATTTTATTAATTAGGTTTAATCATATTGTTTATTATCCGAATGAATTAATGCAAAATATTGTAAAAATTCTCGTCTTTATCCATTTCTAAACGCCAAGAATTGTGATAAATTGTAAAAACTACAACAAAATTAACACCTTGCATTGTTTATTTTATTTTACCAATAATTATTTTAGAAGCTAAACTACGTGACTAGCTTAGCTTCTCACTCCTTGAATTTTCATTGATCACGTCTAATATTATGATATTATAGTTTTCTATTATAATATCATAATAAATATCGAGTTATCGACTCAATATCATAAGATCAAAATTAATTTCATTTTAAAAAAACTTGAGAGGTGATGGCATTCTCATAAATCTTACCTAATTACTAATGTTCAGTAAAAATGATATCTTTTTGTAAGCGATCGCTGACAAAATTACTCTCTCATTATAAACATTTTAATGTTTACAATATTATTTGAATTTTAATTTTTGTATACATTTTTGCTTGAGATATTGATTAAAATGACTCAATATACCACTGAAAATTTAGCTGATTTTGCGCACTGCGTACAATTTATACGTTCGTTTCTAAATACTTACGGCTTGATTATTCGAAAAACTACGTATGTAAATTTGACATCCTGCATTTACAATACTATGAAAAACTAAACCAGCGCATACAAACGCACACATTTTTTAAGTGAAATCACAACGTAAATTGTGAATTATGTGTACATCAACTTAAGGAACTATTTGTAAATATACCATGTAAATACATGTTTCTTTTAAATAAATAATGTTTTACGTAAACTGTTGTCGTTAATTTATACGTATATCCAAGTGCTTTTTCCTTTTTTTTATTATGTTCCATAATATAAATCCACAATTATAATAGAAAATTATCAACCACACATAGTCATTTCAACTGCCATGTGCAACAGAATACAAACGACAAAGGATTCTTCTTCTATTTCGCACTTATTATTTCAAAAAGTTTATTGTAAGTTTTGCGTACGAAATGTTAATATATTTCATATGAGAGAATCTAATAGGAAGATCAAAGTGCTTGGAAAATTATGTGATTTTATGTACACATTAGCAAAAAATAAAGGTATTGAAATCGAAAATTTGTTCATCGTATCAAAATAAAAACAAATTCCGATGATGTAAACCAACCGATATAATATACTCTGTTGACTGTCAACAATGAGAGCCTATTTCATAAACTTATTTATCTTCAGTAGTCAGTATAACCTAACTACGATTATTCATTGTATCCATAATTTTGTCAGTGCCTGCTTCTCTGCATTGGTAAATAAATTTTGCTAATTTTTTCTAACGTTGCGGTATATTATATTATTGTAAAGCACATACACATAATTCTAAGTTCCACTTTCTTTGTAACATTACAGAATTCATTTATTATTATAGATGGAAAAATGTATTTCTTAGCAAAAGCACTTATGTTCCATATATTTTTACAAACTGCTGTCGCATTAGATTATTTAGGATTAACTGATGGTACGACCACAACATGGGATAGTTTTAAACTTCCATTTTACGATATATTCATTGAAAAAGATAATCATAAATTAGCGTTGCTAAGCTGGCACGATTTGATGATAAACTATCCGTTTATGCCTAGTTTAACAATAAGAACACATTATTTCAATGGACAAATTGATACTAAAATGTGCGCTGTTGGTTCACCCTACAAAGATGATAATAACTGGATTTATGCCCATAACGTTATGTTTTTGAAAAGTGACAAAGTACTGATATCATGGAAGACGGATCATAAAACACAAGGTATAATATATTAATAAAATACCAAAAACAAGGGAATTACAAAATAATTGAGAATTCAATCACCTTTTTATTTGTCTTTATTTGCTGCTTCATTATGAATATTTAAATAACGTCTTTAGACAGTGTTCAAAGTTTTACATAAAAAATATTTTAAGATTATTTTAAAAAATCGAGAATATATATTTTGAATCGCGAATAAATAAAGTTTCGATGTTCCAAGATGTTTTATATTTAATCTAATGATTTTTATGATTAATCGATTGCAGGTTTACGTATTTCGTCTCAAGTTATTTCAATAAATACTTGTAAATCCAGCAACTTCATTGACTTGAAAACTGAGATTGATTTTAGAAATGACTATGTTTGTCACATGGTACTACGTTTGAAAGACTCTTTCGATATAATTTTTAAAAATGAGCCAATTTGTCCAAATGATTATTGCAAACTAAGTTTCGACTATAATGGAGAACCACTTAGTACTAGGATATTGCCATTTTCAAAATCGCTTGTAGGAAAATATGAAACACTGTACATCAATAGTTTATTCACGATGGAAATGAATTCTGGAATAGGAATTGTAGCAACAGGAAATAAAAAGGACAATTTGCATCCTATTACAAATGAGCCACTGGCTTCTAATGATGTTTATTCACCTGTACTAGGTTGGACGAAAGCTGAGGGCCTTTTTGACGATCTTCACATGTATACGAATTCCAGTGGTTTCGCAACACTCTGTTGGTTTAATACGCATCAGAAAAAATTTTGTTGCAAGTGGCTTGATGGTACTCACCAAAATAAGAATGGTTTAGAAAACATACTTGTTTTAGAAGTGGACAAAGAAATGGTGATGCCTTGGATTGCTAATAGCCCTGATGGCCAGATTGTCATAATAAAACGCGAGTTTGAAAATAACAAAAGACTATTTTTAGTAGACAAAGTCGCCAGTGATGGAAAATGCAAGAGACTCATGAAAATTATCCATGATGATTGGCCCGTACATGTTAAATTATCGATTACAGAAAAAAACCAACTTTGCTTTTCTTTTATCGTGGCCCATATAGACAGTAATGTACCAGATAAAGATCCGTACATTCATACATACAGCTTTATTACCAAATGCATGAATGCTCCAAAAGACACTGTTGAAGGTACTGATAAATGTATAAAAGTTTAAACGTGACTCTTATTTAAATGTATTTATCTGGAAATGTTAATTTATGCAATTTATGCAATTTATGCAATTTATGCAATTTATGCAATTTATCGAAAATATATTGCTATGTTTTATCGAGTAGTTTATAAAATGTCATCATCGATGGTTCTTTTCGTAATACATTAATTTCTATCGAAGAACGAAGGTTTTTATATACCAAGCGATTTCTAAGCATTACCGCGAAATAATAAATCTGTTATTTTATTGTATAAAACTGTACATTTAGTAATAATCCCTTGTCCTTTTACTTAATAACGAGTTAGAAATGTTATAACTTGCTATTCTTTTCAGTTATGTAGAAAATCGGTTACTGCAAGTTTCGCATTGTTTTAATAAACGTTTACATTACAACACAAATCTCTTGCAGTGGAAAATAAAAAAAAACGAGATATGTTCATGTTTAATTTTTCCTTGTAAACGAATTCCGAATAGTTAGCAATCTTAATATTCGGAGTTAATCTTGAGTACACTCACGTGAAACATTCGGAGATAAGCTCCTGACAGGCGTAGATCTGGGTGTCGATCTTGGCGTTGAATTAGCAGACAAAAGCCCTTGAGGCCTCGTAAGAAGCGGCTGACTAAGAACATTTTCTTTGCCTTCGGGAACTGAAATAAAAGTAAATCATCTATTTTATCGCGTTCCTTTTTCTTGTTCAATTCGCTCAAGGCATCTCATTATAGCTTTACATCCTCGTGTGCGTGTGTGTCTGTGTGCCAAAAACGAATTCATCGTCCAAGAAAACAATAACATTAATTCACGATACAAAACGGAAGTTTTTTTCGAGAGCTTAATTTGCAGCGAAAGCGATGTCTGAATCATTAACCGTTCCTTATTGATTGGCATTCCATCGCTTGCACGCTGACGTGTAAACTCTTTAGGTCGATTTTGTATTTTCATCACGCACGACCGTGCGTAAGAACGCCCGGTGTCGTGTCAACGTAGCTTACAAGTCATTAATGTTTGTATGCCTCTAACTCGAGTCGCTTTGCTATACAATAATTTCGTATAAAAGTCAGTGAGAAAGTAAAAGTACCTCTAATAGGCAATCGTTCAGGTGAGGAGATCTTTTTTCGCGAGAAAAACAGAATAAGTCTCACCATCAACAACTAAGCAAGCAGACGTAAATGCTTTGCCAAGTTCGTTCGTAGCGACACACGTGTATTCACCCTCATCTTCTGGATAAACATGTTGAATAGTGAGGCTTGCAATCTGCCCATCAAAGTTAGTTGAAAAGTCACTGTCCAAAGGCAGAGGCTATAAAATGATACAGAAAACTAATATTCAACATATGTCAAAATCCACTCAGCTAACGATATTATAACGCCATATAGCGTATTAACCTTGCCAGATTTTTCCCATCGAATGTTAGGAGGTTCCGTTGGTGTGTAAACTTTGCACTCAAGAGTAATCGCATCTCCATCACAGCATCTGATATCCTTCAGTTCTTGTTTGATCACTGGAACGCTCAAGACGTTTCTACATTTCACAGCGAATTATTCATTAATAATCAATCATATTATTCCATCAACTTGTTTGATAAAATAAGGCTAATTAGCTACTAACCCTTTCTTTACGCTGCTATCCATGCTGTCGCCCTTTCTTTGTCCTAAAGTTAAACAAACGACCGTTGGTCTAAATTTGTATAAGTATTCAAGAAATTAATATAGAAATTAGTCTTTCTAAAAAGATCTTGGATATACTAAATTTATATTTAAAAAAATAATATTTCTCCGTACAAAATAACTTGAAATGCTATGGAAAAATAACCGTCGCTCATAAATAACATTGAAATACACACGTTTCATTGCAATTCCAAGGAATTATTGCATAATAAATATCTAGTTATCGACTCAAGTATTACGCGATGAAAGTGTATATACCACACGTGATCCTCTAGCACTAAAATTTATTGTCGTTGCAATAAATGTAAAATATCTCCATCGCAGCGAATATATTATGGCAATCGTAATTTTCGTATCTACCGCGCATAATGAAACCCAACACCTTCGCGTCTGCGATCAAATAATTTTATTTCTTTCTCGCCAAAGGTATTGCTTATAAAAAAAACAGACCAACCACTGGCGCCAGCCATCCATTCGCAGTTCATTTATCCCTCCTCCCGATTGAATTACACCGGCGGTATATATTTACTTAAACGCGCTTGACAAGTATTTCAAAATAAAAGAATGCGGAATGTCTCGCGAGACTGTTAACGATCCATTGATTCCCACATTACTTTACCTTTGGCATAAATCTGCAACGATATCACGGTCTTCGCCTCGCCATGCTCATTTCTAGCGAGCACCGAGTACGTACCCGTGAAGTCGAGCTTCGCATGAGGAATTTCCAAGGTATACTCTGGACCAGCACCGATGCGCCGGAAATGTGGCGCGTCCAGGTAATAGTCAGGCTGCAATCGTAACATCAAAGTGATTATGAATTTTCATTGATCACGTCATAATCTCTAGGACGAATAATGATAAACGCCAAAAACAGATTGAATCTTACCTAATTAAATACACGCATGTGATTTGAAAAGCTTTAATGTGTATATTATACGGTCACCGTATCGTTTTCCATAAGATAAGGTCTTTTTCTAATGTGACGTACAATTGTCGTTATTTCGTGTTTAGTAAACAAAGGGGATTTATTGACCAATAATAAAAGGTCCTAAACAAACAAATTAAATCGAGCTATTTCGAAATCTAGTTCAGGCGCCAGAATGGTGCACTTTCTTCAATGATATTTAGATATGATGTAAGTTGCTACGCGTTACAAATTATTCTAATTTACGATGAAACCTAAGATTGCTGACACTTTACGAGGCTCATGAAAATACGCAAAACATTATAAAAGCTTGTTATGTGTGTTATAAAAATCAAGTTACATGGTCGGACAGATTACTTTCATAATGTAAAAATTCGACAAGTACGCATTCCTGTGAAGTATTTTAATGAAAATTTTTAGTTTGCGGTCACTGTTTTTCGCATCTTTGGCCACCAACCTAATTAAAATTGTCATTTGCAAAAGCTTATTTTAAATTTCAATTTGTCATGTAATTTAGGACGATGATCATTTGTGTAGAATAAAAATTGCACATTACTTATTGAAATAACAGCTTTTTCAAAACAACATTTTCACACATGAGTTAATTAAGATCGCCAATTGAATTCATTCACTTTATAGAGTCGCTTCTAATTGCTTAGCTTAAAGGAAATGTGTTCTCATAAATTGGAAGCTCATTACTGAGCAGCAGTCTTTTTTTCCGTAACGAAAAGCACCTAGATGGTTTGCTTGTCAGATGTAGTTTTCATTGAAATCTATATCACTAAAAAAGTAAATGGAATAATATAGTAACGTTGAACCAAGTGTAAGATGCATGAAAATACTGGTCTAACAGGAATGACATAATTATTAGTTTCTGTGAAACCAGTCACAATTACGATATCGAATTCCATTACTTTAATTTACGTTTTAAAAAAATTTATGCAATAGCCTAATTGTACTCATGCAAAAATATTGATTCTTTTGTACGTTGCTTGATTTAATTAAACAAGTATTCATGCCACTCCGAGGTAATTTAATGTATACTTCAACAGTTTAACTAATTGAAAACTTCCGAATATAGCAAGTAATGCATACGAAATGAGGCATTGATTTAATATCGGCATAAAACTAAATTATTCCAAGATTTTTTGGTAACATTATTTGTTCATTCAATAATTCAACAAAAATAATACAATTCAATAGTTATTAAAATTAACTGACTTGATAATGACTAAATCATTTTCCAAATATCAAGATATTTATTAAAATAAATTCCCTAAGAATAATCCACAATTTGCGAATTAAACTTATTCAACTCGATCACTAAATTTCTTAATTTTTTCATCGAACTAAACTACGCATGTTTAATTTATTGTATTAAATAAAATATACAATATATCACGAAGCAATAGGTTATGTGATAAACTAATAGTTGATACTGTTTGTTAAGGTTGTTTGTTACAACAGCTATTTCGAATTGGCAATAAAAGACTAACTTGAACATCAAAATAAAAAATTTTTAAAGATTAAATCTATAAAAAATTTACATATTTCAATATGCGTATACTAATAAATTTTATAAGAATATAATATGAAAAAAAAATTCAAATTAAATTAGTTTCGCGGAAATGCTAAAACGCCATGTGTCCTTGGCATTCGTGTCTCTTCCATATATCCTTTCGCTAGCACTTTGAGTGAATCCCCCCCCCCCTCCCGATATATCCAAACTAAACCAATGAAAACCGCTCCGTTAAAAAATTCACGTTCTAGATAATAAAAGCCAAAGTATTATATTGGTCGTGTCGAATGTATTGAGTTTGCAGCGTCTGTCGCTGCGACGGCATCTTTCGGGCGCTCTCTGTGGTGTTGCGAGCGCCCATATAGGGAGCGAAAGTGAAGTGTCGGTGCCGGTGGCTCGAGAGGTGGTATTTTTTCTTTTTTTTAATTTTTTTATTTTGGTGAACCGGGGCAAAAGATAAATATCAATCTTTGCGCTTTTCCTGATCGCGAACACGACATCGTCGTCGATTGATTTTCCCATAGTTGCACTATGACATAATCGAGCGTGCGAACAAAACGGCTTTTCAATTAACGGTTGCTTGTAGTCGCTGCTACGAGATGCGATGATTGTTTCTTGGAATATATTTAATTCGTTCTTTTTAAGGACGAGATGATTTGCACCCATACATTTGATTCATTCGGACTATTGGTAAACGCACACTCGCAGTCCTAAGATAACGCATGAATTTTTCAACTAACATAATATACACGATTATACATGATTCATTATACGTACTACCACTGTCAAATATCAATTCTAAAAATTACGTAACTCACAATTACATAAGCGTATAAACAAATCAAAATTTCATAGAAATTCATTCGAGTAAATATTTTTTCAATTCCTCGGGCTCAGATGTATTTGATCAAATAAAGCACTTAAATAAACATAAATGCGATACAGAGGCGCCAAGACACGTGTGAAGTTTAAGTCTGACACTATGAGTCACGTCTACATTGTCAATAAAGCAATACCGATTCATTTCAGGTAAAAAAACATCAGTTAAGCCAATGACGAGTATTGAAATAGAGGATCATACTACTAAAACTGGCCTTGTCAGCAAAATTCATAACTATTTTTGGTAATGCGCATTTTTCATCGCGGTTTGCGGTACAAATGAATTATGGAATTTTACGTTGAATAATTGATAATTGTTTAAGAAATATTATTGCTATGAAAATTGATAATTTTATGATGATATTCATGTTATAATTATGAACAAATTCTAATAAATAAATTATATTTGCTTAACGGTTAATCAAATATTTTTGCTTTATACACATTTTCAATAATTCGAATCGAATTGCTTGATTTTACCTTATTTCCATACAACATTCTTAATTGCATGTCAATGCAATCATAAAAAATCAAGGCATGCACGTTCACACAAAAATGCATTTTCATCTATCAAATGAACTCAGCAAGATATTTGATTTACTGTGTGAAATATGCCCATGTCAGTGAAACCTATACAGTAAATCACGATCAGATTCCCTCAAGTCGACAAAGTAAAAAAAAAAAAGAAAAGAAGTCGCACGCAATTCGTCAAACTCACTGATGATGAACATATCATCTTTCGCAAGCACGCACCTCGTTGAGACAGAAAAAAGTTGTTAGTGTAAAACAGCAACGGGCAATCATCGGTTATGTATACATATAGTAAAAAAATTGATGCGGGCAACCATCAAAAGTACGGGCGCAGAATATCGAAAAAATAATTCATTTCGTAACATCCGTTACACCCGTTACACAGTGGATTTAACTTGAGAAACGCAATTTATCTCGGTTAATTAAGTTTCCGCGCTGGATGAATCATCCGTAACAACCGACTAAAAGTGTCTTTTCTCGTACAGTAGCCAATCCCAAATACGTCGAGGTGCGAGACGCACTTACCTGCGTCTTGCTTTGAACTACTGTCTCAATTCTCTTACCTGTTAAATTTTATTGTTAACTCTACGAAAGTCTGCTGGTAGCTACTGTGCCAACGAGTATTTTTATGGATTCTTTGTGAATTTGAGAAACTCGTCGTAACGTGCACAGAGATATAGGCTTTTTATAGAAAGAAAAACGGCGCTGTCGCACGTGGTCGAAGTACTGATAAGTTGTTGAATTCAAAACACTTTCAGAGTGGAATTTTTTCTACCCGTTACAAGTGGTCATGTACGTGTTGCTTTTTTTGAGTCGCTTTTGTATTATTTGGAATAACTGCAGACATTTGAGATTTTAGTGTCGCAATAAAAAACAATTGCGCCAATAACGTTTAATTTAAAATATTGGCACTCTATTGAATAAAGTCATTGCAAACATGTTTAATAAATATTTTTCTGGAAAATTACTATAAGCGACTAAATCACATTTTAAAAACACATATCTTCAATTACTAGGATAAATTTGGGCGATAATGTACGTGAAATAAGTTATTAGTTTCTTTACTATCGATCTACCTGGTAATATACTTTCAAATACTAATAATTGGTTGAGTCAGACACTGATTATAGATTAATTATATGTTGAGCTATTCTTTGTTTTTGCAATTCTATGCCGTACAGTATCCAAGTGGTCCATTAAAATGGTTATTGTCAAATCAGAAGTAGTACATATGGAATATATTATTGTACCTGCGAATTATTCTATTTTATTAATGATTGTTTAGTCTACGGAGATAACGTTGTAGCATTTAGCTTAGTAGATGAATCTCGATTGTAAAAATCAAGGCGATTAAATGACAATTTCATACGGGTAAAGAAAGCTTTTACTACAAATACCTTTCGTCTATTCATTGCGCACAACTCCACTTTTTAATATTAATTTGGGTATTTAAAAAACCTTATTGCAAGCAGGTGTCAAGCGCTTCACTTACACTTCGAGAACGCGTCCAATTGAACAAAGCACAATATTTAGCAGCTTTTCATAAACAGTATACAGTAGGTAAATACTTATAACAACCACGTGTCCTCAAGGGCGCACCGATAAAAACACACTTCCGCGTATCAAAAACCACACCGCCGATTAGACGCACACCTTTAACGCGTGTGCCCTTGCTATTATAGAGCCGGCAATACAACACATGTGTGGGCGAGTCAACGGAGTACACGCGATTGCTCGCGACCAAACGGCCGACACTTTTTCTCTCATTCTTTCTCGATGCATTACCACCTCCTACTTCTTTCCATATTCTAGGCGCGCGAGACACGCGACTTGCCAGCGAAAGCTAGATTGGTGGGGCAATGAAAGAACGTAAAAAAAATGGAGGTAACACTTTCATTTTCGTTGCATGCAGGCATACAGGTTAGGATCAGTGGGTATGTTTCTGCTGGGTTTTTTTTTATTTTCTAAAAGGACATATTATTGCAAAGTGAAATTAAAAGTTCAGTCAAACTATTTGGTATAAGAGAAATTTATACAATACTATATTAGTGTTACTACGCCTAGAACGTATATTCTTAATATTATATACAAGACAAGTATACTCTTTCATCTATATTTATATCATACTCGTTTTATCTTGTTCTTCACAGCTACAACAAATAGCAATAAATTTTAATAATTACGAGTTACAGTTAAAACGAAATACGATTTAAATTTCTTTTAGAATAAATTCCGAAGTGAAGTCGGAAGTAACGGAAAGTCATTCCAAAGTTGTTATGCGCAACTAGCAAAAAGGATATAAAGAAAAATTAGTCAAGATTTGAAATAAATTGCAATTTTCAGATTTAACGAATACATTGCAAGAGACACAACATTTAGTTCTAAATGCTTTCGTAATTTCGGGTACGGTATAAACTAGTCTAAACGATCCGACAGATTATAATTTAACTTGTCGCTTGTACACCGCGTTCCGAACCGCTTTCATTGTTTAGATAAAAACTTTCGTACTTGTTTCCGCATGCTCACGAGACATTACGTAAACGAACACTGTTTATCAATGAAGCTCCTACGATAAAACTACACGCACGTACACGTATACCAATTCGAATTAGTTTTGCACTTAACGCAATCAATATCCACTAATCAGCCTGTCTTCTAGCGCTTCAACAAAAAAAAATTTTACTGATTCATCGATCGATGTACAGCCAATATAAGTAAATGGTAGCCTTCTATAGTCATCTATCAAAAGTAAAACTACAGCACTCTTCGTTTCTCTTGCTTCACTTTTTTTTACTCAATCACCACATACACCCACACGCGTGAAAGCGATATAATTATCTATATTTTACGAGGCTTGTATATTTACCCTGGATTATAATTTCCGATTAATCGATTCGCGACAAGTTGCGCGGGTGCGTTTTATCAAGCCAGTTCTCATTCGTGACAATCCTGTACGGGATATTTTTCGATGAGTTGTTTATTGGAGCTTTAGCTTTCACGCTATGCCGATAATTATTGCATCACGCAAGGGGGATTATGTATTCTTGTTGTGTACATGCCTGCTATAAGAAAAAAATTCAAACGAGTTTACGCTGTACTTTATTGATGTGGCGTTCCAGTCATTTCGGATTAAATTAACTAGCCATTTTTTAAGCGATGTATGTCGTATTTTATCAACCGCAACTTGCTAGTTCTTACTTACGAACTGTTTACTGGAAAAATACGCGGATTAAGGTTTTATTTCATCGTAATATGAGGATCTGCATGTCAAGTCAGTAATCCATATTTAAGTAATTTGTTTTAAAAATTGTCAAAACATTCGATAAGGTATTATTACGACGTCAGAATATTAATATTACTGTATGTTTCTTACGCACAGCTTTTAACCACAATCGATTTCAATAACTTAATTGATGAAGCCTCCTTAACCCAAACTCGAGTTCATAAATTACATTCAAGGTGACTCGTACTACAAAGGAAAATAATGAAGAGAGAGAGAGAGAGAGAGAGAGAGAAAAGAAACGAACCGAACTTCAGCGTCATTCATCACGAATTCATTAATCTTTCGCTACTTGTTAAGAAGCGACGACCCATAATTTCTCTGCAAACGCGACAAGGTAATAAGAATTTTCTGCGCGAATTGCCATGCGAAGGTCTGCGGTGAACTTGAAAGAGTGTGTAAACGCGAAATTAGAATATATCGCTTATTTAGGTATTTGATGAACCAATACAGTCAAGGTGAGGTAATTGCGATATGGATTAATTACTCATGATGAACAAATACCATGGAGTAGCGTATATAAATTTCAGTCTTTTTACGATGATGTACAGATAACGTTTATTCATGGTTTATAGCAAGCAGACATAATATTAATTATAAACTGAATTTCACGGAATATTGTATTACTATAATATAGCTATCTTAAAACGTTATTGAAAACATATCAGGCTTCAAACAGAGACTTGTGATAGTAAAATGTCAAAATAAATTCGCGTGAAAAAAAATATTAAGCAGAGAAAATTATAATAAAACATTTTAAAAATTAATTACATCAAACGGGCAAAATAAGTTGCTGTCCGTAAAAATGACGTCGGAAATCAAAGCATAAACTTGTATGAAAGACATGTAATCAATTTAAATGTGCTGTCAAAATTCATATTGAAACGGTCATTCATAAGTGACGAATATTAAGCATCTATATAGATTGCCAAATTGCCTCGATCATAATGAAATAATACATAATTTATGTTCATTGTATACCTAGCAAAACATAATCATTTCGTATTACGCCAATGACGTAATTTTTACAGGTAGTGCCCTGTGCTTGTCTGTCAAAATATTTGATTTGTTAATGTTTTTGCACCGATATACGGACTCATGTCTGTTGTCAAACAAACAAATTGAAATTAAAATTGACCCTGAACATTCAATACTATAAAAACAATCAAGTAAAAATCAAGAAAACCAGTCAGCACAGCAATTGATAGTTATAATTGAAACGTATAATATGAAATTCCATCGTCAAAAAAAACGCGTACACGTATCCCGTGGAGTTGAAACACAGTCATCAGAAAGAAAGGCCTGAAAAAAGCTCGAGCCGTGAGAGATACCAAGAAAAAAAGGCCGGATGATGAATAGCAGAAAGTAAGCGTCGCCAAGTTCGAGAGTATACCGAATACGGGCATAATGAATATAATTTCTTTTTCGCGCTTGTTTGCTCGCTCGCTCTCGTTCGCTCGTTCTCGCTGCTCTCGCATCCTTGACCCACATTTAATGCGTATACGATAGAATCCGCGCGCGCCACGAACTACACGTCATTTATGGTTTACGCAAAAGTCGATATAGCTCACTATACCAGTGCATCCTCAATACCCTCTTCCATTTTTGTGACTATATTTATAATTTTAACTTTTGCGAGAGCCTAACCGACATTGAAGTCTGTGGTTGAAAGTAGTCGAGATATCAAGAATGGAGAATAGGTGGGTGCAGAAGCCGCCGTAGTGACTCTTAATAAGAATTACTTGAGAGCTTACTTTAAAATACGATGGTTTAAAACAAACTATGTTAACTTGTTGAGTGTTCATTTTAATATTCTTCGTTTTCGTAATGAACATTTAATAAATTGCGAAATTAAAAAAAAATGAAAAGAAAAATTAACTAACGAACAATTAATCTCAACTGACAATAAATTATTTAGGAAAGTTTTTGAGGATTAAGTATATATAAAAGATAATCACCAATCTTACAATAGACGCATTGAAACCAAAACTAATAAACGTGCGAGCGTAAAACGAACAGCTCTTTAACAACTTCTCTTCAATATGAATAACCAAACAATTTCACTTTCGCGCAATGTCAAAAGCTTTCCAATTTATCATTTTCAGAAAATTGAGGAAATGAAAGAACAAGCAAATGACAGAGTACTTAAAAACGAGTGATTAACGAGCGGCGTCGTTCAACTCTACAATAGTCATACTCAGTTACTAAAGACGCATGTTTTCTTCACTCTGTCTGTCACTCGTTTGCTCGATTCGGCAAGGCCGCCAAGGGTGAAAACAGACCGTGTAATGAGGCGTTGCATACGCGCTTTGTATACGCGTTTTGTATATGCGCTTTGCATAATCACGACTCACCTTCAGAAAGTCGCGCAACCACACAACCTCGGGTTTTGGATCGCCTACGACCTCGCACTGGATTATCACTGTGTCGCCTTCCTGAGCCTCCGTTGATAAGGGCTTCGTTACGAACAGTGGTACTCGAGAGTAACTATCAGCAGATTTATCATTCCATTATTAATTTTGTACAAGCTTTCATATTGTAGCTTTTTTTCTAATTTTAACAAATTCTCAAAAAATATAGTTAGATTAGGAGCTGCAATACAAGAATGTTTACAATAAATCATACTATAAGACGCAAAATCATTGAAACATATTTTTGACTCACTGTAGTAAAAAAATCAATAAAAAATGCTGCAGTAATAATAGTAGAGATTAACCAGTAACCTATATACATCAAAAAAGTTGTATACTAAAAAATTATAGCGTGCCATGATCGACTTGTTAAAATTGTATAAAAATGTCGCATAATTTCGACATCATGCAGGAAAGTGGGAAGTTATCATAACTCACGGAATAGCAGTCGCAGGAGGATTAACGATGACCTGTAGTTTCGAGTTGTCAGAGAAGCTGTCATCGGATCCAATTATGGAAACTCTCGTAGTTGTTTCCGCTTTGCCAACTTCGTTGGTTGCAGTACACGTGTAAACGCCCGCATCTTTTCTCGTTACATTGCCTAGTACAAGTTCAACTGTACCGTTGTGACTTAACGTCATTACTGCTCTTCTGCTTGACCGTAATCGCATTCCATCACGGTGCCTGGATTGGTTTGTTGTAAACGAAATCAAAATGTTGTATAAAAAATGTATGTGCAGAGAAATACAAGACTATAAGTTATTATCGTATATATGCGATAATACAAATACAGAATACTATGCACTTTAAATTTGACTAGCTTCTATATCTGACTAAAAGTTATAAATGAATATTTAATTGTATGCATATTAAAAATATCGATCCATGTGATAAACGCTTCCTACAAAGAATAAGCATAAAAAAGAACAAAATTCTCGAAACCGTAGCTTTCTGAAACACAAAGGACATTCACAAACAAAACAGTACTCATAAATATTGAAAGGACGAAGCTCACCAAACGATGCCGACACTAGGATAGGCTTCGATCTGTGCGCCAAGTCGTAGTTCACCGCCAACATTAACCGTATGAGCGATAGCTAATCCATACAGGAATTCCGGTGCGATGTAAGCTCGAATTCCTTTGTCAACCACCAGAATGCAATGGCAAGAAACGGAACCGTTTACATTTTTGGCACAAGCTGTATAGCGGCCGGAATTGTCGAGACTTGAACGCGCTATTTCCAGGGTATGGAAGTGTGATTCATCCACGTAAATCGAACGCGTTGCTGAATCAAAACAACATTGACATTTTAATTTAATCTTAACTGATGGTACAATTCTATCAAACAATTTTGACTTTTTTGGTTTATTGACAGAACATTGAATGAAATATTTATTGTATACATACTAACTTACACTCGTTATTTTTAAATAGAAGTCAACATTAAACTTAAATCAATAATGCTACTTACGAGTATCAATAATTACATCTCCGTCCTTGTACCACGTTACTTCTGGTTCAGGAAAGCCATAAACTTGGCATGTTAACCTAACTGGATATGAAGTTTGAACTCTCCTATCACGTAGCCTCATCGTAAATTGTGGTGGGCTATCTTCAGTTAGACCATCGAAGAATCTTCAAAGTGATCAATTATCAATAAAAATATAACTTTTCAAATAAGAATATTTCGTTTGATACGAATATACCTTTTCTTGAAACGATAGTCGGCGCTTAGAATTTTCGGATCGTTAACAACTAAAACTCGTCCGTACGACGACACTTTGCCAGCTTTATTTGAAATTTCACAAACGTACCGGCCAGAATCATTTTCACTGATGTTGTCCATACTGAGAGAACATATTTGCAGTTCATTTTTTATAATATACCTAGAATCTGATGTCGTATCGATTTCCGATGTTTCTTTCAACCATTTGACATCGAATTTTGAGTCACTTCGTACCTTTTAAAAAAATTAATGTTTTATTATGAAAATGTGCAATCAAAAGCATTTTCACTGAACTTATATAAATAAGAAAGTATCTACTTGACTTAGGCAATCGTTATACAATTGAGATGAAAACCAAGTAAATCTCATTCGATAAGAATATATGACAGAAGACAATCAATAAGCTTGACGAGTACATACTTCGCATTCTAATTTGACGGTTGAGCCCGCGAGCGCTTTTAGTTGTCCGGGAAGAATTCTCGTGAATTCGGGAATTCCAACATCGTCGTTTACAGTAGCCGAGCCTTTCATCGTAACAGACTCACCCCATCCGTAACGATTCCGCGGCGTGACACGAAATTTGTATTCTCCGCCAGGTCGAAGGTTGAACGCATCGAATGAGTTGATTGGCGTTATACCAAGCTATTTTCAACAATAACATATTGCATTGTATTAGCACACATATTTGCATTCACAAAATTAGTGCAAATCTAATTCATTGTCTTAGCGGTATAGTCAAGCTAATTAATTATTGCAATGTCAAAAATTTAATTTGGTGCTAATCAAGTATGTAGGACTGGTTTGAACTGCATAAAATCATTGATACTAACCTATTGCCTATTATAATTAAACAATACCGATAATATTATTCTTAAAAATTTCAATTAAAACTCAAGTTAGATTTCTAAAAAAGTTGAATCGTGAATATTTAATGAAAACGACAACTTTCTCATTTTTACATTCATAAAAGTTCCAACAAGTTTCCATCTCCACCTACCTAATCGGAAATTCCGCAATTTCATGGCCGTTATCGTTAAAAACGTTATGTTACATTTTTGTTAAAACATTCGTTTATTTTATTTCAAACGTTAGGTCAAAGAGCATATTGATGAAAAATATTAAAATAATAACCTCAACCCATCTAGCACCTCCGTCTCCTCCCATCTGCCAGGCGTCAACTCGGTATGCAATAACCGGAGCTGGCCCACGTTGATCCGCTTTTCCCCAACTTAGCGAAAGCCAATTTCTTCCGCCGTCCATCACAACTGGCTCACTGATAATTGGTCCCGGCACATCTAAATCATATATTAACTGTTATTCGATCATAAACATTCGTTTATTTATATTTTATCTCTAATAATTTTTACAGTAGAAATGTGATGAAATTATTCTAATAACACAGTTTATTTATTAGTTCATTATTTTTGGAATTTTCTACGTAAGATTGAACAATTTTAAGCAGTAAAAATGGTATATTAACTTTTTCCAATCATATCAGAAATGAATTGAATTTCCATTGCGAGCAACGAACTTTTAGTTTTTGAGATATAATGTTATTGAGTGAAACAGAAAGAAATACAATATTTATTGATGTCATATTCGATAAGAATAATAAGGTGCTTCAACTCAAATGACAAAAATATAACTTCCTTAAAAGATCCAAACTAAATTTCCAAAAATACAAGATATCCTATTGTACCTTGATAACTCAATAATTCTGAATCAGAGCTATTTCTATTGTACCAAGCCAATTTCAATCTTTTCACTAATTTTCTCTTTAACTCGTTCAATCGATGATCGTCAGCGAAATTAAAACTCATTATTCTATAAATAGTTGATCACTAATGCACAATAAACTGATTCACACTACATAGACAAATAAAAATCATAAACAAATAAAAATAACCGTAATAACATGAAAAGTCGCGATTGGTAATTGGAGCGCGCGCGTAGCGAACTGAATTTCAAAATTGCTTGCTCGTATCTGTCTTGGCGATGCAAGACGGAGAGAAACTAGAATTTCCGAAAATAGTGTCACGAGGGGTTTACCTCACTTTACCAGCGTGGGCGCTCAGGACCATCATTTTTAGTTATTTTAACCTCGTTCATGCAATGCCATTCTATTCTGTACAGCGCTAGTAGGCAGTCCGAATAATTTTCCGATATAACGTAATTTCAATCGTATTGTTAAGAAAGCATCGTTTCGAAAATTATTTTCATTCATTATATATGAAGAATACATGGGGAATACTCACTCTTTAGATAAGACTCTTTCTCCTTTATGTGTATGTCTGAAAGACGATCTGACAAGCTTAGCCTTTCTGCCGTTGGTGTCAATGACCTTGCCCTTTGCCTTACCTATTTCAAGATTTACATACAGGACAATTTTAAACGTTGTAATATCAATTTTGAAAATACATGCATATATGTGTAAGTAAATGGGACCTTCATAGTGAAGAACGATCTATCACAGCCGTAACAATTTTTTACAAGAATACAATAAGTTCCTTCGTCTTCTGGATTAACTCTATTCAATGTTAATCTAACATAATCGTCGATCACCTCCTTATGTGACCGTGGTCCATCTGTTATATCTCGTATACCTTTCATCCACACAACTGGAAAGAAACATAAATATAAAATCAATTATACAATTACCATGTCCAAAATGACGTGGCTATAGTAAACTGAATTCCCTTTGACGGATTTTATTATTGATAATTGATCGGTTTACTATTTATATTACGAATCAACAATAATCGCCTTACGTTCTCACTTAATTCGTTCCTTTTTTTATTTTTGAGTAAATTGTAGGTGCAGATGAATCTGATAATTAATTAACCTCTTTTTTTATTTTATTTTTTAGGAAATTATAGTATTATTAAATTCGAAATATTATTATGAGGTTAGGCTTGTTTATATACAATATACAT
The DNA here is from genome assembly GCA_030064505.1 of Chouioia cunea. NCBI lineage: Eukaryota > Metazoa > Arthropoda > Insecta > Hymenoptera > Eulophidae > Chouioia > Chouioia cunea. Next base: position 20,125,959 of record JAOPFQ010000003.1, on the reverse strand, counting down.
GTATATCTATTACATCAGTATCATACGTAATTTTCCTTCAATCAATCAGATCATGAATTAAATACTTTCACTTTTGAGGCCATTAGTTTTTTTATAAGAATAATAATAAAAAATAATACAAAATTTGATGTTAATTCCGATAATACCTGACTCTAAATCTCAATTTTATATGTATTTTATGTAATTTTATATAAGATTATAAGATAACTTCTGCAAACGAGTTTTTTTCAACAAATTTCTTACATGAAATCAAACTAATTACATAAGTTACTCACCTCTAGGCCTTGGTATTCCATTAACTCGAAAAGATACTGATACAGCCTCCCCTTCCATAACATGCATAATTTTCTCAACAGGTCGTGCGGCAAACATGGCCGGTTTACCATGATTGTCAAACTTGCTGAGGGGAATCACCTCAACAGTTGCACTGGCATCAATATGACCGTAGGCATTGCTTACACGGCAGACATAAGTACCAGCTTCAGATTCAGTTGCTTCGGGTACTATTAGCGTATAAACCCCAGACTCCGCGAAAGTTCTAATTTTTGGATGAGAGACTGGTTCTTTTTTTTCACCCTTATCACGAAACCATGTTACGCTTGATGGATGAATATCTGAACAAAATATTTTCACAACAGCGCAATAAGACAAAGTGATTATATTTTATATCATTTGAATAATTATTATTATATTATACTTTTCAATATAAAATACCTTTTACTTCAACTTGTAAAGCTATTGTACCGCCAGCAGGAACTTTATAATCGGAAAGGGAATTCGAGATTCGAGGAAGTTTACCAGTTTCTTTACTCGTTTCGTAGTTTCTAGTATCGAAAGAGTAGTCTTCTTTTCGTTGTCGTAATTTTTTAGTTTCGTATTCTAAAATATCCAAGAGAACATATTGTTAAGATGATATTAGGACAAACTTTCTTTGAAATAAATACCATCAAAGTGGACCGTATGTCGAATACGATCAGTACTCGACTCGCTAGTTGCTTTGCAAACATATTGTCCACTATCTGATTTATCAACGTCTGAAATGTGTAGGCGACAAAAACCATCGCCAAGTAATGATTGCCTATAACGATCACCCCGTAGAAGTCGCTCGTTTTTAAGCCATGATACTATTGGAGTAGGCTGCCCACGAACTCGAGTTTCCAATACTAACTCTTTATCAGATCTTTTGTATTTATCTAAAAGAAAATTAAATTTTAATTCATGATTGTATGAATAAAAAATTTAAATAAAAGAAATTAAGCATACCAGTCATCGGGAAGGTGAATGTGGGTCCCAAAGGTGATGGCTGATAAATAGAGTAAACTCTCACTGTAGCCTCTGTTGCTGACTGCCCATAAGAATTTTTGGCTACACAAGTGTAATATCCGGAATCCTCAAGTTCAACAGATGTAATCTCTAAAGTTGACATTCCATTTTCATATTTCGTGCGCTCACGTCCACTTGGTCTTAGTCTATCACCATTCTTTGTCCAATAAACTTGTGGTTCTGGTTGACCAACTGCTGTACAGATTAATCTTACGTGAGATCCTTCGGCGACAGTGCAATTCGTTAGCTTAGTGCAGAATGTTGGGCCCTTTCCACGCTATAAAATAAAGATAACATTGTATAATTCCATCGTTTGAACAAATATTCAGTAAAAATGACAAACAGACGTGAAAGTCGAATCTTAATAAACTTACATCAAGAGTTTTGGATCTAGTTGAAAATTTAGTCTCTGAATCTCCGTTGTAAATAGTAACCTTTCTTGATTCGAATCTTCTACGAGACCTGCTAAGGGCCAAACTATCCGATACCGACATAGAATAATCGCTACTTTGGAACGATTTAGGCCTGTACACAGGATGATCGAACTCCTTTTTTGATATATTGTAAGGTTGTATGTAAGTTCTTCTTGTAAAATCCATATCTAAATTTAACAAGGATGCAGAAAGAGTACTATATTTTTTACTAAAGTCATAATTACATGAACTTTTCTTGATTGTCGTCAAGTCTGGAATGCTTGACCCAGTATATAATGAAGGATGAGATGAATTCAAATCATAATCTCTGTATAGCAAGTCTTCTCTAGAATTTGATAAGAATTTCGTTTCTCTTCCAGGCGGTAAGTGGCTTCGTTCTAATGCAGGATCAAACTTTGATCTAGGTATATCTGCTATTATTTGTTTTTTGTAATCCAATTTAATAGAACTATCTTTATCTGCTACCAAATATTTTTTGCAAAACGATTCGGAACTAGATTTGTTAACCTCACGACTAGTAATACTCCTATCAAGTACAGAGCTGTTGTTAGCTGATTGAATAGCACGTCGAGGGTTACTGTAAGGAATGCAATCCCTTTCTCGTGTATCTTCCAGTTGTAGAGAATCATTTGTTCGTAAACTTTCATCTTTTATAATATTATTAATTTCATATTTTGTAATTTCTTCAGTTTTATCTTCTTCTAAAACATCAACTGTAGATTTTTTTACTTCAGAAATAACTTTATACTCTGGTTCAGATTCCATTTCAGTAATGCTCACATTTTTTACTACTATTTCGTCAGACCTAACATTTTCTTGTATAATTTTTTTGTTGAGTTTATCATTTCTTAATATTTCAGGTTCTTTTTCTTGTTTAATAATAATTACATTTTGATAATTCTCATCTCTATCTGTTTCTATTTCCATTATTTCTTCCTGTTTTATTTTTTCAATGTTCATATTAATTTTTTTTTTGGCATTTTCGAGTTCTCTTTCTTCTTTCATACTTATTTCTTGTTCTTCTCCATGTTCTTCATTCTGTCCCAACGAGTTTACCAATTCACTTTCCTTGATTTCAGATTTAGCTTGGATGTTTTTTACTTCTTGTTCATCTTTTTCATACTGTTCTTTGCCTTTTTCTAACTTTTCATCGTCTTTTACTGTTTTATGCACTTTTTTATCTAGGATCATTTCTTCTTTTGATTCAGAAATGTCTCTTCCTTTCTGGATTTGTTGTTGTTCTTTCTTTTGAAGATCTTTTTGTTGTGTAGGTTTCTCAACTTTATTCTTCTTACTTTCCCCTATTTTTGGTTTCCCAGCTCCTTTTTGTTCAATACCTTCAGATTTCCGTTTTCTTTGATTTTCGTTTTCATCACGAATTTGATCAAATTCCTTTTGTTCCTCTAAAATAATAGTTAAGCGATCATCTAACTGTTGCAATGACGGTGCTAATATTTCCAATATGCTGACAATATTAGACTGACTACTGCAATCACCCATGTCTTGTACAAATCTTTCGATATTTTTAATATTCCCAACTAAAACGGGAAATATCGTGCTAAATTTATTTAAAGATGCACCTAAATTTCTTAGTGGCAATAAATTACATTCTTGCAAATAAGAAATCTTATTATCTTCGTTCATGTACTGAAAATCACAAATTGCCTTATGTAAATCCATAAAACATTCAATTAGAACATTATCAGCTATGATAGTTTTTTCTTTTTTATTTATGTTTTCTCTAAAATCTGACTTTGTTATTAGTAATGGAATAACGTTTTTTAAATTTCTTAATGGTTCATTCAATGAAGACAAGAGCTTGCTCTCTTGTTCTTGAAGCAGCATTTTTTCAGCTTTTTCATTTTCTAATTTTTCTTTTTTCAAACTCGTTTGATCATCGTCCTTAACATTATATAATTCTCCTTCTTTTTTTATCCTTTGTTTAGTTTTATTTATTATCTGTTTATCCTCCATCTGATATTTAACTACTTTTTGTATTTTACTCTTATCTTCTTCATCATTTTTAAGTCTTTCAGATTCTTTTTGTTCTTCTACAATTATATTTAAGCTCTGGCTTAATTGCTCCAGTGGTGTTATTAATATTTTCAAAGTATTAGTTAATCCCATGTTTTCATCTGCTTTCATAATTTCAAAAGTATTAATTTGGGTGATATTGCTTTTTCGAGCTTGTAATGGTAATGTATTACCTAAAGACTGCAAAGAACTCCCTAGACTTTGTAAAGCTGGCAGAATCTTAACTTGCCATGGAGAAGTAAAAAAACTTGTACTATTATCATCTATTTTTATTAAAGAAGATACTGATCTCTTCAAATCATTCAAACATTTTATAATATCTTGTTGATCGTTTGAATCAGATTCAGATTGTAAGGATATAACCTCAGATGAACTGGATACCAATTTCGAAATAGAAACGTCCAATTTATGCAATGATTCTCGAAGTCTTTTCCACAAAGCTTCTTCTTGTTCTTTCGATTCATCATGTTCGCATTTCAAACCCTCTATTTTCCCACCTTCTTTACAGCGCTCGAGCTCATTAAGTAAATTCTCGTCGTTCTCCTTTTTTTTAAGCGTCTCTTCTTTTTTCAATTGCTCAGGAACTTCTGTGGTTTTACGCACCTCAGTTTCCTTTTTCATTCTCTCTACATTGTTGAGTTTTAATCGTTCTTCCTCTGTCATAAATTTCTCAGCATCCACCGTTATCATACTAACTTCCTCGTCGTCTAATTTATCAAGCTTTTCGCCTTTTCTGCACTCATCTTGTTCTTTTAGTGACCGATGATGTTCTTCCGTATTCATAAATTCTTCGATTACTTGACGTCCTTCTACCTCTTTTTTCAACCGCTCTAATTCTACAGTCTTAAGGCGGTCTTCTTCCTCTTTCTTCAATCTCTCTGCTGCCTCTATCCTTTGTCGCTCTTCTTCCTGTATTTTCAATCTCTCTGCTGCCTCTACCCTTTGTCGCTCTTCTTCCTGTATTTTCAATCTCTCTGCTTCCTCTACCATTTGGCGCTCTTCTTCCTCTATTATCAATTTCTCTGCTGCCTCTGCCCTTTGTCGCTCTTCTTCCTTTTTTATCAAGCTCTCTGCTTCTTCAGCCTTTCTACGCTTCTCTTCTTCTTTCATCAATCTCTTAGCCTCTTCGGTCTTATGACGCTCTTCTTCCTCTCTTTTTAATCTCTTTGCTTCTTCAGCCTTTGCATGCTCTTCTTCCTCTATTCTCGATCTTTCTGCTTCTTCAGCCTTTCTACGGTCTTCTTCCTCTTTTTTCAATCTCTCTGCTTCCTCAGCCTTTCTATGCACTTCCTCCTCTTTCTTCAATCTCTCTAATTCTTCTGCCTTTTGTCGCTCTTCTTCCTCTATTTTCAATTTCTTTGCTTCCTCTTCCCTTTGTCGCTCTTCTTCCTCTCTTTTCAATCTCTCTGCTTCCTCAGCCTTTCCATGCACTTCCTCCTCTTTCTTCAATCTCTCTAATTCTTCTGCCTTTTGTCGCTCTTCTTCCTCTATTTTCAATTTCTTTGCTTCCTCTTCCCTTTGTCGCTCTTCTTCCTCTCTTTTTAATCTTTCTGCTTCCTCAGCCTTTTTATGCACTTCCTCCTCTCTCTTCAATCTCTCTAATTCTTCTGCCTTTTGTCGCTCTTCTTCCTCTATTTTCAATTTCTTTGCTTCCTCTTCCCTTTGTCGCTCTTCTTCCTCTCTTTTTAATCTTTCTGCTTCCTCAGCCTTTTTATGCACTTCCTCCTCTCTCTTCAATCTCTCTAATTTATCAGCCTTTTGACGTTCTTCTTCCTCTACTTCCAATCTCTCAGCTTCTACGATCTTTCTACGCTCTTCTTTCTCTGCCTTTTGACGTTCTTCTTCCTCTACTTCCAATCTCTCAGCTTCTACGATCTTTCTACGCTCTTCTTTCTCTGCCTTTTGACGTTCTTCTTCCTCTACTTCCAATCTCTCAGCTTCTACGATCTTTCTACTTCTTCTACTAATTCTTCGTTCTTCTTCTACTAAAACTAATTCTTCAGCCTTATGACGCTCTTCTTCCTCTCTTCTTAAACTCTTTGCTTCTTCAGCCTTTCTACGCTCTTCTTCCTCTTTTTTAAACGACTCTGCTTCCTCAACCTTTCTACGCTCTTCTTCCTTGTCCTTCAATCTCTCTAATTTATCAGCCTTTTGACGTTCTTCTTCCTCTACTTCCAATCTCTCAGCTTCTACGATCTTTCTACGCTCTTCTTTCTCTGCCTTTTGACGTTCTTCTTCCTCTACTTCCAATCTCTCAGCTTCTACGATCTTTCTACGCTCTTCTTTCTCTGCCTTTTGACGCTCTTCTTCCTCTTTTTTCAACGTCTCTTCTTTCTCTGCCTTTTGACGTTCTGCTTCCTCTACTTCCAATCTCTCAGCTTCTACGATCTTTCTACGCTCTTCTTTCTCTGCCTTTTGACGCTCTTCTTCCTCTTTTTTCAACGTCTCTGCTTCCTCAGCCTTTTTACGTTCTGCTTCCTCTACTTCCAATCTCTCAGCTTCTACGATCTTTCTACGCTCTTCTTTCTCAGCCTTTCTACGCGCTTCTTCCTCTTTTTTCAACGTCTCTAATTCTTCAACCTTTTGACGTTCTGCTTCCTCTACTTCCAATCTCTCAGCTTCTACGATCTTTCTACGCTCTTCTTTCTCTGCCTTTTGACGCTCTTCTTCCTCTTTTTTCAACGTCTCAGCTTCCTCAGCCTTTTTACGTTCTGCTTCCTCTACTTCCAATCTCTCAGCTTCTACGATCTTTCTACGCTCTTCTTTCTCTGCCTTTTGACGTTCTTCTTCCTCTACTTCCAATCTCTCAGCTTCTACGATCTTTCTACGCTCTTCTTTCTCTGCCTTTTGACGCTCTTCTTCCTCTTTTTTCAACGTCTCTGCTTCCTCAGCCTTTTTACGTTCTGCTTCCTCTACTTCTAATCTCTCAGCTTCTACGATCTTTCTACGCTCTTCTTTCTCTGCCTTTTGACGCTCTTCTTCCTCTTTTTTCAACGTCTCTTCTTTCTCTGCCTTTTGACGTTCTGCTTCCTCTACTTCCAATCTCTCAGCTTCTACGATCTTTCTACACTCTTCTTTCTCTGCCTTTTGACGCTCTTCTTCCTCTTTTTTCAACGTCTCTGCTTCCTCAGCCTTTCTACGCGCTTCTTCCTCTTTTTTCAACGTCTCTAATTCTTCAACCTTTTGACGTTCTGCTTCCTCTATTTCCAATCTCTCTGCTTCTTCGATCTTTCTACGATCTTCTTTCTCTGCCTTTTGTCGCTCTTCTTCCTCTTTTTTCAACGTCTCTGCTTCCTCAGCCTTTCTACGCTCTTCTTCCTCTTTCTTCAATCTCTCTAGTTCTTCAACCTTTTGACGTTCTTTTTTCTCTGCCTTTTGTCGCTCTTCTTCCTCTTTTATCAACGTCTCTGCTTCCTCAGCCTTTCTACGCTCTTCTTCCTCTTTCTTCAATCTCTCTAGTTCTTCAACCTTTTGACGTTCTGCTTCCTCTATTTCCAATCTCTCTGCTTCTTCGATCTTTCTACGCTCTTCTTTCTCTGCCTTTTGACGCTCTTCTTCCTCTTTTTTCAACGTCTCTGTTTCCTCAGCCTTTCTCCGCTCTTCTTCCTCTTTCTTCAATCTCTCTAGTTCTTCAACATTTTGACGTTCTGCTTCCTCTATTTCCAATCTCTCTGCTTCTTCGATCTTTCTACGCTCTTCTTTCTCTGCCTTTTGACGCTCTTCTTCCTCTTTTTTCAACGTCTCTGCTTCCTCAGCCTTTCTACGCGCTTCTTCCTCTTTCTTCAATCTGTCTAATTCTTCAACCTTTTGACGTTCTGCTTCCTCTATTTCCAATCTCTCTGCTTCTTCGATTTTTCTACGCTCTTCTTTTTCTGCCTTTTGTCGCTCTTCTTCCTCTATTTCCAATCTCTCTGCTTCTTCGATCTTTCTACGATCATCTTTCTCTGCCTTTTGTCGCTCTTCTTCCTCTTTTTTCAACGTCTCTGCTTCCTCAGCCTTTCTACGCTCTTCTTCCTCTTTCTTCAATCTCTCTAGTTCTTCAACCTTTTGACGTTCTGCTTCCTCTATTTCCAATCTCTCTGCTTCTTCTTTTTTCAAGCTCTCTGCTGCTTCGGTCTTATGACGTTGTACTTCCTCTCCTTTTAATCTATCTGCTTCCTCAGCCTCTTGACGATCCTTTTCCTCTTTTTTCATTCTCTCTAATTCTTCAGTCTTTCGACGCTCTTCTTCCTCTATTTTCAATCTCTCTGCTTCTTCTACCTTCTGGCGCTCCTCCTCTTTTGTCAATTTCTCTACAGTCTTGACTATTTTATACTCTTCTACTGCAATATTCATCTTCTTTATTTCTTCGGACATTTGTCGCTCCTCTTGCTCTGGTTTTTGAAGCTTATCTTCGTTTTTCAATTTGTCTGCTGAATTGGACAATTTTTGTTCTTCTTTTTCATCTTCTTTTTTCAAATCCATAGCGTCGATAGTTTTCGCTCGCTCTTTTTTTTCTTTGTTTAATCTCTCTACCTCGTCAATCGTTTTACATTCTTCTTCTTCTTTTACTAAGCTCTTCTGACTTTCGTTATAAATTTCTTCTGTAGTCGATAGTTTAAGTACTGCCGAAGCGTTTTGTACAGGCGAAGATTCTTTACTTATAATTATTTGTTGTTCTATAGTTTTTTGTTCTCTTTGGATTTCCATTTTCTTTTCTAATTCTGGCGCAGTTTTATCGTTCTGTTTTTTTACTATAACCTGATTGTTCAAATCAATATGCTCAATAGATTCGGCCTCTTTTCTCTGCATGAAGTCCATATCCATCTTATTCACTTCTTCAGTATCGGTATTTAATTCTGCATCAATAACACCTAATTTTTCTTCTCTTAATTGCATTACTATATTTGCATTTCCTGGTATAATTTCAGAATCTTGTTCTACTATTCCATGACCGATTACTTGCATTTTTCCATCTTTATCAATTTGTTGTAAGGTGTTTCCTACCACTACTTTTTTCACAATTACATGCTCTTCCAGAAATACATTTGCTGCATCATCCTTTCTTTTATCATCTATAGTCTCAAATTCACCTTGATGTGATAATTGCTTTTCTAATATATCTGATGTGGGCGATTCTAAAATTGTGGAAGATATATTTACTGTTACTGGTTGTAACATGTCAGATGAAAGTTTTTCATCAATTTCCTTTTTAAATATAATGTCTTCTTTTAAATTTAATGTTTCAAAAAGAATACTTTTGTTTTTGTAGTTTTCATTGTCATTCTTTTGATCAATTTCTGAACTACCAAGTACATCAGGTTGCAACAAATTGAGTTCTGATTCATAAAGAGTTTGTTCTTCAATAATCAACCCTAATCGTTCTTTTAACTCTTGTAATGGTATTATTAAAGTTTTTAAGGCATTCACAACATTATTAGTATCTGGTATTTGGTCTGCATGTGGTGTATCATCCCGGATAAGTATCGTCTGACTAGCTAACGAAGGTAAATGTTCGCCTAAATCCTCCAAAGATGATGCTAAATTTTGTAACGCTGGCAAAGTGTTATCTTGCCACGATCTCATTGTGATTTCTTCGGTGCCTTCAGAGGCTACTTCTAACATAATATTAATAGATGCTTTTAAATTATGAAGTCGTTCCATTATTAAGTTATCGTGATCGGCTTTTTCTTTTTCAATTTTTTCGACGATGGTAGGATTTTCAATAATGAATGAAATAGACTGCCTTAAATTGCTCAGAGGTTCTTTTATTAACGACCATAAAGCTGTAATACTATCTCGCCTTCCTACTGTAAGATTGAATGTGGACTCCATTGTATTAATAATATTGCTTTGATAGGCCTGATTTAAGTTTGCTTGTTTACACGAATCTTCCATTTCTTTCAATTTTGTTTTTCCATCTACTTGTTCAACATCAAATATTTCTACTTGATAGATATCAGGAAGACTTTTAAAATCATCGTCAAAATTATCTTCAGTAGCAAATTTCAACGTAGTTAAACTCTCAGTTTCACGTTTAGATACTTCAATAAACTCATCAACTATTGTCTCCACAGTTGTAAGTACAGTTGGTTCTTTTTCCATTTCTTTCATTTTTTCATAATTATCATTCTCTTTATCGACTTCTTTATCCCCAACTTTCTGGAGCTGTCCATCCACATTTTCCGCGGAAGCTACTGTTTGAAGTTGAGTCTCTGTTGGTGAGGTTTTATTAAAATCTTTGCAGACATCAGTTATCAATTGGTTAATATTATTAAGAGGGATAGAAACTGCAATCAACGTTTCTATGACAGACGTATTTTCATCCACTCCTTCCTGTATTAATTCATTCTGCAATTCTGAAAACGTCTTACTTAGATTCAAAGTGCATTCTCCAAGCTCTTGCAATAGTATTCTAGAATTTTCTTGAGTAACAAGACTATTGTTTTCTTTTACCGCTTCTAAAGACGATAGTAAATGTTTTGCAGGATATAAAAATCCTTCAATTATGGCTTCCTCATCCATAATTTGATCAAAACTCTGTGTTTGAGCCAATTGAATTTGTTTTTGAAACGTTTCTAAAGGTTCCATTATAATATTTAATATTGTTTCATCTATTTGTTCCTCAATCATTGAAATTTTTTGTTCAAGTTGTTTTAACGGTAAATTAGTCCTTTCCTGTAAAGTTTCTAAACAACTGTTTCGACGAGGATGAGAAGCTTTGCTGAAATTAAAAAATTAAAATCATGATACGTAATAATTCATCAAAATATACCTTTTTCAGAATTCAAGTGGTTCCGAGGATTTCATAGCAAGTTGATTTACCTACTTGAATTCTCAGAAAAATTTTTGAATATTAATTACCTGACTTGATTTTGGACAGAAATTATTGCTATGTCTAACGCATCTATTGAAGATAATATCAATTTCTCCGGTAAACTCAATTCAAAATTCTTGCAGACTTTACTTCGAATAGTATCAATTCCGAATCGCACTTCTTCCATAGCTCGTAAAATAACGTTCTTTTTTTCATCAAATAACCCTGGTTCCGTCATTGAAGTTCTTCTACTACTCCTTACAACTGATATTGAACTTTGCAATTCTAGCAATGGTTCAATTAAATGTTTCAGGGCTAGAGCAGATTCCCTGTCTCTATCGTCATAAGGTTCAATCGAATTCAATCGATCAAGTAATTCATTCAAAGCGTCATTAAACTTGTCAATCGGTTCGTTAAGTATATTCGCCACATCGAGCTCTAGATTATCTTCATTCATTTTATCGGTCGATATTTCAAGCATTCTCTCTCTAATAACTTTAAGCGGCTTTAATACATTACTCAAAGTAGTAAATATTTCTTGCCGTAAATTAACTTCATCTAAAGCCACAGGTATTTGTGATTCTATATCTTCAAGAACACGAGCCATTGCATCCAAACTTGCTCTGCTAGAAGTTTCGTCACTTTCTATAATGTGTGAATGAGCTTCTAATGCAAGCTGCAAAACATTAAATTCAATTGCACGTATTGGATGATCCAAACGATGCAAAAGAAGCAATTCAGGAGCTCTATGATCTTGCGTTTGTATCAATGCTTCACGGACTTCTAATATTGGTTGTAACAATTCCTTTAGTGACATTGATATTCTTTCTGCACTTTCATGTTCCCCGGAGCCTAGTCCGAAAAATACATCCGACGCTTTTACAGCGATTTGTGAAACATTGGAATGAACGATAACGATTGTTCTCCTTAAATTTTCAAGAGCTTCTGCTAATCGAGAAACAGTGTGAGGCATAGTTACAGATTCCTGTTCGAATTCTTCTAAAATTCCTAAAATGTCTTCTTGAATTTCTTCAAGAGATTTGGATATTGTAAATGCGAATTCTTCTTTTGGATATATCACATGTTTATCACTAATATTACTCAATTGTTTGCGAATTTGATCAGGCGATTCTGTAGATATATCAGATTCCCTGTCTAATAACGAATCGGTTGATACGTCTGATCGAATTAGTTCTTGAGTATCCCCCTTGGTTACTTTTGAAGACTCAGATTGATCCAAATTAGACGTACTCTCGGATTGTATCTTATGAAGTAAAGAATCAGAAATTGTTACCAACGCTTTTTCAGAAATATGAGCTATTTTGACATCTTGTAATATAGCTTCCTTTTCAGAATTCTCTTGCTTAAAATCAACAGAATCGTAAGATTCCGGCTGTATATAAAATTCTTCTTCAATTGCACTGTGAGTAGGAATTTTACTGTGAAGGACAATATCTTTTTTTATATCTTCTACTAAATTAATGACAGAATCTATAGTCTCTGTTTGGACTACCTTTTGTGCAAAATTAGTTATAACCGCTTTCAATCTAAAAATGAAACAAATTTTAATGTGAGTATATAAAAATTATAAAAGTTAGAAGAGTATTTACCTGTCTAATGGCTTGAGTAGTTCAACAATTACTTTTTGTTCATCAAGTGTACTATCTTCAGTTAATAAAGTATTTTGTAATTTAAGTAATGGTACTTTCAGATCCAATAACTCTTCCGTGAAATCTTCAATACTTGAATTAACACTTGATGATATTTTATCTATTGATACAGCAGCATTTCCTATACCCTGTCTTACTTGAATAATTTTAGCAAAAACAGGAGATGTTTCTATATTTTCGATAACATTTTCAGATTTCTCTAAGATGGTAGCAAGTTCGAAATGGACTGTACTCAATTCAGAAGCAATTTGTAAACTATGTATTGTTTGTTGTGTAGTACTTATAGAATCATTATTAACTGTAAAACCATGCATATCGTCTCTTTCGTCATTTTTTCCTTTTTCGAGATCAATTATAACAGCTGGAATCTGTTGCTTCAATTCTTCAACAATTGTATAGATCGGTTTCATCAATTCTATGAATTCATCATGTGATTCAGTTCTCTCAACATATTGCACGACTGATTGTAAAACACTTTCTATAGAGTTAAGAGGATTAATAATATTTTTAATTATTGGCACTTCTTCAGGTATGCGATCGGCAGTAAGAGATAGTTGTAAATTTGTTAATGGATCTTTTAATTTGATTAAAGCTACCATAGCATCATATTTTCTTAGAGTGGTGGCTTTATGAACTGCAAAGGAAACAGCCTCTCGTAGTTCTGCAAGACACAATGCTAATTCAGAAGTTTGTGGAAGGTTCGCTTCTGTTTCTTCTACAGCTTCTTCAACTTCATGTAAAACGGTATTAACAGCTGACTGTGTATCGATAAGATTGTCAAGGATAACTTCAGGAAAACTAATTGGTTCTTCGATGCTGTCAGACCTGTCGACTTCAAATTTATTCAATTCTTCTGCTGCAGTAACTAGTAAAGTCTTGAAATTCACTACAAAAGTTGTTCTCGGATCACTTTCATAACCTTCCAGTGCAACGACAAGTGCATCTAGACGCGAAATAATTTCATTAAATGCATCTGATATCTTTAATATTATATCAGGATTATCTTTGGGAATTTCTCCACAAATAATGTACTTTGAAGATCGCTCCAAGTCTTCTAAAGGATGTACTAGTGTTTCTACAAGTACTGCATCTATATTTTCAATCCAACCTCCAAACTAAATAAAAAAATATTCATAGTATTAACAAAACTCGTTTTGCTATGGTGATAACACAATGTTTGAAGCTTACCTGGTTTAGAGGCACTTTACTCAAGTATGCATCTAACGTTTGATGAATTGCATTGAGTGCTATGAGCGTCGTAGTACCTATGTCTACATTTATTTCTTTCAACCCTGCACCAAGTCTATTAGTGGTGCGGCTAGCTCTTTCCAATACGATAGGGATTTTACTCGTATTTCGCCCAGATAATTCATTTTCTAGTTTAGCTAAACCAAATAGGATCTCATCGACAGAATCGACCATCGACTCAAGTATTCTTAGATTTAAATGGATGGTACCATCGCTTTCTTGTCGTCGCAATAATTCAAGTCCTCTCAACAATTCTTCAGTAGGGCCACCAATAGTTTCGAGTATTGAAATTCGAACAGTTTGCGTTAATGACCTATCACCAGCATTCTTCAAAGCTTTGTCTTCAATGCCAGCGACAATCTCACAAAGATTCTGTATTGGAGTTACTATATTATCTGTGACAAATACATTAATAACATTATCATCCTCCAAAAAAATATCAGAATCAATCAAAGCTTCTCTAATAATCAATACAGGATCAGCGATTTGACGTAACAAGTAAACAAGTCTTTCCTTGTTTGTCTTAGAAGATGGTCGTTCTTCTCTATCTCCTTCTTTATCAGCAAATGAAACTTTACTTTCCAAATAAATTTGTTGTTTGTGTTCATCTCCAATACCTGTCGATGTTGACTCTTCAGAACTCCCCTTTTCTCCTAATCGACGTTTCTTTGATTTCTTTTCTTCTCTAAGTTTCTTCTTTTGGATTGCAGATGCTGAATCTGGTGATGAATCGCGATTTTCAAGACTTGAACCTTCACTTATGCTTCTTTTTCGCATTTCTTTTTGCATTTTCTCGTCAACTGGCACAATTTCATTCTTTGTACGAACTGATGAGAGGGCATCGGCAAATGCATCACTATCAATATCTATATCCATATCATAATTGTCAATTTTTTGTTGCAGTATTGCGACAGGTTCTTTCGCACTGTGATAGCTTTCCGACTCTTGATTTTCAAGTATTTTGGATGAAGAGCTACTTGATTTCCGTCTTGGTGGCCGTGATGGCACTCTAAAGTCATCCAATGGTTCAGTAAGTTGTAGAGATGACAGAGTACCTTCGATCATTGACATTTCTTCGATATCAGCTTCTGTACGCAAATCATCACCTTCGTCAAGGCTAAGAAAGTAATCTGGTGAAACATCTATTACTACTGCCTCCATCAATAAATTCCCAGAAGTAGAAGTTTCTTTAACAAAACGCATTGGTGGTAGTTCTACAACATTGTGTTCTGCCAAAAAGAAATTATAATTGATTAAAATGTGTACTTTCAATTCGTAATAAACAAAATTAAATGTTCTATGTACCCGTTATATGTTCAGATAATTGATCAGCATACATTTCTACAATTTGCAATGCTTCTTCTTCAGTAAGATCTGGAGTTTCATAGAGACTAACGGAAACATCTTTTCCGTCAAAGCTAAATGATACTTCGCCGCGATCATCAATTGTAACGGAATCAGTTTGAGCAGTATCCATAAGTTGTGATGTTCTTTCTTCGTGAATTGTAGACAAAGAAAGATTGCGTGCAAGTTCATGCTCATCTACTGAAGATATAATTGGTAAGTTTGTATCTGCAATGCAAGGCGAAGAAACACGATCTGAAAGATATGAGATAAAGATTTTAGTAAGTAAAATTCATAGTAAATGTGTTTTACACTAGAAATTACCTTCGAAACCAAGAAGAGAAGCAGAACTACTGACAGTTCCCATACAATTTGTTGCCTCGCATGTGTAAGTGCCTAAACAACAAGTCCCATCTTTACCAGAAATAATCCTGTGAATATCTCCAGGATTGAGTTCCTCGCCGTCTTTATACCACTTTAAAAGAGGTTGCGGAACACCAATAACTTTACACTCTAAGTTTACAGCACCTCCTTCTGACAGAATAGCACGCAAGTTCTCCAGAAATTTAGGTTTTTTGAAGTGCTTTGGAATGGTAAGTTTGAGAAAACATGAAGTCACGCTTTGACCAAAATCGTTGCTGGCAACACATCTCCATTCAGCTTGATCACAAAACTCGAGCCTCTCAATGTCGAGGTGGCAAATACCAAGAGTTTCTCTTTCGATGCTGTATTTATCTTCGTTGTCTACGGGGTGATCGTCTCGGTACCAAGCTAAGCTAGGTTCGGGCATAACGCTGACTGTAACATTAAAGATATAATGGAGAGCTATTAAAAAAATTGAATTATTAAATTTGTTAAATTGTGTACCTTGAACTGAAAACTTAAAACTTTCATTTATTTTAGCTTCGCTACTTCGTAATCCCTTAATGAATTTTGGTGGTTGATTCGTCGTCAAAAGTTGCAGCCGTTCTTCTTCATTTAACTGATTTTGAATATCTTCCACAGTTAGTTCAGCTGTACTTTTGGCTTCGCCCATGCAATTTTTTGCAATACAACAATAAGACCCTGAAATTTAAATTATACCTCAGAGAATCAATAAATTTTATAATATTTATTGCAATATTACCTAATGAATTGGTTCCAGTAAGTTGATAAACATCGCCAGGCTTTAGTTCTTGTCCATCTTTAAACCACTTCAATATAGGCGTTGGAAAACCAACGACTTTGCATTCAAATGATACTAAACCTTCTTCTGTCAATACTGCTTTTAAGCTCTCCATAAATCGAGGCTGTCTATAATTTTTTGGAACTACCCAGAAAATGCATTTATATTATAAAAAATAATATATGTCATTCAAAAAGTGCTAATGTATAGACAAAACATATTTTCCTCACTGGACATTGCAATAAAACATGTAGTAAACTGTTTAACATTTTCAGTACTGGTGGCAACGCACTTCCACTCGCCTTCATCAACTGCTTCGGTTGGATCGACCTGAATAGAATAAGTTCCAAGCCCATCTTCCATTATTTTATAACGTTCTCCTTCTTGTATCTTTCCTTCTTTATTATACCACGTAATTTCCTTCGGCCATGGTGGTACTTGAACTAGGTTAAATATTGATCATTATGAGTATAGTTTAAATGCCCTTTGAAATCAATAATTTTCTTACTCTGACAAGATAAAAAAAGACGTTCTGTGATTTTACAACACTCATCTTTTAATATCCTCTTGAAAATAGGAGGATCTCCAGTCACAATCAACGTATCAGCTGGCTTTAATGATCCTTCTCTACTACCCTTTCCAACAACGTGTACCTTAACAACAGATATCATTTTAAGTCTCTATATATATATATATATATATATATATATATATATATATATATATATATATATATGCAAATCATTATAATTGTACATCAAGCAATTGAATTTACCCTTGACGTCGAATAGGCTATACCCATGCAATTAACTGCTTCGCATGTGTACGTTCCCAAAGACGTGGGATCATCTGGATTTGCCGTTAATGCAAAGACGTCTCCAGCCTTAATCTCTTTATCATCTTTAAACCATTTTAATATTGGAGTCGGTACTCCAATAACTTTGCATTCTAATGATACTGTACCAGTTTCGGTTAACAGTGCTCGAAGTTCGGTTACAAACTCTGGCCGTTTGTATGCTTTCGGAACTAAAATCAGTTACACAAAATAACGATGAATTATTCGACCTACGCACTTTGAAAATGCAATAGTTTTTAAAATACTATTTATTTTTAGCAATAAAAATGCTACCAAGAACATTTAGGTGCGAGGTACAGGACGATCGACCAGATCGATTTTCAGCCATGCAAGTCCAGTGGCCTTGATCCTCAACGGTCACCGGCGCAACGTCGACACAATAAAAGTTTCCCTCGTGTACAAATGTGAATCTCGGTCCCTCCTGAATCGACTCATCATTTCTGTGCCAAGTCACCTAAAATTGAATCATAATTAAATTTAGTACACTCCGAGACTACTAATGTCTTTCTCAACTTTATTTCTTTTTACTCATAACCCGTTAAGCCGCTACATTTGGCTAACCAAACTATAAATCTAACTTTGCTTGTGAACGAGGCGCAGAAGAAGCACTGCGAGGCATAATTTTAACAATGCCGCATAATGCTTGCGATTTCGGTGATAGCTAAGTCTTCAACGAACTCAACTAGGATAATTAAAAAATTGTACAGCTTTTCCTATTTTAAAATAAATGATTCCTAATCTTGTGTAAAACAATCTAGTATATTGAGCACTCTAATTAATTAATCATTGTTCCTATTCTTTAAGGTATAACAAAATCAGCTGAACATTTAATTAGTCGACACTTTTTCTCATAACGTTACTAAACGAAATTTCACTAAAAATAGACAACTTTAAAGATTTTAGTTTTTATTTAATTGACAATAATAAAAAAAAATATATGATAAAAAAGGATAAATTCACGTCTAAATCGAGCACGTTGGTATACGTCGATCCGAACGTTAAACTACTTTCTCTGTTCGTCAAATATTTATGCACGTCAGAAACGCCCTCGACGACGAGCATGTGTTACGAAAGTTGTCCGCGGCCGTCGTATATTGCGCGCATACCCGAAACTATACACCTCAATGCGCACGTCATTGCACAACCGTCGTTCTAACAACGTGTAATAATAGTGCCGCGAAGTTCATAGACCTCCCATCTTTTCGAAGATACGACGTTTCGTATAATTGTCCGGTTCATCGGTCGCAAAGGCACACCCTAGTAAAATACACGCGGAAATCGAAAGCGCTTTGAACTGTCTCCTTGCCAGATTTAGGCGAGATTTGCTCGTTCGTTTCTCTATAGTACGTGAACTCGCGACATTTTAGTTCTTTGTTTCGATTTGTACGTTGGTTACGAAGAATGATAATTCAATTATACCGAAGCTGAATTTTTGTTTAAAGTGCTGAACCAATTTGGGTAGCATTTGATAATTATTACCGAGGAAAAATGTATCGCGACTTCGTGTTCGTGTTCAATTTCGTGACTTCCATTAATTCAATTAGAATTGTTGAACGGTGTATTTTATGACGCAATACATCAATTTTATGTTATCACTCGGAGAAACAACATCTTTACAATGTTATTATCTACTATAATCGGAGTAATTACACTTCGGATTTTAATCAGGATGTTGCTTCAATTGTTAGTATAATTTTTTTTCAATATACATGCATTCAAAAAGTAATTAGAACATTTTTAAATAATCCCCAAAGACTAACCTTCGGATCGGTAGAGCTTCGAATTTCGACGAGAAATCTCGTCCTTGTGCCAACTTTAACAGTAAGATCGGTGAGCCGGCGCAGAAAGAGTGGCGGATCGCCCTCTTCGTAAAACGATGGCTCGTCCACGCTCATGTGGATTCGCCTGGAAAATAATCGCTCGGATTCGTTGTCGTGTGGCAGTAGCCGTTTAGCTACAAGGGCGTAATGGCCCCCGTCATCTCTGCTCGTCTGCTGCAATCTCAATTGAACCACGTTGCCGCGCGCCTCTACACGGAAACGCTCGCTCGGCAGTGGTGGTTCCCCTCGGTATCTGTGTATAATAGCAGTGACTATAATTAATTTATTAAATTAACTTTAAAAAAAGCACGTGTCAATTCAGTCTCAAATATTTATTCGTATGAGAGTAAACTGTTTAGCATATCTTATGATTTATTTTTATGGGATTCGTTGTGAAGCCTATAGTCTCATTTGAATACAACGCAGGGCTAAGTAAATGCATCTATTACATGAAAAACTAATCAATCAAATATATTGCCAATTAAAATGTTAAAATTGCTATTAATTTTTACAATCGCCATAACTTTCACATTTTTAATTCGACAAGTGAATCTGGGTCGATGACAAAATTTATAAACATTAGATCAGTGACTCTGTTTCCTCATCGCAACGGATGGCGTCTGTCCAATAAAACCGTCTCTAGCATGCTCATAAGATGCGAACATCCTCGTAAATACAATCATTTTCCATTACTTGTAATGCTGGTATATTCATCATTGTTATTATAATACGGTAAATCAATATTTTATACGTTTATACGTTTATATCCCTTCCTTATTGCTTATCAGTGTATGCCAATGAGTAAGCAGTACGATCTCTTAACACTATTCTCTTGAACCTCATTCATGCTTTCCATAAGTAACGCATAATCCAACTTAAATATACAGAAATTGATTGTAAAATATTACAAATCGTATTTTGAAAAATATTTTGAAACTTTTATCACGTCATAATACGTCTCGCATCTATAGGTAAGTTTAAGAGCAATCGAACTCTACATCCAAACCCGAAAGTATTATTAGTAACAACCGAGGAAATACCTAGAAATTTCGTACAATTTTAGCTGCATTTACAGTTGTTTTATTGTTAATGACTTCTAATCTACTTGATGAAAATATTGCAGTTGCAGACAATTGCTTTAATTATATTACAGCATATCAAATATTTCATGAGAACATTCACTACTTGAACTTTCATTAAGAAAAAAATTGAAATATTCGAGTGCATCTTTTATTCGTCCGAAGAATGTGCAAGCATGACACCGACATTGCGCAAATGCGCTTTTTACCGTCGCGTCGGACAGGATCGTCCGAATCCCGAGTACCATCCTAACGAGCCAACCTTGAACGCCATCAAACACTCAACAACGATGTCTCTCTCGCTCTCAGTTCTAACGTTCACCTTTGTCGACAATATGAAAGGTACTTCAGCTTCAACATTTTTTTCTGAGACATAAACATTGAGCTTCTTATCAGGTTTATCTTTATTAGCTTTATCAGGTGACCTTCTAACGATATTTTTGAATAGTTTAGAAGCAAATTGACTCAATAATGCAAGAGACATGTACATAAATAAACAACTACTCTTATAAAAACGTATGTCATGGGGTCGAATAGATATTTTTTTAAATAAAACAAATTTATAGAAGTTAACTCGCGTATCACGCATGCATTTTCTTTATCAAAGTGCTCGTTGTAGATAAAATTTAACTAAATCGCACATATTAAATAAAGACTTTATATCACGTGTACTCCATATTCAAAAATAAAAGAAAAAGTGATAATAGACATTTTTAAATAATAGCTTAAGGAATACGATGTCGAAAATACAAAGTCAAAGCCCCAGTAAAATAAATCATAGCGAAACGTTTGAATCAACACGTGTCAAAGATACATGTTAAAGCGTTTAGTGTACGTTTTTTGATGCCGCATGTAACCCTTTGACATTTCTGTCAATCAACAGTATATATATATACGAATTTCATGTAAATGTGAAGGTTTTTTGAGATCATCGAGCTGTCCAAAGGATTATGTCATGTTCTAGTGAATGTATATATATATACGTAGCAAAGGTTACAACGCAAGTTTACGCATGCGAAGGATATGCAAAAAGCTGCACGATATTTCTAGACCGTTGCTTGCACTACTATAGATTCTCTTTTGAATGAGCTTTCTTTCGCCGCAATATGCGTATGAGGCAAATTCTTGCATATATATATTATATATATTTGCACTAAAGTGCTTTTCTCTGTAATGGACCGTGTGCGTTTATCAGAACTCTTCCGGTCTTTTCGACATCCAACTCTCGGAATATTGACTTTTGCGGTTTTCGTTTTAATGGTACATGATCGTTATAATTTGACAAAGCTCTCGGGCGTAGACTTTCCTTGGAACTCCGAATAGAATAACTTCTATATCGCAAGATTCAAATAGATATCAGTGGGCGTTAGTCTAGTTCAGTTTTCATTTCAATGACTTTTTTTCGTTAGCAGACATTGCATTCTTTATTAAATATGGCATTTTTAATAATACGATTCGTTCAGATAATTATTAAAATATTCGTCCATTAACATATTTATCGATTGGTGACTCATCCGAAATTGATTCTCGATAATCAAACAAACAAAATATTTTTTCTAATTTCACTGGCAAAATAATTTCAGCGTCAAAATAATGCATTCGAGCAAGTACATATTGTATCCGTTGTGAAAACCAATCTATTTCTAATGGACGCGTGCCCATGACCCTTTTAACCAGACTACACGCACCAGCATCCATTCGCAAACCGTATTTTCATAATAATTTTATCCGTAACTTTATTCGTTCGAAAGGCCGTTCTGTCTTTTTGCTATTTTCAGTTGAATGCAAAAAACTTCCATTTTGAATGTCGATCAAAGTGGGCCCTCGTTATTTATGAAGGCAAAAAATGACCGAAATACCTTTTGTAGTCTAATAATAACAGGTCCACGATTATTTGCCAAAGGCTTGTGTCATGTTTAACAATGGATTAATTGCAGCCATTAGCACTTAATACGAAATACCATCAGAAAAAGAGACAAACCGTAGTTACCAGCGACGATGGAATATAGAATGCAAAGCTTCACGACTTCGTATCACTCCACCCAAACGAAAGTTCGCTTTAATTCAACGAGTAAACTTTTATTCGATTACAATATAATCCATATAACAGCTAAAGTTTATTACTCGGCGTTTTTACTTTCACGGCATTGCTTTTCTATCAACAGTTTCAAATAGCAACTTGCTTTGCGAATGCTTCTGTATATCTATTTATACATCTAATTCCTCGCGACTGACACATCACTAAAAAAAAGAAAGAAAAAAATCTCCGGCTAATCTTCACTGGGAACCAAATTCGATATCCACTTGAACGATATTGATTACCGATAACTGGATCGGCGATTCGAACTGCCCCAACCGTTTAAATTCTTCTCCTTGTCGCACTTGCAGCACTGACTTCCCATGACTCGTCTTCAATGCCATCGAATAAATCGTCGTTCAGCTATTCAGCGAAATTCAATGACCCCGCGTGATCAACTTTTATCTACTTTATTTTTCTATTATTATACATTTCGAATCGTCGCGGCGAAGAGACCGCGTTTTTTTCTGCGTCGACGGCGCACGAAACGTCACAATAATGTGCCACAGCAAAGCTCCGCGCGCGAGCGCCACCAGCCAAACAGCAGCCCCGTCCTATTTCGACGCTAGCCAGCGAGAGACAACTTAGAGAGAAAGAGAGGGACAGAGAAAACTCACTGATCGCCACCTCTCCTTACGGGTTTGGAGTGATGTGCACGATTGACATCGGCAACCGAGCTTTTTCAACATATTGCTGGTGAAGTTAATGCGTTCTCTTGCAACGGGCGTTAAAAAACCTAGTGTAACAAGTGTAACTTCTGGAAATACTGTGAAATTTTTAATTTGTGATAAACCTCATTTTGCATGTATTATATAAAATATATTCTTTTCATTTATATGTTTAAAGTGAACTTTTCGTTACTGAAGTAATGCCATTTCCACTAACTTAATGAGTATTATATTTTCAGTATAATGCAAGAAAACATTTTTTAACAAAGCGTTGCATCTTAATATTATGTTCGTTATTAATATTTCTTTCCTCGCATTTATATTGACAAGGTATATGTTTATAATCCAAGCAATAAAAACGACACAAAAAAGCGTTGAAGGTGTCTTTCTTCGCATAAATAACTGTTTCTTCATCTTTCTATTATAAAAATGTGTACCACAGGGCAATATTTACCTATGCAACTCGTAGATTATACATCTTCTATACAACGTGTAATAAACACATTCGAATCACATTCGAAGCTTTATTGTATTTAATTAACAAAGAACAATCATAATGAATGATCTCGATAACCGATCAAGAAATGTACAAAAAATTGAGTTTATTTGTTGAGACGATTCAGTAAAAATATCGCGTTTACGTGTCTCACACCTACTTAATCTTCAGTAGCACATTTGCAAAGCAAATTTCGAATTCAAAGTTGAATCTCTAACATTCTCTCTCTCTCTCTCTCTCTCTCTCTCTCTCTCCCTCTCTCTCTCTATCTATCTATCTATCTATCTATCTATCTATCTGCCAGTTTAGGCCTGGCTAATTTGAAATAGGTCAAGAACCGCGTCACGGGCTGTTGAACTTAAAAAAAATATTCTGTTGCTATAATATCAACTCTATCCCATTTCTATATGTGTGTGCTAGCGTACTAGCATTGTAGTCTAGGTTCTTGTTCTTTGAACTCTTTATTTAGCTGTGTGCTACGGATTATTTTTAATGTTGTAAACCAGATTATCGTAGTTTAGAATGGAGTACATCGTGTAATGATTTCTTGGAATTTACCTGTTAATAATAATTGATAGATAATGACTGCAAGATTTTAATGATTATTTACGTAGAATTGCAGCACCAATAGCGAAATATATTTTGATTATTGCGTTAGATGATGCAATTTCGAACATCTTTTGACACTTCAGAAATCTTTTTATCGATCCTCAATAATTTATTTTTAGAACATCGATTTTTACTTCAATTTGGTTAATATCCAAATATATATAATTCTAATAATAAGTAACATTCAAATAATTCTAACAATTTACACTACACAGCACTGTTATAAATTATAATCAATTTTATAATCTCTCTATTAAATACTTACAATCATACTGAATTTAAGATAAACGTGAACAAATCTTGAAACAACTTAAGTATGAGGCCAATTTTAACTAGAATAAAATAATGTTATTGTGTATTTTTTCCAAAATCGTGACATAGGAAGATTTTAATATTTTTTTCCAGACACTTGTTCGATGCAGATACAGACATTCACTCGTCCCACAATTAAAGCAATTCATGCAATCCGAAACATAAATCTACACGTATATCACTTAAGAAACTATTTGTCAAAAAAATCTCCACTTGCAAAAAAAATAAGGGCGAACCTCGTAATCTCGGCAATCTATGAATTCGGCAAACATCTAACGAATAAGTCAACGCGTCAAATTTAGTAACAGTTGCGGTAGCCCACGCTCAAATTTTCGTAATCGCGGAATACATCCTTGTATAAGCACGAATCTACGATGGAAAGCCTATGAGACATAGAATAAAGAGAATTTCTAAGTCGGGTTAAAGTGTTATAATAGCAAAAAGGCCCAGATCTTGGTCATTCGCCTATAAAAGTTCCAGAGTGGTGCATGCTGTAACCCTGGCATTGAAACGAACACACCGGTAGAGACACGCGAAGATGACACGACCAGAATAATTCCCGACCTCGCGAAAATTGAGTTGACACCGGCTTGAAATAACAACTTGGCTGTGTACAGACAGCAGTGCGAACACACAGCAGCCACCGATCCTTGGCACAAAGCATGCAGAAATCGGGATGTCTCGTAAGCTTAGATGTACACAAGGTCTGTTTGTGTGTACGTGCTTTTACGAACGAACTCCTTTTTTTATCTTTGACAATATTTTCTTCGTCTGATAATTGTATAATCCAAATTTAATTTCCAAGAGTAATAAAATCAATATAATTGTCGAGTACACGGGGTTAAAAAAGTTGTCACGTTCGCAGAGAATACATTGTTACGTCTTTCAGAACCTTGTATGATTTTAATAGGTCTTGTAAGAAGAGAAAAATACAATGTTATAAATTATTTGGCTACTCTGTAAAATGAAAAAAAAAACATTTTTATAAACTATCTCGTTTTTATGTGCTTCCCTTCAATTAACCACACTATATATTAGCTGTTGAATCAATACAACAATTATGAGCTTTCGAAGAAAAAAAAAGATGCAATATAATTCAAAAATAAAAGTAAACATGATCTTTTTTGCAGCTACTTTTTTATTGATGTTCATAATCCTTTATGGGCAATCCCAAATTACTGTATTTTTTACTGCTGCAACTCTTAACGGACTCCATAATTGAACAAAATGACAAAACATCCACACTTCCTATATAATCAAATCTTCTTAAATAATCTCGCTACTGTTTGTAGCTTTCCATTGCACTAATAACGTGACCAAACGCAACACATTTACGCACAGCTGACAATTGCTTGGCAGACAGTTAGTAACCGAAGTTACTCAATGCATTCATCATTACACCAGTATCCCGTTTGTTGTTTCCTGTCTATACAAAGATTATATGGAAAAAGAACTCACATTTCGAATAAATAATCTGCGGGATCGACAGTGGAGCATAGATTCACTGTCATGAATATGTCTTCGCCCTCGCGACATCGCACCTTTAGGACGTCGTCCTCGCTCTCCTCCCATGGTGATTCTTCCGCTCTGGAAGCGCGATCTGTCAAGTAAATACAAAGTTAATTACACATTTTGTTATAAAGCTGTTAAACAATCAATTTTGTAAAATGTTGAAATATAGTTTTCTTTATTTTAGATCTTCTATTACATTTTTGTTAATTTAAACAAAATTGAATTATTATACATGTACAAATTAAGCAGATGGCACTAAAATTAGTAAAACACCTTAAATCGTGGTATGTTGGGATCACATATATTTCTATAAAAAAATGCGCTTGAAAGCTTGCAAGCATACTGTCAGTATTATACAAGACTAATGTATGACAATTCACAAATCGAATTTTTAATGCGATACATTTATAAAATGTCATTGAACAATAATATTGAAACTCATTTACATGACCGCAAATATCGCACGTAATATTTGTCATAGAGATGCAAGATTTGCAATAAACACATTCGAGCGTAATTGACATTTTATACACAGCGAATAATTTCGCACTCCGTACTACATTGCGTAAAGGTGTAAATATTATTTTCGGCAAATAGCAAACTAGATTATCTAATTTAATTTGTAACAAAAAACATTAGGCTTTATTGGCAAGCGTCCAAACTCTTATTACTACAACAACAAATCAAACGCGACCGCGGTATGAACTCATTGATAAGTTGCGTGGATGTGAAAGCCACTGATGCAAACCACACACGCACCAAAAGAAACAACAAACCGAGAATAAAGTATGAAATAATTGGTAAACGTAGATTTCACCGACTCGCGCTAAAAATAAAACACGCCTCTTCTGTTTTTTTCTCGACGCGCTCGCACGACCTTCGCGGTGGCGCGAAATTCAAACGTACGGCCTATTTTCATTC
The DNA here is from genome assembly GCA_030064505.1 of Chouioia cunea. Classification (NCBI taxonomy): domain Eukaryota; kingdom Metazoa; phylum Arthropoda; class Insecta; order Hymenoptera; family Eulophidae; genus Chouioia; species Chouioia cunea. The sequence goes on along the minus strand of JAOPFQ010000003.1, from coordinate 20,099,595 downwards.
GCTTTGGCAACTATAACGGCTTTTCCACGGCGATCGATCATTTCGTAACTCGTGCTTACGCACTACTGGCTTTCTTCAAAAAGGGGCCGAATTTTTCTATCCCTCTCTCTCTCTCTCTCTTGCTTGCTCTTTTGCCCAAAATAACAACAATGTTACTGTGCGATTCTTTTGCGAAGACAGCGATAACTATCGCGTGCGCTCATAGATGGATTATAGCAAAATGAATATTTCTCTGGCTCTCTCTCCCTCTCTGGCATTGGAATTCCCTCAAAATGTTCTATACCCCTCTGTTGAAGTAGTATTTTTACGAGCGCGATTAATTTTAGCTTTGGGAACGAGTATGCGTGTGTATGAAAGAGAAAGAGAGAGAGAGAGAGAGAGAGAGAGAGCGCGCACGCGAAAGAAAGAGCGTGAGGGACCATGCAAATTGCAAGTAAAAGAAATCATGTAATTTTAGCTAACGCGAGCGCGAACCAAGATTAATGGATTACAGTCGGAGCTTGAATAATGTCCAAATGCGCTTCTAGAGCTAAGTTTATTGGTTCTCTCACTCTCGGTACGTTATATTAATTTTTGTTCAAAGTGTGTGCGTGCGAACGGATGATTATCGCGAAACTGGAAGATTTCGCAACAAAAGAAATTTGAAACCAAAAAACCGCCAACCATAACCCACTTACATCGTGGGCAAAGTCAAAACACGCTTGTCTAAAAATAAAAAGATCGCCTCTTGCTTAGTTTTTTTGTCTCTCTCTCTCTCTCTCTCTCTCTCTCTCTCTCTCTCTCTATCTCTCTCTCTCAACGATATGAATTACCTGTTAGAGTCATATCCCAAAAGAGATTGAGGGAGAGTGATGCTTTTGTTGTTATTGTTGATGATGATGATTGGTAATGGTTGTCAGTGCCGGCTTGTCATAACTGACACACAGTCACTTTCTCTCCCTCTCTCTTTCTTTTTCGCGCGCACACACACGCACAAATATCACTAACTAGTGTCGATATGCCCTTCCGGCCTCTCTCTCGCGCCGACGGCCACTGAGCTGGCACGAGACAGAGAAAGAAAGAGGAAGACACGCGCTTGCGGGGCTCCGATCTAAAAGCGTCGCACAGCAGCAGCGGCAGCGCGAGAGAGAACCACAGCGCCCGACTGTGCCACCGTGCGGGCATAACTGCTTCCACGAGATTTTCGCTCTTTTTTCATAGATATTGCTACTTCTCTCTCTCTCGCGCGCGCTCTCTCTCTCTCTCTCTCTCTCTCTCTCTCTTGTTCTCTCTTCATTTTAATATACGCTCTCGCCCTCTACGCCCCGTTGATTTACACCGATTCTTGACTTTTTGTCGAATTTGCTAAAGCATGCAAACTTTGCAAAGAACTTGAAAATTATTGCTACTCAATATTACGTTCAAAGATTGATAATTTGATAACATGCACTTTGCTCATTAGTAGGGCATAAATTTACATCTTGTTCCTATTCTAACTTTTGAAACTGAATCGTGAATTCGAAAACAACAGTACAAACCTAAGATTGAAATATCGTTATCCTATTTAGAAAATCGATTTAAGCTTAAACGATGCAGAAGACAGTTTTATACGGTTCACTGAAACGTACCAGTTTTGATTTAATTCCAAGAAATGCAGGCCCTCGGCAGTTTATATAATAAAACATAGAATAATTTTGTCTTAATGATGTATTTGCATCAAGGAAATAGTAAATAATTCTCGGGCAGGGCTATTTACATGGTGTTTTCAGCTTCGTTTCCATTACGTATCAATATTACTAATATTTTGCTGTGCAGGAATGTGTGAAATTATAAGTAAACAAGAGTACTATTAACTATTTATTCAAGCATTACTCTTATTTCCATTCTCATATATTATCAATTACATTTTCGATAAAATTTCATTTCATCTAACGTGTTATAAAATATTATTCGTTCCATTGTGAATACTCGTAACAAATAACATGTCAATTCCTTTTGAATATAATCAAACATTATAGTTTCATCAACAAGTTTCAACAATCATAAATATTATGTAATTAAACAACTTTTCGAAAGAATACTAGACCCGGGAACAAATATTATAATAAATATCATCCGAAGTCTTGAATCCTGAATTCTCTACTATATGAGATTATATACTATATATATACAATGAGATTTCTCGAAGAAGATATTACGAAGAAAGAAAACGTTTTCGGAAATAAAAATCGACGATGTTCGATACGTTTCAACATAACTTCGAAAATCACACGGCTCATGAATAAAATTATGGTCTATCAAAAAAAAAAAGGACGTTTCACAAAATTTTCTAACCAAAAATTCAAATAGTCGAAAGGAAAAAGCCATAAAAAACAATCTTGGGAAACAGTAAAAAAACAAAGTCATCAACGTTTCCTCCACCAGTTGGGCATCAAGCCTTTGACCTCCTGTTGGATATACCTAAAGAGGAGTAACGCGATGATAGGCACGGCGAGGATTTCTTTCTTAAATAGATACACATAAAGAGCAGCAAGAAGAAGACCAACGTCGATGAAATAACTGAAAGTCGTGCGTACTTTGCGCTCAGTTTCTTCTTTAACCTTGGCTTCGTCCTTGGTCGATGCACGTCTCATCCGATCCCTTTTGTCATTCAGTGCCCTCTGCAAGCGTTCGAGTTTCTCCTCTGTCGGTGTAGTTGCTCGAGATCGATCTTTCGAGCTGGACCTAGACGACGGTCGACTACCTTTTGATTTTCTACCATTCCTCGATACTGATGTTGCTCGACTTCGATCCCTTGAAACATTCCTTGACCTTGGCATCGGCGATTCGTTTCTCGACGACGGTCGACTATCGACCCTCAATCGTGTCGGAGTTGTACTTCGTGAGTCACCAATACTACTTTTTCGTGACGGTCTATTTTCCGCAGGTTCCTGTTTCCATAATCTATTTCTTAATTCCGCTTCAGTACTATTACCTCGACTCCTGCGTCTCGAGCGTTGCTCCGCCGGATCGATCGGTTTGGCTCTCTGGATAGGCATCGTCGGTATTACCGGAGGTATTGGCTCGATTATCTTTGCACCTGGTAGCAATGGGATTATTGGCGGAATCGGTGTGACTATCTTGCCTGGTGTGACTGGTAACCTCTCTTTTTGTATACTACGTTGATTCACCATCGACCCTCGTTCCTTTTGTACAATTGGCTGATTCGTCGATTGGTTTCTAATTGGAGATGTAACTCGTGGCTCGGATGGTCGTCGTACGTGAGATTCACGGTCTCGACTCAACGATCGTTGTCTATACTCTGGCGCTGAATATTGTTTGACGATTTCCGTATAATGGCTTACAACAGCCATCCTTTCTTCTTGTTGCTCTTCTTCGACTTCCTCGGTCGACAGTTGTTTAGAACCTTGTCTCATCTGACGTCGTTTGGTAACTGCAGCTTCGCCTGCCGATATGACGGCTTCCTTTTCTCGATCAATTTCCAATGAGCTTCCGACTGGAGATGACGAAACGGGAGAGATTAGCGATCCTGGGGAGGGTACTGGTGTGGGTGTTGGCGGGTAGTTTTCAGTTGTTACAATTTCATCCAGATCGATGTAGTCCAAATTGGACAACGATTTGTAGCTACAACATTACAATTTTTATTATAATTTTAATGATTTGAACAATCGAAAACGTAATAAATACAATATTTAAAAAAATAACTATTATAATTCAGTGTTTATGTATCGAATCAAATGACAACAAGATGTTTGAAACATTTTTTGAAACTCCATTTTAATTGTATTTCACTGAATTATAAGTACTACCTCACAAAAAATCCATTCATTGGATCTAACAACCGGAACGTACCTAGTACTCAAACCTTCATATACTTCACTGGGTATTATCGACTGTTTAATGGGTTTTTCAGGTGGAACAGGCCTCCCGAATTGATTAACAACTATGGGATCATTCTCAGTTCTCTTTTTCAATATCGATTTCGGTACAATCGCACTGTTGGATGAGGCAGGAGTGAGATTCGTAGGCGACAAATTAGTCTTGTCGGGGGTCGCCGGTGGGGTGATAATGTCATTCAAAGGTACCCTGTGTGGTGGTATCGGTGGAGGTGTTTCAGGTAAGTCTATTGTACTCATAATCATCCGACCACGAGGATTGTACGTGTCCTCTTCGTCTACCACGGGAATGGCCGTTATTCGGGCTTTTAACTTCTTCAAATCTTCACTGTCCGTACTCTCTTCTTCAGAAGACACGCCTGAAGTTTCGATACTGTCTTCCGCTAGGATCTCCCCTGTATCCGACGCCACTTCGTCGTATTCTTCTTCTAGCTGTATTGACGACTGATGAACAAGAATTGAAACATGACGAAAAAGGTACTCAATGAAAACACGAATTGTAGTACATTAAAGTTAAGAATAAAATCCAACATACTTTAACATTTAACTCCGGTATCTTCAAAAGCTCTTCTCTCTCCTTGTTTATTTGCGCTTTCTCCTTATCAATCATATCGGGAACGTTTCTCTCTTGACTCAAATCAATACCAGTCTCGTGCCACCTCTTCAACCTTTCAGCACTGTCTCTCAAACTTGTAAGTCCATCCGCCCAAGCATCTAAATTCTTTTGAGCTAAAGCCTCGTCGCTCGTCGGCAAGTTCGGATTCGATGAGACATTTTGTAAAGGCTCAAGAATGTCAGGAATTTTCACCGATGGAGAAGGTTTAGCTTGTCCTTCACTCGATCTTCGACGATCGCGTTTCAATTGCCAGGCAATGCCACTGGAATTCGATAATTTTCTACGTACTGGTCGGGTGCGTGAACTGAATAGTGGATATGATTCCGAGGATGTGGTGGCGTCTGGTAACTGAGGTTTCATTTTCTCAACGGACTTTTCAGCCTCGACTGCTTTATAAAATCGTTCCATTGCGCGTTCGTGAAGGATTTCTGTCGAGCTCACTGCTTCACGAAGAATCTCGATGATTTGATGCTCCGCGCTGAAAAGTTCGGGAAGGGAGAATGACGTGGGAGGTGGCGCTATTAAGTCTTCATCTTCCGATTCGCCTGTCACATGTGTTTTCGGCTGGCGTATTGGTGATCGATCGACTAAGTCTTACAAAAAATAACAACAAAATATTTTATCGATGTTTCCTTCTATCATAATTGTTGTGAAATTGTCTTTAAAAATTTACCAATGACATTTTTTACTCGACTATCTCTTCTTGCTGCTACCTCCTTCTCCTTCTCTATTCTCGTCGCTTCATGTTGTTTGCCATCTTCTTCACCGGGATAAAGTACAAGCATAAACTCGGAGCTACCGTGCAGCATATTCTGATCGTTGTCATCTCGCCTCAAGCTACGCAAATTGATCATGCGAACATCACGCACCTCGAAAGAACTACGCCGTCGCCTTGGCGTGCGAGGTGGACTCAAATGCGACCTTAGATTCATACTCTCAACTGTCTCTTGAATAGCTCTTTCAGTGTGCTCTTCAAGTTCTAACGGCGACGGACTATGTTCTCGAGAGTAAGAACGTAAACGTGATTCTAAAGAGGAACATTGACCACCTGAATCGTTGAAGATCGGTGTGATGACGACTGTCGTTTGCGTCGAGTTTCGCCCTGGAATCGTAAAGTGAAGATATTAATTCATTTTCGTGACTTTTTAATAAATAAACCTAGTTTTAGTATCCAAAATATCTCTACGAAATGTATTTAATAATTGTTTGATTCAGAAATTTAAGAGTATGTCAGGAAAAGGATTCTTTTATAATATTTGAAATTTCATAATATTATTATAGAAAGCGTAATATGGAATATTATCGGTACCATAAATAATATTTGATCGCAGTGTTGCGAGGATATTAATCAGCTTCGGATAGCTAATACATAGCATAGCCGGAGTTTGCAATAGTTTTGTCATATCTAAGACAAAAATAGCATGATAATTGAGGTCTTAGCCGAAGCTATAAATTTGACTCTGGGCTACCCGTCCAACTACTAATGCTATATACGTCCAATACAAGAAAGAACGAAATTTTCCAAAATTTTTCCGAAAACTAAATCAATATATATCTCAATTAAAAATACATTCCAAGATACGTGCAAGTCATATTGACGTCTACCTAGAATCTCAAACTCTCCAGGCTGTGGAAGTATTTCTTTGGACCACTGTCTTCTGTTTTCACCACCGGCAGTGTCGAGTGCAAAAGTAACTCGACTGTCAGCCCTCGAAGGTCTGACTGGTGATTGCAATTGCGCAGGCGTACCAAGTCGTTGAGTAGAGGTAGTATGTTCATAAGCAGTCATCGCGGCTTCGCGATTAGATGCCTCCTCGCGTGTAAGACTACGAGTTCTTGGAGCGGCAGCATCGCGGACACTCATTTCGCGTCTTTCACTGCGTCCACGCGGAATGTCACGATGACTCGCCGACTTTGCACGCATATTTGGCTCCGTTATCCTGCCGATGTTTTAAATTAAAAAATAATACTTTCGTAACATTTGTATTGTGATATTTACCCTCTTTTTGGATCGGGTATAAACACAATAGCACTCTCTTCGCTAGGATCACTAAGACCATAGGGATTTTCGGCTTTCACTCGAAATCGGTATTCGGAACCTTCGATCAAATCGTTCAATGTGACAGTTATCTGTCTGGAGGTAGCAGCCTTCAACCACACGTCCCAACCAAGCTTGAATTTTAAGAAAATGAATAATAAATGTTACATCTATATGCATTCGGGTTTTTAAACGTCAATAAACTTGTGCAGTAATGAAACTAACTCTGTAATATTCGACGATGTACGTTCCAATTTTGCAACCACCATCGTCTTCGGGCTCCTTCCATGCCAACGTCACACTTCTTCCCATAGTACCGGTCACGATAGCTTTTCCCGGCGCAGCAGGTCGATCTAACAATAATCATTTTATACAGCGGTCACATTTAAATTCGTTCGCCAAAAATTATCTCATCGAATGAATGTTGCTTGAAATTCCATTACCATGCGACTATTCAATGCCTCAACAGCAGTGAATAAAATAAAAAAAACTCTTACCTACCTGTGACGGTGACCAAAAACGAAGCAACGTCCTCGCCGAGTTTATTGATTGCTCTAATGGAATATTCGCCTCGATCCTGACGCTTCGCATCGATGATTTTCAGAATCGTCTCGTTGTCGGTGATCGATTCGAAATGATGTCGTTGATCAACGATAATGATCTCACCATTATGATACCAAGTGATACTTGGCGGTGGTCGGCCACCATTCGTCGCTTTCAGTCTAATCGTCTCGCCTTGTTCAAACAATAAACCCTCGTCGTATTGTCGTGGTAATCGTATGTGAGGTGGTGCTAGTACAAAAAAGAGATGTATTAAATCGTTCGATATTTTTTCATCCAAAACAGCGCGTGTAAAATTAATAAGCAATAGATATGTACCTTCGATAATTAATTTAGCCCTCGTACTAATGTGGCCAGTTCGATTTGTCGCCGAACATTTGATTTCGCCTTCGTCGTCCATCGAAGTCGTGTGAATAATAAGTGTGCTTGTGTTGCTGTCAGTCGTTATTGTCGTCCGCCGACTACTAAAGATTTCGAAACCATCTTTGAACCATGATATCTTTGGCAAAGGCGTGCCATCGTAGACCACCGAGAATTCAGCCTGTAATTCAACAATGACAATAGCATTTGTAACTTGCTTTCGCTTTCGCGAGTTATTTCGAGAGTAGAATTTCAAAATAATGTCACTTCAATTTCAGGTAAACATTTGTACAATAAATAAAACTTGAAAGATCGGATTATATCGATGTCTAAGCCTCGTATTACGTTACGTTTTATTGGTAAGCTAACTTTCTTGGACTAACCTGCAGTCCCTCGAGTACGACGCAATCCCTAATTTCTCGATCGAACCTTGGTGCCAATGAAGTAGTCCTCTGAAGTGTAACCGTCAACGGATCGCTCAATTCGCTCGGTTCCGACAGTCCCATTGCATTTTGTGCTCTTATCCTAAATTGATATTTCCAACCAGGTTCCAAGCCACTAAGCGCCAACTCTGGAAAAGTGCAGAGTACCGGTGCCGATCGAACCCAATGTGGTGAACCCATTTTTCGATGTTCCACGTGATAACCGATAATGGCCGAGCCACCATTGGACGATGATCTTTCCCATCGTATGCCCACGACATCTGGTTGTGAATCTTCTTCACCGGGTATAAGAATTGGCTTGCCTGGTGGCCCTGGCAATCCTTGCAGACACGATATGAAAAGCAAAGTACGCCTTAACTCGTCATGCATGCGACGTGCAAGCTCGCGCGCTTCCTCCAACGAGGATGCTTGCAACTCGTCTTCATCTTCTTTGGATTCCTGCAAATGTTTTTGTGTTTTTGTTTTCTTTTCTTGCTTTTTAAAATTTGACAATTACGTATTAACGAAGAAATGCGATTATATTTATCGACAGAACGAATGAAGTACACAAAAACATTTACTGGTATTCGATGAAAGTCTTAGGTATATTGTTAATTATATTAGTACCAGATGTGAATTGACGTTAAAATACGCACGAGACACAAATCTATTGCTTTTTTTTAGTTACAGTATACGATCAGGAGAATGATTAACTATAATGATTCGTTCTACTAGTGAATACCGACATATACTTTGTTTTATATTGAATGAGTCCAATATGCAAATGATGACAGTTCCAATATAAATAACCATGTGTATATAGACGTTTGTATTTTTATTATATCACTAAACTATTGACTATTGCGGGTACCAAATCAATTAAAAGACATTGACAATTATTGTGTAAGAAAATGTCATATTATCAATTTGATTGTTAAAAGTTGTATTGCTAATCGTATAAACTTTTCAGCCTAATTAGTTTATATTAGTTTATAGTGTCTTGATGAAACACTTTTTATTACGATAACAAGACCGTTTATTTTGTTTAACGCTCTTTTAGATTTTTCATAAAAAGCAACAGACACTCTATTATTTCGAATAAATCGTTATATTTGTGTACTATGCTTTATGTTATATCGTACGATATTTCACGTGTCACGCATCAAGGGACCTTTAAATCTAAATCGACCTTTGATACAATGTCGAAATCACTCATCCAACAGCTGTTTTTGGCAGTTTGCACAACACACTAAACAATAGTCTCGTACTCCATCTGATTGATCTTAGACCATCAATTAAATGCTACGATATGCAAAAAAAGCTCTCGCAAAACAATGTTAAAAGTCGAGTCGACTAACAAGAGATCACTAAAATCCCACTTTCGTTCGGCAAACAAGAAATTTCACACGCGCCACAGACACAATATCAGACAGTCTCAACAGTAGACTAGCGAGAAATGGCATAGTTGCGGAATAAACAAATGCACCTCCATCGGTTGGTTGGCGTGGCTCATTCGTCAAGCTTGAGATAGGAGAACAGTGTCGCGGGATAGTTTGAAAAGGCCTCTCCCTTATTCGCGCGCAGTCGCATGCACATACACACACGCACGCACACACAGGCATACACACTGCCCGAAATAAAACGCCGAAATGATCGTTTGGCAACTGGCATGCTTACTGTAACGTGTCGGCTTTTGTTCATCTGGCCGGGCATGAGGTACCGAGCCTCAACGCACCCGATTACTATAACGTCCTCGCGTGCGCACCGCGTGTCTCGCGCGATAAATCACCAATTGGCTCGCGACGAAAAATTTCAAATAGACAGAGCACACGAGAGTGCGCAGTGGTTAATTGTGCGACATCTCTCGAAATGTATATACATATATATGTACGTGTGGTGTAGATGGCCAATACTCGATTGATATATAGATTGTATGAGCTTTTGAGTGCTGACTATTTAATTTCTTTTGTCTTTTGTCTATATCTAAAAGCATGGATACACCTGACAACTACATGCTAATTACTACTCGAATGAATTATTATCTTTCATTTGAACTACCGTAAAGTTGTGAAATACTTAGAAAAGAACTTTATTCTATTTCACTTCGACAGTTAACAGATTTTGTTTATTTTCACGTATTTTCATTTGAAAATATTAGTTTTATTCGAAGGCACTTGAATTGTGTACAATTGAATACTCGGAAATATCTACGGACTTTTGCAAAACATCAAACAAGGTTCAGTTCAAGTATTTTAAATATCGAAACTACAACTTGATAAATATAACTAATACTATGCAACTTTACAACTAATAGGCCTTTAGGATTTGAAAACATTCCAGTGATAATGCTTCGTACGGATGAATATTATATTCAGACAAACACTAAAAATTTACCATTCTTTGAATAGTGAGAAAGAATACATAAGTTCAAGCAAAATTTTAACGTGAAATTAATGTTACCGTCGCATCTATGAATAATTAATACACGAATTTATGATAGAAGCCCATTCGTTATAAAAATTAATGGCCAAGACAGCATCAATCAAGTTAACTCGAAATTCTCTGAACTTATCGGTAGCAGCAAACAATTGGCCAGTTCTCGTCTCGATCGCGAGAAGCATGTAGCATGAAATTTATGTTTTTCCCGACGCCTGGTTTACGTCATCGCAAAGCCTAAACTCGGCAATTGAGGCCGAGTTGCGCGTTGCACATTCTCAATTCTTGTGTAGGACAAAAAAAAGAAGGTCCAAAACGAAACAATTGTAATATCGCACTTGCAAGCACCGATCGCGCTCACAAGCAACCATTCGAAAGAGAAATATAGTGGAGACGAGGGCCTAATATAACCCTGTTTAAAACGCGGACGTGGCGTCTGCGAAACTACTTTGCGCGTGAGCGTATCACTTTCTCCCTCTCTCTCTCTCTCTCTCTCTCTCTCTCTCTCTCTCTCTCTATCGAATGAAAATACGTGCAAAAGATACACGTGCAAGAATCACCCACACAAGATGAGAAATAGAAAGTGAGCTTGCAAAGCTTCGATTCGCGGTTATTAGAGCCCACGATTATCAACAGGTCTCTCTCATCTGATTTATACATGAGAGATATGAGCGATGTAAACGCTAAAGTTATAGATAAAACTGACAATGAATCGTACAAGTGTAAAAAGGAATGTGTATATCACTGAAATATTTACACTTCCGTATAGTAACAATCACATTGTATCGACCGCCGCCACCGCCACCGAGCTGCACGGAGTGTCAGATGTAAATAGTCATTTTCTAATTTAAGAAAGTTAACCAATCCAGCCGAGCGCTCTCGGCGTCTTCCAACCTCAACTTCCTCACTGCTAAAAACCCTTCACACTTTCAACAACCACATTCATCAATCAATATAACTGACACACCACGTATATTCACTTGACCACCACCATCAACAGCAACAATAACCGCAGTAAAATTGTCGTTAAAAAAATTAATGAAAAATAGTCGCCTGTGTAATGAGTGTCTCTCAACGATGCGCAAGCTCAACACAGTGCGTAGCAGAGCTCTGATTACCTGGTCCATCCCAATGGACCTTTTTGTTAGGATTGGGCATGACGTAGGGCCCCCTCGAAGGGTGACGGGCAGCCTTCCTTTGGGCGTTGCCCATCGTCGTCGTCAGCACTTGATATCCCCGGCCGTTTATTAGAGGGACTTTACTTTTGCTATTTTCGAGAGTGAAAGAGAGAGAGTGTGTGTGAGTGAGAGAGGAAGAGAAGAGCACCACACACGCGTTCTCGATATAGCGCGAGCACCTCCGATGCCGAACTACCGTGGCCGTCGCGTACGAGCGCGCTACACACAGACGAGGAAGAAAACCCAGAGTTGCTGACACACAGAGGAGTGGAGAGACGAACGGGCAAACATTGAGCTTTAGGGTAGGGAGTATCTTTAGGTCTATAAGAACTTTTCTCTGCAGATGTCTTTTTTTTATGTCAACATTATTAATTCGCTTTCTTTACTAGAATTCTTTGATACCTTCTAGCCGATAGAATGTACATGTTGTTATGCATTCTTCTCGTTTTACTTTTATTTTGCTGTTGTTCTATAGTTCCTAGTCTTTTATATTTTCCTATCGTACATAAAAGGCAAAGGCATCTTGAAACATAAATTAATTGCTTATCAGCTTACTCATGAGTGACTAGATGTAAAAAAATTGTTTTATTCATTCGAGTTAATATAAATAAAGGTAGAAGATAAACAAAAAGAAAATAAAAAATATTAGAACATTCTTTGACCGTCACATTATCGTACATTTTTTTTAAATCCGAATTCTTTTTAGATTTCTAAAAATAATGGAATATACTCCAAACAATAAACCCACATTTTTCATCAACCCAGATTTTCGAACACGTGGAACTTCCCGGTCTTTCCTGGTAAGGTAAGCTGGTAAACTTGGTTGGAAAGCTCAGTTCGGTAGGTTATCACCGACAACGAAGGGCACTATTTACTCGTTAATATTTTCGAAAATGCGAATGTTATGTTTATTGAAATTTGCGATTCTTCAGAGCTTCGAGCCCGAAAAATTAATAATTGAAAATAGCGTAGGAAATGCATTTTTATGCACAATGCAAATGCACAAAATATATAAAATTCATACTTGCTAGAAAAATTATCATTCAGTCTGCATTAGTAGAAATTAAATAATTTCAATTATAAATTTATAAGTAAAAAACGGAATATGAGATAGTACAACGACCTTATCATATCTTCTCGCATGATCTGAATCAAGCGCCCCTTTTTGAATAACACGCGGGCTTTTGAACTACGTAACTCTCGTGGCATTTAGATCAGAAATTACACGAGATAAATGATGCAACAATTACAATTTTAACGAACTAACCATTTATAAAAAAAAACGAACGTTTGTAGATTGAATAGATTTTTTATTTATTGCAATAACTCTTGTATAAAAAATGAATGACTTGGAAAATGAAGTCAATTTATTCGTGATCTGATTGGTTGGACGAGAGTCACGTGATTAGACCTGATGCGACAGATATGCCTGTGTACAATATATCAAGAAGCCTAATCTCAAAATAATGTTTTTAATTTATATTATGATTTAATGAAAAAAATAGAGGAAATGTATATAATTGTAGACACATTGATATCTTCAATGTTCTCAAAAACCTGATGCAGTAAGGACGTAGATACACGCGTGGTCCTCTTGTCCACGTAGACAAATGTGCTTGATCGTAACAATATAACAAATATTGTTCATACATCTCATATAATTTTAGGGTTGTTATTATTACAATTGATTAGAATCTAGGTAATCGTAAATTTTCGAATTTACGATTTTTCTTGTTTTTACAGTGACTTATTCTTTCGGTAAAAGTTGACAAAACCATTAAATTTGTTTTCTATGCGAGTTGTTTTAATGAACTAGCAAGTAACATTAGTAGCTAATATTACTTTTCTCATACGGAGAAATACAGAGAAATACAATTTTGAATTTGTCTTAATGTATAATTGTATAATTATCTAAATTGCCAATAATAACGTATAAAATTAATTATAATTGTACAATGTATAATTACTTCATGATTTAATGTATAATTTAACGTATAATGCCTGCAACGAATTGCACTTCCATGGGCAGTCAATAACAAGTCAGTGCGTTATTTCAACTGATTAACTACGTACCCACCGTACCTACTCCCATGGCAGTATATCGTAATATAGATATGCGCGCGTATAGTTATATCAAGAAATAGGAATAGGAGATAGTTTAACGTATATCTTACGATCAACGCATTATAGCGTATGTTTTTGAAAAAGATCGTTTCAATTTCGGTATTCTGAATTTACTTGCGTTAACTCATCCTCACAAGCTAAGCGAGAACGAGACGTGATAATTAACGAACATTCTTGCTCGTGTGTGAATAATTGCTATTAATACCAATAATGGTTTTTGTATAATAGGAGACTGATCATCATTGGATAAGGACATTCGTAACGCTCAAACTGCTATGGATTTCATCTTGGCACGTGATCGAAAATTACGTACCATTTTACTTTCGTAAGGTGCAAACGTGAAAAACTTTTAGAATAATCGTTTTCGTCCTATTTATGCCACTTATTATGTATCGATAGGAATTAATACTAATGAGAATAGAGCACATCAGAAATTAAAAGATTTATTTTACAGTAAATTTATGACAAACCGTTCACTTTGTACATTGTGTATAATATATCATTCAAATGCAAAAGCGCATACATACAAAAATCTAGCGTATCAATTTCACTATTTGAATAAAGAAACAATGAGAAATAAAATAAAAAATCTAAATCATTTCGTCAAATAAAAACAGATAATTTTTAATAGCAATACATCTGGTATAAAACGTAATTAAAACTGTAAATAGGGTTTGTTCTGCGTTATATGCCTGTCTACTGTCTCCCAAAACTGTGCAACGCCAATGCGATCCAAATGCCGTTGGATCTTATTAATTTCAATAATTTTCACAGCCCATCTAGCGACATTAGGATCCACAGGCATTTCGTCGTACTTGAGATGGAACGCGGGTATTGTCGCGAATATCTGAAAAGGATTGCCAAAGTATGGCCAGCCTCTAAATTGCCATTGCGGTCCCGTGACAAACACCGCAACGACTCTACTCCAATCTCCTGTTGACAATTTCAATGGATTGTCGACTACGAGATACGGTGTTGACAAATGATTGCCCTTGTGTCTTTCCAATAGAATCGCATTTTTGCGTCGTTCAGTTCCGGCCTTCATTTTGTTGGCCAACGTGTACGTCATGTCTTGTAAAAGAGCTTTAGCGTTGTGAATAGTGATGAGTGACGTGTTAGAGCTCGGAACGATGATAATAGGCGTGTTATTGGAATGTTTATCCTGACATTTGATCGGCTTGCATGGTTGTGCTATTACAACGGATCTCGCGTCTCTACCTTCTCCTAGAGATTCCTGGTGCATTCCTTGATAATTGTACACGTTGTCGAATACAAAATCGTTGGTTAATTCTCTCTGCTCAAAAAATTGTTGCTGATTGTACCGATCGTAGGATACCATTTGTAATTGACGTTGCTGCTTCATGCGAGTCGCCAACGGCAAGGCAGCTCCAACTACTGAGCTCTTCTTGCGATCTTTTCTCTCTTTAGCGTCAATATTCTTGAGTATGCCAAACACGGTACTTTTGAATTCCTTGGTACTACTCTGCAGAATCGTCGCTCTCGTGCGAGTAACTCGTTCCTTGGACAGAATCGTTTTCGGAACATCAGAGTCTTGATCTACGTTAAAATCCATTTCGAAATCTTCGAATTGCATGGACTGAATCGTTGTCCTCTTTTTCACCGTACGATTAGCCCTGATTAACGCCGTTTTCTCAGCGGACGTTGGCTCCGACAGTGACTTACTGTTGTCAAATAAAACTGCTATCTCGTCCTTGGAATTTAATTTTACTGCTAGTCGTTTTTTCGTCCTATTTTGCACGTTATCCGATGTATTTCCAGTTTCTCGTTCGTCGGCGTTCCTATCGAGACGAGATTTCTTGGCTGTAACATGGTTTAGCGCGTTGTTAGCAACACGTTTGACTTTTCTAGGTGGCACTAGAGGTGCTAATATATCGATCGAATTCGATATCGATGTAATGCCAGTCAAGTAAGCCAACAATTCTTTACGATCGGGTCTCCGAATTATTGGAACGCGATCTCTCACTGCATAACGTACGTACGTATCGTGAGGTAAGCGTAAGTTTTGCAAAAGATACAGCATGCTGCCCAATGTGTAATAAGCTTTAGGTGTTCCATTTTTGCCAGATCTAGAAGCAGATAAAATAAACAATTGTTCAATTACTGATCAAGTTTCTCGTGGAACATTAAAAAAAAGTCAAATTTTTTATTTTTACACACTCACCCAAACATCAAGTAGCTTGTTTTCGAGCTCTTCGGCCACGAAAAATCGCCAAAAATAATTTGATCGTCGCGTTCAATAATTTCGATATTGTTGACGACATAGTGGCGCAGTAAACTCAAAGGACACGACATATTTTCATGTCAAATGACGATAATAAAAATAAATGTGGAGCTAAAATTAACAGTAGACGTCGCGCGTAAACTTGACAATTCTAAAATCCAAAGTGAATGTGCACCTTTATAAATACATCGATGCCTTATCTCGTACAATTGGTGACTAGTGTTTACACGTATACAAAGGTTCGAAGGATAAGAATTAACAATCAAAATATCACATGTGTATTAGGGTAACGGTAAACGGGCTTTCGCTAAATAAACTCTAAATTAAGAGGAACGCGAAAATAGTATAATCATGGATTAATCATCAATGTAAAAGTGACTGATCAACGTGTACGCGCTTAATACGTAAGCAACTTTTGCCTCCTAATATTAGTTGAAATGACCCTAAGAGCGCCTATTAAGCAAATACGTCTAAATCATCCGAAGTCAAATAACTGAGTATTAGCTTGGTAGGAATCGATTGAGTATCCAATAAGTCGCCCGAAATCTTAGCAATATAAGAGGCAGCCTTGCATTCCAAATTGTACAAATTGACCGCTTTCTTCAAATTGCCTTTCAACGTTACGTAATAGTATTTCGCAAGTGCACGCTCGCGATGCCAATTCGTCAGTTTAGTTCGATCGTCAAGTTTCGCCACATAAGGAACGATGTTCCTCGGTTCGTCGGTGAGGACGCGGAACAATGTAACATCCTGAAATATCGTTCGCTGCTGCATCCATTCGATTTGCACCCGGAAATCTTGAAAATAATCGTAGAAAACACAATACGCTCTGATCCTGGTGTACGTATACCGGTGTATCAAGACACCCTGAGCTTCGACCAAGGCCATGTAAGGTAGCACGTAATTTTGCGTGATAGGATGGCCGCGATATCTGAAGTCCAGCATGTTGCAGCGATCTTTTTTGAGTTGTTGAATATCAGCACCAGCCTTTAATAAGGCCAATAGGCATCTTGTACTGGAACATTTGAATATCGGTGTGGTTCCAGAATCGTCCGCGATATTCGGATCGGCTCCTTTGCTAAGCAGATATTTTATTCTTCGCCAGTGGTTGGACTCTGCAGCAAAGTGAAGTGCAGTGTAACCACATTGAACTCTAACGTTGACGTCGAAATCAATGTTCTCCAACAATTTGAAGACATCCACTCTGCTATTGGCAAACAAGTATGCTAATAGATTTTGACCGCATTTGTCCTTCACATAGTTGACAACGTTAGTCTCCATTAACCACCTGACGGACGCTTGCGAGCCACGGGAAAACCTTCTGGCAAAGTAGAATACAAAATATTCGTCGAACGCATTCAACTCCATGAAATATCTAATTATAGTTTTGACATCCGGCACTTTCTGGAATGGAAAACGTACATTTATCTGGTTGGAGATTGCTTTGGAGATCATTTTAAAGACTCGACGTTTTCTGAGGTGGCAGTCCGGGCCATAATTTATGAGAATAACCAAGTTCGCTATACTTTCCCTAGTGCCAGCGCGTATAGCCTGATCGACGTACGATTTAGAACTGATCTCTTCCATAGATTTTTTCAGCAAAAGTAGCTCTCGTAAAAGAGGAGGATGATGAAGTGTTAAGGCGTAACCCGTCGTACACTTGTATCGCCGGAACAATATAGCTATATTTTTCAGCGATACGTTGGTTTTTCTCAATGCCTGGATCATTTGTCTCGTGATATCCGCTGGCGCTCTTTGTCTAATTACCATGGACAATGCTGTTGTTTTCGCCGTGTCTTCAATTGTCAAGTCTGCATTGGCATCCAATAATAATCTCGCAGCGTCCGTTTGATTGTTCGATATCGCATACATCAAAGGAGTTTTTCCAGATTGACTGGTACTATTGACGAGAGATGGTTGCATTTTCAACAGATCTCTCATCAAGTCGATATTGCCAAATTTAGCTGCTAGATGTAGAAACGACTTGTTACTTTTATCTCTCCAGTCCACCAATGAGGTGAATCCTGATGTGGCTACGACCAATTCTTTGTTCCTCTGAGCGTGCACGAGTTTGCGCAACTCAACTGTAGATGGTACAACCGTCATTTTTTCTTTTCTTTTTTCTCGGATAATGCAAATAGCAGAACAAAAAGAGACAAATAAATAACGAGAACTTGAGTATAATCGACAAACTCGGTAGTTTGCGCAGAACGGATACTACGCAAGTGTCATGGACGAAAGCAGATGAGCCACACAACAGACAGGAAATATGGCCAACGTCTCGTCCGACAGTGAACTATAGACTAAACCTACTATACACTATAATGAAGCGAGAAAGGTCTAAGGAAAACTCACAGCGACGGCTGGTTTGGCCGTTAGAACGTTCTTTCGAAAAATGCATATACATATATACATATGTATTTCCTTTAATGGGCGTATACAAACTATATATAGTTTGTATAGTTACAAATAAAGGGGCAAGAGAGGAGAGAGAGAGAGAGAGAGAGAGAGAGAGAGAGAGGGAGATAAGGATAGGCTGCTACGACGCTGATGAAAAAAAGAATGTCGGGGGCGTTGTGTTTGACGAATTTCGAATTTTCGAGAAAAAGAACAAGCTGCTTTTCCCGTGTGTCCGAACGATTCTGTTTTCGTTTCATTTTTCTGTCAGTCATTTTTTAATTCAATATCTTTATCGCTATTGAAGAACGTTTAACTACATCGAAATATTAGATTGCATTATTTGTTAATATTTTCCCATAACACGCAATAAAAATATATCACGCGAGTTCTTCTTTCAAAAAAGTCTCCTTTGTTCGAATTGAAAAAGAAAAATAATATAAACGTGCAAGAATCAAGATGGTGAACCGACGGGCCACTCCGCCTCACGAGCATTTATATATATATATATATATATATATATATTATAATCATTAATATAGAGACAACCAATAGCTATCTACCAAGCATCACACTTCAGCTGAATGTTTATAAAAAACGAAGCACATACACCTAAAACTGAATAACACTCAAGAAAACCTTAGTACAAAGAGTATAGTTCTATCGTACTATACTTTCATCCACGTAGGCAGACAGCACGGAGGCTATCGCCTCAAACGTAGTCTCAAATATAGTTTCGGTAGAAACTATCACTTTGTCTATTTTCAAAATACTGCCTAGATACAAACGAGCATATGTGCGCACAAGCGATACTTAACGAAAAAGTTGCTACAGATTTATGAAGACGAATAAAAATTCGAAATACTTTCGAGATCATTTCGATTCGTTATGTCTAAATTAATAGAAAATCCAAGATACATAAATTCACATATGTTAGCCCGAGTGCTGACGTCTTCCGGTTATCTATAGACTTCGTTAAAAACTAACGTCTCTTTCAACTTTGAAAAATTATCGTTTATTCCAAGGGTGCATATGCAACAAAATAAGTTCTCGGTTGCATGGAATAAAATTTTCTTTAATAGGATACAACGAACCTTGTACATTGCGTGCTCCCCCATGCAACACACCTTTTAAATGTTATATTGATTTTCCTTCGGGCGAGAGAGCGTTGGAACAGCCCAAGCCGATAACGAAAGTCGGGAAATAAAAAGTATCGATTAATTATGAATTGTGGTAGAGCAGAGTTTCTTTAGCATTGATATTGTTGGACTGTAAAGGACTACTAGGCTTCGGGTGACATTTTTTAAAATTGTTAATGTACTCTAGATCTAATCAATGTTTTAAGCTCAAAGTTAGTCACAAATGTGCATCTTTTGATACGTGATAAGTATGCCAACTTTCCTATACAAAAGAAAAAGATGGCCTGGAATAAAGCGAGTCAGTTTATTCGTGATCTGATTGATTGAAGGAGAGTCGTGTCACGAATGCGCATGTGTATTGTATATATGAACAAGGCTAGTCTCAAAATAATACGTTAAATTATCAATGATATTATGGTTTTATAAAAAATGGAAAAAGTAGAGAAAGTTACTTATCAAACCCGTTTATCGATTCGATTTACTCGAAAACTAGAATCAGAAATGATGTAACGTTGAAAAAAAATCTGTTGGCTAGAAGAAATTCTATCACGAAATAGTCTAGAATCAATCGCATGTTTCCTCGCAGATGATTTCCACAATGATAAAAATACCTAATTTTCCGAAAATCTACAATATTGTCTGATATTGGATAAATAAATTGTTCTGAGAATAACAAAGTCATTTTGTAAGAAAAGGTTTTGCACAGAGAAAACCTGCAAAACTTTGTCTAGTTTTACCGCCATAACATACTAATAACTTGGTATTTAGAGACTTCGTAACTTTTGTTATTAATGTATTTACTATTTTTATTGATACGTTCTGACAATTTTTATTGGGATTTTTAAAATACTACAAAACAACAATTGAGTAGTTCCATCTGCTGGAAACTTATTAAAAGAGCACATGTGCACGTGAGGTCCCTGAGCAGACGGAGCAGACGACAAATGTTACAAATGTTTTTATTAATATTCTTTACGCGGATTATACTTTTCACAGAGAAATATTTCCAAGTATAATGTAGCTTCTACAAATTATTGTAAATTCAGATTATATTCTATTGTGCACGTTATTTTGTATCAATTGAGTAACTCTGCGTGTTATTTTTACTTATAAAATAAGTGATAAGAGGAGGTTATATGCAGTTGATACCGGAAAACAAATTTAAACAATGCATCATTTACGCAAATTGACTAGACTTTACAAAAGTGCGTGGAAGAACAATCATCAATTGATAGCTAACAGAACAAGAAAATTATCAACTGCAAACAAACGAGCAATCATTTTGGGTATTGAAACAAGTTGTGATGATACCGGTATTGCTATTGTAGATAGCAATGGCAACATTTTAGGAGAAGCTCTTAATTCACAATTGGTTAAACATTTAATGTAATCATTTTTTGTTTTAATTAATATATGTTTCTAAAGATTTTAAACTTATATTTATTTTGCTTAGTGAAGGAGGAATAAATCCAGCCACCGCTAGAGATTTGCATAAAGAAAACATTCAAAATGTTTACAAAGAATGTATGAAATCTGCAAATATGGAAATAAGTGATGTGGATGCTATTGCAGTCACACTAGAACCTGGTTTACCTTTGTCGTTGATAGTTGGAAGAGATTTAGCTCAACAGCTATCTCGCTCTGCTAACAAACCCGTGATACCTATCCACCATATGCAAGCTCATGCCTTGATGGCAAGGATGATTGAAAAGGTATCTTTTGATAAATAGTTACAATAACGTTCAATTTTATTTGATGTATTTTTATGATTATTATTGCAGGTAGAATTCCCATTTCTCGTTCTTCTAATATCAGGAGGTCATTGTTTATTAGCATTGGCTCAGGCTGTTGATCAATTTAAAATTCTTGGAAATACAAATGACGATGCCCCTGGTGAAGCTTTTGATAAGGTAACTTGTTACAACTGGAAGAATAAAACAGTTCACCATAATGCTTAAGAGTAAACTAATATTTCACCAGTATGTTAAAAAGTATTCTTAGTAAGTCAAAAGAATTCAAACCTAAATATCATTATTTCAGATCGCTCGAAGTTTGAAACTAATAAATATCCCAGAATATTCACAAATAAGTGGAGGGCAAGCTATTGAATTAGCTTCACTGAACGCTGATAACCCTGATCAGTTTTCCTTTCCTCATCCTTTAACACATTATAGAGACTGTAATTTCAGTTTCTCAGGATTAAAAAGTGCAGCTAAACGTTTTATAACTTCTGAAAGAGAAAAATATAAACTCACAGAAGACGACATAATTCCAAGTACAAACAATCTTTGTGCTGGCTTTTTACAGATAATTATTCAACATATATCTATAAGAACACAGAGAGCAATGGAATTTATCGAGAAAAAAGAATTGTTACCCGAAAACAAGAAAACACTGGTAATTATTATATTTATTTATTAATTTATATTGGTGTAAAATTCAATTTGGTTGAAGTATTACATATACTTGTACTGTGTAACTTAGATTATATCCGGAGGAGTAGCATCAAACAACATATTTGCCAAAAGTTTAGATAAAATTTGTTCTGAAAGAGGATATAGACTTGTACGACCTCCTCATAAATACTGCACAGATAATGGGATCATGGTTGCATGGAACGGAGTTGAAAAGTACACTGCAAATATCGGATTGCTAAGAAATCCAAAGGAAATAGACGAACTCGACATTAGACATAGAGTTCCAATAGGAGAAGACTGGACTAAAATTTTAACAGAAGAGGGAATTAAACGAAAATGGACCAAAATTCATTTAAGAGACATTATAGATAGATAACTATTTAATAACTACGTTATTTGTACATACTGTAAAAAAAATAACAAACTTTTTACAAATGATTTTGGGTCGTTGAAATAAATTTTTGATACAAATTTATGAAAACCCATCTCTATATTTACACAAGTATGGGAACATTTAAGTCTAGTTGTTTTTTTAACTGTCGAACCAATTTACACTCTGGCATTTCTTTTTCAATTTGAAGTGTCTCCAATTCTTGTATTTTATCAAGATTTGTTCTTATGGTATCTTTTATAAGATTGATTTCTTCGGTGTCTTTATTAATTAATGATACTGTTAAAATATTTTCAAATTTCAAAGTTTGTTCTGGACAAAGATCGTCAGAAAATTCCGACTTATAATTATCCAAGTTTTCCAACTTAGGTTTGATCTTATCTAATATTTGTTGTGCGTTCTTAGTGTCCATCTTATTAAGTAATAGCATTGCTGGTAAATTCAATAATTCAGGTTTGTAAAGTTCAATCTCCTTATTTAATAGCAGTACTGTATCCAATGCATTTCTCCAACCATGTTTAGGTGATAATCTGAATCCTTGGACATCTATAATGAATATCAATAATTTTGTTCTTTCTAAGTGCTTCAAAAAACTATGACCTTTTCCAATGTTCCTATGAGCTCCTTCGATTAGTCCAGGTAAATCAGCTATTAATATTTCACGCATATCTGGATACAGAATTTTTCCTAATTGTGGTCTCACAGTAGTAACTAAAATAAAATAACATTATAAGCTATACAATCTTCAATATTCGATATTTTATTGTAAAGATAAAGCAGTTTTATACATGGATATTCTGCAACTTTTGGTTTTGCATTTGATATCGTGCTTAGTAGTGTACTCTTTCCTGCATTAGGAAAACCAACTAAAGCAACATCGGATATCAATTTCAAATCCAAAATGATATGGTGATTCTCTCCCCTTTGTCCGCTATAATTAGTTTCTCGACAACCACCAACTCCTCCAAGAGCCACAACTAATGTTTCGTCAGGTTTATTAACTTCACCTAGATAGTTTCCAACATCAAATATTATTCTTAAAAAAATGCTTTATATTTAGAAAGCTTTAAATAATACCTTACCAATGATGGTTTTATTTTCTTCGTTAAATACAAGCACACCTGGCGGGACATTAATTATTACATCTTCTCCGTTAACTCCCAAAATTCCTTTCCTTGAGCTATCGAACCCAGTTCCAGCAACTAACTCTTTCTTCTTCACATGCTGTGATAATTCTTTTAAAGTAACACCTTCCTTTGCCCTTACAATAACATCACCTCCTCTTCCGCCAACACCACCATATTGAGACAAACCAGAACCTCCAGTACCTGCTCTCACATGAAATCGAAGCATGTCAACAAATCCACTTTGGAGATATTTTCTTATAGGCTTCATGAAAATCAACAACACATAATTAAACAATTAACCAAGAATATCATTTAAATAGTTATTAAATTAGTATAATCTTTCAAAATTATGATAAACACAAAGTTTACAGCTAATAAATATCAAAACTTACTTTGTATCCCTTCTTAGCATAACCTAAAATTCCAGTTAAATAAACCATGTTTCTTATTGTAAAGCAATCATCTAACGAAAGAAAAAAATGAAATATGTAACATTTTTTTATGTTACTTGGTTTTTACGTAGTTGGCATAACAAAATTATCTTTATTTCAATATTCTCATTATTTATTGAGAAACGCCTGTAATCAAAATCGAAACATTGACGGTTTCAATTGTCCACGTGAGACTGTGTAATCAGCTGTTGCTCTTCATAGTTCCTAATTTTATCAATAGATGACTATACTAGATGCTCAACTGCCTATCGTGGAGCTCGTAGAGCTTTTCGAGCTTACGTAAACTTATTTATTTAATCCTTTCTCTAATTTTTTTTCCGTACAATTTCTGCATCGGTGATAATTTATGACAATCGTCCTATCGACTAATGGAATAACCTTTTCTTCCACTTGATGTATTTCATAATTATTAACTCAGAATTGCAATAAGCCATATTTAAACGACTTACTTTTCTTTCTAAGTAATGTTCGTAGTCCATTGACGCGTGCACTGATTTTAACGGTAACTGTTATGACGATACATCTGTGGTCTTATAACTTCTCGAAAGTTACATTATCAAATTTCTCATAATCTTATAAATATTAGCGTAATTGCTTTCTTTGATGTCTTCGTGATTGTACGATTTAAAATCAACCTGAATGATTATAATTGAAATGAAAGGGCTAATGTATTTGTATTTATTGTTTGAGCGTTAACTATGCCATTAAACTAGCTCTCGATAGAGCATGATCATACGTACTTCATGCGTGAACGAGATTAAACCATTTTTAATGTGCAATGAAAAGCGCCGTTAATACTTTGAAACAGATGAAGCATTTGTAAAAATCTTCAAAGATTTTCGTCCCAATGATCTTCCTTCTCGCGGTATTCTTTTACAATAAGTAACGCAAGCTCAGGTTAAAAATGGCCCACGCAAATGATATTTTCCATCCGTTCTCGTGTCTCCGTCATTTTCAAAAACAACGGACAAAAAACCTCTTGCATCTCAAACGCCTCGTACGATGTTTCGATGACGATGTTTGACCGTCGAAGGAGAAAGGTGATGGCTCAATTTAGGCAGTCGTGAAAAAAAGAGGAAAAACTGGTGATTTGCTGAAAACGCATCTCGATTGTTTTTTTTTCGTTACTCGCTCGTTCGTGCTGTCGTCATTCTGTGGCTTCGTTCGCTAATCTTCAACAACAACGACTACGCCGGAGACTTCTTTTATTTATGGATCACGCGACGCGAATGATCGGCTCAACACACGTGACGACGAGCTCGCACTCGCCGATGGCGCCTATGATGCGCGCTGCGAATCGCCGCGTGGCCTCAAGTAGGCTCGCCTACCCGACGCTGTCCAGTGATAAACGAAACGCTGGCGCCTGAATTCGATTGCGCAATCAACGACAACTCGACGGATGCTTAAAAATAAGAGCTTTTAAAATGTTGAACAATTTAAAAAATCAAGTATAGGAAATTGA
The DNA here is from genome assembly GCA_030064505.1 of Chouioia cunea. Taxonomy (NCBI): domain Eukaryota; kingdom Metazoa; phylum Arthropoda; class Insecta; order Hymenoptera; family Eulophidae; genus Chouioia; species Chouioia cunea. The sequence continues at coordinate 20,074,358 of JAOPFQ010000003.1, read as the reverse complement.
ATAAATTGGATTTTGTGGCACTTCGAAAAATTGTTCAATGATCAATTCCATCTGTATTGTCATCGATTATTTCGACGAGGATTGTAAATGTCACAAGTTTTGCACGCTGCGGTAGCGATGTAGTTGTAGGAATCCTGGCGTCGAAATAGGCTAATAACGGTAACACAAGTAACTTTTACTTAGATCTTCATTTTTGAATTGGCAGAGCTCCTGAGAGATGTCTTCGCACTGTGGCGTTGTCTATCGGAGTGAACCTCCGTCCCTTACGAGCTCGGACGCGCATCGAGTCGCGGGAATGCAACATTAACATTAACAATACTTAGTTATGTTTACATGAGCTTAAGTCTACCCGACAATCGGAAAATGCGTACGTTCTTATCTTGTACTTGAGACAACTATCCTACTAGACAATGTTTACCTGGCCATGTATACGTATGTACGCCAATACGTTTACACGGGAACGAATATATCTTATTCGACAATATCGTTTGATCTGTTTAATTCATAATACGAGACGGGAAGACAGCACGGCTCTGGTGAAGGCTACCATGAAGCACATCGCCAAAAACTGTCCAATATCCCATTCGAAAGAACAAGATATTAAAGGTAAGCCTTTGACAGTTGTCTGTGACGCGTGATGTAGCTGTTCTGTCATTTCCAAAAACGATTGAATTTTTCAGGCTCGACAAAACCAAGAACGTGTGTATTGGACCTCAATGGACAGTGCTCCAACACACCTTGCTGTGCATTTGGGCTTATCAAAGTATTGACAAAGTTTGCGAACCAAAGGGAAGCTACCCAAAACATTCCAAAAACGAAAATGCCGCCAGCTTGAAAAATTATAAAAATAACACTTGAGTAGCAATTAACGTCAAGTGACACAAATTGAACGTAAACTTCTCTGTCCGTCAGTCTTCGTGATATTGCTTAAAAAAGATTCCATTTGTTAGCAAATCGCCGACAGTGCACGTATACCTATGATATGAGCTGCCTGCAACTATGGTACACTGTATATTTTGGCAGTCTTAAGAATGACAAAATAATCTCTACCCGTTACTACGAACGACGAGTTTTTATTTTCTCGCAGCGATTTGTCATCCGAAAAGTAAACGCAATCTCCCAATGAACATGCTAGTACTGGCCCACCATCAATTTTCATTCGGATACTAAAGCTTTAATAAATAGCCGACGTGTGCGTATGACGAATTCCAGTACAGAGCACCCACTTAAACGTCCATTTATCCTCAATGTGTATAAATAGCAAATCAACATTTTCTACCCACTGCGCGTCGTCGGACACGTACAAAATAACGCTGTCCCGGTGACGCATGACGTATATACACTTGCGCACTACCTAGACGTCGATTCCCGAATCAAGGTCGTTTACGTGTATCAATCACACGTTCGTACGATCGCTCAATCCTGCGTACTCGTATCGCGCTCCACGCACGTATACATACGTGAACCTGGACAAGTGTACGACGCTTATTCAGCTCTCCTCTTCGTATAAACGTTCGCGCAAAATCAATTGTTCGTCAATAATTGTATGGACAAGGAATCAATTGCATAAATACGCTACGAGGATAGATACATTCTCGATGATTCTCATCTACTCTAAACGACCTAGCTTCGACACACTTACAAGCAGGAAACAAATTTCTTAAAAAAAGGCTTGACGTTTTCAATTTCGGAATATTCCGTTGATATCCCCTTTTTCGGAATCGATCAATTTACGAATATTGTTCTTTGAATAGTATCGATATGCGCAGTTGTACCTTGGGCGAAATTGCGTACAAATCTCGATATTGCACCGAGGAACGTTAAAAAACATTCGACACAAATAGCTGAAGATTAAAAGTTTTTCTGCAACTTGAGTAACCCGGTATTACAAACCACTACAAATTCGACAACTGGACCACTTCTTTTAGATAAAGAAACAAGTAATCACAGCTTTACATCGACAAGTCACAATATAATAATACGCAAATCAAGTTTCAAGACAGGTAGGGTTGAACGAAACGTTCTCGGACAAATCTTTCCTCGCACCATTCTGAACAAGATCGTTGACCCGATGGATACAGATGGAAATGTAGAGATTTCCATATCGTTAATTCAAAACTTGAAAGTGACTAAAGGTACGCTTACTTAAAAAAAGCCGAAATGGGAAAAGCGTCAAAACACCAAAAAGTCCGTCGTAAAATTCCGATTCAGCAATACGTATCAAAGCTTCATCTTGTCGAAACTATCTAACGAGTTCGATCCAGTATTTATTGAAAGAAAAAAGGCAAAGAGCTTTTAATTAACTCGCACGATAATCATGAGACGCGTTACGGTATCGCGAAACGTGTACGCAAGACCCGCGTCATCTTCGTGCAAAAAATATTAAAAGACGAAGAAGAGCCGTTGGTCGGAAGGCTCGTCGTGATCGCGGGGGTTAATAGGAGCGCATGCGAATGTGGCTGTTGCTATTGCGGCTACTGCAGCTGTGCGCGTTAAAATTAAATCTAGCGGGGCCGACTTAGCTTTACTTGCTCTAAGGCGTCCTCTGGCTTCAGTCTCAAGAGCATTCGTAGCCAGCGCGGCTGCTGCACCTCGATATCGTAAAAATTTCCTTTTTTTTCTATTAACTTTGCTTTTCGTTTCTTTTTATTTCTGTTACCGTTGTGTATAACCGAGCAAGCGCGTGACCGGTTGTCGCGCGTTTGTGGCCAACCCAACTGCTACAACTTTTCAGTGTCAAGTTTGGGACGAGGTTGCACATTAAACCACGCGGATGCAGCACGTCAGGTAATTTGATGTTTCTTACTGCATTTTAAGACTCTCCTATCCATCGATTTTCCCTCCTTTGATTAAAGTCGGCGACGATCGGTTGGTCGACAACGTCGGTATGCGGTGGGTGCGATGTTTAGTGGAGGAAAGTTTGTTCGACTTGTTGCACAAACAAACGAATCCAAGCCAATGTCGGACGTGACGCGCCTTTGAACTACTTATTTTTTTCTTTCTCATACTCATGTGAAACGTTACCATGAAACACTTTTCGATGTTTGTTTTGCATCGTTATATAACATTATCGTTCTCATCGACACTCGAAATTTATTTCTACCGTCCGCGTAAGTTTCTTCCGGGACGAATATACTTAACTGTTATTTTGACGCGTTGCGAGCACAAAATATTTGTTTTTTTTTTTGTAACTTCAACAGTTATTATTAGCTCTCGGTAGAAGTTAAAACAAAAAACAATGCATTGACGCGGCACGCAATGCCAATTTGCACAAGGAAACGCGATCGTGACAAGAGAGTGGACACGAAACAAAGATGCACGAAAAAAACCTAGACGATAACATTTTTACCCTGACATCAATGTTTTGAGTGTCCGATGTAGCATTCGAATGAACACGAAATAGAATATCGCTGCGACTGTTGCGAAATCGAAAAGTGTAGCCATTGTCACGTGTGCAAAACGTCAATGTGTGCACGTCTCAATCGAGAAAAGAAACGAATTCGAAGCCTTGATTCACGCGGAAAAGATTAGAAGGCAAAATGGTAGTAAATAAAAACCAAATAGTATTAATTGTTCGATTGTCGATAACACCCAAAGAATAAATGTGTCAAGTTTGAAAACAAATCGATCAGAGAAATAGGTTAAGTTCAAACTATAAACGTACGCGTTCCCATTGGAATCAATTGTAACTTATTATACACGCATCTTTGTCACAAAGACAAACAAACGCTCTCTGCTGTACTTTTCGTTGACCAAAGGGGATCGAGTTGAAATACTATTCACACAAGAAACATGAAAACACAAGGACCGAGCGGAGAAAAAACAAATAGTCACGAGGTAGGAGAGCTTTTTCGGCTTCGTGTGCCAACAACTTGACGCTATACCCTGACAAACACGAGCTTTTATTCACTTCGATGGACTTGCGTTCTTGTTGCCTTCAGCTAATCATCGCGATTTCCTGACTACAGCTGTATACAGTGCCAGTCGGATATCAATCGTTCGCGTCGACTCAATTACTTGAAATGCAGTTCGGCCCGATCATGTTTTGCAATCGAAAGTAGGGCATTCTTGGAAAGCGATAGTTTCCCTAAATTCAGTTAATTGATAAGCCAGAATAACATCTTCCCTCCTCGTGAAACCAAAATTTGATTCAATTCAGTTTAAAAAAGTTAAAGTCCACTTCTCTCGCTGTAAAATACCGTGACAAGCTGTGACTAATCGTTCGCATTTGTCGTCTACATCGTACAATTCGTTACACTTCGTTTCCGTAATTTGTTACAAGTCGTAAAGTTCGAAGCACTCAAAGTGCTTATTACGCAATGTACTCGCTCGTAAGTAATATAGACAAAAAGTAAAATGTCGATTTTTATAGCCTACCAACCAAATACGAAGACGCGCGATGAGACGCACGTGGCAAAATCTCGGCGCCCGCGGTTGCACGATCATACGATGGCTTTAAATATCGAGCGTCATCCACGTAGCGCCGTCTAAGCGCTGATGCACTTTTCGTGAATCAGGCACGTACACATACGAATACATTGCTGCATGGCCGGCGAAAAATAGAACCGTTGCACGTATATAGAGTCGCAGGTTGCCGTTTGGTCTGATTGACGAGGTAATTCGAACGTTTTGAGTAAATATTTGCACCATTTCTTTGAGCTTTCAAAGCTTCGTGGACGAAATGAGACTTTTTATTTTTGCCATTATTTGAAGATCCATGCGATTACGCGTGTTTTTAATTATGCCTACAATTATTGCGCGTGACAAACGCGCGTCTCCACTATCGATAAATAATCGTCATGTGCTTTCGTTTGGTATCCGTTCGATTTGTGCGACGCAAACAGTGCGTTTGCAGAGACACATCGAGGCAGTGGAAAAAAAGTTGCTGAACAACCGATTGTTAATTAACAAGAAATGTCATTTAATTAAAGCCGATCAATCGAAAAGACTTGTCCCAAGATTACGATCAATGAATATCGCCAACCAGTTTAGATTCATGCTTGCATTGGCTTCTGAAAAATTCCACTGTTATCCGGAAATTTCAAGTAATGATATTGACATTTAGCGGCCGTTGAGTGTTTCTGAAGAGATTCTCTTCTGGACGCAACGGGCACCACGATTCTCTTAACAGCGGTAACGTTGCGTCATATATCACCGGAATCTATCTTTGCAACGGAACTCTTCGACATCCATAAGTACTGCGATCGAGCGCAATTACTCCAAGTTCACGACTATTTCTTCAAATCAAACTTTGAAACGCGTTATAATCGTCTACCAGATTTCGAAACTCGTCGTCTCGTCAAAGCTCGTGGAAAGCCTTTTTTCACCAGTATAGGCTTGAAGCGGCAACGTAGTCGGTATATAATTAAACCCGTTCATTACGCTATCAAGGGCGTAGCGCTGGCGACATCAGCGTCGCTTATTAGATCAGCTGCGCGAGGATATGGGCTTTCGGTGGTGACAGCTGCTCGCGTATATTTTCCCGTACAAACAAAACATTGCGCTCTTTTTAACGTCGCAAAGAAGATATCGTTTGCGAGACTGTCCAAAAATAAATTGTCTGGCCATATTTGGAATGCTTCTAGTTCAAATAAAACTTGCACAATTGTAAAATATAATTGGATATTTATACGTGTTAAACTGCAACGTGTTCCCACATTTTCACGACGTTCTGTTTGTTATTTGACGTCTGGCTATTTGGTCGCTGATTTTGAGAAGTTCAATTCAACATCTGCTTATTAAGAGCTTCGGGACAAAGTCCAACGTTAATTGTTCTTAATCAGAATGTAATTGATTTAATAATTGAAATAAAAACATCAAAGCCAATGGTTACTCTCGTTTCGATGTGTAATTTAATAAATATTTATCTGCTTATCAAAACATTCTGAAATGTTTCGTGAATTGAACTTTTCAGGAAAACATCTCCAGATAATCTTTCCTGGTACCAAATTATGAACGGAAGGTAATATTAATGGCATATTCAATGATTACGTTAATATAGGTGTACGGTATTCTTGTTTATTAACATATACTTCTTTGCAATCCTCCTATGTGCCTCTTCTTCTTTCACACCTCTCATTTCATTTTTGTACTTGGCTCTTTGACCATTTGTAAACGCTATATTTTTCACGTCAAGTAAATATCATACTAATCACAGGGCTTTTTCACATTTCTGACATGACGATATTTATTAAGGGTTTTTTTACAAACATTGTAGTTTGTTCGGTAAATATTTAATGCACGAGTGATATTTTGAAAAAGGATTTTTTATTTTTTGTATATACCTCAACGTGCAAGTACACGGCTAGCTGGATATGGCTAGCCAACGAAACACGTGCTGTGGGCTTTTGAAATCCGACACTACGCGGTAATTATTGGTCACGCATGGTCATGCAAATATCGAACAATCAGTCCTACTCGTAATTCATAATCGGTTCAAGATTTTTTTGACGAGTCTGCCATAAGAAATTGGTTGAATAAAGGATGCATCAATGTTGCCAGTTCGTGAGAAAACTTTAGCTCGGTTTGATTAGCTGTTTCAAGCGTTGATAAACTCATTGATTGTCGAGAGTCATTTATTTCAAGATTGATTACCGAGACACTAGGTAGTATACATGCCAAACGAAGCTCTCGCCCACGCCTAATTACGTTTTACTTTTCCTCGGAATGCCCAATTTCATTTAATTTCACGGCAGTCTGATGCTTTCCTTATGTCTGTCCATAAATTATGCAAATACAACTTCAATTGCCGATGTCAACACTTGTAGTTAATGGACATTTGAATTTCCTCGAGGAATTTATACTCTCGGGCACTCGCTCGTAGGTGCACATTAATAATCTACGTATTAGATCCGTCCTATGTATCTTGCTTTAGTTGTTATAAAAATCAACGATTACACACGTACAAAAGAATAAAAATCGTTGGGTGAGCGACCTTGATCATTAGCCAATGCTCGTGAAAGAACACACACACGGTTAATTTTACAAGCTAATACACACTCGACAAAAGCGTCAATAGAGCATTGAATGTTAATACCCGTTCGGTAACGAGTGCGAAACTCTTATTCATAGGTGTCGCGTGCGCATGCCCGAGTATTTTGCAATTTCAAATGCACTCGTGCTTTTTAGTCTTGTGATCCACGAGATTGCATTTGTATTTTACCGAAGTTTATTTTGTACTTTAGATCGAACGACGTGATTCGACGTGATGATAATACCTAACAAATACGCGTGACGAGCTATTGATACGATCAATTTGTACCGAAACTCGTGCTAAAATCTTACTTGGACTACGACTGTAATGAAATTGAACACATGGCACTTTTGGCGAGGGTTCAATAACTGAAGCACCTGATCAACTTTCTAGCGATATTCCAAGTTAGTCGTTGCTTTGTTATCGTACTCGTTACCCACCATTTAAGTACTGCGTATCCATTTATTTACTCTTAGCACTAAGTCGTAAGAAAAAACGTTTTCGTACTCAGACTATCTAATAAATGATAATTAACTTTCGATTAAGCGGGTAATCCGATCGTAGATCGTTGTTTTCAAAATATCCAAAATGTTTATTGGCTAGGCAAACAAAATTCACGCGTTTGCAATGCGATAAAACAGCAAACATAGATTTGCCTTTGACCCCACACGAGAGGAGAGTTCCGTTTTAGCAATTGCACATCGAACTTTAAATAAACGTACTTGAATGACAACGTATGGAAAGCATTTCTTGGATATTTGCAATGCCTGCTGATTCAGAGACCCAATGGTGTACTATAGGCTGCTTTCGTGAAAATACCAAATGTGAAATTGTCGATTGATTATTCATCTATTGGAACTTGAACGTTGCACGATGAAATAATGATGAAAACAAGAACAAGAACTACGATCGCCGTAATATATCAAAACAATCCCAATATCTCCCGAAAGAATTCGATAAAGAAAGCTAAACAGCAAAATCAGCCCGATTCGGCGAAACTGTTCCATCGCTTTTCTCACCTGATACAGAACATACTTGCGAGATTAACTTTGGCGTATAATACTTGTACTTACGTGCGTAGGATGGACGAAGATGATTATGGGGAAGGCTTCATCGCGGAATCGCATCCATTAAGGCCGACACATTTAAATGTTCCCTTGGGCGTAAGTCGCGAGTCCAGGGCACCTAGTATCAGCAGTAGTGTTACCGATATGGACGTGCCTATCTACACCCGCGAGACCACCATACCACTCTCCGCTAAAAAGGTGAGAATCTAATTGTATACATTTTCGAGAGAATGGGATTTTACTTTGATATTTGAAATAAGATATCGTTCAATAATTATAACCTTCGCAGGCACATTAGAATGTAATATTCTTTGGCTAAATGGAGAAGAAATTATTTTTTGAGCTACTCGATCGAAATATTTATTTACTTTTGCTAGATAAATAGATTGAAGGTTTTATTAACGAATCCATAATAACGTTTCATATATTGTGCACGAGGTCAGTTACCTCGGATTGCAACATTACTGATAAATGGGTGAGAAATCGAATTAATACTTATTTGTAAACATACGAAGCTGGTTTACTATCGGTAACAGACTGAAATTAGCAACGCAGACGACTATAAAAGTGCACACGCAATAAAAAAATTGCGATAACAGCTTATAATCGTTCGATATGCTTACAAACAAAGTACTTGCCAATATTCAAATTGTTAGGGATTTTTTTTCTAGTGTCGCACATACACAACTTGCAATGATACATTATGTGAACTCCCGATAACTCTCGAGCTGCTAACTTTTCCATTGTTCAATAGACTTTATGACAATCCGACTATCGGGTGATGTAACAATTGTAGAATCCGTGAGTTAGATGGTTGATGTTCATCAATCCTAAACTCGTTTGATCCAGTTGAATTATTAATTCCACATCGCATACTTTTCCGCTAAAATTGATTTCACGCGTGCAACAGGTGTGTATATACACATGTACGCATATATTTTTTTGCATTCTAAGAAAACGCAATCCTTCAACCGCACGCGTCTCGTTCAAAACTCGACGTACGACATCACGAGTTCGCCGTGAAACGAAACTCGACACTCTGTCGACCTCGCTGAGCTTGAAGTACGTATGCACTCATAGGAACATCGAACTGACAACTTATCGGAAAATAATCCAATTTTCGATAGACAGCTGCGAAACTTCGCAGTTATCTTGATTTTATTCGAAGATCCAACTTTATACTTTTCCATATTCAAGTCGAGTATTTTAGTATGTACGCTCTGAAAGTATTCAGCCTCATTTGAATACAATCCCAGCGTGACAACTCCAAGCGAGACGCTTCAAACAATTTTAAAATTAGCCAAGTCAATGCGATTTGAAGCGAAGATAACTCATTAACCAAGCAGCACACCGATGTGTGCCAGCAATTATTTTCACGCATTTGAGATTTCAAACACGAGAGACGTGTACAATTACGGAAAACTCAGAGAAATAACATTTATCAGCGAGCGAAAGAGAAGGAGAGAGAGGGAGAGAGAGAGAGGGAGAGAGAGAGAGAGAGAGAGAGAGAGAGAGAGAGATAGCCGTCAAACTATTCAATGACAAATACATTTATTCGACATAGCACGTGCGACACTGGAACAATCCTGAATCTTTCCACGCTTATAGTAAAGACTTCATACAGCTGTCATCTTCATTACTCCCGGCATACGCAATACGAATTGTCGTGATATTGGATTAACCGATATAAAGTTGAGGTTCTTTTTATTTTATTTTATAGCGGACATCTTTCTCGTGTCAGTGATGCATCGCTGTCGTTTCTAGAGACACGATAATGGACGTTTAATTAGAGAATAATGAAAATACCGTTCATTGACTCGATCACGCATGAGGGATATTACATCATGCGCATCGCTTGTCTACTGCATTTTTGAAAGGAGACAATCAATATTGTGCTAGAATCTTCCGCCTCGTGGCAGTAATACTATAAAAGCCGACTTGTTGCCATGGAACGTTATATATCGTTAAGAATATTTTCGCTATTACACGATGAATCAACTCTTGTCTCGTTTCATTTATCGTCTCTGTCATGGTGATATTTAATTTTTGCTATTAATTTTGTCACACAATTACTTATTACGAACGCGCTGTTTGTCGACTGACGACGACGAGCCCCCTTCGCGGGCGACCCCCAACACCATCGAAAAATTGCTGCTGCTTTCTAACGACGTAATTATTCAACGTGATCAATCTGAATTACTGTTATAACGTTGATATCAGCTTCCGGTAATTGAATATGAAATATTTGGTATTTCATGAATAAACACGTTATGAATTCAGAAAGAATTACTAGGGGTTCGTGTACACGTTTATCCTTGTTACATCCGTCCTGCGAAATTTACTTATCCATACCGTTAAAACATAATGGGAATCATACTTTCGTTTTGCGTTTATGTTCCAAAATTTACTCTCAACAATTGACATGAAATTTATCGTGATCAAGTCACAAATAAAGATTTTGTAGGTTCGTTTACTTCTACGTACCAAACGTTACACGTGGATTGAATTACGAAATTAAATGCAGCTCCCCACAATTTCAACGTTGACTTTATGAAAATTTATCGCAAAACTTACAAATTGCGTCAAAACGTATACGAAAGAACAGTATAAAGTATCGTTAAACAGCGATATAGTTAATCGTGAAAGGACACGTGACACTTAAGCATACGTGAAAAAATTCGCTCGCTTTTCAATCGCGAATCGATTGCAACAAAAGGAAAGAAGGAGAAATGAAAGAAAGGAGGAGAAACCTGAGAGCGTGTAAGAAAAAGCGCAAAATCCTTCCAATTGGCCAATCGCCAATGATTGCGCAACATCAAGCATTAATGTCAATTATCGCGCGAAAGCTCTACTTGAATAAATCAGACACGTATCAAACGGCTGTAGGAGGGAGAGAGAACGCGGATTTTCAATTTTACAACTGAACTATCTGGCTTGAAATGGAAATAATAGTTTTCGCACACAACGACGAAAGTTGCACGTTGAATTCCTCGTGTTGCATCCAGCCAAGAAAATGACGCAACCATGAACCACGAACGCACGGTCGAGCCTCCAACAACGAGCTGTGTCAGTCTAACGCAATAATATTCGCATATGCGATCGTGTATTTCGTTGCAAATAAAACAATATCTCACTTGATTGTAATATGAAATGATAGTCTGTGCAGGCACAATTGACGAATTAATGACAAAGAAACGAAAAACGCGAGATGAAATTTCAATGTCTGACGCAATGAAGATCGCAAACGGTGACGCGCTTGTCCGTTGATAGAGTACACATAAAGTCGTACCGTACCAAGTACCGAGAAGGTGCGCGTAATAGAGTATATTGATATACGTGTTTTCATTCAGAAATCAACCTGCAAGGCTAAAACGTCGAGCTTTTGTCGTTATTTGTTTCGTAGTAAGAATGTGTACAAAGTAATATCATACTTCTTGGGAATGCCAATGTGATTTGCGTAGCAAAAATCAGGCTACAATGGCGATCTGTTACAAAATATATAATGACCGCGAAAAAAATTCCACTGAGAAAACTACGACTACGCAAAATGAAATTACAGCAGCGCACGTATAGCGTCGTTTTAAACGAATTTAAAGAGCGCATATTACGTTATGTAAGCGCAACGTTTTTTTGCACGCGCGCGAAACGCACCTTACACACAAACGATACGGCGTAGAAATAGTTGTCAGCTTTCGCTCTCGATGAAAAGAAAAGAACGGATTGGCATCCCAACGATAAATCTCGATAGCTTCGCATATATATATATATGTGTGTGTGTAATGTACGTGCCTCTTCGTCCTCGAAGAAGGTCAAGCGCGGGTTCTTTTAAAGTTGCCCGCCACTGACGCAAGTTACCACGCTATTGGTCGATACTCGACGGCTTGTCTGGGGGCTCGACATCCAACTACACTTTGATTCTACTTCTTCTGTGTACATGTGTGCGTGTATGACGCGTAGAAGCTCTCTCACGCGGTACAGGTTGCCGTGTTGTCAGGGGCGCTATTCTACACGAACAGTGTTTGTCTTCGTGTGTAGAAGCGAAACATATTTATTGTTTTTCTTCTTCGCAAATGAAACATCGATTGCTGCTAAATTTTGTTAGCGAATAGCTTACGAATCATGTAGCTTTTCTTCGAGTAAATTGTAATTGAATTTACTACGAATTGCGTTCAAATTTTCTGGTGTAATTTGTGTAGAACGCCTTTTCTTTGCACATTTTACGTACAAGAGAAATTAATAGACGTACACAGTGGTCTGCGCTGTGAATCTACAGTTTGGAGTATTTCTTATCGATTATATACTCGAATAGTATTAAAAAAAAACTGGTATTGATCGTTCGAATCGTTAGCTTCACTAGATGTGCACTACCTCATGTCGAACATTGACATCTCCTTTTTTACAAGATATTCTTATCGCTCGTGCAAAAACAAACGTAGTAAATCCCACGACTTCAAAGTGATTTTCTTTACTCGTAATACTGCACGCTTGCTCTCTCTCTCTCTCTATCTCTCTCTCTCTCTCTCTCTGCTTGCCGTTGAAAGGCGTGCGTTCCTCTCGACGATGGATTAATGATGACGTCGAGTGTTTGCAAAGTAAAGAACCGATTGAAGTTCAGACTAATATTTGCGCTCGAGTAATAAATTTCTATTAGGAACAATTTCTCCTCGTCACTCGTGAAAACGAACTTACACGTTGTTGATATCTTATAGTGTTTCAAAATGGTTTCTGGTAGTCTCGTTATTAAGTTTATCTAAAAATAACAACGGATGAAGATGATATTTGAATGTTTTCATAAAACTACGTAGAATTCTACATTTTTACGAAGCTATAGAGAGTAGTATTCTACGTTTGACAAAAGTAACTGATTCATAAAAATTATCAACGTGTAGAAGAGGCCACAATGCTATAGTATGAAGATAATAGACACACTACTGCGGTCGCGAGGGGTGTGTAACTGTAGCCGGCAGAACTGCCGCGCCGTCACGTGGCAGAATGCTTACGTGATCGTCGTCACGTGTTCGAACGAGCCTCTCTAATGTACCTATATATGACGGCCTATATATACCCAAAGAAAAACAGAGATAGAGCAAAAAAAGCAAGAATTTCCATTTGAGGCTATTTTTGGATCATTTCCGTAAGAGATTAAATGGATTTGTACGTTTGACGTTCGATTTGTTAGTTTCTTTTGCAAGTTTGAATGTTATATTTGATTGATCGAGAACGAAACATTTTAGTTGTCGAGATGACTTTTGTTTTCCGAATAAATTGACCATAAATTCAATTTTTTAAATCCCATTTGTCCATATCTCTACTCTTCAAAATAAGAAATGCGGCATGGATGTTAGAAAAACGTGATAGAAGTGTTTCTATTTATTTTTCCGCAAGATAAAGATCGATTCAGGCTTAGAAAGATTTCTTCGATTCTGGAGCTTGGCCAACAACGCGAAACGCACGCTATAGACCAAAATAGAAAAATGTACAAAGCGCGAACAAATTATTCCATTTCCAAACATTGAATTAACTATATGTTCGTCTGATAAATGCATTATTCTGTTAAAATATACATAACATACTTAACGACATTTTTTAGTGTTTTATGGAATAACAAATAAAAATATAAGTAAGTTTTTTTTCGTATCTCCACCTCACAGGGAATTAGTTGAACCAACGTTTTCTTTGACTATTTTTACAAATGAGTACTTTGTAAAGTAACGGCAAAGATAATTGTCAAGTTTTTCAGTAAGAATTCTCTGGCCTATAATTATCTATATAATTGCCGAGTCAATAACAATTTACTCAAATAGATCCAGATAATAAACATTGTCTTTGTCGAAAATGAAAGAAACTAGAAACGCAATTATTTATCCCATCATTACAAAACCAAACAACAATCCGTAAATCCAGCTTATCATCCAAAGCGCAAAATAAGCAAATTACAAGCCCCCAACAATCGCGCCAACCGCGATAACAAATTTAAACATATTCACGAGAGTGCATTCGTTGCGAAAAAACACGTTTAATAAACAGTGACGATGTCACGACAAAGAGCGCATTGCGAAAACCGCATTTTCGGCGGTACATCTACATCGAAGAAGGCGTGTGCGATGACGTCACGTCTATACGTCATCGACGAGTTGAATGTGTTGGTGAATATCGATCAAAGAGAGGGGGAGGGGGAGAGAGAGAGAGAGAGACCGCCACGTGATGTAGCGTTGCCCAGTGCGCAAACGAGGCAAACTTTCGGCACGCTGGACTGCCGACTACGTGAATTTTCTTTTTCAAGCGCTGACACATATGGAGGATTAGTATAGCTTCCAAGTATACGTAGACCGAGGGGGGATCCGGCCTCTCTCATCAATCGATACTTCGTTCGTTTACAATAATGAAATTATTTCAGCTTTTTCCAAAAACAACATCGATTTTACTTTCTAAGCATTTGCTGATTAGATTAAATATCTCTTGGACAGTCTCGCTTAAAGAAATGCGAAAAACACTCGAGTCTTATTTTGCAAACAAATATATCTTCGTCAAATCAGATCGCGACTTTCTACATAGATAACGAGTCGTTATATAGAGAACGATCTATACAGCCCTGCACTTGGCTTCGCGACTACTGGCGACGTACGAATGTTCAGGTCGGACGCTAAATACCTCTACAGGTGTACGCATGACTAATCTGACTAACAATCACGTTCTCCAGGAGAAATCTTACTCGTCGATACCGCGCAAGCTCGTCTACGTACCACACCATGCCTACTTCCTTTCACCCGCACTTACATAACGAACAAATACAACACAAATATTACAAAATTCTTTGTCATTGGCATTGTTTATCCGTAACAAGCATCAAGATACCAAAGAATACCACAAATGATCGTTGCCACCGACAACGCTCGCCAAAACCAAAAAAAAAGACCCTCGATAATGTTCAGCAGAATAAAGGAGGAACAAATAAATAAATCAACGAGCGCTTTCTCTCGCTTGCGATACCTCACACACACACACACACACACACACACACACACACACAGAGCTTATGCAGACGGAGGAAAAAAAGCACCCCTTCGGCGCCACATCGGCTAGGGAATTCAGCGTCTGCGCATTTGTACTCGTGGCGCGCGCGCACGCACATGTATATAGGGGGATGAAGAAGTAATGCGACGGCCAAGGGGGTGGGTGGTTTCAGATCGAAGTGCTCGCCAGATTCACTAGTGGTGGAGTTGGCGCGCCACGAGAAACACATCCTACGATTTACCTCGACAGGTGAGTTTTGCCATATTTCTACTAATACAGCTTCTTTTGAGTGAATCAGCTTCCGCGTACACAATCGGCATATTTATGGCGTCGCATATATTTTGGATTAGAAACGAACGACCGATGCTTCTTTTTTTTAGATGACGAATCGATGAGGGGGGTTGCGAGGTCTTTTCCGGAATATAGGTTAGAGCGCAGGTCCCTCGCTTGATAATAACGGAAGATATTGAATAGACGCTTTTTTCTTTTGCGTGACTGAAGCTCTATCGGGAGATCTTTGAATTCGTGACAAATAAATCTATATTATTGCAAGTTTGCCTTTGAATAAATCGTTGGCAACAAACTTTGCAAACGCTTCGCCGTGTTAGAGAACAATTTTAGTTTGGTAGTTTACGACGATGTATTCTAACAAGTTTAATCACGGTGAGGTTTGTCGAGAAGGGCGTTTAGTAGTAGCGCGTGTAAATACGCGTGTAAAGATCTCGGACGCACGACTTCCGCACCGTTACGTAAGATTCCCACATCAGAAATTCGTATAACATTCGATGTTTCGATTCGCCTTGTCTCAAAAGGACATGGTATTGTTTATAATTGACCAATATTGTTAAATAAATGAGAGAAGAGAGTACAAAGTATCATTGTTTCGTGCTCAGACGGTGAAATTGGATTGATAGAAAAGTAGCGAAAACCTATAAATAAAGCCTTTTAACGCATTTTTTTCCAAGTCATGTAAAAGTACGGTTCACGTTACACGTAGTTAGTTGACAAGCTCAGAGCTCATCAACTCAAGTACACGAAGTGAGGTAATACTAGAAAACAAGCATTATTCGCTTTTTTTCATTAATCACCTCTGTCGTAGGTTCATGAAATGTAGACTATAAATGTTCGTTTCACCTTTCGCTCGTTTCCCCTTTGGCTGACGATAACCAACCCAAATGTATTTGCTCGTTTAATCTGCATCTAAACAAATTACGCCATTAATTTGTTGCATTTATACACACCAATCTAAAAGCAAAGTTAGTTTATATAAAATTAATAATCCATCGACCAAAACACTGCCAAATTGACGATGAATACGTGTCTTTGTATTGCAATCATCTCGTTAAATTAAAAGAAAAATATTTAGCCTCCGTTACGAAACGACAATACAATTTCGCCTGTCAGACAAACTCAATGCACGTGGCTCATGATCCTTAGACTTGTCTATGGTCTCGAGTGATAATCAGTTATCTTCAGAAACGCCACGAGTGTCTTTATGCAGCAGCGACGAATAACAGTCACCTTGTCGTTCGCACAAAGTGTCTCTTTAAACAAACCAGTATCCTCATGCCCCAGCGTCGTTACACAGTTCTCTTTTTTATACTCGTAGGAAAATTTACGCAAGAACACGATGCTGCCCGTGTCAACACAATAGTGAGCATTAATACAACGAACGAACGATTCTTTTATATAGAACGATGCGACATAGACGCACAATGTAAAAAAGAACAAAGAGATATAAGCGTGAGCGCGAAAATAAAAATGTAGCTTTCATTGAACATTTTAGGTCATACGGCAGTCAAATATTCGCGTTGAACACCGTCCGACAAACAACATCGAGAACGACTCTTAAAAAATCGAATTAAATTAGATAATCGCGTAAGGAGTAACGACGAATTCTCATCGAGCTTGTAAATCGTGTCTACAAATTTATAGTCACTGTACTACCGAATTCAAGCCACGAATGTAAGCTCCCAGATCATTAATGAGAGCTCGTAATTGGTGTTTTTGAACGAGGGTATTTCCAGAGACGTAAGATAGTGACGTGTTAAAAATTGTTGCTAAACGGAGAGGCATTTAATCCATTAGCCTCGTTGAAACTCTCTTCAATAAAGCGCGTTCAACGAAACCTTTCAAACCTTGATTTACGAAGCTCTGCCAATTACCTTAATGACGGCCAAACTTAACACCTGATGCATCGTTAAACAGCCGACACTTCGTTTCTCAATGACGTTTATCGCCCATCAGAGATGCGTTTGAGAAGAAAAAATCATGAAACATTCCAAGTTCGTGTCAAAATCTTCCTTGTACCAATCTCGAGTTATACGCTAACACGCCTCGTCTACGCGTACTTGCGAACCGTCTAATACCCTTGACCTTCCCTCAACCCTTGCTCCGCGATGCGCTCGTCTCACGCGTGCGCGGAACGCCACACCCGCCCGCGCGTACCTACTTTTGCGTTGAGATCAGAGCAACAGGAGGATGCAACTTATACCGACTAATTTACACGTTGAAAATTAACAAGTTTTCTCATTGCCGTCATGTATGCTCGATGCAGGACGAACTAGGACAAAATTAACTTTGTTTTTCTTCTTTACTTTCGAAAGCTACCAATCTGTTTTCATCTCGTCGATCTTTTTTTTTCTGTTTTGTTTGGGTTTTTCACACGGTTGGAACGCGTAACACGAAACAACAGTTCAAACTGCGCGTCATTCGCAGCTTTAAAAAAAGCGCTCGCGAAATTTCGATTATAGGCAAATGCATTATATTCGCAACGCGCTCGACGCGAAACAGTTGTCGTGCGACGCAAAGTGACGGTGATTTGATTAACTCATTAGTCTATGCTATGTAGATGGCCGCGTATTAACGTCTCAAGTAGACAAGTTTGCGATGTTATTTCTTGCGTTCTTCTTTTACGACCCTTCCTTACTCCAACTAATCGCAATAGTTTAGTCCCGCGAACAACCGCGAGTTCTCGTAGTACATTCGCTTCGCCGTATGCTTTCTTGCAATAATTAACTTGATCGGTTACTTATGCAACAACCAGTATTTCTCTCGACAAACACGTCAACGGCAAAATGGGTCTCGAGGAAAAATTCCTCTGTATTTCGATAAGATTGTTTATTTGAATACAAAAGTTTCGTACGCGCGCGAAACATCCATTATTGTTTGCATACGCGCGTACAGAAAACTTTCCTACGCGTGGTTTTTTATCCTCGAGAGGATTGCGCCCAAGGTCTCTGAAGTTTTAACGAAATCCAAGCTCTTTTCGCGTTCTTTTATCGGATTGTCTTGTTGCAAACTGGAACGATACCGGTGTATATTGCGAAACTCCCAGACCCGAAGATCTCTCCGCATGCAAATACAACGAAACGTTCTAACGAAAGCCTCAAAACTACTTTCGTACAATAATTATTCCCACTTAACTTACTATTTGCAATTGCAACAAACAACTTCATCAGGTTTGGAAAAGTACTCGATGAAAATATTCCTCTTAATGGGAAAGAAAAAAACCAAATGAAAAACAAATATACGGTAGGCGAGAATAATTTTCCCGGGTGCGAGGAGGAATGACCGAGTGTGAACCCGTCGAGCGTCTCTGCGATCGCGCAAACGAGAGTGTGTTGGCCGCTACAAATTTATATGCAACGCGGAAAAATGACGCGCGACGCCGAGGAAGTTTCCTCGCGCGCTGGTAATATAATTCACGTGTATGCGTGTATAAGGAACTATTTTCGTATAACGTGTACTCCCCGATGCGCGACTTTTCTTTTCGAGTACACAAATTATAATACCAACAAGTGAATACAATGGGCCTTTAACGTGTGTAATTTATGGTTTGGTATTACGTCAGGCAACGCGCGTGAACGCATGACCTGCATATTCTTTGAAACTTTGTTGTTGTTTTTTTTTAAATTATACACCGCTGATCCGAACAAGTTTGACTTATTTATGGCATTCGTTGAAAAATTCGTTTAATGCATAATGTGAATATGCGCTTTTTCGAGCTTTATTCCGAAAATAACTCTGCCACGTTGATTCTTTAGAAAGTCAATTTTGTCGTTCAATGGTACATTATGCGCCGCATTTGCAATCGTTCATACTATTCGATTACCTAAAACTGGCATTACAACAAATAAACGTAGACAAGCGCAAGAGTATTGAAACAAAAATCGTGGCTAAACATCTAAAGAGAGAAACGCGAGTAACGATTAGCTATAAAAGACAGTTGCATGAGGAGCGGTAGTTTGGTCGCGAGTTGACCTTGGCCTTAGCCGACGACCGTTTTGGAAATTCGCCACGGTATTATTTCAGCGATCGTGAGAAACGCGGACGTCTTCAATTCGACTTATTTTCCTTTATATGTCACACACGCCTATAATTGTACACCGATGAACGGTAGCTCATTTACTCGTTTTCGTAAAATAACATTGTGAATAACGTCTACTAACAAATTACTGTGCTTTTTCTTGTTTGTAGCAGCAAAACATGGATACTGAAAAGGTAATACTTCGATTACTAACGGATCGATTAAAGATTTGATTGGAACGCAACTTTATTATCGAGCTGGACAAACAGGACATATATACAGTGAATAATCTTACAAAAAGTATTTAATAAAAAGTAAAAAGTAACAAGAATAAAAAGTCGTTCTAAAGTTGACGAATCCGTTCCAATCAATTAGTAAACGTCGTTGCATCCATAAATCACACTAACACTCAAAACCTTTATTGCACGTAGACGAAGGACGATAATCCAGAGCAAATTACAACGCCCACAGCACTTGCTCCCGCAGACAAGGTATACAAATACTCCACACAATCCTGCACAGCACGAACGACCGTTCAGTACTAAATATTTCTTGTTTAACGTATACGCGTGTGCGTGTTCGTGAATTTATTGCTCCTCGTCCAATTTCCTTTGATCCATCATTATCGTATACGTATAAACATTTAAATTGTGAGTCATATACTCGTCGATAACGTAATAATCCTACTAACATACTTTTGTTCTGGATCTCAAGCGACCACGGTCTGATAAGGATGCGGTGAGTTGATCAATTGTTTACAATCTCATGCATGTTTCCCTAGTTGTTAACACACTGGCCGATAACGCTTGATTCCATCGTTACAATACCAGATAATTGCCAATAGTATTTACTCGACGCATTCCCACGTAACGACGAATCTCCCCGCGAATAATACCAATCCAAGGGAGTTCGTTTTGCACCTTGTCCTTGCTCCGAAATTGTTCCTTCATCGAGCACGGAAATCGAATCGAAGTCGACCAGTGAGAAAATAATCCAGATCAAGGACTTCGAGTTACGACTTGCGCGCTTGACCTTCCCCTTTACGCGCGTACATTCCTCTTTCGCGATTTACGGAGTTTGCCCTCGCGTCGTTTCTTTCGTTCTCACTGAACCTAGCGCTGTTACAACGACCAAGTCTTCGTGTTCACGGCGTTGTCTTCGACGTATGCAAACAGGAATAACAAGGATGCGTTTGATTCAGTTTGATCCGGAACAATATAGATACACTGTCAAAGGATTAATCGGATAAACTCAAGTGGACGTTTGACTCGGCAAGTCACTGGGATTGACCAAGCGAGAAATACGGTTTTTGTTTATCAGTTGCTAATTTAATTTCGTAGCGCGATAAGATCCAAGATCCAACGACACCGGCACCAAGATAAACTCGCAATCAAATATTTCGTTATTTATTCGGTGACGAGACTTTCGCGAGTAATGATTTACGAGTTGGCCATTTACAAACTGATTGTTCAATAGAGCAGCCTATGCAAGCAAACGAATCCAAATAAAGAGCTCATTTGCAACACTTGAAATCACACTTACTATTTTACACGCGCGCGATTTGTCGTTGATTGCATCATTGTCGCGGATAATTGGCGTTAATCGCGCGCCTCTTTACGCATTTATGAATTTGCCCGCACAGTTCAGCAGCTTCAGCGTACTCGTTAATTGCTAACGCCTGCAGCGCAGAAACAATCACGTGTAAACGACAAAAAATACTTACAAAGACTGCTTTACTCTCTGTACCGGCGTTGTTGTTATTTTCGTGTAACAAGTACGTCGTTGTTTCAATTTTGCTTGAAAAAATATCGCGATGTTTGTTTGAAAAATTATTCGACCGCGTATACGTGCGTCGTATCACGAAAACTATCGGTTAAATATCGTTATCTAAATTCAGATGTACTTTCGATGTTTAACAGGATTATCTTTGTTTCTCGCTAGATCTGGAATGTAGAATCCAAGAAAATAACTGGGCAGTCAAGCGAGTTATCTGATTTAAGAAAATGTCCCCTGTCGAAAACTTGATCGAATTTCGTGGTCGTCGTATACGTGGATGATGTACACACACGTATATAACCGCACGAACGAGAAATCATTCAAATATTTCAACGTTAAAGCGTCGAAGACAATCGGAAACAAAAGCAGGTTGGTGGGAAAGAATGCGAGAACGAATTACCCAAAAGAACAAAAAATTACACAATCGCGTCGGCTAAATCTAATCGGTGAGTTTCCCTTCTGCGTGGTCGTTTGACCGATAAGCCTTATAAAGCGAAAGAGCGGAACGCACATCGTGCGTGGCCTTGTTCTTCTTGTTCTTTTTCTCGTGCCTGGGCGCGGAATGTCAAGAAATGAAACATTCGAATCCAATTTGGCTGCCTATTTAACTTTTACTCGTCACACTCGTCATTTCGGCCTGCTAGGCTTGTGTATATAGCGACGAAGCCCGCTGATTTGTCCCAAGAGCCGTCATCTTTCTTTATTTGGGGGGCGTGGGTCGACTAATGTACCTTCTACTTTACGAACATTTTTAGAGCTTACGTATTCGGTAATCTTGAGGTAGTTAATCGTAACGAACCTCGCGAAAGGAAAGAACAAGTTAATGTTTTATGTAATGGGAAAAAACAACGTTCAGCACTTTCCAGTATTACATTTCAATAAGAACAAATTCGCTACTAATTTTAACATTTTTATTATTCGGCGAATGTACTAAAATAAGCCGCTGATTATAGTGATCTTGTCATGTTTTACGTCGAGTATATCACGAAGTCACGGAAACGCGTGAAATGAACGTCGAAAAGGACATGTTCGTCACGCACGGACGTCAACGAATCGTACACGCCCTTAACGCGATGGGTAAGTCCGTGGGATCACGGCTCAAACTACGGGACGGCAAATTACGAGGCATAGGTAAGCGCCAAAATGTACCCTCGGTACAGACGATCAAAACAGCTAGGGTCTACCTCTGACACACTGAGAGGTAGAATTGAAAAATAAACGTACAATAATGCCGATGACGCACTCCGATCGTAACCGGAACAGCGAAAAGAAACGCCAATCACGGAAAAGCGAGGGAGCACCGTCGAACATCGTAACACGCTCGGCCACGGGGGCAACGCCGATGTAAGACATCGGACACCCGTATAAACTTGTCACTCGAGTTTACTCGAGCGTCTGCATCGGCATTCGTAACGTGCGACAATTAGACGCTTTCATCCAAAACGTGTACTTGCTGAAAAAGCAACAAACGGTCTCCTTTGTACGGCTCGCGTTAACCGGCGCAAATTGAACTATATACCGCGCAAACAATAGTTCTCTTTTTCTTCCACTCGGATAAAAGCAAGTATAGTATTAGCTGTTCGATAAAAATGTTACGTAAAACAGCCTGCGGAATCTTCGTGCCGCACGTTTAAGCGCACCAATAAGACTTCGTCGACAATTGTATAATTGTATTATGCAAGTTACAGCCCTTACCGACAATAAGAATTTCGATCAAATTATAAACAAACCAGCCACTACCTAGGCTTTGGCCTTATGGCCAGAGTGGGGGCAAACAAACGTACGGAGGAAACGAAAAAAAACAAACAAGATCGAGGTCGACCGAGTTGTGAGGTCAGCTTCAGTCAGGTTCAATATAACGTAATTGTAAAATTGTTGCTCCGTGACAGTCAGTGGCCATTACCGCTAGAGACGCGTCCGGTATACGTACGTACGTGCCTCGCTACTCGTGCACGCTCGTGTTCCTTCTCTCTCTCGCTCGCTCTGATGTCTCGTCGCACGTCCCTATTGATGCGCGCTCTGTTCCAATTTTTTCCAAATTGTGCCGATCAACTGCTTAATTCTTCGATAGTTGACGCTTCGTTTCCGTTTGTCGTCGAGATGCGATTCTTCGGCAGGAGCCTCTGGTCGTTGTTTTTTGCCCGTACGATCGATCGATCGATCGGTTATAAGCCACCGTTTTACCGACAGCCTGCGCCAACAAATGCTCACGCGAGCGAAAGGAAAAGCGATGCTTCCGAAAAGGAAAAATCGAGAAAAATGCAGGCACCTCGCCCCGCGCGCGTCACCCTGAAGCATCTTGACCTTACCCGCGGACAAAAAAAGAGCGCACCCGTCCCCCCTGAGAGAGAAGCGTAAAACCGCTCGCTGGGAAGGGATAAAAAGAGCGCGCACGTTGTTTGAACGAAAGGTGGCTTTGGGAATAAAAGCCCCTTCCAGTAGAACTCGCGTGCCTCCGCGCACCACCAGCCGACCAATCGTCGCTTCAGCCTGGCTTGGGTTTTTTTTCTTTTTTTTCGGCTCGGGACCGCGCGCGCGTAAGTTAAGCGGTATCTCTCACGCACTCCTCCGCACAGTCGCCGGGAAAGTATCGGCCTGATCGCACGCACGCGCAAACTTCTAATACGTACATATATACATAGTTTGTGTTCACCAAGAGATAAAAAGAGAGTGTACAAGTTTCGAGATATGGCTAAGCCAGAGAAAACCGAGCAAACGCCCTTCACTTCGAGAATCAGGGCTGCTTTCAACGTCGACGTGAGTTTTGACTGTTTTCTTCTTTTATTTGTTCGATATATCGATGTCCAAAAACGATTTCGATTGAGCGCGCAAACTACTTCAGAGGCTTTGCATTGGTTATCTCGCGTAACGCAAGTACGTACTATATAAAGTCTCTTCTGTCGAGAGAAAACTTTTATCTGCCGAATAACAAAACACTTGGGTCTTTTTATCTATAATAGGCTCTTTGCGACATCGAACATTTCAATGCTTTTCCTCGTCGATACAGAAACTATCGAATCAATTTCACATTATTACACGTCTCTTCAATGTTCAACCACTTTTTTCTTCGAACACTGGTCAAAAGGTCAATTTTTTTCCTTAAAGTCCATTTTTTTTCATCGAAATCAAGTTGGCAGTTGATCAACGATAACGACTCAAACTGTCCATGTACCAAAAAACTGCAACTCTTAATTCGTATCGTTAGTTCTTTGTTTTGGTTGATTTCTCAAAAAACCGGCTTAACGGCATACTCGAGGACCGATATCATCGTATTACTGCTTAAACTCACCGGGCGCATCTGCTCTTTTGTGTGTTCGTAGCGCAAGTTTCCCTGGCTTTTTGTTCGAATACACACGCAATATATACAGCAGACAAATTTATGTAACGGTAAAGTATACGATAGCTACGTTGCTACGTATCCGTGCATTCTATATATTTTTTACCTTTTTTTTTCTTTTTTCGTTCAACCGTTAACCTTGGCTGACGCTGCTCGGTAATGACAGAGCGCGCTAAATTAGCAGATCAGGTGCTAAAAAATCCGGACTTTATACAGCATTTATCAACAACGTACGTTCGTACGCTTGAAAATGGAAACGCCAGCTCGTCTCGTAGTAGACTTTTCCACTCGAATCTTCGTCTCGTTGCTCTTTATCTCCTCCTCGCAAATGACCACTTCATTTTACAAGATAATATTGATCGTTAAATTTCTTCGTGACGCCTACATAGCGATATGGGAATGTATATAGCCTCGTATACGGTTATTGGTGTTTAAGCGAGTCGTATTCAATACGTACGCTCGGGCGTCGCGAAAGGAATTCTTGATTTGCGAAGAAGAGAAAAAAGCGCGAAATATCACACGACACCCTGCACTCGACGTAGGTCTGCACGTCGTTTCCTCGTTTGCTCCGATACAAGTCAATTGTCAAAGTAATACAATCAAAACTATCTGGCGAGAGAGCGGGTAGGTCTTGGGTTGAGTCCTTAAGGAATCGTACGTCATCTTTACTCATCGCCAAGTTTTTTCAAACGATTCGAACGCAATGTCTCTTTCGTGTAATTTCGGTCGCGATAGATATTATGCAGGTCGCACGTGTTAACCTGGAAAAAAAAAGATTTAATCTTCAAAAATTGGAACGAGATATACGACTTATCTCGTGCTTGTTTTTTATTCGCTCGCTAACTGCGATAGCGAGATGAGTACGAATAAATCGATGCACGTATACGTAGCTAATAGGGGCTGGATTCCGGGAAACGCTAATGTTGTCTTTTATATTTCTCCCGTTTGTAACCGAAATAAACTGCGTTCCGAAACACCGGCCACGGCGTCACGAGTTCTTTTTTTCTGTATTCATACTCATTCAGCGAGAGAGAGAGAGAGAGAGAGAGAGAGAAAAGATCCGCAGACACCCACGCGTGTCACGAGTTTGAAAGTCCATTCTTTTTTTACGCCAACGAACCGCGAGGAAAAGATATTTAGGTTGAGGCTTTTGCATTCTCGGTGAGCCGTCGTGTGATGATTAAGACGGAAGTTGAGCGATATTTTTTCTCGTAAATAAATAGCGTCGGTGTTGCGTTTACAGCAAGAAACAGTCGTTTCTGTAGATGATTTTGGACATTCGTCGTGCCTCCAAATAAAATAAACTAAAATTACCACGTTTCGATAGTAGAATTTAGCAACAAATTAGATATCTCAATAAAGTTTGGTCCTCGAGGTAAGCCATCTTTGCATAATCAATCGGCTGACCAAATCGCAATCAACCGAAATTCGCGCTATAGTAGAGTCGAAGGTAAGCGTAATGAGGAAAACATGCCAACGAATATTTTTCCAATTAGTTAAATAATAAAAGCAGCCAACGCAATAGCAGATCGTTCTAGCGGCAATAAAACGACAGAACGTCAGACCGCGTACGTTGTTCCTCGGTACTTGTACAGAAAGTTCATTCCCTCTTACGATATACGCCTCGTACGTATATAGATATAACCCACGCGCTTTTATCTCTAAAAGTCCCTCCCACGCGCGTATAATAAATAGTAGTGTCAGTCAACTCCGTGTACGTGTATATATATATATATATATATATATACACGTACGTTGGCGCGAAAGCGAAAGCTCATACTCACGACGCATGTCTCGCTTTGACCTTATACGGACGATCGATTTTGGCTGGCTTTTCGGGAACGGACCTCACTTTCGCGATATTCAAACATTTTCTGTTTGTAAACCACTCAAAGATCGCGTTAACTTCAAAACGAGTATGAGTTTGTTTGGTTATACGATGTGCGTATGTATATTTTATTAAAGTCATAAATTTGTCTGGTTCTTCAATCTGCATGAACTACTTACGTCGAATTACAATTATCAATCTCCGCTTCAATTTATCAACGACCGTAATATCAGCGCTGAAGGCCTTTCGCTTTATTATTTCCACGCAAAGATGTATCACAATGGGCGATTAATCAGATACGAAATGTTCGAAAAATGAAGAATTGACAAGCGACTAATCGGCGTCACGTGATTTTCTACCATCCAAATGCTAGACAAACGACCAATGCGAGCCGTTCTGAATCGTCGTCGGAGAGAGAGAGAGAGAGAGAGAGAGAGGCGATGACCTTGGAGTTCACAAGTTCACCTTTGACCCCCTTGAATATCAGAAGGGGCGTACTCGCCGGAATTACGCTCTTCCTATCGAGCACGTATCAATTTGAAAACTGAATTTTCAAACGCATTACCTTGCTGTGGAAAAAGAAATTCATCAAGTTTAATGAATGAAATTGAAAAAATAAAGACTTGTGCGAGATCATTAATTTGGCCTCATTTTATAACGATTGCTTTTAATTTATCGATTAACTTGAAAAGCACATACTTTACAACGCAAACGTTGAATAAATTGGAAAAATGGCCAATAACCATATTTACTACCAGTTCTCGAAAAAAACACCTCGAATTGCGTTAGCTTTGAACAACATTCCAATTCGTATTACTCCTCGACAAAAGCGCAAAATCGACTTGATCAACGTAGCGATTTATGGCTCGTGATCACCGCTCCCGAATCGACCATTATCAGCGGTAGAAAACCTTCCGGCTATACATTCTTTCGGAGTCTCCCTTCGTTGAGCGGCGTGCGAAATGTAGTGACGCAAGTAGAGGCCAATTTTGCGTCAGCCACAATGCCGGCTTGGGATAGAGAAAGAGAGTGGCACGGGGGGGGGGGGGGCGAGAGAGAGGCTCGTCTCGATCCTTATTTCGGCGCGTGCGTAACCTTCTTTCAATTGCTATGACAAGACGGTTGTTTCCTTCTCCGAATTCCTAATAGGACTTTCGACTCGGTACATCGTCTTGGCGATGTAAACGCTCCCCACCGAATTCAATATTCTTAATTACAATCTTTATTTATCGCCCTCTGCCTCGATTGTCACGCGCACTATGACGTATAGCCTGCTTTTGTACGGCATTCACGTAAATGTCGATGTATGTTCACGCCGACCTTATAAACATTGGTCGAGTTATAATAATAAAGGCGACGGAAAAATGATTAAATTTTGAAAACGAGTACAACCACGAACGACCGTTGCATCAGCGGCGACAGGATACGAACCACGCGATCCGGCTAAAGATTCGCAGCGCGTTCGTTATTAAGTACGTTTTAAAATACGTATAAAAGTTTTTTCCTCGCGACGAGGCCAGGCAGGTTTATATTTGCTCTTAAATGTTGCAAGTTATTTAAAGAAAAAGAAACGCTGACTCGGCGGAAACATTGAGCGATTCCGTGCACGAGACGAGCGATAGCAAACGCAAAAAAACAATCGTTTGTCTTTATATTTAGTCTGATTGTAATAGAACACAGAAAAAGTCGAAGCAGTTTTATCTCCGTTGATTAATTGTTTTGCTCTGTTTCCCAAACCGAACCTAAAGATCCGACAAAATTCTATTCTTGGACGTTCCGTAGAGATGCACGTGAAAAATCCTCCGACCGAAGGGGCATCGTCCAGTCTACACGCAGGCAGTAGTGCTGCAGTAGTGCTGCAGACGCGTAGAACGTCTTCGCTCTGTTTAAAACTGGTTAATAATAGCCGGATCTGATCCCCGGCTGCACTTTCGCTGCGTCAGACGTCCCATGCCAAAAAAGATACGCGCGCACTAAAGGGTAATCTACCATTTTTTGGATGACGCAACGATACTATTTTGTTGCAAAAAATTCCACAAAAAGATTTCGTCAGTTTTACAAATGTATGCAAATGCTTAATTAATGCAAAAAATAATCGATGGAGCTCTTTGTCGTAAATCATCGACGAGTTAGCGCTTATCGTTCTACGTGCAATGAAAATAATGATTTTCGAACAAATTACCACACACTAGAATTGCTCACGATTATACGATACTTTGACTGCCAACTTGATACTTTGAATTCAAGTTCGCTCAAGCAATATCTATAAACAAGTGTTTTTTTCCGTCGCTCAAGCCTTGTACAGGCAGTGTATTTCTCGTTAGTTATCCATACCGGCTATATAGCGAGCTGATGAAAAAGTCGTTTTAGTACGTATAAGTAGCGCCGATAAATGCGCGATGGCCCCTTAAAGCAACGTTCAAATTCGCCCACCGAACCCCATCTCAACTTTCATTTTTTTATTTGCGCAACGAATCGTGGATGTCATTGAGCTTTCGAAAAAAACACAAACAAACGCAATAATGTATTTTCAAGGTCCAACCAAGGTATACAATAGTGTCGGCCAACCTGCAATATGCTCACGGGCATCCGTTCGTAGGTCGAGCCTCCTCTTTTCAAAAAAAGGAATGCCAAAGCCAGCTGCTAAGTTTAAAAGCACATCAAACACATACGTGCACACACACAGACATAAGTATATAGAGAGGCACAAGAGCGGAGGCTCGACCGGCTGCCAACCAATCGGCTTCTTCCACGAGCGGCACACCTCCGGCTATATACGCATACGTACACTTGTATTCTATATATATATAGTCCCCCTTCGTTACGTTTCCCCTTCGTTTTTTATTTCTTTTCCGGTTACCGTGCGCTCAACGCGACAGCAAAACAAAGA
The DNA here is from genome assembly GCA_030064505.1 of Chouioia cunea. Classification (NCBI taxonomy): domain Eukaryota; kingdom Metazoa; phylum Arthropoda; class Insecta; order Hymenoptera; family Eulophidae; genus Chouioia; species Chouioia cunea. The sequence continues at coordinate 20,045,164 of JAOPFQ010000003.1, read as the reverse complement.
AGTTCTATTTGTCGGGAACACCATTGAAATCCGCGAGATGAATAGGTTCGCTCAACTTGTGAAATCCAATTGTACATTGCGAATCGCCAATTAACCATCCGTGTACGCGTGCGTGCTCGATTTTTGACAGCAGTGGCGTAGCGATCCGTAGATTTTTCTTTGTCTACGCGCGTTCTCGCAGCTGCATATTTCAAGAGTGTCGCGCACGTCCATCGATGTTTTGCGAATGATGTAATTTGCGCCAGGAAACCTTATCTGTCGTCCGATAACTCGTAATCTCGGTTCGTTTGATTAATTCACGAGTATGTTGTAATACGAATTTACGATATTTTTGACTCGCCTTTTTTTAGCAAAATTGCCAAAGATTTCGATACTATTGGAACGCGCGCACGTTTTACAAACAGATAAGCAAATTTAACTTCACGTAGCAGTCAAAAAATTGCATCGTCGTATCGTACGACGATAACTGGCTATATTTAACGCAGAAACGATCGAGTATAATTGATTGAACGGCAACGTTAAAATACACGGCGATAATCGAGTACCGCTCAATTAGCATTTCTTATTCCCTCGAATACATAATTGCATCTCTACGTAGGAGCTCTTACGACAGATTAGCTATGATCAAGCAAAACTGCCGATTCACAGAACGTATCAATAATGATCGTTCGCCTAACAACCCGTCGCTCGGGCAAAAAGAAAACCGCATAAAACTTCTTGGAAAATTACGCGTACCCGGACGTTGTATTAATCGTAACGTGCACGAGGAGGCTCGCCCTTGCGTCGACCAATGGCAATACTTCGGCTTACCCCACTGCCGACCACAAGGCTCGACGTTCTTTTTTATGCAACGCAGCGCGAGCTGACACGAGTAGCAACGTGTTTCGTTGCGAAAAGTCTATAAGTTTTCTGCGTTTCCCTATTTTTAATATGCGTGACTGTTTGTGAGGTTGGAGCCGTTATCCTCGTTGGTTGTTGTATGACGTTCTTCGATGTCTTCGGATTATTCGTTTAGAACGTCATCGTTTTCACTGTACTTGCCAAGGGGGATTTTCGGATTGGAATTGATGTTTTCTCAGGTTATTGATTTTTCTGTTTGTTTGATATCCTTGTCTGGTTCCTTGATTGTTTATTGGCTACGAATGGCTATAAATGTATCGAGAGAGCACAGAATCGATTGCGCTTTCTTACGCTGATAATGCTTTCGCATAATCTTGTAAACGGAAACGAAACGAGACAAACTGACTTGATTTTCGTCCACGTACGTTACGTAAACAGCCGTTAATATTGATGCGAGGATGAAAGCACACGCGCGCGCGCGCACACGCACACGCACACGCACACGCACACGCACACGAAAGTTGTAAATACAATTGATCATACCCGCATGGTTCCTAAAGCCCGTCAAAAGAAAATAGAAGAGCGCGTGAATGGTCTTTGACGAAAAATTTGTTAAAGCAACGAGAACCCCACCGGCTCGCATGCACGCGAAGGTAAAGAGTTCGCGGTTCGCGTTCGATCGAACGATCTGTTCCATTTAGACTAGTTTGTCGCAATAATACAGGATCACCATAGCGTGTGTCGAAATTAAAACTGTGTAGACACGCGAACGGAATGAAACGTTAAGGTTCGTATAAAAAGCAGAACGTAGTCTGCTGCGATTATCGTTGAAAAATCCTAGTCGTCGTTCGAGTGCAATTTCGTTGTGTCTATACGTATATACCTACAACTGTCATAACGATAGTTAAACACTGGAAACACGTAGCTATGCACGACAGTAGTAGCCTACCTCTACGTATACCTACAAACGAGATAACGACATAGCGTATATATGCTCAAGAGAACTGCAGTTCCAGCGCGCGCCAACAATAATTACGTTATCACGCACGTACGAGGGGAACGCGAGAGTGTGTGTCTGCGCGTGGAATATATACGTAAGTTACTTAGATAGCCACAAGCGGTAAGAGCAAACTGTGCCAGTTTTATTATCCACGAAGCGCTCTCGTCTTTCAAGACGAGTGTGGGATGGTTACTTGGAAGTGACTAATGTACGATGTTGCGGTGGTTCTGATATCGAGGGACGAATTATTATTCCAGTCGACGAAAACAAGAAGAGGAAGAAAGAAAGAACGATAAATACGCGTTATTTTCCGGCTTCCAGGTGGACGTTGAAATTCTTGTTGCGTTCGTAAAATGCGAGTAGGAGATGCCGAAGGCTCGTCGCACAAGGCAACTATCGCGTTCAAGAACAAAGTTTACAAAATTGCCTGCTTACAATGAACTATCGATCAACTATGTCGTATACTTCGCCTCGGAACGTTAATCCTTGACTTATAATTAGTGTACGTACATTATCGTACTACAACTATTTGGCTCGAAAACGTTATAGTAAAACTGGTGTCAAGCTACACGAGTATTGACTCACTTCTAAAGCAATTCTAAAGGAAATCCAGAAACGAATGGCTCTTCCGTGAAAAGTCTCTTCCCCTATCCGTGGAGCAGAGTGCAGGTATCGAGCAGTCAATGAACGTATGCCCATGTACTTATCCGAAGGCGGCATCGCTTCCGCTTGCAATCAAGAGCGCAGACGTCCTTCCATTTTTATTACCATTTTTTGTCACTTTGTCGTACACACGTTCACGCACGCGTAGCGTGAATTGTTTCACTGACTTGGGTCTTTCGCGAGAAGATTGCTGGCGATAGAGCGACATTCACTACGCGGTGTACACGAATAGCGCGTGCAAATATTTACGAGTTATGCATTTTCTAATTGTTCGCGTTCTTCCTTTGGCGAAGCTTATTTTTTGCAAATCTCGAAGTAATCGACCACACACACGGACAAGTCCTATTCTTTCATCACGCACGCGAGATGAAAGAATACAGTAAAGTCAATTAGTTTTGTCGAGCAAGAAAACATATTGTAAAAAAAGTAGAAAGCGTACGTCTTGGCTCGATCTCTTTTCTCAGTACGTGCATGACCAACTTTGCCTATTCTATCATCGATCGTTGAGTTGACGAAAACTCGACCGTTTTATACTCTTGACTGTATCTTTGGCCGATCGGGAGATCTTCCGCTAAATCCCGAATCACACCGTCGTCACGCCACGCTTCCTCCCATCGCCAAATTTATTTCCTCGTCAAATTCTACCTCGAACTGCTGGCTCCAGCCTCTCCTACTTTGTCAGGTTTACATAAGCGCGTTCAATTACGCAATTCTTATCGGAGTAGCCGAAACGATAAGAAAAAAGTAGTAACAGATATCATCGGCACGTTACTTACATCGTGCTGATTCACTCGAGTGACGAGGCCTCTTTCTCTCTCTCTCTCTCTCTCTCTCCCCATCCGTCTCGAAAGAAAGCCGACTCTATTTCTTGTTTAAACACACACACACACACACGCGCGCGCGCGCGCATGCATCCATAACATTTTTCGGGAGAGCTCAGCGAAAAAGATCATCGTGAAAGCGTGTGAAACGAGCACTTGCTGCATACACCGAGACCTGCAACGGTGTAACTTACATTAAATGGTATTTGTGTACACGAAACGAAACCAAAAAGAAAACCGTAGAGACGCCTTCGTCAGCGAAAAGTGAAACATATGCAACAAGGGACGCGCGAAATTAATCAGAAGAAAATACCTAACGCGAATTCGGGCGACGCAGATCTATCGAATTAAGCCTTGTGGACCATCCACTTTTTTTCCCTTCTTATTTCGCTACTTGTCGAAGCTGGGATGTGTTTGCATCTTGGCTTTTTTCCAAGTTGTTTGTTTCGACGCTTTCAAATTTCGGTGATCCGATGTCTCTTTGACATTCCAATCGTAATCTCGGCAATCTGTTTCGAACGACTCCAATTATTCGAATTGGCTGTATCGCGAAAAATTATGCGAATCATTATCAAGTTATACATCGTGTATTCGATGAAAAGCAACGATCAAGTCGTGTAAACACTTTTGCATCTACTCTCGTATACAGCAATTTGTCTCTCGCGTTTCGTTGTTGTCATCCTTTTCGTACATATACATACATACACACACTCTTACGCTCTTCGTTTCGATCATTGTAAACAACGTAATTTATAAATGCTAACGAGAGAAAGAGAAAGATTAATTCGGAATATCAGTTACGGCGCTTTTCGTCGCTAAAACATTCATTTATCTTCTCGAACGAAGCGATAAATGAACATTTTTTGCTCTCGTTTACTCGTCGCGATCATTCAATTTTCAATTGCAAATTGATTACTATTGCGATAACATCTTTTAATAGGTGTTCTATAATTGAACGTTGACGAATAAACAGAGTGTGTTACAGTGAACAAAAAAATAGGACAAATTCAGTGCCAAATACAAGTTTTTGATACGATTTTACAATATATTTGCGTGTCCTCGCAAGAAACTTGCTTGAATAACGTAAAATGAAAAAGATGCGAGTTAGGCACTTTTCACGCGATATTCTGATTAATCATGTCTTTCGATTTTTGATTGTCGCGCGTGCAGTCACTCTTCCTTTTCGTTATATACAGCAAAAGAAACGTGCAGCATTTCTGCTCGATTCTCTCGGACTCACTCGAAGCTTAAAGGACCAAAAGAAACCACTACCAAAACTTACACGTGTGCCAAAATTCGACTGCCGTGGCGACAAGGCATACCATTTTTCGAGACTTTTCACACGAATGAAAATCGATTGACTATAGCGAAAGCTTTAGTGCAATACCACTTTCCTGTAACACAATTGAATCGCATACGTATTTGTAGGATTAAACTAGTCGTTATAGGCAGTTCCCTCGACTCTTCGGATTCTTTTACCGAAACAAACCGATCGAATATTTAAATTAACGACGTTTCGAATTCTCGCAAGCTCTCTAAACTACAAAAAAAATGTCATCGTTGCTAATCAAAATCGCCTCTAGGAAAGAGGAGACGACAAACGTAAAAGTAAAACGAGAAACGAACTTTTCACGCGCACGAGACGAGAGTATTCGCACGTCTGCAAACGGAATAACGAAGTAGCTCTTGTCACTGAATATTGATGTATATGCAGAGTAGCCTACTCGGCCGAGCATACGTATACGTATACGTACGTATCGAGCCTTTCTTTTTTTCTTCCCGCCACGTCCAACGAGTTCCGATATCAGCCTGCACGAAAACGCGATCGAGGCATATCGACTTTCCGAGGAGTATTTTAATATTTAATCTTTTTTCCCGCGAATCAATTTAACGATAGACGATGCGTGCCTAATAACAAAATAGAACCCGAACTTGAATTAATTAAACTCGGTGAAAAAAGCTCAGTGCTTCGTTCCCGATAAACGGATTAGGCTTTACGGAAACAACAAACGAAAATTAACGCGACCTTATTCGATGCATTATTACAGCCTCAATGAATTTCACGGAATAAGCATGACTATCTCTTTGGCTAAATCTTACGCCACAATTTCAAACTATCGAAATTAATTCAACGAACGATTAATACACAACGGCAATACACAACAACAATACAGCCAAAAGTCAAGTTGTAAAAGAGAAGAAGAAACCAGAGACGAGAGAACATTGATATAAAGAATCATCATTCACAGCTCGGCGTATCGATCAATTAAACTATACTTCATCGATGAATCACAGAGAAGAGCGTTCGCGTTCGTTTGCGCCATCGCAAACGAAAGATAATGAACTTTGCACGCATACGTTTAAGAAAAACCGGTCTAATGCATCATTTTTTTTATTTGCCGACAATCGCGCGACTTTGCGTTCGTCTAATTTTACATGCGTTTGTCGGCGCCGTGTTGCCTTCCATACGTTACGAGTGTGAGCGAGTAAGTGAGAGAGCAAAAGAGCGAGAGAGAAAGAGAGAGAAGCTATAAGAGCGCGAGCACGGGGTAGCGACCCGGCAGTCTTCGGAGTATAGTAGCACGTGCTACTTGTTCGAGAAAAGCCATTTGCAGTCTCGCGCGCGCGCGCGCGCTTTTTTTATACATTGTACAGTGGCGTAGCAGTGTGCCGATCGTTGATTGTTGTGCGGAAAGCAGTGCGATTTTCGGTCGTCTTTCCTTTTTATCTCGCTTGACTATTTTTTTGTTATTCGAGGATTCATCATGCCGTACATCAACAGACCTATACGAGTAAGTCCTTAGCGTGGGTAATGATTTCGGACGATAAGCCGATCGCAGGTGCGACGGTAGTTTATCTACTTCGACCGTTTCCACGTTACCGTATAAATCCGCAGATTGCAGAGCAACGCTTACCTTGCGCCTTTGAAAGCAAACGAAACAACGCGTCGTTTGACGTAGGATTGCGCAAAGTAGCGAGAGAGAAAGTTCTGCAAGATAGCGGGGTTTAGCGGAAAAACCAATCATCTTGATATCTCCAACGCACACTCGCGCTTTATCACTCGTTCCGCGCGACTATGCGGAAAAAAAGAACGTCTGTTCGCGCGTGCAAAATGCATTCGAAAGCCCATCGTCTCCAACGTGCGAGAAGAAAAAAAACGTAATATCAGAATTTACGAAGGCGATTAGGAAAAGCGCAAGTCGCATTCACGGATGGCGACACGTGCCTTTTTTCTGTCCGTACCGCGCGATGTTTAACGTTTCGAAATCAAAAGCAACGCGCGCGCTCGCGCGACACTCCGAAATTTATTCCAGCTTGTCGCTTTTCTTTTCTTTTCTTTTTTGTCTGCCATTCACCTTTTTCTTCGACACAATAGAGGTCGTGGAGCGAAAAGTTATTGCCGAGAACGCGCGCGCACCTCAAGCTGCTATTTATTATTAACGAAACCTCGCGTCAACCTTATTATCTCTCCTCCTTGCGTATAACGTAATGTATCGCGCGCTGATGATCCTTTGAAATTCCGCGCAAAGCATGGCTTTTGTCAATATTGGGATTCGAATGTTTACAAATATACACGTGCGTGAGGTCGCTGATTACAATCGTTCTCGCGTACGGGCAAAGTGAACGAACGAGCGCGAGCAATCAAAGAGATCCCAGACGAAAGAAGAGGAGAAAAAATTGCACAGACTGAAAGCGAAACCTGCGAGACGTCGTCGCCGTTGTAATATCAGACGCGCGCTCACAAGGATACATAAGCACACGACCCAGTATACTTAACGCGACGCGTCGCTGCACTTGCGTTCGTTATGTCACGACGATTCACGTCTATAACACACGCAGCTCGCCTTATCGAAGAAAGAAAAAGAGAGAGATACGCATTTACACAAGTTGCATTTTTATCCCGGAATGCGTTTGTCCAGTAGTTTTCCAATTCCCAAAGGTTGATCAATGGCAATGACTCGGGAGTTGTACGGTGGCGAACGATCGGTTCAATTACGCGACAACGTTGATCCAGCGACTACTTGAAACCTCCAGCTGCTAAATAATTAACAGCTTCCTTCAAAAATCTCGTTCCAATTCGTTGAGCTTCTCTATCGCGTAGCTTTTCCTCGACGTTGCAAAAAAGCCCCTTTGCGGCTTCTTCGCTACTGCCGTTGGGTCGCGCAGCTCGCCACGTATACATCGTGTCGCGACGAGATAAACGCGACTTTCGTTCTATCGCGTACTTTGACCTTTAAGGCGCTTCCCGCGCGTACGTGAGTATGCGCCGCGAATAGAGTATGCAATCTCTACCGCTTGCTCCTACGAGGCTAGCTGGCTTACGGAGGATGATATCTTGAAAAGGCGTTCCTCGTAAGAGTGTTTAAGCGACGAAACTCAGGCTACTGTGAATACTACGAAATAGCCTACAATCACCCTACGAACGACCTATTCCAAACCTCATATTGTCGATAATCTCGAGCTTCGATTGCGCTTTACTCCTTCGTCGCTGATGGTCACGTTAGCTAAACGTTTGATATATTAGGAATACTTGGCGGGTCTGTTTACGGCTGATCGTGCGCTCGTGTATATACGAAAAATAAATCTATTTAAATAATCAATTTGGTTTGGCAGGTACGTCGTACTCGACCAATCAAGTTGTCGAACCCCGTATTTCCTTTTTCTTGGTTTACGCACCGATCGAGTTTGCATAGGGCGAGAGCCCATTTTCAGTCTCACTCGAACTCGATCGCATGCGAAATTATCGTTACTATGGCGAATGCAACTCGACAGTGGACACATTTAAAAGTGTGTGTGTGTGTGTGTGTGTGTGTGCGTGTGTTTCTTTTTTTGACGTTGTAAAGTGTGTGTATTCTGGTACAGAAGCACAATTACAGTTTGGATAGCAAATAACGCGTGCACGCACGTATGTTCGTGTGTTTCGTTGAGTTAAGTTTGGTTCTCCATTTTCAGGGTTTCAATCCACATTTGGCGTTCGCCATTGGTGCCGCGGCGCTGGGTTCATCTTTCCAGCATGGATACAACACGGGAGTCGTCAATTCACCAGCAGACGTAAGTCGTCGCAAATTTCGTTTGACATCGGTGTCCGTTAACAAATGAGAAATGCATCTCTGATGGTTCGTTTACTCGATTCCCGTGTAGATAATCAAGAACTGGACAGTAGAGATGAGGATGAACGCGAGCGACGTGCCGCTGGTCGAGAAGGATGTAAGAGCTCAAGTTGAAGTAACGTGGGGTATTGCGGTGGCAATCTTCTGCGTTGGCGGCATGATCGGCGGAGCACTGGTCGGTTGGGCAGCCGATCGCTTCGGTCGCAAGGGTAGCTTGATGTTGAACAACATTCTCGTGGTGATATCGGTGATATTGCAAGCGTTGGCCAAGCCGATGAATTGTTTCGAGCTAATAATCGCAGGACGATTCATCATTGGTATAAACGCTGGCTTGAACGCTGGTCTCGCGCCCATGTATCTCGCCGAGGTATCGCCGATGCATCTGCGTGGTGCCGTTGGTACGGTTTACCAGCTGATCATCACCATATCCATTCTCGTCGCTCAGATTCTTGGTATGAAGAGCCTCATGGGTACGGAGGAATTATGGCCCTACCTATTGTGTCTCATCATCATCCCAGCCGTCGTTCAAGTGATCACCCTGCCATTCTGTCCCGAGAGTCCCAAGTATCTTTTGCTCAGCAAAGGCAGAGACATGGACGCACAGAGAGGTGAGCACTTTGAATTAAACTTTGTTTCCGTGTGTGTTTATCGGCAAAGCTGTCTCTTTAAACGTCGCATTTAACGTGACTGTCTTGCAGCTTTGACGTGGTTGCGTGGAACCATTGAAGTGCACGACGAGATGGAAGACATGCGCGCCGAGTACGAGTCGATCAAACTGATCCCACGTGTCACCCTCACCGAACTCGTGATGAATTCCTCGCTACGTATCCCGCTATTCATCGCAGTCATGATCATGTTGGCCCAGCAGTTGTCGGGTATCAACGCCATTATGTTCTACTCCACTGATATCTTCAAAATGGCAAATCTCAAAGACGAGAAAGCTCAAGCTGCTACGATCGGCGTTGGAGTGGTCAACGTACTGATGACTTTCGTTTCTATGATCCTCGTCGAGAAAGCCGGACGAAAAACTTTGCTGCTCATTGGTTTCCTCGGAATGACCATCGTCACTACCATCCTCGCCGTATGTCTTTTGTTCGCTGGAGAGGTAATTGCACTTACATTTCATGCGAATCCATTCGCACGACCATGCGATCTAAAAGAAATCTTAAATGCGCAGGGTGGCTCAGCAGCTGCTTCGGTGATGTCAGTACTGCTGGTAGTGTTCTTCATAGTTCTGTTCGCTTCGGGCCCTGGTAGCATACCATGGTTCTTGGTCTCGGAACTGTTCAACCAGTCAGCACGGCCGACCGCCTCGTCGGTGGCGATAGCCATCAACTGGGGTGCCAACTTCTTGGTAGGTGTGATGTTCCCACCATTGGCTCAAAGCATCGGTACAAACGTCTTCTTCATCTTCGCTGGTATCCAAGCGTTCTTCACTCTGTTCATCTTCTACAAGGTGCCCGAGACGAAGAACAAGTCGATCGACGAAATTAGCAGCATGTTTAGACAACAGTCTTACCAGTGAACGGTTGATCGCTAAAAACAAAATACCAAAACGAAACAAAACGACCAGAACAACAACAATATCAACAAAAACAGCTTGATCCACCTTAATTTTTGTTTGCGAACGGCAACGAATTAGTTCCTACGCGTTCCCGGCGGCGTTCTCGATCGCCGCTTGCAAAACACAAAACACACAAATACAAAAACCACAAGTTGAAAAGGAGAAACACGTACACGCGTGCGCGCCACGGAAAAAGAGAAGACAGAAGGGCGATTATATAGACGAGCAGGTGACTCTAGTCAGCACTGTGGACGTGTGCACCTAGTTCGTTTATTTTTAATCGTCCTTCGTTTTTCGAAACTAACGTAGAGAACGAGAGACAAAAAACGCCACCCTTTTTTACGGTAGGCTCAAACCCTTTTTATCGCGGATGTAATCACGAGATTGGCTCGTTCGCATACAATGTACATATTTGATTAGCTTCTCTTTTAATATCGCATTACGTATCTTTTCCCTTCTTTTGCTTCGTTTCTATTAAAAAGTGTATTGTTTATACTAATACGTATACGTGCTCGGCATTAGCCGACGCCAAAGGACGGATCGCGCAATTTATATTATACGCGTATACGTGTTGAAAGCTCTCCGAAGACTGGCCGGGAACGAGAATTCAGTAGTATCTCTTTTTATGTTTTTATTTCCAAGAAGCTGCTCTTATATAGATACTTTTATTTTTAAAACGATGACTGAAAGAGTCGTATCTTTGCTGATTCTGTTTTCATTTTTTATTTTCTAAAAACGTTCGTAGTCGACGTTATTTTTTCTTTTTTTTACCGATGTGTAGCATCGTTCCGTTTTTCTGTTTTTCTGTTTTTCTGTTTTTCTTTTTTTTGGCTAACCAACGATGAGAACGCCTTTGAAAGAAGTGTAGTTTTTTTTACACAAGCGCAGTTTTACGAGGAAACGAAATAATAGTAAATATATAGATATATACATATGAGAAAAAAATGAAGTCATTTCTGATATCACTAGCATCATTCTAGTCCGCCATTTATCGTTGGAAATGTCAAATTAGTTATCAGGATTTTTCGAAACCAATCATACGTATAATAAGCAAGATGTTTGCAAATCTGTCATTTTACTCTGTGAAATCAGTGCGAATTTTAAAGGCAAAGAGAGCAAAATATAATATATCGTATTGTTGCTGGACATTTTAATACGTGTCACACGAAATATCCGTGTCATAATAATTGTAAATATACAAAAGAGTTTTTAGTCTTATGTTATATAGTTAAGTAGTCGAGTAATTATATTCTTATATATATATATATGTGTGTGTTGCTGAATGTCAAACGAAAACGAACAATGAGAAAACTGAGAGAAAAGGAGTCCTATAGCGATAAATATGTTTACGGGTTTTTTAACGATTGTTGACGACAGTTATAAGAGAATTCTTTGATGATGTTGGAAACTGAGTGTCATTATATATATATATGTAAGATATATATGAAGTCGCTCTGGTCGACCGATAATATCAGATCGTTTCAGTGATATTAATTTACTGCAGTACGAGCAAACCCGTAGCTAATATATATTCTGCATGTAGTACGAACGAAGCAAATAATACTCAAACTGTTCTTAGTATTAAACGGAAAAAACTAAAAAGCAAAAAAACCTTGTAGCTCGACGAGCAAAATTATGGAAGGAAAAATTCGCGTTATCGTGGAGCGTAATGGATGGATTTATCGGGCAAATGCTTCTGTTTTTTTCGCTGCTCAAATTTTTGACGAATAATGGTGCCACATGGTAAGCGTAACGTTATTACCGATTGTACGGCAATTCGTAGGGACTAATGGTAGCTACCACTCTTAATGCTTCCCGTATCAGGCGCTTTTCTGAATATACTTCAAGTTGCCCCTGGAACTCCCGTATTTTTGTGATTGAAGAAAAACATTAATCCCGAGCAAATTATAACCATTGTCAACCTCGAGCGGTGATCTTGAAAGGACTTGAATTCTTTTGAAAAATTTTGAAGACAACAAAACAAGACTTAAAATATATTTAAGAATTTGTCCAATTGCCATAAGTTCTCTACGATGTTTGCCTGTGCAAAAGTCACTTGTACATTTGTTTCTCTTGTATACGTTGCAACAATTGCTCTAAATTGAATCTGTAATTGAAGAAATCGCAAATCTGTTATCGGTTCCAACAAAAGACCCATGTTGTTGTACCCCTGTCTATGAAAAAAACAAAACAAAACTTTGGCGCTGTCAGCAATGTAATACGTTCGTTATAAACTGTTCGCCCTTTGTTCTTTCTTTTCGAATGCGTATTATCTATCGGAACTATATATATTGTGTATAAGATTTTTTGCAAACATTATCTATAATTAATTAATTAGCATTTAGTTAGTAGCACATTCTTTTATATTTGAGACCAGTTAAACTGTATGCGTTTTTTCAATGCGATTATACATAATAACACGTAAATGCATATCAAAATAGATATATCATCGCCATGAAAATTCAATGTCTAATGTATTTATCACCCTCCCCACCCCCACACACACACACACATACGCACCCATAACTCGCGCTACATACTTTATCCCCATACCCAACCATCACCATTGGCCTTAAGACAATTTTAGGCGTTAATAAACAAATAACAAGTTAATAACGACGCCCGAAATCGACATTTCATCTTGAAACAAAGCTATCGCGTCCAAAATCACGTACATGGTCTCTGCCTTATCGACATCGATTTTACTGGTAGTGGGCCAGTTATATACAATGTACATAATATATACGTCACATAGGTTAACGCTAATTGCACAAGTTGAGATTGGATATTGTTTGTTATACGGTGCGCGTGCATGCCTCGTGCGTTGTCATGGACGTTTTTACACATCCACCCAGCCACACTCACGCGAACACGCGTGCACGCAGGAGCATCCACTACAAATAACGAACATGCTGCGGTGATATACATAATTTTTAACGCTAATATACTTGTTATTCAAATAAACTAACTCAATTCACATTTTCTTTTGTCTATTTTTGCAAGTAACATTTGTGACCATTTGTGTCGGTTTGTCTGCTCGTTCAACGGCGTACCGCGAAAATTCCGAAAAATTCAAACATTCCGATTCCACGCTCGAGAAATTCTTGGGCTCCGACGTTGCGCGAAAATACACAGATTCCGGTAATTTAACAATCACGCCAATAATACGTAATGCCGCTACGGCATAGTGGCCTTGACTTTAACGTGTCGTCAAAAGAAAAGCTGTTGTACTTTTAAAACAATGTCAACGGAAGAGAAACTGCTGATACACCGGTACGAACGCAGGAGTCGTGCCCTCTCAAGAGCAATATGGCTGCGATAGTATTGATCTGTTCGAGAAACGAGAATTCTCGCGTGGGCGAGCTTGCGCGTCTACGTGTGTATACCCGCATACGCAAACGCTGACGTAACGCTGGTTTCTCAGCTGATGCAACATGGCCAAATACTTTGCGGTGCTTTCTTCGCTTTCAATTACCGAACGTTTGACGTGTTTTACACGCACTGCGGCCTAAACAAGCGGTCGCTATCGCGATTAAACGGCACAATTCGTCGAATGAGCTCGACTTTTATCGCACCAAGTGTCATCGAGGGATGCGTAATGGACGTACGACGTAACCGTACACCCAGTTACTCCCACTACAAAACGTAGCTAGTAAAGAGTGGGCCTTCGCACTGCGAATTAATTAGCGAAAATCTGTCAGCGAAGTCTGCTCAAGGTCCGAGACGAGGAACGGAACGAAGAAACGAAATTGGGCTATGGAGCCAGATACGCCTGGGGAAGTACGAGATACGCGTCGGTTGGAACTCAGTCGAGTGTCCATCGAACTTTCCGAATTCCCTAAAAATGACGGCTTTCCGATAAATCGAGTTCCTTTTCAAATCCTCATTTTCAACGATCGCTTAACGTTGCGCCACGCTAACAGTCAGCGAAACGACACGGGAATTCCAATTTTAATCCAGAACAATAAAGTTGTACCTTGAGTCGCGAGATCTGTTTGCACTCTATAATACCTGCGAAAAATCTCGCGAGTCAGTTGAAACTCGTACGGCGCCGAACGAATCCTCGGGAGTCAATAAAACCCACGCGACGTGAAATTACGCTCGCAATATTCTCGTCAAAGATTTTCCTCGACAACCGTCGATCGCGCACACTGCCTTGCGTAATGAAAATTAGCATAACTAAAACCAAAACATATGCAATCACGCGAAACGACTGCAACCGTGCCAACACGCGGCATCGCGAGCTGGCTCGAGCAGCAATCCTCTCTCTACAAACAAAACAAACGCATGTGACACTCGATTCGAATTTGCCGCTTTGAAATCAAGACGAATAGACGATGCGCGAGCACAGCACCCGATAGATGTCGTTCGTACCGGGGCTCTCGTGCGAGTCTCTCTCTCTTTCTTGCGCATGTTATTTTTTGTTTGTTGCACTCTCGCGGTAAAATTATACCGTGCGCGACGTTATCCTGGTGCGCGTACATGTAGGTGCGCGCGTTTACGCACCAAACGTGTGAAGCTTTATTATCCCCAAGTTCAAGTCTCGGCAGAACAAAAGCTACATCACGGCGATTATCCTGCCGTGGCGGAGAAAGGGCACGAGGGGCTTCCAGGTGCTGGCCACCAGCCGCCCGCGCCACAAGGACAATCAGCAGCAGCAGCAGCAGCAGCAGCAGCAGCAGCAGCATAGTAAGCGAGAAAGAAAGAGAAAGAGAGAGTGAGAGAGAGAGAGAGAGGCTTGCACACATATACGGGGGAGCGCGCTCGATTATCTTCTGCTATTGACACGCTAGTTGCCTGCGCCGCGCACCTTTGCTTGGCCCGGGCGATCATCTGTGCATGCATTTCTGTGACATGCGACACTGAAAATTTCGTAGTGTTTCATTTCTTTCTTTATTATTCAACGCGAACTTTCGTGGGTTGTCACTTGAAAGTTTCGTCAGTCTTTATTGACAAATAATTTCGTGTAATTATAAATGATTATGATAATGAAGTTCCTCTTGAACGTTTGTGCTTGCACAGAAAAGCTCGCTCTGACATAAATTGAAAGTATATTTTGCAAATGCGAGTAGTTAATTTCAACGATTAAGCATTCCCGATTGAACGTTAAAAAAGTAATTAAACCGAGCTAACGTGCAGGGTGCGCGAACGATAGCTGACCAATGGACGCGCAACGCTCGTTAACGTTGTCGCGGTATTGGCTGTGACGTGCCTTATTATGTCGCTGAAAAAGGGCCTACGGAGAAATAAAGGACTCACAACCTTTCCTCTCCTCTCTTTCTCTCCCTCCCTTCCTTCCTCTCTCTCTCTCTCTCTCTCTCTCTTTCTTCTTCTCCTTCAACTTTCCCTCATAAAATATCTCAGTCGTACCCTCGCTTGCGATATATTGTTTCAATTGTCTTTTTCTTTGGATTGCAATTGTCAGACGTTAACAAGTTACCTAGATTATTACAGTATGACCTAGTTTTGTCCACGATTGTTTATAACTAATGCAACAGGTCTTTGGTCTATGCTTTTTCAGAAAATTCGATTTTTATTACCAAGCTGTGACATGAAGCTTCGATACGCTGAAATTGCTCCAGAAATTAAAAAATAAACAAGCAAACGCATTCGCGCAAAACATTGGTCCGCCGGTGATTGCTCCAAAGGCAACGATTATGAACAAAGCCTAATGAATGAGAGAGAGAGAGAGAAAGAGAGAAAGAAAAGAGAAAGGACAGCGCTAGGCACGCCGCAAAGTGGCGTGCGCTGCTGCTGGACAGCGTGATTCCTCACGGCAGCAGCGCGGCGTCGTCCGAACTTGACAAATTCGTGATAATCGTGTAGTGCGTTGTGTGTTTTGTGTGTGTATGTACGTGTGCGCGCGCAGTACTGTGTGCGTATGTATGTGTATGTGTAGATAATACAACAACCGACAAAAGCGAAAATAAACAAACAATTACAGTAGCCGGCGTCGCCGTGGGAAAAGCCAACCGCTTGGATGTTGGTGCGGGTGGGCGGGAGGAGTTGCGAGGAGCTTCGCCCGCGCGGAGGAGGTGGCTCCGACGTAGGCGTCAGCGACGACGGCAGCAGCGGCTCGTCATGTCATCGGCGCCGTCGGTCGTCGCCACCACCTCGAGCAATAGCCGAGAACAGCAGCCGTTACAGCAGCTGCTGAACGGCGCCATCGAGACTAGAAGTCGTACCGCTCACAAAACTGACGAGCATCTCCTGGGTAAGTCTATTTTTCTTTTTTACTATCTCCATTCCAGAGCTTTTCGACAAGCTTTACTACTCTTATTCTTATTCTTCTGCTCCGTTCAATGCTCTCTCTATATCTATATTTCTATCTCTCTCAATCTCTATGTTTGTCTTTGTCTATCTTTTTCTCTTTACGCGTCGCAGAGGTTGTTCTCTCTCTCTCTCTCTCTCTCTCTTTCTCTTCTCCTTCTTTTTTCTACTTTGTCTTTCGTTTGTCGGTATCATCTTCCACTGGAACGGACGAATTTTCCTCTCTTTTCTTCATTTTTAACTGGCACAGGTTTGACGCATCGTTTGACAGCGCTTTATTCTGTAGGTTATAGGCTCTAGCTTCAAGTTGATAATTGTTGAATCGTCGGTTACACGGCTGATTGCTCTTTTTTTTATTGTTACATTCAAAAACAATAACTTTTAGGCTGCTCTCACACACGTGTTTCAAATACAGAGCGAATGTTTTGTCGTTGGTCGATAAAGTAGTTGCTCTAATTTCCCATCGAAATCAAGTACCAAAGTATATATGCTTTATAGTTTGGAATCAAATTATTGTTTGAGAATATGAAAAACAAAGCTATTGACAAAATACAAGTAAGATTTGATTGAAACAATACTGAATGCATCGTTTGTCAATGGTTCACTATTCTTCTGTTAAGAGACTAATCCAATTAACAGTACATAACCAATAACAATAATATACATTGCATCAACATTAACTGTATAGCTAACATTGAATGCATTTTTCACTTGAACCTGATTTCTATTTCATCTCATTGTTACCTAACTATTCGACTAACTTCCAATTTGGAGCAGCTTACCTGGAAGATCAATTGCTATGCGTTGCTTTTGTTTTACGGTTCATTATCAAGCCTCTATTTTTATCTCACAAAATAGGTAAAGCCAACGAGGCAGAGGTGTCCCATAGTGGAACCATTGCCTACAATATGGTGGCTGCTATGAACGAACACCTGTCTTCATCACCATTGACAAACAACGTTCGTTCGGCTACAAGCAGAGACAAAATTAAGGAGCATAGCAAAGATAAAGATAAGAGCGATATTGTTGATGAAGACAGCGGCAAAGGTGTAGGTACGCTTGGTTATCCCTGTGATTTTGATCACATGTATGCCAGCATGACTGATGGTGGTGGTGCACCAGCATCGGTCACCGCACCAAAAGATGCCAGCCCGCTAAGGGGAAACGAAGCCAGACAGGCTGATCAAAGCGAAGTCAAGCATTTGAAGGAACTACTTCTATTGCATTTGGATCTCATTCAACAGCAGTCTGAGCAAATTGTTACGAAGGATAAATTGCTGTCTGCTCTTAGGCAAGAAAATGAGACGGTAAGTTTATCTTGATTAATCGATCCTAATGAACAGTACTAAAAACAAATCCCCCTATTTTACCACTAATTAACTGATACTTTGTGTCTTTTAATTTTTCTATCTAACTTGATAATCTGAGATTTATTGAAATTGTCACTGATTTAGCTTCTGAAAACTCTCATTGTGTAAGTTTGAATGCATTTTCCTTCGTTTCCAAATCAAATTACTTGTTAATAAAACAGGTTGAACTTGAAAACTTTCTTTGAAAAACTTGATGATGGCCACTATAATTCCGCTTAGCGCGGATGTAATAAAAGAGAGGAACAGGTAATACGACGTTTGCCGCCAAAATGAGTATCGAATTGGTGGCTTTGACTGTGTGGAGCAACAGATGTATCTGTGACGGGCATCACAAGTGTAGTTGTATCTGTGTAGTACAGACAATACGGTTGGAGTGATTGTGTTGTGGTTTACTCTCGAAAGCGCGAAAACGATAAATCCACGACATTCTGATAGTAAAAAGTAGTTTTTCCCGTGAATTCAGTGGTCGATTATATTCTCCTTTATTGAAAACGTGTGCAAAAAATATTGCTGTTTGTACAAATATGAAAAGTTTCAAATTTCTTTCCGGAATCTTTCAATTAATTTAATTCACGAAAAGTCTGTAAGATGGAGACATTTATCAAGGTCGAATTTAGTAACATCTCACAATAGGGTCCCTAAAGCGACTGCAGCGCTATCGGAGAAGTGCGGCAAATTCAATTAATTTCGATGTTATTCAAAATGTCAAAATGCCTGGCAGGATTACTAGGAGTAGTAGTGTACGAATATTTTTTTTACTTTTATTATCTTTATTTGACGTCAAAATCAAGCATTTAATTTTTGCATAATAAGTGCAATAATTAGTGTCAGAGTTAAATTTTTAAGTTTGAAATATAGCAGTCGTTACAAACTCATAAATAAAGGTCTAAAAAAATTAGTACTTAGAATGTGTATCTGACTCAAATAATGTTTTATTTGCAGCTTAAATTACGACTGGAGCGCATGGATAGACGAGTGAATCTGCAAAAGCATCGATCTGACAACGGAGATAGTCAAGAACATGGTGGACCCTGTTCACCACCATCCCTGCATGCACCTGCCAATAGTCTTCCCTCGACAAGTGACCATCATAAAAACACACCGACGGAAACTCACAATCCACAGCACAGTGAAAGTTTCAAGATAAGGCTGAACACCAGTGGGGGTATTACTACGGTGAAGCAAGAACTGGTTGATAAATATGAATGCAAACCAGAGTCAATGGAGGAGTCATGGGAAAACAAGAAAAAACGAAAGTCTGATCCCCATTATCCACACAATGGCTCCAAACGCAGGAGAGGTGTGTCCAGTTCTTCAACTGTAAGCAACGATACATCTTCAACACTACACGAAACTATTGTAAACATTTTTATAATTTACAAATTAATTGCGTAAAAAAGAATTATTTTGTTCGGTATGATTGATTTCAATGTTTTATATCTAGGGAGGAAAAGGTCCTAGTCTTGAGAGTTTGAAAAAGGTTGAAAAGAAAACAAAATCCTTTCTCAAAAAGGAGAGTTTTCTAACAACTGAAGAACATTACTACACAGCCGTTGGCGATCCAGATTTCGTGCTATGTCTCAGCGACAGATCGTCGGAAGAAAGTAGCAGTGGTAATTTGGAAGTTCCTAACTGGAGGGTAAAAGTTTACACAAGCTGTTACACCATGGAGGGGACCGAAAATTTAGACGATGAAATTTTTAACAAAAGGCATTTAAAACTTGAAAATGACGAAAGACGACGAAAGCGGTGGGATGTTCAGAGGATAAGGTAGGGAGCCATATTACTCAACGATGTCAAATGAGTTTTAAAGTTGGATTTTCAATCGAATATTTATTACGCAGAGAGCAAAGGCACATTGAAAAATTGAAACAAAGACAAGAGAGGCAAAACCATCACGCATCGTGTTTGAATGTTAATCACACTGGACCTTGTTCAGCTTCAACAGAGGAAGAAAACATTACAACACTATGGCCAGACGTTGATCAAATACAAAGTATTCAAGTTGATACTCTATTACCAGTATCTTCATTTGGAGCTTCTATTCCTAGTTTTATCTCGAGGTATTGTGTTAATATTGCAATAACATTCCAGAATTAAATTTTCCTAACGACTGTTAATCGAAATAAATATTGCAGTGACTTCTGTATGCCTTGGTTACTAAATATGAAGTCTAAAACTAGACGAATGAACAACAAAAAAAAAAAGTCGTCGAGAAGATAAAAAAGTTTTTAAGCATATGCTAAGGTGATTTTTATCCTGGAGAAAAACCATTTTTAATTGCAGTATGCAGTTAGTGCAACTTTGATCACAATCGACTTTTTTTTAAGTATCTTGAGCGCATTACTTCAGCTGCGTATGATGGGGCACCAAAGATGATTTTTTTTCTTTTAACCCTCATTCATTTTTTAATGTTTTTTCCGAGAATATGCAAATAGCAGACAGTTATTCATTTTATTTTCCTGTTATACGATAATGCATTACCGACGAGTTAATTCAAGATTAAGCTGAATTTTTTATTTTGTACCTGTAAACAAATTTTGTTATTTTATTTGAGTATTTCATATGCCATTATACATAATTTGTAAGATTTATAAAGCTGAAATGAATTCTATAAAATTGAATGATTTATTAAATGTCTTCTTGTTTACAAAGTAAATCTTCTATAAGATACGAAAATTTGTATAAAATGTAGAAACGTCAAAGTGTACTGTGTAGTATCCTCGTTGAGAGATCTTTGTAAATTTTCTCTATGTAACGAAAGGAGAGAGAGAGAGTGAAAATAGGAGAGAGCCATTTATCGTCACAAATTTCGAGTTTGAGAAACAAGTATATAGAGTTGGCCTATATTCAATTAGCACACATATTTTTTTGATGAGTGTAAATCATTAAACTCTACTTCCATAATTCTCATTTACAGTAGTATATACGTTCGTTACATCGTCACATTTTGTGTGTGTGTGTGTGTGTATATATATATATACATATATATATATATATAGTGCGTTCAACAGTCATTTTTATTTGTTTCAATAATCATGTGCCTACAAGTGAAGCATTTCATGTAATACTAACTTTTTATTTATCATTTTTTACATCACCACTCATGATTCGGTGTATGAATGTTGATCCAGCTATGAATAATCTCGAGTTTTGACTAAGAAAAATGAAACAAAAGACGTAAACTTAATTTTAAATTCTTTTGAATACTTGTGCACAAAATTAGTGTATGGCACGACCTTATGGAAATACGATCGCAAAGAGATAGATTAAACAAGCGTGTAGGCCTTTGAAACTCTAATCAAGAGTGAAAACAAGATGATAGTATATTGTATAATAATTCTGTTAGACAGGATGCTGTGATGATACTGTCGGATCCGATTGTTGTGAGCATACTATTATTTTTTACGAGCGAGTTATTATGTAGCAGTGATTCGTTTATTTATACGGGATGAACAGATGTCAATTGTAACGTGTGGAACGCATACGATCCTTATAAAACAGTTATGTCATATGAATACCTCGTTGCACGAAACTCACGACATTCTCATTTCTCGTTACTTACAATTTCATTTTATAGCTGCGACTGTAACGCATAATAATGTGTGTAAACAAAATCTCAAATAAGTGGTGTAATTACTATGTAATTGACCGTCCGGCGGAGCGACTAATTGAAAAGAAAACCTTTTTCGATGAGCGAGGCCTTCTGTACGATAATTGTATAATTTCAATTTAGGTTTAAATACGAGCGAATTTATTATTTCGTCATCCCATCTATCGCGATAGATTTGGCGGAATGTCCTTGACGAGTTTGTGTATTCGAAGAATCCCCAATAGATTATGTGTATGACTCGTACTAAAAATGCGTGAGTGCAAAATGTATTTTCTGTTCTTTTTTTGTTTGTTTAAGGCAAAAACCTTTTTATTTTCATTTCAGATCTGCCTTAATTACTGTACTATGTATATATTGCTGACTAAATGACAGAAATAAAAAAAATGTATATGCAACGATAACGTGTTGGTTTTCTGGATTTGACCCATTCGTCATCGCCGTAGTCCTTTGCACTCGAGCTACTCACGAAGAAAAAGTGCTATAGTCAACTTTAACCTTTGACGGTGTCCAAGTATTCGTACGTGACGTCAAAGTAATTGGTCGTTCGAACTTGCTACACTCGACTAGAGTCAGACAGTCGTTCCTCGCGCTTAACCAGTGGTGAGTAACCTTTTGATTTTCATCGAAACCGTAGCTGATTTGCGTACACGCCGACGCGCAGTGTCGTCGCAGTGGTAATTTGGTAGCCGGAACAATTGCGAATCCAATTGTCTCCGAAAACAAAGGTTTGTATCGTAAGCTTGCGTTCACAGTAGGCGCTTTATTCGAAATCACGCCGATGATCAAATTAGACTCTTACCGCAATCGCACCGGGTACAACTAGCCTCCTAGCACCTCTGCTACCTCGCGAAGACCATCGATCGGCCACATCTTGTCGGCACGGTTTGCTTCGAGCCCTTCGAGTTCAATCCGATTTTCCGAAACAGAGCCGCTGCTCCCTTGACTTTGGCCTATCCAATGCCTTGATCGTTGGCTTGACTTTGCGCAAGATGGTCGCGACAGCGCAGGCAAGGGAAACACCGATGGATGGCTGACCTCGAGAGGAGGAGGCTTGGCTGGCTCGGACCCGTTCGGTGGCCTCGGCAATTCGTCGTCGTAGACGCGCGTCGGCTCGCTGTGGCGCAAAGCGATCACCGCGCGACGTTCGAACCCTCGACGATGTTGGCAGGACAAACAGCGACTGCCCAGCCGACCGGGGACGTGAGAACAGCCTCGAGGGTCGACCAATAAGTAAAGAGTACAACGCACAGAGCATACGTTCGTATCGTTTATTTGTAACGACAATACAAGCCAGTTTACGTGGATTACAGAAGGTACAGTAACAAGATGAAACGCCAACGCTGTTGCACGGGATTAGTCGTAAAAACGGAGTACAGACGCGGGCTACAGGCGCGAACAACGGCTGTTGTCGGTGATTTTAAACGCGTGGCTTTTCGCGAGTCGAGTTTTGACAGCTCGGCCGGCGGCCCAAGCAGGAGCGAGTCTCAAGCGCGTAGGTGTACGGCACGCGCGGGCGCGTAGGGGCGCCTTTAGAAGCACTTTCGATGGACGATAGACGGCCCGGACTCGTCGTACTCCTGCTTGGAGATCCACATCTGTTGGAAGGTGGATAGAGAGGCCAAAATCGAGCCGCCGATCCAAACGGAGTACTTGCGCTCGGGCGGTGCGATTATCTTAATCTTCATGGTCGAGGGTGCCAGAGCCGTTATTTCTTTTTGCATCCTATCGGCGATCCCGGGATACATGGTAGTGCCACCCGACAATACGGAATTGGCGTACAAATCTTTGCGTATGTCCACGTCGCACTTCATTATCGAGTTGTAGGTTGTCTCGTGGATACCGCTCGACTCCATGCCCAAGAACGACGGCTGGAACATCGCTTCTGGACAACGGAAACGCTCGTTGCCGATCGTTATCACCTGCGAACCAAACATCCGAATGTCAAACGCGCGATTCTCGCTGGCTCCCGCGATTCAAGGTTCCGCGCGGGAGCCTTCGCGAGCACCCGATCGCCGTTTATAAATAGAATCTCGCGAGATGCGTTTCCAAGAACGAGTTTTCTTGGCCGGCTTGGCTCGAATCCTCGTCGACAAAGTCCCAAAGGAAGCGCGAAAGAGACAGCGAGGTTGCGTGAAAAAACAAACCTGTCCATCGGGAAGCTCGTAACTCTTCTCGAGCGCACTCGAGCCAGCTGCCGTCGACATCTCCTGCTGGAAGTCGAGAGCCACGTAGCAGAGTTTTTCCTTGATGTCGCGAACGATCTCGCGCTCAGCCGTTGTCGTAAACGAGTATCCACGCTCGGTGAGGATCTTCATCAGGTAGTCGGTCAAGTCCCGGCCAGCCAGGTCCAGTCGTAAAATTGCGTGCGGCAACGCGTATCCTGTCAACGTACATAAACACACGTTCGTAGGTTGGCCAGTGACGTTCGCTCACCGCCGCCCGCTCGTCTCGCTTGTTCAACGTTCGCAACGGATACGGCGCGTAGCTCGGTCGCGAACAATGGCCAGGCCGCTTATCGGCACGACCGTTTGCGCTCCACTCGACGGGAGAGACCTCGGAGCGAATATCGAGACGTCGCGATAACGTCGAAACGCAACGTACGCAGTAGCACTCGTTCCAACGAGCGATCGTTCGCTGAAAACTGCCTCGAAAAAAAACAAACTATTTTCGGTGGTGCGGAAACGCCGTTCCTACCGGTGGAAGCTCTTTGGCAGCGAGTCAAGTGCATTTCTAATTTGATCCGTGATCCGTGGTAATAAGCCGTCGCGATAGATTCATCAACGCGCGAAGCGTAGTTGTCACTGTCGATAAAAGAAGTTTAGTCGTGGATGAACAAGTAGCACTTTATTGGATAGAAATTGCTGGTACACAATTGGGGATTCGCTTATCGTCGTGCGTTCCAAGACGATGCCCAGTCGGTGGCGGTGCAGACGGTCTGCCGCGTGGCGTCGACAAAAGTCCGCCCGGGACCAAAGCAAACGAACACAACGGAAGCGTTGCAGCAATCGAGCCTGTTTACGCGCGAATCGAGCGATTCGTTGGACTCCTACTCGCCACGCCGCGCGTGTAACCGGACGGGCAAAAGGAAGCTAATCTGTCTTGGCAGCCGTGTCAGCCCGCTGCGTCTTGTCGTTGATGGGCAGAACCATCAAAGTCGCTCTCTTGTGGCGCGCGTACTTGTTGGCCGCTTGCAGCAAGAAGTATCGCTCGAGCTCGTAGTCCAGGAACCGGCTCATGCCGACGGACTCGGCGGCCTTCCTCGCGTAAGCCGAGGTGAACAGTCCCTCCAAGAGGTCGAACCCTTGCTCCCGGGCGTACTCGATGCTCGCCCGCAGAAGACGCCCGGCCAGGCCCCGTCTAGCGTGAGCGCGGTCCACGGCCAGCATGTCGAGCTCGAGAACGCTCTGCAGTTGCGGAAAAGTCAGGTGTATCCTGGCTGCCTTGATCATGTTCTCGACGCCAAGCGCGTACTCGTAGACGAGTGCCGATTTGAACTGGTACGCGCGGTACACGTTGTAGCCGTCGCAACTCACCATCATACTCATCGCCACGATCTTTTGCGTCGGTTTGTGAACTACGGCGATGCACGGCGAATTCAACACCATCAACTTGACGATATTCGACTGATCTTCCTCGATGCGTTGCAGCTGTTCGTCCCACGCTCGGTCCTTCAACATCAGACTCCTGAATATCGTTTCCTCGGGATAAAAGTGTTTCTTCATGAACGCTATCGCCTCCTCGACGTCGCTCGAGTCGACCATCCGCACGAGATACTCGTCCACGAGCACCGGCTGCTGCTGCTGCTGCTGCTCTTGCTGCTCTTGCTGCTCTTGCTGGTCGCTCATCTCGCGAAACACTGAATACGCGAACAAGCGCTCGCCGATTACTCGCTACAGCGGCAAAACGTTTGTTAAGTTTGCTTTGCAAATATACGCGCGATACGGTGACTCATAAAAACGAACGCGCGCGCGAAGTCTTTATCTCGCTCGTTTTGCGTCTCGCAATATGCAGCTGTCTATCGAAACCGAGTACCGAGTGCTCACCGTACTTTTAACGATCGCTGTCGTTGATTTATTTCCTCGGTCGTCGGTCGATTGCAATGCCCATCACGGAAGCGACGTTGTGCGGAGCGGCGTTTGCGAATAATTGAGTCCCATTGTCATCGCGATATTTCGATAGATCGAGATCCACGAGTTTGGCCATGCCAACTTTCTCGGCAGATCTCTTGGAGAAGGACGAGGTAAAGAGACCAAACACCACATCGACACCGTCCTTTTTGGCAAGCTCGATACCTTCCTTCATGAGCGCCGTGGCCAAACCTTTTCTCCGGTGTTGCTCGCTCAGGGCGACAGCGTAAAACTCGAGCGCTCGTTTGGCAGTTGGAAAACGCAAGAACAGCTCGGCTTCGTCGATCATTGCGTTCATAAGACGAAAATAAGCGGCCAGCAACTTGGACTTTGGCGCGTGTGTCTCGTACACGTCGACGGATCGACCTCGAGGATCGATCGAATCGAAAGCTGGATTTTCACCGACGATCGTCACGTTCACGCCCACGATCTCGTCGCTGTCGGCGCGAACGGCCACCAAACACGGGAAATTCGTGATCATCGCTTCGATTATCCGTCGTTGATCGGCGTCGATAACAGCCAATTCGTCGACCGCGGCGCTCGTCTCGACGTTGCTCTCTCGCCTCGACAGCATGCACTTGAGCAGCGTCTCCTCCGGGTGGAAATACTTCTCGAGCAGCGCGTTTATCAGCGGAATCTCGCGTACGTCGGCTTTGCGAATCGTGTAATCTTTGATAGCGGACATGGCCGACGCGCGTGCTCCTTCGGACAAGAGCGAGCGTTCGCGATACCTGCGCGTACAAGCGCGAAACTGGACTTTTTCGAGTTTCTTCGATCAACGCACTTGCTCTCGCGGGAGCTCGATCGGCTGTCGGCGCTGCACCAAAGTAAACGCTATTTTTAAGAAAACACCTATCTCGCGTATTTTTCTTCGCTCTCTCGCGGCGAACGCGAACCCATCGACGAGCTGGCTCGCTTACGTGTGCGCGTTAAAACTATTCGCGGAGTGCCAATCACCGCCCGCGCACGCGCGCTCCGCGTATTTCCGTCTGCTAACTTGGACGCGTTCCGCGCTCGTGCGTTACGCCAAGGGGACAACCAAATGCTGTCACGTAACGCTTTTATCCATCGGTACTATCGCGACGGCTACTCTTGGCTAATCTTGAGCAGGCGAGCGCCTCGTGGCTCGAGTCGATTCGGCTCTACTCGTTTGCAACGGACTTTTGGCCTGATCGCAAATCACGTCTAAACGGCCGAGATTCCTCGCACGAGACACGTTGTGTTTACGCGAGCGCGCTCGAGCAGGGCAGGCGCCGCTGTTGCCTGGCGCGCTAAGCAGGAATATCGCTCCGCGCACAGGCCGAACGTTAGCGGTGCAGCGTCCGTGGGCAGCGTGGACTTTGGCTGCGTCGGACGACCCGCGGATCCAAATCGTTGTTCTTCCGGACGTGGCGATAGGGTGCATTTAAGCACCCGCTGTAAACGCACCCGACGAATGCTCAAAGTCCAACGCTCTAACCGAACGACGTAACAACGACGTACCAACGCGCACGCTTGAAGACATCTCCGCCGTTCCCTCAACGCCTGTAACGAGTTGTCGATCGTTTGTTTTCAATTCGCTACTCGACGAATCGACAATGCCTCGTGCAGCCTATTGAAGAGGCGCGCTGATTATTTCCGCGTCGCTCGAGCTCAATTGACCGAAAAAACGCATTCGCGTACAATTCATGCGCAACTTTTGAATCGTTATCGCACTTTGCCTTTTTTAATCGATTGCACCGTTGACTTGAGAGTCTTCTTGAGTTAGTACCTCGACGCAGATACGAGCTACGTGGCAAATAAGCGTCGCAACGAAGCTTACGAGTGGGGGGGGGGGGCGATTTAGAGCGTAAAATGCATCCGTTCGACTATCCCGCTCTCTCGAGAGAGAGAGAGAAAGAGGGAGAGAGACGGAGTACGGTAGGCGAGAATCACGAATGATCAACGATCGGCAAAAAACGACAAAGAAACTCACCCTCGTAGATCGGAACAGTGTGGGACACTCCATCGCCACTGTCAAGGACAATACCAGTTGTTCTACCGGATGCGTAGAGCGAAAGCACAGCCTGAATAGCGACGTACATGGCTGGCGAATTAAAGGTCTCGAACATAATCTGGGTCATTTTTTCTCGGTTGGCTTTGGGATTGAGCGGTGCTTCGGTAAGTAAAACAGGATGCTCCTCGGGAGCGATGCGTAATTCGTTGTAAAACGTGTGATGCCAAATCTTTTCCATGTCGTCCCAATTGGTCACGATCCCGTGTTCGATTGGATATTTCACCGTCAGTACGCCACGCTTCGATTGAGCTTCGTCGCCTACGTACGAATCTTTTTGACCCATTCCAACCATTATACCCTGAAACATTCAACGATTTGTCCAAACTGTTATCTTCTCTTCTTTTCCGTTGGTTCGACATTCGAGCGTTCGCTTTTCCGCGTTGTTCTCTCGTTCAACCTCCACGCTTCGACGCGAAAGTTGCTTCGTCCCGCTCGTATTGGCGATCGCACTGCTCGAGATTCGTTCGATAATCCAGTGTTTGGCGTTGCAAGGGCAATCGTGTTGATACGAGCGTCGCGCGTTACCTGATAACGAGGCCTTCCAACGATGGACGGGAAGACAGCTCGAGGAGCGTCGTCGCCGGCGAATCCAGCCTTGCACATACCGGACCCATTGTCGACTACAAGAGCAGCTACGTCGTCGTCGCACATGTTGGCCGTCAAAACTGAAACGTATCCCAACCGATATCGTTTGAACGAGTCGAAGCAACCAAAGTCTTCACTGGACCAGTACAAAACTTACGAGTTTCCCTTATCGTAACACAAATGACTAGAGAGCAGATACCACTGGAGAACGATAAAGGCAAGTAACGCCGCAAACTAAACGCGCTTTGCCTCTTGCGGGATGAAAAAGCGCGTACGAGTATCGACTCGGCCGACTTTATATCGTCACCCCTTCCCTCGAAGCACCGATCGTATCGGCGGCCGATTTTCGCCTTTTGCGAGCGCGCATCCACCTCTTCCGGGCCGTTCCGTGTGCAGGCGCGCACTTCCTCGCGCACGGAACCTCAACGTACCGCCGTACTCGCGAGGGCGACAGGGAGAGGGAAAGGACTCATCGACTCGCTGACTTTGACCGCGGGAGAGTCGCTCCTTCGACGACCGCGCGACCTTCCGCCCGCGAAATAGGATTTTCGAAAGAGACCGGTTAGGGGTGGAAGGCTCGGTTGCGAGTCGAGAGCCGCTGAAACTCGACCGTACGCACGAGGAGGCGCTCCGAGGATAACGAACGACTTTGCTCCCGTCCGGCGTCCGTGCAAGAGCACTTGGGAATCTGCGCGCGTAGAGACCTCGAGTGCTCGTTCATCCCGTTGTTCGACGGATTACGATCGAACGACCGTTTCGCGACGCGTTAATCGTGCTCCAACGAACGGGAACGCGTCAAGCGGTGCACCGCCCTCTTATCGCACCTGCGCGATGAATCCACTCGGCGCGTGCCAAGCGCGTAATACGGCGCAAACAGAGCGCAAAGTGCTTCGCTGCAAATCGCCAATTGCCCGCAATGCCGTACGCTCGTCCTAATTGATTAATCGCGCGTAGTTTATCGTCTCGACGGAAGAGTGGCGAGTGCCGAACCTGTGGGTGGCAAACCGTGGACGAGCCACCTGGGCTGCGGCACTCGACGATACTGTGCGATCCGCTTACGGCGGACTCCGCTCGTCTCGATATTCGAACGATATTCACGTGCGAAGAATCATCCTTACGCGCGCAAACAGAGCGTACGACTCGCGCGCGCTGCGCAAATTGGCAGTGTACAGCGAATTGAAATCTTTGTTGTTTTTTCTTCTCACGATGAAAGTCGACCGCGAGTTTTCTCTCGGCAATTCGCAGGAATGCGCGGCAAGAGAAAAGCAGTTTTTGCCCTTTCGCCAACGATAATCCACGATAATCCACGAGCGCGCTCTTTCCGCGACGCAAACGCGATTTACGCCGTTGATTTTCAGATTTATCGCGTCAATGGTAGTTCCATTGCGCCAAGGTACTTGGCTCGAGTGTCAACACGGCACCTTGGTTCACCGCCATGTCACCTAATTTTTCGTTCGCGGTACGTACCTTTGGTCCGATACTCGTCCAGCGGTGGCTACGCTAGTCCGCTCTCAACGGCACTTGGCCTGGCAAACTCGATGTGATTGTTGTTTCGCTATTTTAACGCAACCAAACAATCTATATTTTCCCAAAGACTTTTCAACCCGAGCAAACAACTGCGTTTACTTAATTACGCTCGTATAATTCAGCGAATCAGCCAACGGTCAGGTTTTTCTTACAACGCGAATAACGAAAGTTTCCTTGGAAATTGCTCTACCGACGATGAAAAAAATGAGAAACGCGGGTAATACACCCCGAATTTACAACGTATTGTTATTTGCTTATTTTCACCGTAAAATGCATTCAATTTCTATACTATACGCGTGCAGAACGAGCAACAACTCATCGTTTTGACGGACAGCACTTTCCACAAAGATCCGTTTGGACGTTTGTGTATCCGTAGGTGCAAGAAAATTAATTGAATGTTACAAATGAAAGTACGAGTTGTCTGCTTACACGTGTACGTTTATCGTAATTTATAGCTCTTTTCGCGTATTTTTCCGAAATTGACAAATCGACCGTTTATTTTTGGAATGTCGCAGATTTACGATCGATCAGGGCGGCAAAACGAGCATCTTCGGCGGTTAGCAATGGAAACGATAGACTCGTGACGGTCAAATGGACCAATTGAGTAAAGCTAACACCGAGTGTTTGGCATCGCGAAATCGGTAAATAGCCGTTTAAGCGAAATTCTTTGAACGGACCAATCGTACACCTCGTTCACCGAGTGTTCCGAAAAAAAGCTCAAACGTGACGATGCTCCGTGGACGAAGCAATTTGAAACAATCGAGTTCGTTCTACGTCGCACGAACGTAAAAGAGCTTCGATAATTAACGATCCAGGTGGCTTTTTATAATTAGATTGGACGATTGTCATTTGAGATCGGCTGGAGATTACGTTATTTGCACTGTAAACGTTGCTTGGTTTTCAAGGCGTTGAACGGTTTTGATAAACTCTTCGCAAATACCTTTGACGTGCGTTTGGATTAGAAATGTCGGGGCAACGGGATGAGAGAATACGCAACAGCGGAGAAAAGAAAATGCACCGTCGGAATAAATTTGCTCAATTGCTCTAATTGACTATTCGTTCGGATGTATCCTGATGCACGCTAATTAGTTACAATTAGTTAGTGGCATAAATTCATCCTCGTGCGCATCGGCACGCACGGGTTTGATATTGCACGCGTTGTAGTGCGCAAATCCAATGCAAAAATCCAATGCAAAAACCCAATGCGAAAATCAAACCCAACTCGCGCTAAAAGTTCAATTGGCGATTCGGTCAAGGTGCATTTCACCGAGGACTCCAAATCACAGGGCTGGTCGGATGAAAAAGTAAACGTCGGAATTTCTTGTATTTCGAACATCTCTTTAATCATAATCATCGATATGATTTGTACAACTATAATAAATAATCTATCAATTTCTCTAGGCCATACGCACACCTGCGTATCTATCGCAACTAGACGCATCATGGTAAACTTGTTCGTAATTTCCATGCGAGCATCCGTTTTCACACCTATGCATAATTTATTTACAACCTTATCATCTTCGATTACAAATGTCATTCACAGAAATAAATACGAGATCTATTTCGTCGTTGACCATCGACTTGATTTTACCGAGACATTATAAAACCTGCCAAAATACATCTTTTTTCCAGCAAACCTTCTATGTATTCGCTGTGAATATAACGCAATCGATAAGAATATCTACAAATAATGCTTTTTCGTAGCGTCGTGCAATACAATCATTTTGCATTATTTATACTAACAAACGTAATTCTTAACCGTTTTTAATAGGTTTTTTATAAGTAATTCTTCGTTACGTGGCTACTCGTTCGGAGCTTTAACCAGTTCGTTAATCGCACTTATTTTACTTCTCGAAGATCTACTACGCACACATCGTACTCCATCAGGTTAGTCAATAATAAAATCCAGACACCGTGATTTCTTCCTTCGTTTCTCTCGTGACACTTTCGAAAATAACGTAAATGTATTCAAAACTTTCAGACAGAATGCACATCTTCATCCAGATTTCAAAGTGAAAATCGTTTGTCACGCGTCATGCAGATGTAATCGAAAAAAAGTCCACACATGCAACGTTCGAAAGAGCGAATCAGTTTTTCCTGGAGCGATCTCGCCTTATAAGGTAAAAAACGCCGAGGGAGCGCTCAACGTTCCGAAGCACGAGCAGCCAAGTCCGCTCGCAGCTTCTTGGTGTATTACATTCCTTAATTAAGTGCTTGTTTCACGGCATTAATTAGACTGTGAAACTGACCGCCGAGATGCCTACGTAGCACGATTCTTCGAATCTCTATTGCGTTCTTTACGCTCCTTTGCCACTTGGCGTACTTGCGAAAAATCAACAAAGATATTTACTGACGTTTGATACTCAAGCACGATTTGTTCAGTACGATGCACAACCGATTGCTCGTTATTTTGACAAATATTGTAAAAAATCGCGGAAAATAACGATCAATTAACAACCGGTATTGTCTAATGCAAAAATACAGAAATTAAAAATCGCGTGCTTTACCATGTTGAATCTGTGTGCGCCAACGTGATTTTTTCAAGTATATTTTATTATTAAAGTTTATAAATGTTTATTTTATAGCGTTTCAGTCTAATTTGTTAGAGCTGGTAAACGTTCCAACAACAAAGTTTCTTTTCTCCTCCATGTTTTTGCTCGCTGGTTTTCATCGTACTTATTCTTGTTACAACTAGATAGAGGTCAGACATCAAGCGATATTAAACATATTCGTAATCGTACGCCGGCTAAAACACGTATAGCAAACTTGTACCAATAGCTCTTTCTCAATGACCACACTGAATGGCCGTTTTCCCCCTAATTCAAGGAGATGTAAATACTACATCGCTCAATTCGGAAAGAGAATCATCACTCTTGAGAAATGGAAGCGTCCAAAAACACGCGATTCCGAACAAAGTCAATAAAACGTCACTACCCATGTATACGTAAAAATATTGTCTTTGACGTATTGGAAGATTTCGCAGCTTTTCAACACTCAAAATATACATCTCATGTTTAATCGTCAATGTCGATGCAAGGTATATCGTCAAAGAGCACAGACTCGGAGGACGACGCGCAAGACGACGACGAGGATGTCGTATGAAGGCAATCGCTAGAGAGCGGCCCCGCTGCTCTCGACTATTTATCCCAAAGGCCGATTTCCTTCATCTTGGTCTGGAAATACTTCTCCAGAGAGTTCGCGCACGAGTAGTACTCCGTGTCTGGTCCATTATACAGTCGACAGTTACTGAAGATTCGCGTCATGTCGGCAATGAACAAACGCCGTGTAACGTAGTACCGAGATTTGAGGCGTTCGGTCATCGTTTTCAGATCTGAAACGAATACGAGTTTCGTTATTTGATGCTCTTTTTTGCAATTCATTCAATATTTTTGGACGTTACGGTGCTTTGTTGTTCTAGTTAAATACGCTTGTAAAAGCTATACGATTTTACACGATTGTGAAAGTAATTATTTGTGAGACAGGTAAACTAACCCATTGGATATTTGATGTGATCGTAATAATCGGGCACTTCATTCTTATCAACAGGCTTCAAAAATGGCCAAGCAGCGCCGTGGTTCTTCACGCTAGTTAGCACGCTCTTTAATGCGTTGTGTAGCGAATCCGTGACGTCAAGACACGCCTCCATAGGTTCCGAACTTTGCGATCCTTTGGCAACACCCCTCGTCCTCGTCTGTGCGTAATTTTTCCAGCCAGTTTCGCGGATTCCGGGAATCGCCTCCACGGGAATACCTCGAACTCCTTCTTTGAAGCACGTAAGACCAGGATGTACTTTTTGAATTTCCTGTTGACGCTGATAAATCAACTGTTTGACTATCTCGCGTTGTTTGCGCACAACCGTCGTGAATTCCGTGTACACGATTTTTGGGTTTAGCTCGCAGTGCATTAGCATGGCACCCTCGTAGTCCTTGATGTAACCCTGGACGGCAATTGACGAATGAAATAATTAGACCTTGTAACAAATATTTCCAACTTACACCTCTTATGAGATATCTAAATTGGTTACCTGATACGTCGTACGGGGCAACTTGATCTCTTTACTGAACCCTTGCTTCTTGAAATAGCCAATAGCAAATTGATCGGCGAACGTAAGGAAGTGCAGGATATTATGCTTAATGTGATAGTCCTTGAGCATATTCATAAGATGAGTGCCGTATCCTTTGACTTGCTGTTCCGACGTCATAGCGCAGAATACAATTTCGGTGAAACCCTGGCAACCGAACATACGGAAGCAGATGCCACCGATTGGTCGGCCGTCTTTGATCAGTGCCAATGTTTTGTGCTTTCTACATAATAAATATAATTGTATTCTTCAATATTGAAAGAATATATTGTAGGGAGTCGGTTTGAAATACAAACGCTACATACGGGTCAAAGACCAATTGCGAGATGTATTCCATTGGCATTCTAGTAAGCTGATGACTAAAGACATTATGAAGACCTATTAGCCAAAGCATCGTTTGCTTTGACACCGGTAGCGTTAAACTGTTGCCAACGATGTGAAACTCGATGATTCCACGACTTTCCTCTAGTTTTGGCGTTT
This sequence comes from Chouioia cunea, assembly GCA_030064505.1. Lineage (NCBI taxonomy): Eukaryota > Metazoa > Arthropoda > Insecta > Hymenoptera > Eulophidae > Chouioia > Chouioia cunea. Next base: position 20,011,077 of record JAOPFQ010000003.1, on the reverse strand, counting down.
CGTCTCGTGGTGCATTAGGTGGGAATATAGCGTCTAGTCCAAACATGAAGTTTGGATCTTTGATAGTTGCTATGATTTTCGTCACAGTTTCCTCCGACAAATCTTCAAAGACATCCTCTGTTTTTCTCCTTTTCACATCTGTCCGTACGTCTGTCCGTACGTCGGGGTGTGCCCTTTTACCCTGAAGTTTCTTCACGCCTGGGCTGAGATTAATCGTTGTGAAATTGTCCTTGTCGTTTGGAACAACTGTAACTTTCTCGAATTCGCCCGTTCTACGATTCTGAATGTTTTTCGTTTCCACGGATGTTTGCAGATGAGGCGGAAGAACGTGCTTGTACTCTGGATCCCAAATGGGAGAACTTTCCGCGTAAATTTCTGCTTCAAGCATGGAGAGAAACCTAAAAATTAGGACGTACGTTTATTAGATTAAACAATATTCAATGTCAAACATTTCTTGATTTCATGGATTGTCGAGAGATAATCTTACTTGGGAAAGTGATTTAACACCAGAACTCTTTTCTCAGCCGACATCCTTTCTTTTTCATTGTGGCATTTGTCCATTAGCTGCTTGCATACGGATTTGAAAACCGCTTGCAGTAAAGTCCTACCAAACACTAGTGTTGTATCGAAGTGAGGTAGTGAATCACAGAAAGCAGGCACGTGGCAAAAGACGAGCCATCTTGTGTAATTGATTTTATAAGCAGCTGCTTCATCTGGACTCACAACCATTTTTCGAGCACTTGGGCTCTCAAAGTTCCAGTGGTTCAAACAATGCAGAAACATTTTAGCCAAGTCATACATTGCTTGCCATTCTCGTTGACCCAGATGTCCAAATTTGTAAACAACAAAGTTTGTCACTGCTTTTGATATACTAGGCTTTTCGAAAGGTGGCTGGCCTAACGGACCTTCTACTGATGGCTTTATCATGCTTAAAATACTTTTTCTCAACAGCTTGAAGAGATAGTAATAGACGCGTTTTGTGTCGGGATCCTCCTCTCTGTGCATACCCATGAAAATATTATCAACGTCTACCACCATTCCTAATAAATTATTTATAGTTTCCTCTGACAATGACATCAGATGCGAAATATGATGCTCCAGTGTGTGTAAACAACTTCGACAAGGATCACTAAATGTAGCCATTGGTTGGACTTCATTCTTTGGAGACTTAGCTAGAGTTTGCGTACTTTTCCAACCGCTACATTTGCAATCGTTTCCCTGGCATTGACTGTAATTAGCAAGTTTTAATAATTTTTTCAGTTGTGGCAAATTGAAAACTTGCTGTTTACGCTGTTGAATTCTTTGAAGATTATTTTGTCTACTGGCTTGATCTGGTCTTGGAGTATTAATATTTTCCGCATTATTGCTTGTTCCTTGATTGGAGTTGGTTACTGGTTGTCCCATATTATCCACTGACACATTTGGCATGGACCTACCTATTTCTTCCCCCGACATCTTTGTGTATTCTAGAAATGAATTATGTAAATAAGTCTTAGATCATTATTATATATTAAGATACCCATGAATTACCAATTAAATTTATAAAATCTAACAGACAAAAGTTATTTTCAAACACTTGGGTCAATAAACAAGTTCTATGCAAATGTTTCAAAAATGTAATCAATACTTGTGGAAATAAAACGTTGTCCCATTAAGTCCCGACCAACGTTATCAATGATCAAAGTGGAAACGTTTATATAAATAAAAAACAAGTAAAAAAAACGTTATAAATGAGGTTATGTTTAAAAGGAAAACGTTCAATATTACTGAGGAAAAACCGAAACTTACCCTTAATTACTCACAAATAATATTAGTCCTTTATTTTACTAATAAAGTTTTAATGAAATTCCTATGTATGATCTGGCAATTACATAAACACTTGTGCAAATTGTATATTTACTGATAAATAATGCCGAACCGAACCGCTAACACCAGAAACCAACGCTAAATCAGCTTGTCAACAAAACCAACGTATAGGATAGTTAATTCCGAAAGGTTCTGTTACAGGGTTAGATGACGCATTCATAGTTTAACATCTGTCACCGACGGTGCTTGTAAACTAACGTCAGAGATATTGTGACGTACTAGTACGTCACCTGTCCGTAACGGACATACGCACGCAGATGTACTACAGGCGATCGCGCGAATATTGAACTTGCATCTTTCTCTTCTCTTATTCCAATTAACTGCGTAGCTTCCCTTATTTTCGTTTCAAGTTCTCACCGCTCAAATTTACTTTATTTTCACTTTCTCCTATTTCTGAGACGATCACTTGAAACGGCGATAATCATAGATTTTAAAACCAAATCGATAAATCAACGCATCCAAACAATACAACACAAAAGCAACAGTTTCGTCTGGCAACGCAACTGATATCGCTTTTCCGGCTCCAACTTGCACATTTTCAACGCCTGGACGACACGTGTGAATCGACAATACAAAGAACGTGGAGTCAGCATGATTGCCAACGACAAAGGAGCATTCCGAACGACGAGAGTAAGAAGAAAACTCGAGCGAAGCAAGGATATGGATTACGAACGAGTCCTCGTGATTGGTTAACGCCTCTTTTCCTCCCACGCGAGAGCAACTGCAGTGGTCAGCATCGAGCAGCCAGCATCCCTGCGGATCAATGTCGATCTAGTCACCGAATTTTTAGCTTCTTCCTTTATTTCTCACTAGTAAAGCTCGATAATACACGTAGAAACCTGGATGGTTAATCTAAGTTTCTTTTAAACTAAAATTCACTGGAGTATTTCTATTTCAATTCGATTTCGCGTGGATTAATTGTATTATCTAAATTATGTATTTTAATCACGCTATCTTTCGAATAAGTACTAATTTTAAATCAGCTCGAATCACGCGTCATGATCATATCTCAAGTGGGGATATAGCAGTGAATTCCAAAAAGTCGGTTAGGTGGCGCATTCTCACGTCCGTCACCGTTGGCGGTTGTAAACTAATTACGTACATACATTATACATCATGTATAGAAACACGTTCGTATACGTAAAAACTTTTTAAAATGTGGTTTAAAATACAGTTTAGTTAGCTTTTTCTTCATTGTCGAATATTATTTTGATCGTAAACAGCTTCTTTTTGTTGAAATGTTGTTCTGAAAAATTATAATATATATATATCGCATAAAACTTGTTGACTTCAACAATTACTTAAACTGAAATAGTACGTTGCGATAATACTAATGCGGAAAAATAGATTCGGGTCTCGCGTGACGTCTATAACGAGACAAGACACACGAAACCAGCTAGAATCTTTTTCCCAAAGATGTATCCTACAGGATTTTTTGATACGTCTTGTCGAAAGCTCGATTTTAAGCACGCGTTTATTTTAGTCGATCAGCGTGTGCAAAATGTACTTTCCGCACGACGTGTTGAAAAAATTATATTATTTTCAAAGAGTCACTCAAGAATATGCCTTATCGAATATGTTGCATCGAAAGAATCAATTATTCGTTAAATTTGTTTGTGTCGCCTTTGAAAATCCCGACTATTGCGCGCCATATGTCCACCATATTAGAAACACCCACACACGCGCGTGCAAGCAGGCGAAAATCTCGCGATGATATGATTATTGGTGGCCGCCACGTCTCCACGTCTCTCGGCCTGTTGTAACCCCGTGAAAGAATTTTTTCTTCGATGGCAGCGGTTTCTTGTTTGGATCCGCCGGTTTTGTAACTAGTTGCTCAGATTATATACACGAACCACCTGCTACTAAAACTCAACAAAACGAAATCTCATTAAAATGGTAAGTGTGCAGCTCTTTCGAAGGGTTAGTCGGCTTTTAACATTCACTACATCTGCATTGTATTGTGCAACAATCAGCGATTCTGAACACATCGACCTCACCTGACAATCCTGCATGTCACTCGAGAATCCTACCTTCTGCTTCTTTTTTCCCATCATTCCTTTTCCACGAATCGAATGAATGCTACAGCTGTTCCAATTTGCTGACGTCGCGTCAATTTTTTAAAGGACTTAGCTAGGATTGTTGATCAAATAATGGTTTGTTTTGATACTTTTGACAATAATGTCGCGAGTAAGATTGAACAAAACGTGGCAATTCAAACTTCGTATAACGTTTGAAATACTACTTTAGATAGATAATTGGAGGAATCTATTATTGACTCATCGTATATTTTTTCCAGCCGCTGAGACTAGATATCAAACGTAAGCTAACAGCACGATCAGATAGGGTCAAATGCGTTGACCTCCATCCAACAGAACCATGGATGCTCTGTTCTCTGTACCAAGGAAATGTAAACATTTGGAATCATGAAACGCAAACACTTGTGAAAACATTCGAAGTGTGCGATCTTCCAGTTAGGTCAGGTAAATTTGTAGCCAGGAAGAACTGGGTTGTTACTGGTTCGGATGATATGCAGATCAGAGTGTTCAATTACAACACATTGGAACGAGTTCATTCTTTTGAAGCACACAGCGATTACGTTCGATGTATCATAGTTCATCCTACTCAACCATTCATCTTGACGAGTAGCGGTATGTAGTTAATTTTTTAATTATAGGTTTCTTTATAAATTATTATAAAAATTATCCATGTTTGTACCTACTAAAAATAGTAATATCAACTATTATAGCATAATCTGCAATAGCATTGTCGTAATATTTAAAATTAATTCCAGACGACATGCTAATAAAACTTTGGAATTGGGAAAAATCTTGGCTGTGCCAACAGGTCTTTGAAGGACACACTCACTATGTCATGCAAATAGTATTCAATCCCAAAGACAACAACACGTTTGCCAGTGCTTCCCTCGATAGAACACTCAAGGTGTGGCAACTGGGATCCTCTACAGCAAACTTTACGTTGGATGGCCATGAGAAAGGTGTCAACTGTGTTGATTATTACCACGGTGGTGAAAAGCCATATCTCATCTCTGGAGCAGACGATCGATATGTTAAGATTTGGGATTATCAGAACAAGACCTGTGTGCAGACTCTGGAAGGCCACTCGGAAAATATCACAGCTGTTTGCTTCCATCCTGAGTTGCCAATTGTATTGACTGGTTCTGAGGATGGTACTGTCAGAATCTGGCATGCTGGCACCTACAGACTCGAGACACCGCTAAACTATGGTTTTGAGAGAGTTTGGACCATTACATCGATGAAAGGTTCCAATAACGTAGCTATTGGTTACGACGAAGGCAGTGTAATGGTGAAAGTTGGTCGTGAAGAACCTGCAGTATCCATGGATTCCCTTGGTATAGTTGCAAACGTAACTTATTTTTAGATTTACCCTAAATATCAGTGTAATTGACGTATTCTCTATGTTTATAGGTGGTAAAATTGTTTGGGCAAAACACAGTGAAATCCAGCAGGTTAACCTGAAAGCTCTTGGAGAAGAAGCTCAGGATGGGGAAAAGTTGCCATTAACCGTCAAAGATATGGGTGCTTGTGAAATCTATCCGCAAACTATTCAGCATAATCCAAATGGAAGGTTCTTAGTGGTTTGCGGTGACGGAGAGTACATTATTTACACGTCCATGGCCTTGAGAAACAAAGCTTTTGGACAGGCTTTTGAGTTTGTTTGGGCTGCCGATTCAAGTCAGTATGCTGTCAGGGAAAGTTCCACTACTGTTAAAGTATTCAAGAACTTTAAGGAGAAGAAAAGTTTCAAGCCTGACTTTGGAGCTGATAGTTAGTATTTGCATTGCTACGCATTTTCGAATATTTCTTTCTTACGCGGTCGCGTAATACACGTGTTCTTGAACTTTTAGGCATTTTCGGCGGACACCTCCTCGGGATTTACTCTAGCTCTGGTCTTTCGTTTTACGACTGGGACACGTTAAAATTAGTTCGACGTATCGACATTCAACCGACCCACGTTTATTGGGCGGAAAACGCTTCGCTTGTAGCACTTGCCACAGCCGATCAATATTTCATTCTCAAATACCAAGCTGAAGCCGTCCAGTTAGCGGGTGAAAATGCCGAGGACGTTGAAGATGCATTCGAGGTAATGTCTAGTTCTGCTGCTTTAATCCATAAGGTTGTGCTTTGATCGAGCCATTTTCCTGAAAGTCAATTATTTTCCAGATGGTTGCCGAAATGAGCGAAGTCGTAAAAACTGGTCTCTGGGTCGGTGACTGTTTCATCTACACGAATAGCGTTAACCGAGTGAACTATTTCGTCGGTGGAGAAATCGTGACGGTTTCACACTTAGACAGACCTATGTATTTGCTCGGATACGTACCAAGAGATAACAGATTGTACCTTTGCGACAAAGAATTGTCGGTGGTATCTTACTCTCTGTTGCTGTCGGTATTGGAATATCAGACCGCCGTTATGCGAAAAGACTTCGATACGGCAAATAAAGTACTGCCAACCGTTCCGAAAGAGCATCGTACTCGAGTCGCTCATTTCTTAGAAAAGCAGGTACGACGGACACTCTTGTTCCTCTTCTTATTAGTTTCGACCAAGTTAATCGCGAACCCCGCTACAATTGTCCTATTAACATTGGTACGCTGTTTTAGGGTTTCAAAAAACAAGCTCTAGCAGTTTCGACTGATCCGGAGCATAGATTTGAATTGGCCTTGTCCCTTGAAGACCTTGACATCGCACACGAACTGGCCAAGGAAGCAAGCAGCCAACAAAAGTGGCGACAGCTTGCCGCCTTAGCCACGCAACAAGGGAAACTCGAACTCGCCCAAGAATGTCTGCACAAGGCCGAAGATTACGCTGGTTTGCTGCTTCTTGCTACTAGCACTGGAAACGCGGACATGGTCGAGAAGCTAGGTAATCCTTTATCGGCTCTTGTGATAGCGCTTCCGTACACTTGGAAGCTATTTGTCAATGATCTTTCTTCGAACAATCGATGCAAAATATTGTATTTTCATTAGCCGCATCCTCGGACGATTCGGGCAAAAACAACATTTCCTTCCTGTCGTTTTTCATACTTGGAAACATCGACAAGTGCCTGGACATTTTAATAAAGACCGATCGAATACCGGAGGCTGCGTTCTTCGCCAGAACATACGCACCCAGCAGGATCTCGTCTATAGTTGGATTATGGAAAGAAAAGCTATCGGCCGTTAGCGAAAAAGCAGGTCAAAGTTTGGCCGATCCCGAGAAGTACGAAAACTTATTCCCCGGATACAGGGAATCGTTGGAAATTGAACAGTTCATGAGGGAGCAATATAAAAAGAGGATTCCAGCTTCGGAATATCCTAATTTGACGGTAATCTAAACCACTCTCATCACGCTATCACCAGTAGCTCTTTTCTTTGTTTAGTCGTGAAATATCAAGTAAAGCTTGTGTTCGCGTCGTTTGAATTTGGCAAACGCTGGTTCGGCGATCGACGAACGCAACTTTGTCAACTTTGAACTCTTTTTCATTCGTTTATTACGCGAGACCTTCCGTCCGTTGAACGGTTGAAAAACGAGTTGAAACAAAAGTTGATTCCTCGGTATGCAAACGTCACGGAGTCACGTCTTAAAGTCTTGAAATTTTTTGAAAACGACAGCCCAATATCAGGCGAAACGCAAGGGAAGAATGGTTAGCAGCGACGGGGGCCACTAGCAGTAGCAATCAAGAACTCGAGGTTTCCGAATCCGCGGAACACCCAATGGTATCGAGCGACGACTTGTCCTCGGTAACGCAACGACTGAAGGACGTCGATGTTGGCAAATCGACATCGGCAACATTAGCAACGTCGACGAGTAAACCTCCAACGGCATCCACTTCGAGGCCACTTACCGTCGATGACGAAGACTTGGATGATCTCTACGTGGACATTGACAACATCGATACTAGTGTGAGTGCTCTCTAGATTCGTTTACCGGGCCGCGAACGGCGCAAGCCTTTTCTTTTCTTCGTTATCGATCGCTCGACCACGTAACGAGATTGTCAATTTGTCTCGAATAATACAAAACGTTGATCAACGTTTTTTTTCATCGAATAGTACACGGTACTATCGAGTGCGCGAAACATTGTACGATTCCAAATAAAACGACCAAGAAATGTTGAAAGAAAGCAAGCGAACTGACGCGTGATCGAACGAAAAACGCTGCAAACGAATAATCCGTCGCTAAAGCAAAATACAACAAAGGGCTACCTCGTTAACGACTGGCTCTGACCACTGTGTGACTTTACTATTGCATGTGCTGGCTATGCAGCCTGCGCCAGGGAACGGCTGAGCGTAAGTTCGAAACTCGAGGCATTAAAGCACAGTAGCACTTTGTACACGTATAGGAGTCACCCACCGCGCGCAAAAAACGAGAGAAGAGAGAGAGAGAGAGAGAGCACTAAAACAGCCATTATATCCGACTGTTGCGCGTAACAAGAGACGTCAAAACAGTAGCGAGAGCTAATTGCAAGCGCACGTTCGATCTCCCCCTCTCCCTCTTTCTCTCTCTGCCCCCCCCCCCTTTATTGCGGTAGATTTTTTTCTATCCATGCTCTTGGTTGTAGATTTAGTCAAGTAGTTACAACTTGGTACAGCTTGCTCCGCTATTTGTAAAATATACGAAGAGCTTTTCAAATAATTACGTTTGCCGTCGTATTGGCGAGCAATTTGATTGGAAAAGTTGGGATAGCATCGCCGATTCACGCGATACCGTCGAGAAGAAACGGAGAGTAACGTAGGTAGGAGCCGAGGGGCAAACAAAAAGACGAGTTGGATTAATTGGCTAATGGCTGTAAGTTCCGAATTACGAAATTCTATACGCTCTGGATATATCGAATTACATGCCTTGATTTTAGCGATACGCGTACGTCACGCGTGCAAATGCCGTCAATCCTATTTCGTAAGTTTACCAACGCACCGTCCGCAGTACCGTATTTTCAGGACGGACTTGTAAGTAGATTAGCAAAATAGAGCGATGCAATCGTCGTTACATCGCTCGACGAACAATTGGCATTATTGACAATACTGGGAGTAATCGGCAAAACCTCAGCTGTTTACCGAGTCCCGTAAAATAAGCTCGTAAATCACTCGACAAATCGGATCGCCGCGCCTAGTTTTCAAAAGCTATTTTTTCAATTTACAAACATTCTCCCCGTTCACGCCAACTCGAAAACAGACCGTACAACGAGCTTGCTGAAATATTATTGAAAAATGTCAGGCCAATTTGGAAAACAATCGTTTGGTGTTTTAAAAGTTTCGTATTTGTTGAAGTAGCCGTGCACTTTTAGCGTTGTCCAGTTGGTTTGGTCCGTATGATTAGTACAAGCTTCTACAACCTCATTGTTACTTTATCGTTGTCTTTTGTTTGGCCTTTCAGGATATCAATTTGGACGACGATGATATTCTGGATTGATAAGCAGGATGAAGCGGTGGATCCAACTTCCGAGGACCCGGTACACCGACTGTCAATATTCGTTACGAATCCTAATTTTCTCTTTCTTTTACCAGCAAACATTTTTTTCTACAATCCAATAAACGTTTTTGATAACTTTTCAACCAAACTGCTTGTCTATACTTGCTACAATCTTAACAATAATTCATCGTTTACTTCGCGCTAACGAACGTTACGTACGTGCATCCACGCCGTCTTCGGACGAATTTCGATACTTTCGCAAGTTTACAAACGATTCAACGAACAACGATTGAACGAGATTGCGACGCACGTTCATAATCATTGTACCACAAGCGCAATCGTAAGACGATGATCAAAATGTAACTAGAATTTCAAGAACGTGCACTACACCTGTATTCAAAGTGAAAAATGCCCTTTTTTCGTTCGCGATCATTCGGCTATTGCACGAGACACGAGAGAATTATTTATTTCATAATTACGATGATAAGAAAGTGGCAAGCCCATCAACGATGCATTCTCGCAAAGTTTTCAGTTTGTTAAAAAAAATCGTTTTTTTCAGACCAAAACAAGAAGAACGAGAGAGAGAGAGAGAGAGAGAGAGAAACGTCACTCAAACGAGACGAGAAACAACCGCAATCGTTGAAACTTAACGAAGGATTGTGGTTTTTATCGCAAGTCATTGTTTAGTTGAGTGAACGAAGGCAAAGTCAGGTTCTCGAAACGAATAAACCTACCGCTTGTGCATCCTCGAGTGGATCATTGATGTATCGCGCGGACGAATGTGTACGTTATACGACAGTAATTCAAACGTTGAAGAAGATTCTCGCCGCTCAAAGAGTACACGAGAGCAGACTCCAACGATTGTCTTATTGAATCGTACGAAAAGAAAAAGAAACGGCGAGACTGCTTTTTGTTTGCGTCTAGTATTAACTTGCGGTCTTAGTTAAAACTGATCTAATGGGAGTGTCGCACCGAGTGCGTGACAAACGAATGAATATTATGGTTACACGTATATTTATGACGTAACAAACGAAGCTTTCGAGAATTATCCGTCTCGGGCCTTCGGCCACGAAAGGATAAACAGTTTTTCATTCCACGAAAGATAGCACATTGTCCTGTACTATCCTTTTTATTTTGCGCATTTCTCAATTTTCCGTAGCTTCTTTTTATATGTACCGTAACGTTGGGATATCTCGTGGGATGCTTTGCAATTGTAAATCTAATGTAAGATAGTTTGCGTTGAATGGCTATTTGATTCTCAAATATGTAGCATAGACTTGTCTGTACTGCGGTAGTAGACTATCGCGATTTTCATCAACTATATTCTTGTTATTTTAATAAAATTTCCAATGTATTATTGCAACGAATTCGTTTCATTTTCCGTTTTCACTATTTATCTTCTCCACTATTGATCGTTTGTAAACGACAAACCTTAACAACCGTACTCTCGGGCAATCACTCAGGAGCAGGTACCGCGGTGAACGGCTGAAAAGTTTGCGCGGTATCGCGAAAACTTGCAAAATAACTTTTCAACGTTCGTGACATTGCTATTTTTACGAGCCCGTTCGTATTACAAGATACCGAAATACCGTACGTGAAAACGACCGTTACTCGGCGTCCGTTGCTCTAATTTATTACCGTGGATATCATTCGACTCGTCTTATTTTAAGACGAGCTTTTTCAGCGAGCCATCGATCCGTTGGCCTTTTCAAAACTAGGCCTTTCAAAACTGGCTTACGAACAAACCTAAAACGCGCATCTCGCCACTTGGCTCGTTTTACAAATCGACACGACCGGACGTAGCGTCGACGAGTTTCGATCGACTGTACGGTGACGTGTGCAAAGTTGGAGAATAGTCCTTTCAAGGTACACTAATTGCGATCGAGCGTTCCTCGATGCGTTCCATTTACCAAACGGAAAAGCACAAAGCTGGCTTCAAGTCGAGCGAACGACTACCGAATTAGAGTTTGACGTCCACGCAACGTGTGGTCCGCGTTCGAGAAAAGCGGACATTTAGCACGAGCAGCTATAATACGTGACGAAAAGCAAAATACGCAAACGATTGCCGCCGCTGCCGCCGCACGAGAATACGAATACGAACGCAAAGAAAAACCAAGATAACAATTCTCAAAGTGCACTAGACTCACGTCCACGTCCGAACTACCGTGCACGGTATTGCCGTGCACGAATGGATTTTTACGCGTTCTGCGTCGACGGTTATTTTAGTTTCAACATCGAGATCCTCGCGCGGCCGATTTACAAAAATACGAGGGTAGTCCCAGAAGTAGCCGACTCAACCATGAACGTCCTCGTTTGACTTTTCCACTTTCGCGACAGCTCTTCGTCGCTGGTCGATCTCTTACCACCGAGCCGTTTTTACGAGTTTGGAAGTAGAACGCAATCCGAAGGGGCCAACCCTGGCAAATAGGGTGCACGAGGAAGCGATCCGAGGTTCGCTCGTCTAACGAGCCTCTCGACTTTGGCCATCGCAACGACGGACGTGCGAACCGAAGATACGCCTCTCTTTTTCTCGATTTCGCCGCTGATCGTTGTCCCTTTCCGATTAAAGTCACCCCGACTTCGGATGGACAGCGGCGGACCCGCGTGGTCAAACTCTCGAGCGAAACAGCCACGCGACGCTGCTTTTGTCCAGTCGGTACACGACGTAGGCCACTTTTTGACAGGCCTGTCGCGTCAACTAACTCGCGCACAGTAGCGTTTCGCGAATCGTTTTGCCCGTTTCTGGCGTCGTCGCCTCGATTCCTCTTGGCAGCTCGTACAAGGAGCAGAGTTGCTCAAAGCTGAATCAGTTGAACCGAGGCATTTCCAACGAAACAATCGCAGCAGCTAACGCTGACCAATTTGTTCAATTTTGTCGAACACGCAGCGAACAACTCGGTCGGGTAGGCTACCTCGGCACCAGCCCGTATTCGTTACCTACCGAACGTCCGAATGTCCGTCCGAATATCAAATCGACGAAATGCTGGCAAGATCCCGCGATCCGAGTACTTGCGATACTTCCGGTGAAAACTAGAGACCACTCGACTCGTTGAGCACTTTCACGCAAAATCAGCATTCCGAAAGATAGCTCGTTCGTCGAACGTCGAACGTCGAACCATACCCGAGAGTCGGCAACGTCCGTGGTAAAACGCCAGCGTTCCTTCTCTTTGTCCTCTCCTCTCTAAAAACCAACAAACACAAACACGCAACAAAGAAAACGAATGGAAAAACGGGGAGTAAAGGTCGTACAACGTTTACGGCGCCACGTAAAAATAGAAACGCCCCCGTTCTCGCTGTGACACCCGGCAACAAATTGGCCGCATCGTTGCTCCGCTTCTCTCCCTCGAAATCGCGCGACGCTTTTTTTCCATGCACGACAAAACCGCTGCGACGCGAATAGACGCGCGCTCGCCTCGACGAAACAAACAACTTTGTACGCTTGAGAGTTCGCCGCTCAAAGTACCTGCGCTAATCATCGTTTCGTCTTTTTTGCGAACACGAGTGGCAGCTTCTGCGTTGAAAGGACCAAGAGCGCCTGGTTGTTTGTGCGGTCGTAAACCGTTGAGAGGTACAAGTAGAAAATTCTGGGACAGTAGCGACGGTACCTAGGATTACCGAAAGAGACTCGTCGATCGACGCTTGTCGCTTTGCAAACTTGTTCCGGTACACGACAGTTGGGCCAATACGCGCGTTTTTCCAAAACGGTTCCGCGTACTCCAATAAATGTGGTTCGCTATCGCTACCGTGACGTTGCTTTGGGAGGTCGGGGCGATAGGCTCCGAGGGACGGCCTCCTCCAATTGTTACCTTGTATTCGCGTGACGAATTTTTTTGTTCTCGACGTTTACAATTTAACGACAAACGCTCTTGTGAAAACGCGAGCCTTAAGACCAATTTCAAGTATAACACGGACTTGTTGCTCGTTAACGTTGTTTGCTCTTACTCGCCTGTGATATTTGTCACGTTTACTTTTCACGTATGGCAATAACAACACAGTCCCTTTTCAAATGTGTTAACGCGCTTTGTCTCGCCGTTCTCCTTGAATAAACGAATCGTTGGCTGTGATCGAACCATCGACCGCAGGAGGATCGTACCGTTTGAAGTAAACGTCAATGACTATATCGTCAAAATGTTGTTCGTTATCGAGACGTCTTAAATCATCCGCAGTTAACGTTATAGTCGTGTCCACGAGCGTTTGCATTTGAAAAAAGGTTTGAAAAAAATTGGTCGCTTCACGTTCTACTACTACTTTCTCCAGCTGCGATGAAAATAAAATCAGCGTGGCGCTGTCAAAATCGCCAATAAGACCTAAAATCACAGCAAGTCTGATCTCCTTTTCACGTGCAACCAAAACCCTCGTGTCATCCTCCTTGGGATTTCGTTTTACAGGCGTGTTTTAGGATCATCGATTTGCATCGAGTTACGCGAATTCGTCCCTCGGTTTCAATTTGAACGTACACATTCGTTGGTTATTAGCACGCTTTTAACTTGATTTTGCGTAGTCGGACTTTTGTTGCGGTTCGCAACAAAAAATGTCTTCAGGTTTCGTTTAATTTCGTTTTTTAAGCGACAACGGCATTGGTCAAAATATGAGAATCACTCCGTCCAAATTTGCCTTGGACGCCACTCGGAACGCTGCTGATACTTGCCGCGCGGAAAAATAAGTTTGTCTTTTTCTCTTGCTTATCCTTTTTGCGAGAACGACATTTTTAAGCGTATAATGGCGAATCCTTTTGATCGCAAGACGTTGCGATATGGATAACTTTCTTAAACGGTGTCAGGGTATCTAAAAGACAAGTTGGAGCAAAACCTTAGCTTTGCGAATATCCGTCAAAATTTCTTGGAAGAATTGAAAGATACATCACGCGCGACGTAACGTAAATAGTCGTTGGTTAATATTAATGTTCATCGTGCTATCTATCAGGCATTTAAATAAATTAGATACAAGTAGCACACGCATGTTTTAACGTGTTGAATTACATTTATTTATAGCTTTTTAAGCGATCAATCAAGTTAACTAAAATTTTTATTTTCATCCATTGGTTTCATCGTACTAGAAAACAAAATTCCATTATTTCACAATAAATTTAGATAGAACCAAACAAAATCCAAACAAAAACCAAACAATAATCGTTTCTTAATCGAGAAATTACAAACAGAATCTGCTCGTATAATTTGAATCTATGTACAGCTGAGATACTCTTTACTCAGGTGCAACTCGCACAAATTTGTAATGTTTAATAATACTATTAAATACATCGAGAACTAGATTACACAGCGACAAAATAAAGTACGATTGCACAAAATTATTATTAATTTTAATATTACTACAACAGTCTTGATTCTTTAACAATCTTTACTTGAAAACTATTACCACGATCAGTGTTGACAACTAGTAATTAATATTGTTTCAATTTTTCTATATTCTTCCTTTGTACTTTGTATTCGTTAAAACCAATCGCTGGTGAAATCGCTGGTTCCTAAAATCAAACGTTATAATTGTTAACCGCAACTGTAATATCTCGATCTGCTAGATAACAGTGTTTGCAATGTTAATCGTACGAAAAGTAGAATATGGACGATACTTACATCATCGACATCTAATAATGAGTAGTTATACAGGGATTTGCTAAGTTTTAAAGCTGAGTCGTGTATCCATTTGTCATCTGGCTTCTTGTATCCATCGCTGCCGTTCCTCAGCTTTAATCGACTTTTTCTCTTTCGTTCTTGGTAAGTATTTTCCAGTTCTGCCATTTTCTCCGATTTTTTCTTTGTGAAATACTCGCGACGTTTCTGGCTTGCAACGCCACCAAACGATTGGCCTTTAACTTGATCGCAGAAAACGCTAGTCTTCTGAAATATTTGCTTGTCTATGCTAGAAAAGCTTCCTTTGGCCGCGTTGATTCGATGCGTATGCTTATTGCTGTACTTGTGTTGCGGAGACTTTGGGAAAAAGGAACATTTATCCCGTAATTGAACGTTTGATACGATTTCAAGTGACTTGTCCTCGTTTTGATCACGGTTATCGTCGTTCTCTGGCTCGTCCAGCAAGACATCATCCTCGTCGTTGCTCATCGAATAATCGTTTTCACCAACTTGATCGTTGCAAGCTCTGATACTCGACGATAAGTTAAGCCGATTGCTCGCCAAAGATGCATCTCGAACGCCGTCCATCCACTCGTCAAGAGTACTACTCTGATCACTCCTTGACTTTTTCAAGGCCGCTGGAGAACAGCTCTTTGCGTCACCAAAAAGTTTTCGATTCAGAGCAAAACTTGGATCTTTGGGCTTGTAAAGAGGATTCTTCCTCTTAACAAAAGTACAATCGAAATTTTCCTCGTTGGACGACGCGCCGTTGAAAGGAAATTGTAAAGCAGGCATCAAAACCATATTATCCGGGTTGTATTTTTTGGCCAATCGAGTGATTAATCCAGCAATTTCCCGCCGCTTACGGGTTATAACGTTTGTCTTGAACCATCGCGACAAGTCGAGAGGCACGGTGAAATCCACTATTGGACACTAAAAGACACATAAAGATGAATATTTGTAAAACATCGTTGGATACGAGAAAACAACGACAATAGGCAAAAAAAACAGCTTCACCTTGTAAAACTGTTCCACGTACTGTAACACGTACAATCCACAATCGGTAGCATTCGATTGCTTTGGTATCCTAGGATATATTATTTGTAAACTGCCATTGGAGAAGTTGTTCGTTTCACCCGTCTTCGCAAGATATTCTTGGCTCAAGTACCCTCTTAGTATTGCGGCGATTCGATCTTTGGGTTTGTCCGAAAGCGAATCAAAAAATAAAATGCACGGTCTGCCAGTGCAACATCGTTAGTCATCGACTGTTATCGTGCAATCCGACTGCGGATAGATAAAGTAGCTTACCTCGCGGAGCTGCGAGTATCGTCGTTCGTCGTATCGACCAAACCAGGGTAGCAAATGATGGCCAAATTCCAGTGATAACTAGACGGTCGTCAGCCCAATGAGAAAACGACAAAGCATCGTTCGTTGTTACAAGGGAAGAAAGTGCATTACTCACCGCTCGTTGATCGGAATGACGACAAAGTCTTTCTCGAAGATATTGACGTTCTTAGTCCACCTCTGCACGCCAATGTGCCGTCTCTCCGACTCTGGTACGGCATTGCCCGTTTCGCTGGCGACTGCCAAAGGCTTCGATAATCGCGTGAAAAATTGCGAACTGAACACGTGTGTTCTGCTCCTGTTTCGCTCCGACAGAACTTCGTTCGTCAAGTACTTGAGGTAAAAGTCGATTATTACGTCGTTGAGGTATTGACCGTTGCCCAGACACTTGTAGTTTTCTACGTAAATGGTAATGCCACCGCGAGCTGGCGGTGGAGGGTAAACCGCAAGGCTGTGATTACAAAACACAACGAAAGGATCACGAAAGGTCAGCGTGCCGAGACGGGTTAGCGATGGAAACTTACATGGCATCCGTTGAAGATTTTGGATTTCTCGGAGATATCCGTCTAGCGAACTGAAACGAAAAGTGCGGATACAGCGATACACGGCGGGAAAAGCAGCTTCGACTTTCGACGTATCCGAAAGACGGGGATCGGCTCGTGTTTCGAGCGTTTGCCCTTTCCGCGGACTATCACTCGGACACGAACACAAATCAAGCGCTTCGTATACTTACGATGGGGCTGTCGCTCAGCTGGACGGTTTTCTCGCTGACTTTCGAGGGACTCTCCACGTTCGCGCTGTACGTTCGGAAAAACACAGTGGCGATTTATTGGGAAGCTTATCGAAAGAACCGCCCTATTGCCTCAAATACATCACTCACCGCGTATAGAATCTCGTCGTGTCAACTTCGCTCGGTGTTTTCGCGCTTGGAGCTTCCGCTTGAGTTTCTTCGTTATCGCGAGCTTCTTTGTCAACTTGTCGGGTGTATTTGTCTTGATCGCGTTTATCCTCGGACGCTAACGCGAACAAACGATCGACTTGTTCGCCGTTTACTCCAATGTCGATGTCGTTTTCATCGTCGAGACACCACCAAAAATTCGCCTCTTCTCGCGAATCCTGAAAGCACGATAAAATTTGGCAAACCAAACGCCGTGAGCGCGGACCATCGTGGAATTGCGCACGTACGTATGTAAATTGTACAACGTAAACCAAGAAAAGAAAACATCTATACGTACGATACGACATCGACGTTTACTTTGGACAAAAAATCTCTTTTTCATATAGTTAATTGTAGAAGTTTTAAACTTACTACTGACATTTCTTCTGCTATTTCAAAATAAGTCTCTTGTGTATCAGTCAATTTTTGCCTTGAACAATATAAAATGATTACTTATCAAAAATAATGTCGTTCCTGCGAATTCTCGTCGACTCGCGCTTGCTGAATCGCGAGTGATAGCGTTAATTAATAAAATACACAGGGAAAAAATAGTTGATTCGTCGACCAGATCTATCGGTGAACTCGAGGCGTTTAAACAACGAGATGCCTCAAACGAACCGTATTTCAATGTAAAATTGCGCGAAAAGCCGCGTGCGAGCAACGTACCTTCGCACCCGTAATCGAGCTTAGGGCAATTGTTTAGGAGAGAACGAATGAAAAAGTCGACGAATAAACGGTAAAAGTACGTAAAAGTACGATACACGAGCCAACCGTGGATAAAACGGTGCGAGTCTTACGACGACAATTGGAGCGGGTATTCCGTCGGCAAGACGTTGTTAGTACTTCCCGTGACGTGCCCCTCTTCCAAGACCAGAGACTCGTCCAGTTTAACGGTCGGCGATTGCAGATCGATCACGTACTGATAAGTGCGTTTAGGGTCGCAGTTTGCGCTCACTATTAGCCGTTGCTCTGTATCTTCGGTCACCTGAAAAACGCCACGGAAATGTTTGTTTTTCAAACGAATCGAACAATCTAGAAGCAAGTAGTTGCCGCGTTAATACAAGCGTTACTTACAATTTTATACCCTAACTCGTCCTGCAAGATATGATTCTGGCTGAAGATCTATTTCGTGACATAAATCAGCTGTTAGGATCCAGTTTACATTGGTGTGCACGTTTACAAGAGGTAATGTGTTTTCAACGAAAATAAACAAAGCTCAACAAACTAGTATTATTTAACAATCGACTACCTTGCAATATCTCGGATTATTCGTGTCCAACTGGAGTACAAGGCGGTTCTTTAAACGAAAACACCGTACGCGGTTTGCCTTGTTTTAATATTCAAATAAACGTCCAGTTGATACCGTGATCGGTAATTAGAACGCCTCTGCTTCGAAACGTACGATTATTAACGCCGAAACATCATGCAAAATACAAAATACAATACAATAAATTTTTAACAGCGGAGAGAGCAATCGAAAAATACCGTTTTTTCGGAAATAAGACCAAATAAACATTCGTACTATACGATCATTCGCATCCCAATACAAAACTGTCTTTTTTCGTTTGAATTCCAGAAATTCCGGTAACAGCGCTGTTTACACTTTGTCATATGTTATTTTCGAAAATCATAACAAAAAACAATAACTATTCACAAAATTAAGCTCACCGTGGTAATAATGTCCATTTCGTTGCACAAAAACGGCACGTCCATGGTGTAAATTCTAATAGCGACTCTATCTTTGACCAGAAGCACTTTGACCTCCCTGACGTTCTGCTCTTCCGTCAATTCAAAAGCCGGACAAACTTGGACGCTTTTATTCGGAGCATCCTCCAGTTCCAGTTGAGGCTCTGTCGTCGATTCGCTTTCCTTGTTATCTTCATCGACGATCTCGTCGCTGTCGTCGTTCGGCAACATGATACGACTGAACTCGGTTCGTTTTTTCGCGCGCTCGTCTATACTGTTGTTCAGGCAAGGCGACGACAACGCGAACCGCGAAACCTGTCGCGCGTACACTCGGCACGCTCACCTGCGGATCAGAGTCAACTCAACGGGGACAACGGACGAAAGCACCCTCACCTCTCTCGTTGTCGTTTGATTGGAATTCGAACGCGTATAACGAAAACACCAGCGGCGCTACCGGCGTGTTTGCTTTTCCGCTCCCCCGCTCGTGGCGACGCGCGATAACGCGAATCGAGCAGCTACGCACGGAAAAAAGAGCGACGAGCCAGCGCGACTGTCCAACGAGGACGCGCGAACTCGGTAGTGTCGCGGTAGGCGCGCTAACCGATTGCCCCGATTGGACGGTGGCGCCAAACGCGTCAAGTCGCAAGTACTCGGCGAATACGAACGCACGTAGGTCGCACGTTCGAATCGCTCGTCGGTTTCGACAAACTCGCGCAACACCAACAACGACACGGACGGCTCGTAAACAAACTGCTCTTTTTCGGAACTTATCGAGCGATCGTCGTTCGGTAGTCGTTCAAGTCCAACAATTTTGAAAAAAAAAAAAAATCCGGAACACAAAGCTGACGGCTGCCAGATCGAAACGACGAACCTCGCTCGATACGCTCGATTCACGGGCTCTCCTCTGCGCGTGGCAGCCGTTCAACGCACCCCCCCCCCCCCCTCGACCCTACGACGTCGACGATCGAGCTCGAAAGACGTCTATCTGCTTCGATCGCGCCAAGCGAAACGTTGCCGTTCCAAGACACGGCCCATCGCACGCCGTTTCTTCCCTTTTGTCCGAGTCCTACGGCAAAACGAGAAGCAGAAACAAACCAGCGAGAGAGGAAGAAAACGCGAGAGGTCCGTCGACCCACATTTACGTCCAAAGTATTTACGAGCGTGTTGGAGGGGCCGCGCCAGAGCGAGTCCGTGCTCTTTAAATTCGACACCCACGACATAAATCCAAGCGTTGCAATCAATGCACCAGCCTCAAAGCTGTGAATAAGTACGTCTCCTTGGAGTCGTCGAGTCGAGTGCACGAATGAAATTCGACCTGTCAACGTCGACGAGTACGACGTCGTTTATTTTTGGGTTTATTTTTGGGCTTATTTTTGGGCTCATTTTTGGGCTTATTTTTGAGCGTGCTTATCGTTAAGGACTCGGACTCGTCAAAAGCATGCCTCTTTCCGACTGCTATCCTGGATAAATAGCCTTCCGAGTAAACCTCTTTTTTCGCGCTAAAACGGAAGTCGTAAATCGCTCACCGACGAATAAACTTGGAGCGCTCGTACGCACAGTGTTGCGCAATCGCCAAAGGATCGTCTTACTCTACGTATTTAGCACGGCGTTCGTTCTCCGCTCGCTGCTCGAGTACGTTTGGCGAACTTGTGGTTTCGCCGGGACAAGGCGTTCGCGGTGCGCTCCTCGCTTGCGCTTGCCGTGATACTCGAGGTTTAGACGGGGTAACGAGCGGGTAACGAGCCCGTAGCGGCGGTCCCCCCGGTCGAACGAGGCTCATTGCCGCGGCGCGTAACAGTCGTAGATCCAGCTGGAGTACACGAGAGCACGTAGTGGACGAGGCTTCCCCTCCTCCGCGAGCCAAATTTCGTAGCAGCGCCATTGCAGGTTGAACAGCGATTCGACGTCGGCCCTTCCTCTGCTCTTTGCCAGGGCGGGGCTTCGCCGGTCACCTCCTCTCTTTCTCTCGCTTACCTATGATTTCGCTGCTGCTCGCGCATGCGTTACAGGTGCGAGGCGACAAATGGCATCGCGACGATACGATACGACCGTACGATAACAAGGCATTTCGACGAAACAAAAACAGGAAAAACAAGGAAAACAAGAAAAACAAGAAAAACAAGAAAAACAACAAACACCAAGCACTGCTGGGGGTAACAATGAATGACAGACAACGAGTTCAAGATAAATAAGTAAATTTTATTTGGTTCCCTTCGCTTTCAAAGTTTCAAGTAAAATTCGAAAAGTTCGTCGATAGCTAACATTTAACGCAAACCCAGTATCTTTGTTGCTTATTATCTAACAATATAGCGAGATCTTGACTTGAACATTAGTTTGTCGCTGCTGTCAGCGTAAAGTTGTCGTACATCTAGCGAACGGGTGCGATCGCGAACAGCGCAACGTTGCGTCTCCGGGTTTGTCAGCGGAGCTGTTGACGGTTGGCGTAGCGCTCGTTGCAAGCACACATTTTTCTCGATCAAAAAATCTGCACCTGCCCACAATCCTGGTGTAAGTCGTTTGCGTTACAACGGTCGAAGCACAAACTACAACGCTGTTCAATTACTACGTAGCGTATACATAATATCGTTACTCGTGTACTTGCCGTACCTCTATATTTCGTACTACTAATGATAAATCACCAACTAACGTTTGTTATTTCATCCGACAACAAAACCAAAACGTTTTCTCGTGAGATTCGCTTTACGTACGCTTTCAAATAACAAATCCTTAACATAGTACGTTTTATAAAATTATTTACAAACACACGCCCATCGACATTGGCTCTTGTTTGTTGATCGAGGGCTAAAATGACGGTGATCGTAATAATAATAATAATAATAATAATAGTAATAATAATAATAATAATAATTTCATCAACAGGATAAAAAATTTTGGATTGATTTTAAAATTTGATTAAAACGTGTGCAGAGTTAAGAATATCGTAAAAATGTACGTCATGGGCGTGTAAAATACTGTCCAACAGCCACATAATGGTGCTCGTAAAAGGATAAAGAAACATTTATGCTAATCGATAAAAGACGTCAAATGTTTTGACAAATTTTAAACGTAATAGTGCGTAAAATGAATGCAAAATGTCGTTCGACACGTATGAAGTGCTCGTTAATAAACACCAAAACATTAACTTAAAAATGATGTATCAAAAAGCATTGATGATTTTACAATGATTAACTGCCTTTAAAACGAATAACTTTTGTCGAGTCAACTTAAAATAATATTATCTTTCGCTTGTTGTTTCAAATGAAAAAAGTCTGAAAAACGGTACCTCTTCGCGTTGATCGATAAAATGTCGTAAAAGGAATTATTGGAAATCCTCGTGGAAACGCGATAAAAAAAAACTCAATTAACGCAATTCCTAGCGTAATCGTACAAGACTCTTGTACCGCCGAACCTTGAAACGTATCGAGGTGTATCAATGAAAAAATACTATAAAACTGCAGTATCGGTTGTACGATTTCAAAGACTCCTTTCCGAATGACAAGTAACGATTTTCAATAGTGCCAGCGCGTTGTGTCTTAAAGAAAACGAATCAAATTTTGTGATAATGAAGATAACATGAAAATAAAAGGAAAACATTTATGGATCAAGTGGCATGTTCAAAGAAAACTTGATAATCGGTCGATTTCACATGTAACACTTGGAGCGCGTTTGAAAGTCGGGCGAGTATCCGATAGAGGAAACGCTCGAGGGTGTCGTTGAGCCGTACACATTGGAAGCGACGCCGACCGTGCTTACGCTGCTTGGTGAGACTGACGTGTTGCCCGGCTCTTCTTTCATCACTGTAAAATCAGTTGTTGCACATTTGCACCATTATTTTCTTTGAAGTACGCGAAACGTCGCGACATTCGCAATACACGCTGCGAGTCGATCGAGCACAGCCGAACCCTTTGGCTCGGCTGTGCGCGATTAACGCCCAAAACGAGCCAACTGCCTCGCGCGCGAGTCAGTTCAAAGTCAGTTCAACGGTCAAAGTCGCGATCACTCGGCAGGGAAACGGTCAAGGGGCAAAACTTACTGTCGGGCCAATACATAGCAGCAGCGGCGGCAGCGCTCACGTCGTGCCTCCTGGTGCAAGCAGCAGCAAACCCGCCGGCGAAGCTGTTGCCGCTCATACTCGTGCCGGTGGCCCCGCTCGTGCCGCCTGAAACATCGAGGTAATTGCCTTGAAAGGCTTTTGCCGGATAATCGTCGAAGATCTCGAAACGGCTTGGTACGTCGATCTGAGAACGGAGATTTTTTGGCTCACCTAACGAAGAGCTGATCTGGCTGTAGCCGTTCATCGTGGGGATCTGCATCGATTGCATTGGCAGCTGTTGTTGAAGCTGCAACGAAAACTTTGCTTTTGGTTGGTCGTTTAAACGCGAGCGACGACGCGACGTTTGAACCAACGCGTTTTTTCAAAGAACCAATACGCGCAAAAAGCTCGAAAACGGCAAGGATCGCTAGTCTACTGCCCGTCGGCGCACTGGCCAATCAGAGATAACGCACAACACTTACTTGACAATGGCTGTACGACGAAAGAGGCTGTTGCTGTAGGCTCCAGGCACTGCGAACAAAAGCAAACGAAAGAAAAGTTGGGATTGAGAGCTGGGGACGAGGACTCGCGGTGGCACGCGAACAGATAGCATACGATATTAACCTCGTGTCGTAACGAGGATAAGTTGCAGCGGAATAGGCCGGTGGCGAATGTCCAAAGATGTTTCTCGTGGCACCCAAGTGCATGTGAGGCGGTTGGAACGGATCGCCGTACAAGCGATTGTTCGTGTAGGACGTATTGCGATAATGACGCTTCATACGCTTGCGTCGTCGCCAATTACCGTGCTCGAACATGTCTCCGGCATCGGGATCTGTGAAAACGTGCCGGTAACGGGGGGGAGGCGATCAATCGAACCAGAAGCACTAGGCAAAACCAACTCACGGATAGTCCAGTAGTTGCCCTTCCTCTCGCCGCCACCCTCGCGCGGGACCTTGACGAAGCACTCGTTGAGGCTCAAGTTGTGCCTGATGGAATTCTGCCAGCCCTTCTTGTTCTTCTTGTAATACGAGAAGTTGGTCTCGATGAAGGCGTAAATCTCGCTGAGGGTGCACCTCTGATGTTTGCTGCTCTTGATAGCCATGGTTATAAGGGCGACGTAACTGTAGGGGGGTTTCGCGTCGCTCGAATCGCTCGTTCCATCGGCAGCTTGTTGCGTCGTGCTGTTGGTCTCGTTGTTGTTACTGTTGCCGCTGCCGTTGTTGCCGGCGTTGTTGCTGGCGTTGTTGCTGCCGCTGTTGTTGTTCGCGGTGGCACTGCCACTGGCGTCGTTCGACGAGGACGCTCTGTTCGAGCGCGAGCGACATTTCGAATGGTTTTGAGTCGACACGACGTTGCTGCTTGTGTTTGTACTTCCGGCGCCAGTGTCGTCGTCGTCCTCGTGATTACTCGTCGGCGTTTCGAGCACCGACGCTAGCGGCGATTCGGCTTTGCGCTTCCTTGTTGTTCCCGGCAGCTGTAAACGACGTCGAAACGCGTGAAAAGAGGGGAAAAAGAACGTTTTGTGGGGGGTTTTGTTTTCGGCAACAACTCGAGCAACCTACCACCGTGCGAGCGTGCAGCGAATGCGGAGAACCAAGCAAAGGTACGTTGCTACTGGAGGGCAGTGAGACCGCGGAGTCGGGACTGTGGTGCAAGCTAACGTGGTCGTGCAAACTGGACGAGACGACCACCGAGGAGTCTCGCGACAGGTTGCCAACCGAGACGTTTAGATCTTTGGGACTGCTCATGCAGCTGCTTGCCAATTGGTCCGTGACGAAGTTGCTCACTGTAATCAGACGACAAGACAATCGGATTTATCGATCAATTGCGTAATTTCTTTCCTTTCGAAGCCGATCCCAAGGCTCGATGTCGGATCGATGTCGGATCGATGTCGGATCGATGTCAATAGCACGATATAGGAGCGAAACACAACATGCGATCATCGCGCGATCGCGCTATTACTCGTATGGCGCACTCTCGCAGCTGGCATTATTCCAACAATCGAACAATGCGAAAAACAAAGGCTCGCGGCTCGCGGCTCGCGGCTCGCGCCTCGCCGGCTGAAATGAATCGCTGGCTTCCTTGAAAACACATCGATTATTGTAGTTTCGTATTTATTCCATTTTGTTCCACTCGCTGAACATAATACGCGTGGTCGATTAAACGCCAGCAGAAACGGGCAAAATACGACCTCTTTCCGTCGTCTTTCCGTCGTCTTCCCGTTTGCGTATCGCGAAAAAGACAAAGCAAAAGAGACTAGAAAACGAGCGGCACTCCTGCGACCGAAGAGCGCGAGCGCAAGACACGTCGGACGATATTTACCAGTTGGTCACGTTCGGAAGTCGATCGAATTGCGAATTCGGCAGCACGAGGACGGCCTCTCTCCGCGCGCGAAATCGAATCTCGAGCGGCGCACATTTTTCTCGGCGTATACTCGGAAAAATACCAATAACGTACAACACTCTTCGCGTACGTATTGCGATTGCGATTTCATCTTCTTCGTTGCCCTGGACGATGCGCAAGTTTTGACACGAAGACACGTCGCGAGTCCGCTTACGTTCGAGTGCTCAGCTGCAGCGTTATCGCTCGCGAAATATTGAACCGCGATATTGGGAAAACGTCAGGTTTTGTTTGAATTTCGTACGTGGACGGCGAACAATTTCATCGGAGCTTCTTTTCTTTTTCGCTTTGGTTCGTTCTCGTTCTTCTCGTTTTTAATCGATGCAATTGACGTGGTTCCCCTCGATAAGATAACGCATAATCTAGGCGCGATAGGATGAGTTTCAGCGATTCGCAGGCAGCCTTTCAGCGGCTCGCTCGTTACTCATCCGGGAAACTTTCCAGATTTTTCGAAAGGAGAGATCCAGCTCTCTTTGTCTCTTTGTCTCGCTGCCTCGCTGGTGCGCGCGCGCGCGCGCGTTTTTTCGTCTAACGCGGTGTTTTGTTCTTCAAAGTGCGCTCAAGCTGTGCCGTTGATGTTCCATGCCTACAAGGCGCGCAACGCAAACGAAAAAGAAGAAGGGAAAAAAGCTCTCGGTGGCGCGTGCTCGTGCGTAAAAGCACACGTTTTACTCGGAAATAAAAGTAACGCCCGCGGGGCGTGTAACTGGAGCTTTCTCTCTCTGTACGCTGCACGGTAATTCGACGCCGATACGTACTGCCCTCGGGGTCGATCGTGCGTATTACGCGGCCGACTGCACCGGAGAGACGACGCTATGCGTGCAGTGCGCGGCTGAGCACGAGCACGCGACTCGCGCAGTCAACTTCGCTTAATGCACGCGCTTTTCACGTATACGTTTCTTCTTCTCGTCAGTGGTGCGTTGTTGTCGGCGTTGTCGTTGGCGTTGTTTACGCAAACGCCAGAACGTCGGGTTTTCGAAAGGTCTGATCCAGCGACTAAATTGCTCCGAGCCTTGATAAAACGAGTATAAGTTTTACGCGCTATCGCGAGGGTCGCCGATGACAGTGCAATTATACAAATTGATCTTCTCGGATTTCAGAACGGAGCAGCGAAGCCAAGAGCTGGCACGACTTTCCTTTGCAGATTCCGTTTAAACGCTTATCTACTTGAAAGTCATTGTCCTTTTGTACTCGCGTGTCGTCCGCAAGCTTGGTAGGCGCGGCGTTGTTGGGTCGAAGCATCGGGTCGTCTGCTCGCGTTCGCGCGGACGCCAACGTTTTCGTAGCGTGTACCGCGTGTCGAGAAGCAATATTTTGCGGCGAAAAAAAAATATTTGCTACAACACCACTGTCACGCGTACGATATCAAAGTAATGCACGCGCACAAACGCGAATCGAGTGTTTGCGCGTATAACGCGATACCTTGCTTCTTTTCGGAATTTGTAAATAAACTGATAAAAAGTAGACAGCGGCGAGATCAGCTCCGTTTGACAAACACCGCGGCAACACCTGCGCACGTTAATTGCATTTTTTCCGCTGGAAAATCCACTCGAAAGATCGTTCGTTATCGATCGTTCAAAGATACGAAAGTAATTCGAGGGCACGAGACTCATTCGACACGATATTGTTTTATCACATCGAATTACAAACTATCAAACAACACACAAGTGTAATAGTAAACTGTGTGCGCTTATCGTCCAGATGACGATAATAATACAACAATACTGTATTTATTATAAAATATCCGGGCAGCCGAGAGACGAGCCAGCAGCAGCTCGTATTTTTTTAGAAACTTCAAAATAGCTTTGATTCGATCGAGCCAACTAAACGACGGATGGAGGCACTTGCAATCGGAGCTGTCGCGCGGCAAACGCAATATTATCGAGCGCTCGTTACGTACGAGGTGTGCTTCGATTTCTTACACGCGCGCACAACGCGCATGTGCGCGCAGGTGTTGTGAAAATATCGCCTTATAATACCGTACAATTGTTGTACAAACGATTGCTCTACATTGTCATAATAGACGGAGGACGCTCGGCCTAATCATACGATCGTAACGCGTGTTGTTCATTGGAAGGACGATGACGCGGAAGAGAGAAAGAGAGAGAGAGAGAGAGAGAGCTCACCTTTTTATAATACACAAACGATTAATTGACTATGCTCGCGCGCGTAGTCAAGTCGAAAGAGTCGATTTCGCGTACTCGGATATTTGCTAACCAATACCAATGGTTCGAACTTGGTCCCCCTCGTCGCCATCCGACCAAACGAAAAATGCTCAGCGCAAGCACCACGCTCGTCGTACTCGTTTAAGCGTGGGCGACGGAAAAAGCGTATCCATCGCATTCCAGAAAAGCTGCAGCGCGGGATCAGCTCTCTCTCTCTCTCTCTCTCGCCGCGGCAGTACACAGCGGCCTGATAAAGCGAAATGCAACACCCGTCGACGTGACATCACCACCCTAAGCTCGCGAGCAAGACGTGTCGATCGTGCTCTTTTTCCGAGCTGATGATTAATCGCTTCTTTTGCTTTTTTATTCGTCCGCGTGCACGGGATTTTTCTGCTCGTCGATTGCTCGCTCGCACTTTCTTACTCGTTGCGCTCGGGAAGCAGCACGTTTCTTGTTTTATTCACAAGCACTGGATTTGCGCTCGAGAAAATGAAACGAACGGCAATTCGATAACGACACACGCACGCGTACACGTACGCGTTGAAAGCGCATCCCCGTAAAGTCGTCTTGTAAAGTCGTCTTCGAAACGAGCGTTGTCGAAACGAGAGCACGGGCGAACGCTTATGCGCGCTTCGCGTATTGCTTAATGGCAAAAGCGTTGCGAAAAGAGCGTCCTTCGTTGTTGCTGATCAACAAGGTTACAACGATTGGCAAATTACGTTCTCGTTGTTCGAGCGTCATTGTCATAATACTAAACTCTCGATCCACTTTGTCGGCGCTACACACCTGACACTGACTTTTCGGAAAGCGCGGCCTTGGACGCAGCTCGAAGCCAAACTCGGTGTTCGCGGAACCGACGGATACGCCAAAAAACTCGTCAAACTCGCTGCACGGATTGCCTTTTACCGAGTGCAGGGTACACGCGAGCCTTACACGACCCGTACACAATTGTCAAACGCAAAGGAGAAGAGACCAGACGCGTGGAAAAACGAGCGTTTGGTACCAAAACAGAGATGAGTCACCGTTCGTTTTGCCCGTGAAAACCGAAGCGCCAACGAATCCTCGGTTCTCTCTCTCTCTCTCTCTCTCTCTCTCTCTCTTACGGCACCTCCAAACGACGTCGCGCGGGTGTCGCGTCTCTTTCTCTCTTCGTCTCCAATTGCACAGTCAGGTGTTGAAAGTATACAACGCGCAAGTATACGTCCAACTCTTTATATTTATCGCGGCACGTTCGACGTCGATCTCACGTGCCGTCAACTTGAATATTACTCGTTACTTGCGTGTGACGACGTATACGCGTATAGCTCCGTCCGAACGACGACAGCCAAAGGAGAACTTTCGTAGAACGCGCCGTAGACGACGTTTTGCACTTGAATTCGTCAACGTTTTGCGTAAATCTCCGCGTATACGCGTACAAATGCACGCTTCGTCGTCGAGTGCACGCGAACTGCTGCTCGCGCATTTCTGTGTTTGCGCGCAGCGAGCCGCGGTGGAAACCGCGCGACTTGCGATTGATAACGACGAGTACTTTTTACGAGCAGCTTGTTAAAACTGCAAGAGCGCGAACGGGCGAGATGCCAACTAAATTTGGAAAATCCGGCCACCAGCACGCAGCATCGAGACGTTTTCATTCAAATAATCTCGTAATTCGTCGAAAGACTTTGTTTCTTCAAGGTTTCGCGATCGGATTGCCGTATGGTGTAGCGGAAAATTCATTGGAGCAAGACGCAGGCAGCGTGTATTAGCACCCGTGCAGTACGTCGGCTGTGCGCGCGCGCGTGTGTGTGTTTGTTTGCGTGTGCGCGCATAGAAGCATACTGTCGGTGAGTAAGAGGGGTCTCTCGGAACTCGCGGTAATTTACTGCCTCGCTATTCGGTAATCCGACACCCGCGCGCGACCGAGAGAGAACCAAAGTCGCCCCCCCCCTCTCTCTCTCTCTCTGCCCTACACATGCAACTTTTGCTCCTTCGCCTATCGAGCTGTAACAGAGACCTTTAATGGGCCGGCAGAAACGGGCGTTTTTTATTTTTGTTTGTTCTCGTTTCGAACGCCTGTATTTTGACCGATCTCGTATTAAACTTGGCGTACGGGAAAACCGTCGATCGATTTCCTCGATACGCCATGGAAAATGTCGGCGATCCCGAATCTCGAGGAAACGAGCAATCAACGATGCAAGAGCTGTTTTAAAGACAGAAATAGCAGAATTAATAAAGAAAGCTCTCCGACGTGTATAAGCTTACAAATCGAGTAGAGATGGGGCTCTGCCAAGGTCGTCAAAGTTTGAACGCGATATAAGAAGCTCTTGCGAGCTAACTCGCAGTATCTCGGCGGCTATCGTCGTGCGAACGTACGGTGACGTAAACAATAGGAATTACCCTTTATTCGAGAGCGCACGAGTATTGGATTGGTCGTTGCCGCGGGAAGCGGCTGTCCGTTCGTTCGGCTCGTTGCAACATTTTCGACTTTTTCGCACGCGATTGCACGTATGCTATTGTTGCGATTGTCCGTTCGTGAAAATTGGCGGAAAATGTGGAGGCAGGCTACAATACGCAACGGTACGAAATCGTACGTTGATCGTAGTCGATCGTTGTATTTAATCGTACGATTTTGCAAGTTCGTTGACTGGCCGTTTCTTGCGACGCATTCGATAAGTACCCCGATAACGCTGTTTCTCCGTTTCATTTATTTCTTATTTCTCGTCGAGGAAGACGCTTTATGCTGCGTGTGTTCGTTTTTCTATTTCTTCGTTATGCGCCGCGGATAAAGATCAGACATCACGCATATGTACACGCGGCTTTCAGCACGATATTGGCAATTCGTTACGTAATTCATTTGATAATACGGAACGTTTAGCAGGCGCCTATCCCTGAGACGATAAACGCCTGTTAAAGGGGTATTGCGAAAGTTTTACATACTTTGTTTTTGCATCGATACAGTCAGTTTTTTTCGACGTATCTTATCGAAAATTGCGCTGCTGGGTAGTTCCAAATCGTTATCGCGCCTTGTATATGCCTGGACTTCGGAAATCGTCTAGCCAATACCACTAGGGACAATTGCTGCTAGGGCTGTTTCTCTTTAGCGAGAGCCTATGCGCGAAAACAAAAGCGACCCAGCAGAGACCCAATTTTGGAACCGAGACGCGTTTTTGGATACAACACGGAAATCGAACGAAATAAACGATTGCGAGGCTGAAGAGCGTACGAGATATACAAGTAGAAGTAGGCTATAAATGCACTTTGTATTCATAGTGCATATTAATCCAAGATAATCCATCGTCTGGATGAACCGGCCTATTTCCAAAGCCGCGTCGAGACAACGTAATCCCGCGAGTGGCAAAGTCCGCGACGTATAATTCATTTCGAAAGCCTCTCGTACGAAGATACATATAACGCGCGGATAAAATCGATGAAACATGTAGAACGTCATTTCGCGTGTTGTTACGATGAAAGCCGCGTTAGACGAAAGACGACGAGGAGAGACTCAAGTTCATTCTGAAATAAACCGCGACCAATATAATTATAATCGTCGCCTATTCGGTCTCTCTCTCTCGCTTACTCTGATTCGGCTTCGGTGTGAACGGAAAAAGAAAGCTGGTCTCGCGCGCGCGCCCGCGTAAGAGAGAAGAAAGCTCTGGAGAGCGACGATAAATCAGGGACGAGACTCCCGGATTAGCGACATCGTAACTCACCCGCGCACTAAACACCCTAATATAAGGCCAAAGGGACGCCTTCGTACAGAGTTGAGCGTCACTTTTGTCGACTCGTTATAACGCGCTTCCTTTCTCTTTATTCCGTTTGTTCCGTTTGTTCCGTTTATTCCATTTGGTGCTCGTTGCTCGGATCAACATTTGCACTCAAGGTTTTCGCTGGACGTTTCGATCTACGCGAAAAGACCTTTGGGATTTGTTTTGCGCACGGTAGGTTCTGCGAAAAATCCATCGAACGATATCGTTGAAGCGCAAGTTAAGCAAATAGTTTGACGAAGAAAAACTTTTTGTTCTTTTTTTCAATGCCAACTACTATTTTGTCATTTAAATAAATCAGTAGTAGTTTGAAAATACTGTCACTGCGAACGTCCGACAAAAACGAAACCCGCGACAATAAATCAAAGTGGTACAAAAAGAAAATAAAACAAAGGAGAAGACGCGGCAAAAATCTTGATGTCAGATGAGACAGATGTAAAAAAGACAACTTATCCGTATAGCAAAATAGCAACTCAACACTGCCCTTGTTAAACTGGCACAGCTCATCGTTTTTCCGTATAAATATATGTGTATGTATATATTATAGATAAGAAGCGTCGGACACAAAACATCTGGAAAGAGTGTCGCGCGACACGTCCTCCCCTCCCATTTACAAGCACATAACGAAGGTGTACGATGACTGAGTTTACCGCGAAAAGCTTTATATACTTGCGGCGTTGCGTAAAATTCTAATGCGTAAAATGTGATTTATCTCTCCGATGATAACATTATAAATACGCGCTATTATGTATACAACGTCGTTGAATATCGTGTAAAACTAACGCGCTTCAACGTTTTCAATAATAAAAAACAGCGTCGAACGCCGACGAGATTCACCTCTTCGAAAACGATAAACAATTGTTCCGTTGCTTGAAGAGACAAACAAATGAGTCGTAATTTAACTTTATTTTTATTTCACGATTGCCTCCCCCCCCCCTTCTTACTCTCTCTCTCTCTCTCTCTGAGAATTATAAACATCAATGTTTTAACAGCATCCTCGCCAATTTATCGTCGTAAGCAACGATCGATGAATATCGTATATTTATAAATAGAGGAGATTAAGCGCTATCCTACGAAAAACAAACGAAAGAAAACCCCTTTTGCTCGCGCACGAGATTATTTTCCCAGGCGTGTAAACTCGCTTTTGGATGATCGAACCCCGTCAGGTGACGTCGCGCGAGCGTCGATAAATTATCGGAAAAGTACTTTCCGTAATTGATGAGCTCTTAGCATCTACTTCCGAAAGAGCTACGAGTTTCCTTTGGTTCCTATCGCTTAACGTACGCGCGTACGTGTGGAAGGGAGATTTTGTTTTTTAAATACTCAGCGAGAGGCGCGCGAGAGAGAGGGAGGGAAAGACTGTTTTGACGCAGGCACGTCCCTTGATGACTTATTTGGAAAATCGTTGAAAGTTTACGATCGCTGAATACTTTTTCATTGACTCGATTAGGAAATGGAGGATGAGGTGCGCTTACCAGCAACGAACGATTGTTGCTAAAAACATCATTGGGATTCGAGGGTCGAAACCACGGGAAATTCGATCTTTGTCGTTTTCGCAAAGTGGCGAAACTTGGTTTCCGACTCGTTGGCCGAATAGCAGTAGAGTTTTAAGCGAATCGTCGTACCATTGAACACGATAGCGGAGAATGCAACGAACGGAAACGAAACGTCCATGTATATGTTTACGTTTGTGCATTCTTATCCGACGAAAAATTCGCTTATGCGCGTACAATAACGTCGGGCTGATAAAAGCATCCGTAATCGTTGAACTGAATGGCGCGATGCGAGCAACGCAAGAAGAAACAAAAAAGAAAAAGAAAGAAAGAGTTTGAACTTGCGCGATATTAAATCAGCGTTCCGTTAATTGACAGCAAGAGAGGTTGCGATATACGCGTCTACCTCGGGGAAAGACGAGCTTCTGTCGTGGTTGCATTTAGATAAGTGCCTATGAAAAAAGACGAACCAATTAACATTTTGATAAGAGGCCAACTGGAAAATATTCGTGCGATGCGCCTATCAATATTTGTAAGGCTGTAACATTGAAGATTCCTTTCGGAATTACGAATATGGAAACTGAATCTATTTCTAAATAAAAAGATAAATAAAACGAATGAAAACGTAAATATTTACCGGAGAAATTAACCAGTTTACGTTACTGTTTTGCATGCTTATGAGGTTTGTTGTGGTTGTTATGTCAATGTTTAAAATTCGTAATAAAACAGTGATAAAATGTGTCGTTTCGATGCACGATCCCACCAAACGAGCGTATCAACTATACTAATTGTTTGTTAGCGTGTGATATTTACTAATACGATTATAAAAGTTTTGAAAATACAATGTGATTTATTAAACGACAATAAATATTGACCGCCAAAGGTACTTGCAACCCATTTATAAGGGGTGTCAAATTGATCGCGATTGTGCGACAGTCGACGCGGTAACGACACCTCACCGAGTTTCCATTGTTTCAGGAGATTGCGAGTTTCGTTGAATCTTGAGAACGTTTGCTCGAATCGCAGAGGATTTATTTAGCTTTGCGAGACACAATTTACAGCGTTTCCGAAGCAGCGATTCGTTTAAAATAAATCTGTAGCTAGAAAGCCAGAATCAAATATTTAACAAGTTTCGCGATCAACAGCGAATTCTTTCCCACTGACATTCGTGTGCATTCGTAAGTCTTTGATCGTTGTACTCGTGCCTTTTTTACAAAGCCAACTATCGAAGTGTTTCCGTCCGATATTGTTCGTGTGAAATACAGCGGTCGAGTTTGTGCGATTGATCAAGTACAAAAAACGGCAAAACGTCGACACTGAATCTCAATTAACGTGAACGAAACAAGCGGAGAATAATGATAAAACAAAGTGCAACTGAAACAAAAGCAAGCGAGTAAGACGTACGCATTCCCAAGACAACTTGTTCTGCGTAAAAGCTGTATGCTCGCGCGCGCGCTCTCTCTCTCTCTCTCGCTTTCTCGCTGTAGTAGGCTGGCGGCATAAGAAAATCAGGGGGGAGATGGGAGAGAAATTGTGACTAAAGGCCTCGAGGAAAGATCAGGAGGCGCAGGCGTCGGGCTGTATATCACGTTAAACGCGCGCACGCCTCGCTCATTTGTTTGTAACGTCGTCGTAGTCGTCGGCGCTCTTCCGTATTATTAGAAACGAAAGCGCGACGCGTGCTATTGCTACGCCGAAAATTATCGTCGTGGATATCTTGTTCTCGTTGCGAAAGCCTTTTTTTTCTTCTTTGATAGACGACGCGGAGAGCTTTTCGAGTGTTGCGGTCTTTTGGCTGAGATACTATACAAGTTATTTTAAAAATATATCGAGCGTTATAGGGATTTTATTATAGAGCTCGGTTTCACTCGGGCTCGTAAAAGACAAATAAAGGCCATGGACTTTGACAGAGTTTGGAAATCAGTCGTCGGATCCAAATCGTGCGTCTAAAATATGAAAGCGAGCGTTTGAATTATGCGAGTGTGCCCTTCGAATCGGTTTCTATCGGATTGTTTTCAACCTCAAACACCGATACTTGTATTTACTCGAACGTTCAAATAACGTCAAAAAGAAAAGTCGCCCCGAGAGATCTCGTATTTACCCAAGTTTCAGCGTTTTATTCGTCGCGCTTATCCGTCCGTATACTCGCGACTGTCGCGATGCCGCTTCGTACACTCGAGCGTACACTCGAGCGTGTACACGAGCTTGTTCGTCGGTTTCCGAAACGGCTCTTCGAAAAGTCGTACCTCGAGCAGAGGCACGAGAATTACTCGATTTCGAGACGCAGCAAGGACAAGAGCGACGAGTCGTTTGGTATTTTTACGTCCCCGTTTGAAATAGAAACGTCCGTCGCCTTGTCAAAAAATATCGACCAACCTTGATGCATCGATGGTAACGTCGAAGTCGAAGGAAGTTGATAACTCGTCGGCTCCTGTTTGATCTTTAAGCCGTGAACCGTTTCCTGAACAGCACCGAGTCCTGTGCTACTGAGTCCTCCGTTACTTTGCTGGAGTTCCTGATGAAAAATGTCCATTCAATAACAAACCAAAAATGCAAACAATCACTTATATTTAACGTCCGGTCGCCTGCTCGTAAAAGCTCGCCACAAATACATGCGTCGAGCGAGTTCAAAAGCGCCAACGGTCTTGTCTCCGACATCGCAATTTGAACGAGTGTATACGCGAGGATCATCGAGTTTTGACAAGCCCGCGCAAACTAGCAGCGACAAAAGGGAAAAAAAAGAGGAAGAGAAAAGAGAAAAAGGAAAGCTCGTGAAAAGCCAACGTAATAGAGCTCTTCTTCCGAGAGAAAGAGGACCTGTGAGCCAGGCAGCAAGAGAGAGAAAGAGAAAGATGTTTGAAGTTTCGTCGCAGGAAGCTTACAAACACCGGCGGCCTGTTGTGACATTCGTATTATGCCCGGCGAAACTTACGATCTTGTTAGATCGTCAATTTGCGATCTCAACTCTCTTTCTCTCTCTCAGTACGTCGTCTATCCCACTTTGATCGTGGTAGGCCCGTTTCTCGAGCTTGCTCGATATCGTTGCGCTATTTTGAGAAACGATAGCGAGTCAATTTACGCGTTGACAAATGAAAATAAACGTATTTTTTGTCGATAATTCGTCGGTCATCGGGTCGGTCTACTCGATCGTTGCGTTTCAACAAACTTAAAAATAAAATTATAGTAAAAATAGACGAGCCGATACGTGTGCCAAAATCTGCCGCGAGGTGGTCTCCAACCAACGGAGGAGGCGAATGATCGATAAACGAAGTGTCCTAACGCACTTTACACACCGGATTCGTTCATCGGGTTAACGCACCAACCGAATCAACGTTTCGTTTGCATTAGTCAACTGTAATATT
Organism: Chouioia cunea; assembly: GCA_030064505.1. Taxonomy (NCBI): domain Eukaryota; kingdom Metazoa; phylum Arthropoda; class Insecta; order Hymenoptera; family Eulophidae; genus Chouioia; species Chouioia cunea. The sequence continues at coordinate 19,975,039 of JAOPFQ010000003.1, read as the reverse complement.
TACGGCAATCGTTCACTTTTCAAACCAACAACTTCATCGAGAATAACGCCGATACAACCTAATAGACGTACACATCTTTTGTCAAATGTATGTAATATTTGGTTGTGTTTAGTATTTATCGACACAGCGTGTTCAAGCAGAAGGGCTCGTATGGGCAAACAATTCAGCCAGACTAAATAATTATTTAAAAGAGGAAGAAGAAGAAGAAGGAGGAGAAGAAGAAGAAGAAGAAGAAGAGGAAAAAAGACAACTCCATCAAATAACTCGAGAACTAAAAAAGTGTCGTTGTCGCTTGGTCGCAAAAACGTTGCGCGCTCTCTCTCTCTCTCTCCTTCTCGCAAACGTAGCCTTATTCCGACAGCTACACATACATTGCGCATAAAACGCGAGAGACTTAGAGATGGCTTTACTGCACAGGCGCATCGGACTGCGAGACATTGAGAAATGAGGCGACGCCTCGTCATCGTCCGCCCCAGCAGTAGCAGTAGTAGTTGTGCAGAGATACGTATATATAAGTTAAAAGAGATGAGCTTGCTGAGAAATCAGCCCAAGCGATTAGTCGCGGCACGTACGTACGTGCGCGCGCGCGTGTGTGTGTCACCACCGACGACAATATTGATGAGGGCACGCACAAGAGTATACGCGCGAGCGCGTGTGTGTGTTTATGTATATATATTACAATAACTCAGCTGCCCGATGTATTTTCAGAAATGCTCCATCGAGCGCGCTGCGTTAGTTTGCTAATGAGCGCTTTCGTTACAAAACTTTGTTGGATGCTGGCGTTGCGAGGAAGAAGAGCGTTGAAGCGTCAAATTGAAACAAACCAAAGGGGATGCATTCCGTCGTGTGGTGGTCGTAAACGAATTGCCAAGTCCATTCAAAGCTACGCCTATCGCACGGTGCATCTTTACGTGCAGCTTGCTCCAACTTAGTTCGAGCGAACGTCTACAACGAGCTTCAAGTGCAACGCGAGATTAACGTTGATTTTTTGTTCTACTATCGGTCAGAGTGCGCGTACTCGTGGAACATATAGGTATATATGGGAGTTGAAAAGAGAGCCGCGGCGCGTTCGGTGCTCGTGACCTTGGGTAAACGATAACCCACTTATCAGTTCGTTCGAAAAAGTGCAACCCTACGGTGCGTCAAGAACGAGAGGCGCATTATCGTTGACGACTTTGACGGGCTGCTGCTTCGTTGAACGGAAACTCTCTCGACGTAACGTCCTGTTTGTCGTTGCTGGGAAACACTTTTTCCCCTTCTCCTCGTCAACCAATCGATCGTACCACGCTCTTTTGTCTCGATCCAGGATTCGCGCTAACTTGGCGTATTTCCGCGCGCAGATGCCCGTTTCGAGAATCGCGAGTACGCGTTTTGCTAGAAGCTCGTTCGTCGACCCACGGATGCCGCCGATCACGAGTACAAACACTTTGTATTCTCTTGTACGAGATTGCCGCGATACGCTTCGTTCACCCAACGAGCCGTTCACTACGAGATTAAAAGCGAATTCTCGTCTGCGCAAACACGCGCGACGCTTACGAGAGGAAGTTACGAGAGGCGCTTGATGGCGAATTAACAGTCGCTCGTGGACGGAAACTTTGAGCAAAATCGCAAGCGAATCGTACAACGTTTCGTCGAAAAAACGATTCTCGAGTCTTGACACTTTGGCCCGGATGTTTCTCTAATTATCGCGGGTTTGGACCCATTTATAAGGTTGCTTCGGTATCGGTCGATAGAAGAAGGCAAGAAAGAAAAAAACCGTGAATTTCGTTGGCGATTCGAGCGTTTAACAGGCCACCACGAGCTTTCGAGTGCAGGCAGCGCAGCACCTCCTTTGCCATCTAACAGCCTTCTCGGAAGAGTTATCGTTCGAGCGCCCAGATTGTAATAATTTGTTCGCTCGGTCGACTTGGCAGTTGGTCGACGACGCAGTTACAGTTGCGGATTGCGAAATTCGCGGAGGGCGCGACCTCGGCAAATCGGTAACGACTGGCGTCTCTCTGTGCGTTGCTGTAGATACGTATTCCGGCATGCGCGCGAAGCTCTCTCGGTTTTTCGCGCGCGAGCAAAGCTTATCGCCGCACCGGGAGAAAAAAGACGAGATGATAGCGTGGCGAGCTCTTGTCAATGACGCACGCGACGCCAAGAGGCTGCGAGATTCACGGCGGAATTTCGTTTCTAGAGCTAAAAATACAAGAAAAATGTCGGTTATCGGCGATTGTTCGTTAACAATTTACACGTTCCTCGCCTTGCAGAATAAGCTGTATTTAACGAGATAATTGTTGAGTGGGTTTGGACGAACGTATTACAAACACAGGCGAATAAGCGCACACCAAAATAGTAAATAATAAATATTGTTGCACGTGACCAGGAAAAAAGTAATTAATGAAGCTCGACGAAAATGGTTAATGGGCTTTCAATTGTTTAACGTTCGAACACGCAAATTGTTGATAAACATAGTACGATACACAACTATCTTACAAAAATTAATTCAATGTTTACCAATATTTCTACTTATCTTATCTGGCACTATAAGTTATACAAACAATTAAATCGAAAGAGCATCCGACGTGCGTCGCACACGCTTGTGAATTAGTGGCGCGTACGCGTATACGAGCGTTCGTCGAATCTAATCGAACGCGGAGCAAAATCAGCAGCAGCGTTTAGAAAGACGAGCTGCGGACGTCGTCGCTTCGGCGTCGTTTTGCCAAGCGATCGTTGAAGCGATCGTTCAAGCGATCGTTCAAGCCATCGATCTGGCTTTGGATTCCTCCGGGAGAACAGATAGACGAGCAAACAAAAACATACGAATGAAGTATCGGCAAAACTCACGTAATGGTGATAAAGATCGGAGTGCATGTTGAGCGGGGACGAAAAGGAGGAGCTTACTCCGGCTGATACAGGAATGACGTGCGAGACCATTCTGTTATTCCTCTCAGCAGCCGTGACCACTGGATAATTGTTCATAAAGGCCGCCACGGCATTGGCACGCTGTTGCTGCTCGTACTGTTGCTGCTGCTGCTGCTGCTGCTGCTGTTGCTGTTGCTGATGCTGTTGTTGATGTTGATGGTGGCTCGCAATCAGCTCCTCCAATAACGAGGCCGACGTACCCTCCACTTTTCCGGACCGTTTATCCACTCGCCGGGGTATATAGCGCGATTGTACGTTCCTGCTTTTTGTCCTTTGCCTTTGTTCAAAGCAACTGACGGTTCACCGCGGATCGTAGGTTTACGACGATGAAACTGCTCTCATTTTCAAGTGGCTGCTCTACCTGCAATCGAAACAAACGCGAAAGCAATGATTAGCCACGCTCGTACTCTGGACGGGAAATCGGAAAAGGCGCCGACGCAATCGCGAATAAAACGCACCAGCCCGAAGCTAGACGGGCTTTCGCGTTCGACTATTCCCTCGCGATAGAAACGTCTTCTTTCGAATATCGAAGATTTCGAAAATAACAGCACCGCACCGACCAAACTACGCTGTGACAAAACAAAAATAACGGCGCCCTTCGTTGTGTACGCGACGGACAAACAGCAAGGGTGGAGCGAGAACGCGCGCAGGCAGCGTATCGACAACAACGATAAAACAGACCGCCTTACAGTGGTTAGTAGCTCGAGCTAGCGAGAGAGAAACTCGCTGACGATCCCGACAAGGCTCGCCTACAAACGCGTGAAAACGCGACGCTCCCGATGAAATATCGAGCGACGAGTGGAATCGGTTTAGTGGAATCGTTCGACTGTTAAACGCTCGTCAACGTTCTCTTTTACGCAAGCGTCCATTAGATTCCCTTCGCGAGCGCCGTGGAGCGAGATCGTTGCAAAGATCGCGGCGTCAAACTCGATTCAACGCAATAGAACGCGTCAAGACGCGTTATTTCGAGAAAAGACGAAAAATCAAAGAATAGTACAAACGCGCGAAGCAAGAGAGTCGTCGAGAGAAAAAAAGGACAGAAAGAGCGTCGCGTGCGAGTTATAGGCAATGACAAGCTCCCGACAGCTGCTTGCGACGAGGCACTTAACTTGGTTTTTCGGGATTTGCTGCTGCCATCGTCGCCGTCTCGTCGCCATTCCCAGCGCCTTTTTTTCCCTCCGAACCAAGGGCCGAAAAATCGTTCACACACTCGCGCACGCGCACGCACACACGCGTCGATTAATACGTTGCTGCGAAACATTCCATATAGGGCGTGAAACGCAAACGTCCGTCGTCGGGCCGAACCGTTATCTCGACTATAATGCGTGAAATCGCGTGTACGCATTGCATCGGAAAAAAAATTGTTTTACTCGTCAGCGAATCGATAGGTTTGAGCCACGCGTACCACGAATCGACGGCAATTAAATATCCGTGTATGCGCACGTGGTTTTTCAAGTCGGAGTAAAATACAAGAGTGCGAGTGAACCCGAATCGCTCGTGAAAATTCAAACAATTACGAAAATAAAAATAAACACGCGTATTGTTTATACTTTCTAACTCAAAAATGAAGTTTGAACGAAGAAAAAAATAGCTTACACGATCAAAGAACCAATCCTCCCTCGTTCTCAAGAGTGCATTTTTCAATAACTTAACCCAATTTTATTACCTACCGCGGCAAGCGACGTCAAAGAAAAAAACTGTCGCGCTCGTAAAAATTGCTAATTCAAGCTCACGCGCTAAAGAGTCGGCGAGGAAAAAAAAGACGCCAGCAGAGAGAGAGAGAGAGAGAGAGAGAGAGAGCAAAGTGGCGTGAAATGTGCGATGCATTCTCTCGATTTATAGACTAATATGTCGCGAGGGAGACCCACGTGCCTCGTTTGAATCTTTTTTTCTCGTGTACGCCGCAAAGCGCCATATTCTTACTATATACATATTTAATTCGAGAACTCGTGAGCTGTTAAACGTGGAGAAAAGAAAAAACAACGACAAAAGTATATAAATTCTGGGTATATTAAAGATGAGAGTGTCACTTTTTTTTAGCGAGCGAAATCGCGACAGCTTTTTTTATTGGCGCAGCAACGTTAAATTTTGAAGACTAACGGAAAACTTAGACGTCTAGTCAACAATCATTGGCGGTATTAAGTATCGAACATCGAATAACGCGAATAATATTGAAATTGTAAAAGGTTTTTAATCCAAGTAAACTTAGCAACAAGAAGAAAACAAGAAAACTTCGAAGCCAGTTGCAACGATTAAAATTCAATTGAAATGTCATTTAACGTTCGTCATTTCACAATCGGTCGTATCGAATACATTCATAATGTCAAAGGTTTTTGGCTGTTGTTCATAACGACACCCCCATCCCCTAAAAGTTCAAAAGAGCTTGATAGATATCCTTGCTTTGAAGCCACTTTTAAATTTAAATCGCCGCATCTTTTCAAAACAGCCGGCGCTACTACGCGCACTTTATACGAGGGCGCGTATAAGGCTTCGGACTCTTAAAAAAGTCAACGCGCCCCCCCATGGGACTCATCAGGACATCCGGCGGAACGTTTGAGATAGAAAATCGTAAATTTGTCCCAGCGCCGGCAATTAATTCGTCTTCTTTTCGTTTTTTACGAGCAATCACTTTGCCGCTAAAGAGGTCGCCCGCAAAATCCAGCGGGATCGTTGTCTTTTCAATTATTCCCAGGTAATTGTAAGATTTTGAACAGAGTCGCAATGCTCTTTCCTCCGTCATTTTGTTATGAAGCTTCTCTTTTCACATTGCTAATCGTTCGATCTATTGAAATACCTCTTTTATTAAGTTTTACCCCCCCCCCCTCCCCATAAATAACGATAAATCATCGTTGCACTGTAAAGTCAGTAACGTTCAATTGAACGAACGTTAAACGCGATATTTCTAGTAAAATATTAGTATTGCGACTGAATTTTCAGTCGGCCTCAATAACGACCTTATCGTAATAATGAAACTAATTTGTCAACGATCAATAATACGATGCCCGTATACGAATGCAGAGCCGCAACGAACACAATTATAAGTCGACGATGCGATTTACAGATTAAACGCAAAAAGTGGAATAAGACGTACATCTGTCAAGCAGCAAACAGATACACGCCAACAAGACGCACACTTATCTCGTAAGCGCAAGCGATAAAACGGTTCGCTTGGCGTTTGACGTATATTTCTTCGTGGGCCCCCTTGGAGTGCGCTTGAAATAAACCGAAGAAAAAAGATATTTATCTTTCGTTATTATGGATTGCACTCGAACTGTTTAGTGAATTGCGAGCAAGTTTAACAATTCGCGCGCGAGCGACGGCCACGAGTTTTTCTTCCGTTTACGTTCTCGGTATGCGACGGATGATTCATTTACTCGCGGCGTGCAATTGGGGCAACGCCTGAACGCATTTTTTGGCAATCGTTTGCCGCTGAGGTGTGCATTTTCCGAGGTCACGTTACTCGCTGTTCGAATAATCGGGGTCAAGGCTAACGCGAAGAGTTACTACGTTTGGCTGTCGAATTATCCGAAAATTATCATTTTTCAAAAGCGAACTATCCATCTCTACCGAAGATTGAATTTCGTTGAATTTGTTTTTCTTAGGAATAACTACATAAATCATATATACCGTACGTTCAAGTACGAGGTTTTTTTTCAAGATTCTCGTAGACCGTTGAGCGGGAAAACCGTTCAATCGCGTTAACTGAACCAATTGGCCAGATTTTCGATTTGACAGAAATCTTAGCTAACCACTTGACAAAGCAAGACAGTATTCTTTACACAAAAGGACCACGCAATACTAGCGCCTCAGTCTCAATTGTCGTCATGTAACCTTCACAACAAAGAGAAACGCACAAAAACCATGAAAACAACTCACCTCACATTGGCCAAGCCCCATCTCACCACATTCTTTACACCACACTTAATATCTTCACCACAAGTCTCAATCAACGGTCATAATTCATGCAAGCGAAATCACAAAAAAATGTGGGATAAGTATCAATTTCTTTGAATTTCCGAAAAACTTGCCGCGATTCCGTGAAACTGTCGGAAGACAGGCGACGAGTGTGTCGTGTAAGAGAGAGAGAGAGAGAGAGAGAGAGAGAAAGAGAGAGAGTACGCGTGTGTGCTTTGCGGTAACAGCGACAACGCGCGCGCGAGTTGCTAGCTACGAGCGAAGTGTGCCGACTGGCGTTCTCTCTCGTCACCTCTCTCCCGCCACACACACATCGCGCTTTGTCCTTCTTCTCCACCACGTCGCACGCAGCCAAAAGGGGCGGAGCTACAACGAAACGCCTTCGTGTATCCATCAAGATAAGCTGTAATACGCTGTATACACATGCTACTTAGGATTCAAAGGGTATTTCGCGAGACGATGTTTTTTTTTGAAGCTCGATGTCGAGAATGTCAGCTTTTTGCGGACAATTTAGAATCTTGTTGTGAAATTTGATAGGTTAGTTTTTACGTTGTACTTTGTTATTTGAAGATCGCGGATTCTAAAAAAAACAACGAAATGTAAAACCACATAGTCATTCGACGTTGTAAAAAAGACATTCCCATGGTGAATTTGACGAATAAAGGGTGCGTTGCAATGAAATTCGTCGCGTACGATTATTAGGCGATTAAATGTCTAAACTAGTATACAGACCACTCGAAGTTGATCCACTGACGAACGACGATCTACATATGCAACACAGTGACTCGAAAACCCACTGTTCGTTTTTGTGCAACACACTAATACACGCGTGCACCACACTCACAGAAATAAAAGAGCGCATGCATTGCATTCCAACTCGGACATTGAGCAATCCGTCGTCGTCGTTACGACACCGCGAGGTCTTCCTCTTGGATCTTTGCAACGATGCAATTGAATCGAGGTCGTGCGATTGTACATGCAAAGGAAACGAACGTGCAGTCGCGCTTTTTAAGCTGCGAGCGTCGTTGTTGCGTACGTGTGTATTTTTTTTTGTTTGTTACTCTCGACCAAGTCGACATCTCGAGTCCTTGTGACGTACACGTGATATAAGTAGAGGGTACGAGGACTTTGCTTTCGGAAGCGATTGATTGTTTTGACAACAATCAAGTGCGCGGGCGAGCGGTCGATATATCTGGAGTATTTCGGGTTCTTTCACGTTTGGTAAACATCAGGCTACCGTAAAAAGACTTGGAAATTTCAACTTATTTTCTTTGACGTCCAACTTCGAAAGCTCTTTGTATTATCGCATCAGTCAAAGATTGTTGAATCGATATACTCCGACAACGACTGCGATTACTCGTTGCTGAGCCTGCAAGGCAATCGACCAAACTGTAAGTTTCGTCAAAAATACATTCCAAGCGAGAGACGCTATACGTTAGAATTTGGCAAAAGCACTTTTCGCTTTGCGCAACACGATTGTCTCTTGATAGTCAGTACTCGAATAATTACCTCGCGACGGTAGCGCATCAAGCTACGGAGAGGGGCAGAGGGTGCGCGCGAGGAAGATCGAAGCGCGTCGCCATGACTATGATGGGCGTAATCGGGTCTCTCGACTACTAGCGGATTGGTGCGCCAGGATTGCCGCACTGGGGCCAACGGCTGCGCTCTATTACTCTCGTCTCTTTGTCCTTTTCACCTCCCGATCCTCCTCGCGCTCTCTCTCTCTCTCTCTCTCTCTCTCTCTCGCTCTCCGATGCACACGCCATTGATTTATCGGAATATGTATATGTATATATACATATACATATACATATACGTACGTATACATATATACTGCGGCGTATCGGGTAACGGGGCATTTTTGTTTTGTATTTGCAATGTGAACTGAAAAAATGCGTAGAGGTCATTTTGAGTTTGGTTGTATACAGTTTGAGCGTTACGTAGCGGATTCTAGAAGAAAGAGATCATTTGAAGAGAATTCAAACAATACTTCGGTGTACTCTAAAGAGTCATTGCAAACGAACACTCAGCGCTAGTTAATTTCCGTTTTGATTTGCAGCCTTGAACGTTGTATCTGCAAACTGCCATAATGTTAGACGACTCGGCGCTTTGACGATCGATCTTGTTTTTAAACGAGAAAGGTAACAGTAGCGAGTGGGATATCGTTACTTGTTTAACGCTGCCATTTTCATCGTGAAGTAAGCAAGCCGAGTAAGATAACGGAAAAACGTTTAAAAAAGAAGTCGTAAAAAAGACCAATACCTCCTCGTTTCGACCGCTTTATCGCAATATTTTTGGCATACCAGCAAAATATTGTACTCGTGTGTACGGTGTACTACTGCGCCAACGCTTAAATATTTTAAATGATAATTGAAAAATTGATCAACAATACTACGAGGACTAAAAATAATGCCGATTCCACGGCAATACACGCGTACACGCATTGCTCGGATATCTGCAAATGTTTAAATAATTCGCAGTTGTTTGGTAAATATCGTGTAAATGAACGATCGTAATTTCAGTCGAAAATCAAGCAGACGAACGAACGGTTGTAACTAACGATCCCTTCGCGTGCATGTTTTTCAAACGGATACTTGGATCGTGATCAATTTTCAAAATTTCGTCTTCATCCGCATCTCCCGTGCAAGCGTATCAAGTGTACGCCGCGTTTTCTTGATAGTCCCGTTAGGTTTGATATACACGCCAACAAATTAACGAGCCGATATGTTATCTTTGAAACAACTTGACAAAACGAAGGAAATCCATAGAGCGAGATCGGTAGAAGGCCAAAAATGAATAATTCGCAATTGTGCCATAACCGTTGTATTCGATCACACTTACCACTCGGCCGCGAGCTACGCAGTTAAATCTCAAAGCGTCGAAACCATTCGAGAGCCATGAATATCGATTTCCGGAGGCCTCGACGAAGTCGGTGCGCGCGCGGCTTCAAGAGAGAAAGAGAGAAAGAAAGAACGAGAGAAAGAGTCGTAAAATGATTTCTCGGAATCGCCGCATTAGCAAAACTTATACGTGGGCCTCAGCTCCTTTCTTATCAAGTATGTATGCGTTATCGCGTCATCGATCGCCGAGCGCGTATAATAAGCGTATTTTTTTCGGAGTGCGATATTGAAGAGAAACAAAAAGTGACGCAAGCGATTCTCGAATTACGCGGTGACCCTGAACCCAGGATATTGAATAACGCCTGCTGCACTTTCGTTATAATAAAGGGCTGGTACGTTTTGCGAGGTAGCTTGCGGTCCCTTTCGTAGAGAATTTTTCTCGCGACTCTTTCAGGTATCGGGGTACGGAAAGCAGCTTTTGATTTTGGACAAACCTACTGTTTATTCAATTTGCTGCAGTGGTCGACCATCGATCAGGCCATAAGCGTTGACAAAAAAATAAAACAAAACGGACTTTATAAAATTAAAAATAAATTCTAATCTGACAACACTGACAAGTACGCTAGATCTGTTTTGAAATAGTGATGATTTCTTAGCGAATCATTTTTCACGTCAAATTGGCGAAACGCTTATTCTGGAACGCTTCAACGAATATCAACTGACTTGTGCCTCCTATTTCCGGAGTTAAACGTAAACTTTCGATCGTCTTGTTCCTCGTAAAAAATGAATGCCCATAAAAAATTCCAAGGCACGCGTCAACCAGTCACAACTCTAAATAGCCACTTGAAACCCTTCGAACGTGGACTTTTTGCTTATTTTACGTATAATGATAATTACGACAATTTCATTTTTTTCACAGCGGAATCACGCTTCAATTCTCAACAGTTTTAAGCAAATTAAAAATTAACGCTTTCACGTGAAATATATAACGATCAAAGCTACTGAAAACAGTTGAAAACAAAAACAATAAGGAATAATTAATGTCACTTTTTAAAACAAAGGTATATCGATGATTACGAGGTGAACAAATTAGCTACATGTCTTATGGACGTGACATATCGATCGACTAAGGTAAACAAATGACATTTCTTTTAAATTGATTTCGCAAGTGAATTGGCCAAGTTTACAACCAACTGAATTTGCAAACAAAATTTGATTAACGATCTTCAATGTTGATAAGCACGCTTACTACACTGTACAATATCTTCTTAATTCGTGAATAACCCGACCAAAGACGTGTTAGCATTTTATCAGGTATACAGTATCGTAAGGCGTCTCCTGCTCTAAATATAACTTTCCCAAATTTTCTAAAACTGTAAAAACAACGTTCAAATTAAGTTGAATAAATTAGAAGCAAAATCTTTTGGTCAATCTATAGGACATAGCTTACTGAAACAACGATTTAAGTAACTAGCGGCTTCCACAACGTTGTAATGGTCAGGTCTTATAACTTTTTCATACTCTACACTTATGCGCTCTCGTCGTCCAATTTTCCTTTCCGTGACTTTATTCCAAAAAGATTGAATGATTTCAAATAATTGCTCAGTTTTCAAGCACTTTATCAATAATGTTTCTCCGTCCCTGTAATAAACCTGCGTTTGAGTAAATCGACCGTACTGCCAACGATGTTTCGTTGCGAACGTTAACAGTGGAACGTTGTATTAGGATTTTAAATTGCACATCGACAAATGTAAGAAGTGAACAGTGAAATAACGTTGCTTCGCTGTTGGGCAAAAAAGTAAACAATACGAAAATGATAAAAATGACGTTGTGCTTACCGCAAATCTCGGTCGGCGCTGCTCTTAAATCTTTTTGTCGGAGACATTGCAGTTTCGATTCTGTCGGAGTCATTCGGTAATCGAGGCTCTTCGATTGATGCTTGCTCAATGGGTAATTGTTCAAACGGCTGTGGTGCGTCACGAATTACGTCACTGGTAATATGATTCTCCGATTTTCCGGCGTGTACGTCGACGGGGCTCACGTGCATAGTTGCTTCAACAATTTCGACGTTCGCGTGATTATCTTCTGGAAGCAAGTCTAGTCTCTGTTCGTGTACCTTAGACACCTGTTTATCCAGGGATGGCTGATGTTGCTCCTCGATAATTTCCATGTTTTCCATATTTGCCTCTTTATTTTGTCGAATGCTGTTGTTACTGTTTGCCTCTGCATTTAGCTTTCTCTTTTGCACGCGGCCTCTCTCTTTAGCCGATAAATAGAGTAATAACAAATAATCAGGAAATATAATAAAATGTCTTTTGTTCCGAAAAACGATTCATTTGATAATTTGTTCTCGGTTCAATACTCACGTAGCGCTTGAGCTTTTTCGCGATAAATGTCCAGTAAAGTATCCGACCAATATCTGTGATAAGGAAGATAACTTTTCCTTTTTAAAGTCGTTGGATAATTAAACAGTGAGAGAAGCGATAGATGTCTCAATGCGCGCGTGAACAATGCTTCACGGCGAGACTGAAACATATCAAATTACGTCGATCGATTATCCTATCGAGAGAAAATCTACAAAATACGTACTATGGTCATGAATGTGGGTGGACGAGCTTCGATTTCTACTTGTTTAAATCTGTCGGCGAAAATTTTGTTACCCCTTTTCATGTATTTTTTTCTAAATTCTCCCCCTAAACTGGCTATTGTATCCAGAGTTAAATTAGATACTTCTAAAATATGAAAAATGACATTATTATTCGCGTCAACGTTGACTAACGATAAAAATAACCGATTCAACGTGTTATAATTACACTAAAATTAACAAAGATCATTTTGACAAACAGCAAAGGAATTATGATTACGACAGAGTTATACATACTGGACAATGGTGTCGGGAACACACGTGCTGAAGTAATTAAATTCGGTTGTGTTGCTGCCGAAAATGACGCTAAACAAAAATACCGTATGTAGATATAAAATGAGCTTCAGTTAATGAAAGATTGCAAGACACCGTACCATCGAGTGATACTTTTGGAGAATGAGTTGACGCATTATTATCTTCTATCTGCGCAGTTGCAGGCGGTGGCTCTGAAAAAAATTAACACGTCATCGTACTGTTCTTATATCAACTAGTTTAAAACTATGTCAACGCAATCCACGCGATACGCACCAGTGAAGGATATTTCCGGCAGATCCACTTGTGCATCGATACTTGGGACGAAGGGAGGCGGTGATTTGGGCTGCACAGGTGCATCCTCTAACATTGGCTCAGCAAACATCGTAGCGAAAGCCTTAGCCTTATCCATTACGTCCGTAAGATTCTTGTGCAGGGGCAAGGTAATATTTTGCCGTCTATTTCTCTTGCTAATGTCAAATATTGGTGATCCAGCGATACCCGCGTCCAGTGGCAAGTCGAACGGTAAAGAAGGTTCTCTTATGGGCTCCGACGCGATCATCAGATCGTCTATATCGGCATCCTGAGGCAGGTACGTCTTTCTTGTGCGCTTTTTCGGCGGGGAATACGCTGTCTGTGCACTTTCGGAAGATGGCGTAGGTATTTGTTTCGACGGATCGTCATTGTCCTACAAGGAATCGCAGTGAATAAGATGAATTTTCAAGCGCGCCTAAACTTTATCGGATTCCTTTGTTTGAGGTGATAGCGCGTACTTACAGAGCGAGTACGCTGTTTTTTTGGCGTTTTCATCATTACCAGCCCTGATTCTGAAGCGTCGGATGGAATTGGTTGCTTTTCAACGAAGTTAACAGCTGCTTCTACAAAAGACACACGTGGATGGTAAAACCAGTAACAAGAATCGAAATCCTGATTTATCTTGATAAAACATCGTTGAGTAAATTGAACATACGAATGGATGAATTCAATAATGTAACTACAGCAGAGACGAATACAAAGCTAAACCAACCTGGATGCATCCACCTACCGTTCGATTCGCGAGGTTCGTTATCTTGCGACGTATCTCCCGTAACCATTGCTTCCGATTCTCGGCTGTTTCAATAGAAATATTGAAGTAAACGTAAATAAATAAAAATATAATTAAAACACAAGATAAGCGATCGATTTAAAAAAAATATGAGGTCGGCATTAAAACTTTATTCAAATAAAATACCCCATCATTTCTCTGTAAAGTTCATCCATTTCGCGATCGGACAATTCCTTCTCATGCGGATTGAAGCCAAACGATTGACGAGGCTGTGCAAGTAAAATAAAAAAATCGTGTAAGCTGTAACACTTGGGCCAAAGCGTATCAACGAAACGATGCTCAGTTACCTCCGATAGATCGATATAATCAATTTCGGACAGAAGGTGATGATCTTTGGTATATTTTTTGCCAAGTTTTTCCAAAATATCAAACGTCGGTATGGAGAGCGGAGTTGAACTAACTATATGCTCAGGGCGGTCTCTGAAAACGTTTGCGTTTAAAAATATTACAAAACGTTAGAGAATTCGAATCGTCCATGACTAATTGTGGCTTACTTTTTAATCGCCTGTGTTTTTCCTTTTTTCTTTCTCTTTGGAGTAGCAATTTCTCGTCCACCCAGCAAATCCTGCATAAGATTTTGACAGTCATCTACGACGTAAAAAAACGTATCTGTAGACAATAATCTGCGACGTAAAAAATTTAACGCTTGAACAAGTTGTCAAGAGGAAAGATACCCATTAAGAATGTAGTTTGCTGTTGAAAAAGTTTCGCAGCGCCATAACTTAGCATAGATGACAGATAGAGAGTAAATCGAGTTCCCTCCTCTGATTTTGACATCTCCGATACGATATCGTCGCTTAAACGATTAACGAGAATAATCCGTTGAAACATTCGATCTCTGTACATGTCAATTAGGAACAGAAAACGTTTTATACCACAACGAACCGATGTCGAGGTCCTCTATTTCCTTCTTTGATATTTTCTCAGAGTTAAATCCTAGAAAATTTCTCGTTGTTGCTGTACGCCAAGCATACTGCATCGGTTGCCGGACTCTATTTTTCCGGAACCGAAGACAATCGATGTTAACCATCTGTACATAAGCAATGATTTGAACGATAATAATAATTTTGAAAATGGTCGTGATTCTTTGAACAATGATCAATTGTTTATAGCATTTTCGTCTTTTGTCATGCCATTTCGAATATAACTGATTGCTTTGCAAAAACCTTAAACTTAGAGTTGATAGTATCTTTAATGATACTTATTATGGTGATTATATGTTGAACATATTGTTGTTTAACACTGCACATTATGTTTTTTAAAGTAATTCTACAATTATAACGTTACCTTGAAGAAATTGCCAACAATAATGCACTTTCAATCAGATTTTCAAAGAAAAACTGGATAACACTAAAACTAGTCCACCAAAAAAATCGACCCCTTCTCAGAATTGGCGCGTTGATGCAACTGTAAACTTTCGAAAACCTTGTTCAAAAAAAACCATCGTCTTCACAATTAATTCCAACGTTTGTCCAATAGCAGGGTACCCAATTTTTTAACGACTATTGTAATAACTTGCATACACTTGCGCACGAATATCCGTTTGCGTAATAAATTCGACAATGAATTTCGATAAAAAAAAAACAAATAAATTTTTCCTCTGCTCATACTCGCAAAAGAGAGCTTTCGTCGATAACTACATACATGTGTCGCCATCATTGGTCAAACTCAAGTACTGCTCTACTCACTCTACTCGCGCTTTCGTAACGTAACCTGCAAAAAAACAGAGGGATACAGTTCCGCTTCTTAGTCTGCGTACACGAATTGTACGAGTGCGTTGGGTGATTGAACGAAGCGCGCACGGAGCAGAAGAGCTTCGTGTTCAGCTTTCGACAGGGGATAGGCTGTTGTAGGTTCAGCTGGCTTTTATCTTCAATCATTCTGTTTTAAATTCTTCGAGTTTATCTTAATCGAGGCACCAACGAGGAAAAGTTGGCATTTTCGTCTGAACGTCGTCCTCGAGAGTGCGCGTAAACCGGGTGTTTATTTTTTTTTGGGGGGGTAAGGGTGACTGTCTATGTCCGGGCACGAGGCCATGGACGAAGAGGATAGTGAGAGAGGTTTCGAGGAGGACTATTACACTTTCCTCAACATCCCAAGAAACGTAAGAGAATGCTAATAACGTCTAGAGAGTTCTCATTCTTGACTGAAAATATTTTATTTGTGATTTGTTCTCGTGATTAATCAACGTGTCTTGACATTGATTACGTCAATTTTTGAGAGATACGCGATAGAAGGTCAATTGTCGGCCTCTTCTCCATCGTCATCGATCTCTTTGCTGCGCTTTGCAGTGCTTTGCTGTGCAACTCCACGTGACTATACGTTCTCCTATATGAATGCTTCGTTTTTTCCAATGCCTCGTCGCGGATACGGCTGCTGACGTAACAGCAACTACCTCGCACGTTGCCCGCATTGCCGGCTTTTATTTTTTTTTATTTACCTTCACACGACGTTTCTTATTAATCGAACGTACTTTCGTAAGGATGATCTTTGCGAAGTTTTCTCAAGATAACTTGGGGTTATTTGTCCATGTTTATCGGTTTTGCACATCGCACTTCGCTATCATTATCATTCTCGTGGACGGCAAGTTTTCGTTTTGAGATTTGAGATTTTGTCAGGTGAATTTTCCAATTAATTTTCTCCGACCATTCCTTAATTCGTAAATAGTATTCTTACGTTTGATTATGAACGTGTAGTTTTATAGAGTAATTTTATAGAATTTTGCGCATTGTTAAAAAATTTCAATTGCCCAAGAGATGTTTTGTCATTATGTCAAGTTTTACCTTAACGAGTAATTTTAAAATCGATTACTGTCACTTTAATATTTCGGTTGTCTGTAGCATACAAAGTTTTTCGTTCATATTGATGAGGTTTCTATTTAAACGTTTATATATACATGCATGTACACAAGTCACAAAGTAATTGAGTTTTAACGTAGCCAAATATTATCTTGATGAGTGATCTAAACTTGTATACAAGTAAGAAGATATTGTATCTTACAGCAATATTCCTACAACAATATTTCATATATTTAAAACATTGTCGATTTTCAAATGATAATATATATTTTCCTTTTTCTCACAGGCAGCACCTGAAGAAATTAGTAATGCATACAGAAGGCTAAGTAAATTGTATCATCCTGACAAACACACCGATCCTGCACTCAAAAAAGATGCTGAAATTTTGTTTAATCGAACAAATAAAGCTTACGAAGGTACTCTATTAATCTTTTGTTTTGAAGCTAATTAAGCAAATAGAATGTAATTAATGCTTTTAATTTTTTTAGTTCTCAATGATCCCCATAAAAGAGCCATCTATGACTCCCTGGGAGTTAAAGGATTGGATACCGAGGGTTGGGAGATTGCATTGCGTACTAAAACTCCTCAAGAGTTACGAGAAGAGTATGAAAGGCTTGCAAAGGAAGAGGAAGAAAAAAGACTTCTGATGCGCACCAATCCAAGAGGAAACCTCACTGTTAGAATTGATGCTACAGACTTATTTAATAGATATACAGATGAATATGATGAAATTTATGGATCTCTTGGGTTGGTATTTATTAAATTGATGGTTAAAGCTTCATTATTTTAATTAAAACGTTTAGAATCATTTCATTTTATTTTGTAATGTTTTGTCTTTAGAAAGACTAATTTCTATACACAATTTGCATGGCAAACAATTTGCATTCATTTGAAACAATCATCAATGCATTTCATAAAGATTACGTGACTATTATTTCACAATTGTACAATACATATACTGACAATTGACATTTCCTGTTGCATACCTGCAGTAGGATAGAAACTGCTAGGTTTGACTTTTATTATTCTTTGTATTAGATTTGAAACAACATTTGTCGATTGTGTAACAAAAATTAAATCATTTACAGACCCAGCGTATTCAATTCTGTTGAAGTTAGTGGAATGGCCTTCTCACAGTCCATAGAGGCTCCTTTGACATTGAAAGATACCGCAGTGCTTGGAGGAGAATTAAATTTGAAAAATGGAGTGGGTTCCGGTTCTGTCAATTTTTCAGTTAGACATCTTGTATCACCTAGAGGTTGGTTTGAAGTTGACGTTGGAGCAGGTAGTGGCCCTACGTTAGGCTTCAGGGGCTACAGAACATTAACAAAAAGGATCTTTTTTACTGGTGGCACCTTGATACATTTCAACTCCAATGAAATAAGGCCAGGGCTAATTGGCAGTAAGCCTGATTCAATTTTTCATTTCACCGCGTTGTAATACCTGTATCTATCCAAAATTAATCAATTGTTACAAATCAGCTCTGACAATGCAACTGGATACACACACTGTTGGCCATCTCACGTACAAACTAGGAATTCAAAGTGGAATGAGTACGACTATTGTGAGAAATACACCAGAATCAAACACTGCCTGCACGGTAGAATTCTCCCTTGTGCAATCGTACATTAGCTTGAGTTATACGCATAAATTGGAAGAGCGGCAAATGGAACTTAGGAGTTACCTCAAGTAAGCGCTACGATTACTCAAATTTGTTAAAGTTAAATATCAAAAAAACAGGATAACAAAATCATACAACGCTCGCGTGTGTACGAAAATACAGGTTGAGTACATTTGGCTGGTTCATAGAATACGGCGCTGAAAAAAAGCTGTCACAGCACACGACGGTTTCGGCGACAGTCCACTTGGGTACTCCCACCGGCGTGTATCTACGCATGAAGCTGAAGCGTGCCTATCAGTCGTATACCTTCCCAATTCGCCTAAGCGATGAAGTTTTTCCTGCTCCAGTGTTCTATGCAACAGTCGCGCCTCTCATTAGTTGGGTACTACTGAAAAATTTTATTGTTGACCCGATAAAAAGGGAACGCAAGCAGCGCGACAAGGAGAAGCAGAGAGAGGCGAATAAGCGAATTAAACAGGAAAAACAGAAAGAAGCCAAAGCTGCAGTCGAACTAATGAAGGCAACTTTTAGTAGGATCAGAGCTGAAGAGGAAGCAAAGAGAGGATTGATCATTACCAAAGCGATGTACGGGCGCTTCGTCTATCCACAGGATAGGGGAAGTAGTCCTGAAGATACGGTAGATGGCCAAAAAGATGAAATCATTGACGTTACTATTCCTCTGCAATGTCTCGTCAAAGATTCAAAACTCGTTCTGCATAACGCATCTAAGGTAAATGTTTACGTATAATTTGAGTCAAACTCGTTGTATGTTCAACTTTTTTTTACATATTTTGTGCATTTTCAGAGTCAATTGCCTGGATTTTATGATCCATGCCCTGGCGAAGATAAACAGCTACTGTTACAGTACTTATTTCACATGCAAACGCACGAGTGTTTACTGAAAGATACCGAACCCTTGAGGATACCAAAAACATGTTAGTATTGCACTATAATCGTATTGCACAGCATCGCGTTACTTCTTCGTTTTATTAATTTTACTTGTTTTTTGTCTCAAGCTCATCGTGTAAATACTACATGACATAGACGGACTGTTCGAGAAATCAAAGGACGCCCTGACAGCTTGGTTTACATACCGTGGAAAAGCCATTAATGAAAAAATCGATGCCTTTCCAAGTGACTTATTTATGAGACAACTAATTGTTGACAAACGTTGATTATTCATTAGACAAGTTTTATTTATTGCAATAACATGCAATATTCGATGGCAGATTGAAACAAATACCAGTCTATGATTTAAAAACAATTTCTTTGCTGCCAAAGTGATTGTATATTCTTAAATTCGATTATTTTTTAACAGGTTAGTGTTGTTGAAAAACCTATAATGAATTTTGATTGTTGTAAAAGTTAAGAAGATTACTGTTCTCTTTGATGAATTATATATTTTTTAAATCAATGACGAACCGATTTGCAATTTCAAACGTTCAGTCCGACTGATTAAGCAAATGATGAATGCAGGCTAATAGCGATTTTCAAGCAAATACTTGAAATGACCGTTGAACATAAAATGAAAAAGAATGCAATTGATATAACAATAAAAACTATGAAAATACTGACAAATTGAAAGTACACTGTAAAATAATTTGTACAATCGTTGTTGATTCAATGAAAATTAATAATTGTAATTGAAGAAAAGGTGGCGTCACTTTCCACATACTTGGTTTTATTACACGTTAAATCACAATTTAGACTGTACAGAGAATAGTGTATTATACAAATTCATGTACAATAGTCCATTTCTGCTTACAGCAGATTAAACCACTTTAAGTCAGCCTAGTTTTTGATATATCATGCTGGAGCATGATATACAACATTGTTATTAATAGAAAAAAAATAAATTTTCTTTAAAAAACCAACTTGAAAAGTTCATTGATAAAATACACAATAAGTATTTCATTAAACCTAAAAATTATCGACGAGAAAACGCTAAATGTTAGCGAAGGGAGTAAATTGTACGTACAGTGTTTAAGCCGCAACTTATTAGCATGGCTATTTTGATTTTAACAAATACTCTATCTACATAATACATACTATTTCGCTGAAACAAATGCAAAGGACACTCTTGGTTCCATCTGCTAATTTGTAGGTAATACAGGTTTTTGACAAAACCTCATTCCCAATCACTTTTAAGTAAAAGATATTCAAAGAATATTATACATCAACTGTTATAATCAATGCTCATATATTCAGTCAATGTTGGATTGGTTGAGTTATCAGCACCTTGATAGAGCTTGTTTAACATTGCAAGTTCTTTGTCTTTAAAATTAACATGAGAAAGTGGAGTCCACGAATGATCGTGTTCTAGTCTGTACGAGCCTTTGTAAATCTGTCGTGGAGCAGAGTTAGCCCATTCCTGTAACAATGTCATATTTTATCACGATCAAATAAACCTGACCAAAACATCAGAGTCAAGAGGTTATTTTACAATAACCTTTGTCCATCAATCGTATTTTGTAAAACGTATAAAGCGTTCTAAATAATACCTCTGGACTAAGCATAGAGAAATACAGTTGTCCTGATTCTCGCTTATAAAGGTGGTACGTTTTTCCAGGATGTTTGACAAAGTTACAAGCAGCATGATGAAGTGATTTATCTTGTTTAGCTTCCAGCAAAACTTGTTCAGCTTGTCTTTGCAAAAATCGCATTTGTTCTGCAATCATTTGTAATTTGCTACATGCGTTTGCTTTCACATAATTATCAGCCTGTAAAACGTAAAAGATATTCAACATAATCGATGGTATTTAAAATTGAAAATCAAAGAAATATACCACTTGAATTTCCATTGCTAATTCAACTAAATCATTTGGAGCTCTTTTAGCCACAGCTCTCGAGTCAACATGATGTATTCCTTGGGGTGCAACATTTCTCTCCACAAGAGCAACTATAATAAGTAATATATTTGACCAGATTTGAAGTCAACTGAATCATTTGATTGGTAAATAAAATAAATAAACAACTTAATACAGACCTTTACGTGGGGTAGCTTCAATAGGCTCCATAGTTGATGTGCTGAGAGGACGTTTCAAGCAGTTGAATACCATTGATAAAATCTCTTATATCATCGCTTTGCGATTGAGACAAGTATAATTGCAGTGCGATAACAACAAATCTTAAACGACGTCGATGGCTTATCCGGTGTTTAATAATAATTTTGTATAATTGCGCAAGAAGTTAGGACGGATTAACGACAGACAACGAAAGTATTCCAAGATGAGCTATTGAATAAAATTAAAATGTGCAGAGCGTGACGATAAAATTGAATAAATATCGACTTGAAATTGTGTCGCAATACCGAAAGCAACGACAAATATAACCTCTGTTCGCCTCTGCTTAAAAACGTCGCCTAATGATAACGTTTTTTCGGCAACTGCCTGTATTATCGACACGAGGTTGAAATTCGACGACGTAGCGCCACAACTGACGGAGACGCTCGTACGCTTTATAACGAAAGCTAATTTTCCTGGTCGATCGCTCTTTTTACGTGGAGGCCGTAAACAACATTCCGTACGGAGATTACAGCGCGACTAATTGCTCGTGATCAAATTGATTGAATTTTGTAAAATTCGACTAATTTTGTTGAGTTGTGAAATACCGGTATAAAAACGAAGATAGGGGACGGGTATGAAAAAGGAATTTGTCCAATGTTATAAGTTAAGAAGGTTTATTAGGCATTTGTACGCACACATGTCGTACGTTTAGACACTGAAAACTTACATTTGATTTGTTTTCAGTGTTTATTGTTACATTTGCGATTGGTTTTTCTAGAATTAATCGGATTTCGTAACGCTTGGCGGTTTGATTTGTACAGTTGAACAGTCGTTCGAATCGTACTAATTAGTACACGTTGTGCACTTGAATGAATCGGTCTTTAGTAAAATATAAACGCTAATCTACTTATTTTTCGTAATTAGCGTGGCACTCCAATATGATTTTCGCGATTGCCTTCTGTTTATTCTCGGCTGCAATATGAACGGCTGATTTACCAAGGTTATCCCTAATGCTCGCCAAGCTTGGACATTGGTTCAACAGCAATTCGACAGTGGGAACATACGCCAACTCTTCCTGGCCGTCGTTATTTGTAATAGCTTTTAACAAATTATGCAAAACAGTGCTACCGTTGACATCGGTATGATCAAGGTAGTCGCTCAGCAACGGCAAGAGAATCGCGATAACTTTACGTTGTTTGTACTTGCCAGCGAGATGCAGTAAAGTTTGCTCGTTGCTGTCTCGAACGGTCGTCGGAGATTTTTTCGAGATGAGCAACTCTAAAATGGGCAAGCATAGTTCTTCTTGACTAGGATCTTGGTTTTCCTCGTTGTCGAGCAAGCAGTGCAGGATTGTTCGGTTTTTCGAGGCAACGCTTTCAACGTCGGCCCCGTGCTCTATCAGCAACTCGATTATCTCCAAGGACTTACTCTTGGCGGCGTAGTGCAAAGGTGTCTGGAGAAATTTGTCCGCGCGCGTGGCCAAAGGAACGTCCAAGCCGTACCTTTTCACCTCGACAATGGAATACATCGTCGATCGTTCGAAACGGACAGGTCCCAAGCGAGGTACGTCGCCTAGCGAAACCGAGTTGACTCTAAAGAGAGGGTAAAATTCGCGGTTGTTTTGACGACGAATCGAGGGGTTAAGGCTGGCGGCGCTGCAGTCGAGAAATTTTGCACTATTGGGCTCCATCGGGCACGCGAGTAGGGTTGCGCGTGTGCAAGATGTCATTCGAAACCGCGATCCGGAGTATCCGTAGATTGGCAACAAACTCGACGCGATTTCGTTCGACCTACATCTTGACGCGCTAAAGACTATCCTTACTTAGCTCAGTAGAACGTCCAAGATGGAGGCCGTCACAAAGTTGTGCAGCGAACGGTTGTCCATCTGGGAGAAGATCATGTCGGTAATCGTGGGTTCGAAAGTGTAACCCGTCATCTTCTCCAAGGCGTCAACCGACAGTTCAACGAGTCTTTTCTTCGTTTGAATCCTGCGGTACTTGGACACGAGGACGTCGGCGTAGTTCGAGAATTGGCCGAGGTCGACGTAGATGATCCGTTCGAGCCGAATGTTATTCGCATACCTGTAAAGTAGCGGCTCGTTGACCATCAAGTCGTACAACGAGACGCGAGAATTGATCGGCGTGTTCTTCATGGCGAGCACCTCAGATTTGAAGTCCAGGACGAAGTTCTCGTTTCTGTTGTTCGCTTGAGTGATGTTGTGGCGGTAGTCGACAACGGGCAAACCGAGCAATAGCTCCTTTGCGTTGCGTTGTACGACTCGAGCCCAGGTGTTAGTGTCGAAGGCTCGTCTTTCTCTTACCGGCGTGCGTCCTCTGGTGTTGCGGACGTTCAGGTTGGCGCCAAACTCCAGCAGCGTCTCGAAAGCCGCGTGGTTGCCGTAGTAGCTGGCGCAGTGCAGCGGCGTCCACCCGGAGCAATCGACCGCGTCCACGTCCGCGCCGTTCTCGAGGAGCAGCCTCACCGTAGCAGCCGACTTCCGTGAAGTGCCCATGTGCAAGGCGGTTTCCCCGTGGATGTTCCGAGCGTTGATCACGGCTGAAATCACGCGTGTCAAAAGGTTGCGCTGTTCGCTGCGATCCGTTTCGCTGCGCGGTCGAGGCTGGACCTCGTGGACTGTACTTACCATGCTTGACGCACGGATCCACTTCGGACAAGATCCGAACTATGTCCAAAGTCTCGTAATAGTGCGAGAGTTTAATGGACAAGTGAAGAACCGTCGTGCGGCTTTCCACTTCTCTATCGAAGGAAACGCTCCTGTTTTCCAGCAGCGGGTTCGTCTCGTCGCACAGGCTGTTGCGTAAGATCGTGCTGAGAGGCATGGGTCCGTAGTGTTCCGAGAACACGTCGGTCTCGTTATCCAACAGCAACTTCAACATGTCGATGCAGTCTTGGAGCTAGAGTGGGACAAAATCAGACTATGTAGTGCGCCAAGTCCAACGCGAAACTAGCGAAGTCGGCCCCAAGGGCAAACGTTGCCGTTGGAATCGTGCTCGCCGCCGAGTTACTCGAGTCCTGTCTTTGGGCGCTTCCTCGGCGTCGATACGCGTAAGAGCGAAACGAGAACCCCACTCGACTGCCGAGTATTTCCGAACGGTTCCAAGCACTTTCGCGGCGCGTCGCGATAACACCTAGGTCGGAACGGTTCCATCCCGGTGTTCGCGTTAGTTTTCGATCCTCGACCGTACGTATCTTTCCGTTTCGGTCGCAGCTTCTCACCTCGAGTCACGACCGTGCGAGCACGCGAGAACGAACGTTAGCGCGCAGCGAAAAATCGGTTTCGTGTTTTTCTTTCTCGCCACGGAATGTACACCGCGCGTAGTGTCACGCCAACGAACACGACGTAAAAACGCGTCGGCGAGGGTCCGCAACCGTGGGTCGCCCGGTTGATCGAGCCAACGCGGACGGGACGCAGCAAAAACCTAGTGCAAGCTGTACCCCGATCGAGCGACTCGACGCGAGCACGACGTTTCTTTCAGCTTCCAAACCCATAGCGAACCCGACTCGTTGACATCTTCCCGTAAACGTCGATCTTGAGAAAAGAGAAGGCGACTGCTGATTACGGAATCGAGGTTGTTTCGGCGTGGCCGACAGGCTCGCTCGTTTCGCTCGTTTGCAGTAACTTGGCTTTGTTGGATTGGAAAAAAGTGGAAAAAACTCACCTCCATCATGGCCATTTCGTTAGCGGATGCTCGTGACGAAAACCACGACAAACAAGTCCAAGAAGGCAAAGAAGACGGAGTTAAGTTTGAACGCACTGCTAAACGAAAGACGACAAATTTCGAACTGCTAAATGAAGTTGTTCCATAAATCGGTTTGATCGCGTGGAAAGTCAAAATAAGACTAAGGTACGTCCCTGGCAAAGGGAAACATATTGTCTAGCCTGAGTTGACGGCGTCGGTTTAACGGAGAGAAGTGCGTCCTTTTGTCTTAGCCACGCCCACGGCTTAATGACCTTCGACGCATCCAAACCCTCAAAAAATCGACTCGGACTGCACGTGAGACTCTTTCGAAAGTATAGACAATTGCATGAACCATTCGGCACCTCCCTGGCTCGACGTGAAGTTGACACTGGTCACGTGCCGTGTATTTTCGGCTCTCTTAGGAAATTATTGCGAAGAAACAGGAAAAGAAAGCGGGGAGTTTGAAGACAACCGTTAAACGCCCTTTATCCGACTGCCGCTTTCTCTTCTTTGGCAAAACTTTCTAGTTTTGCTCTGAAAACGCCCCAGAGACGCCAGAGATGGCAAACGCTGGGCGGCCAGTGCTTGACGGTCAGCGTTACACGGTCAACGCTACACGACGAGTGCTTGACGGTCAGCGTTACACGGTCAACGCTACACGACGAGTGCTTGACGGTCTACGCTACACGGTCAACACTACACGGCCAGTGCCGGTGCTACCTCGACGACTGTCCGAAGCAGAAAAAAAGCGTTCTTTGTCGTCCAATGATACAGCTTATTTTCGAT
Source organism: Chouioia cunea (assembly GCA_030064505.1). NCBI lineage: Eukaryota > Metazoa > Arthropoda > Insecta > Hymenoptera > Eulophidae > Chouioia > Chouioia cunea. The sequence goes on along the minus strand of JAOPFQ010000003.1, from coordinate 19,949,465 downwards.
CAACGTCAAACGCGCGAAAGGGTCGTCGCGTTGGATTCTCGCTGCTGTTCCGGACACAGCGTCGCTGAGCGAACCTATCGGTAGCCAAGTCATGGGAACGTCAACGAAGCTTTTCCGATCGTTCGAGGTCGTCTGGAAACGCGTTGCTACGGGCGTTATCGTAGGACGCGTAATTTCGCGCGTTTTTATCAATAGCTAGCTTATTAACTACTTTGCGGCTATGCACGGCGTCGCTTATCGCAACGATACTCTTTTCGAGGCTGGCAGAACTCGTTGCGCGTCCCCAATTGCCAGTTCGAACGTGGCTTAGAGCGTAGAAACGTCGAGTAGCGAGTAAACCTACGCCTGCGAATAATTTGCAATTTCGAACATGAAGGACCATTGGATCACCGTGACGATCAGCGTTGCCGGCCTTTACATCCTATTGACAAATGTAGCCCCGGCAATTTGGGGTAAGAGCTCGACTATCGTCAAACTCGTCTCTCGCAACGTCGTTTATGCGCGTGCGTTTTTTGTTTTCTTGCAGAGCTCTTTCGAAGCATTTTCAGTTGATGACGCAGCGAATAGCGGCCAAGACAAACGGACGAGAAAAATGACGGTACACGCGGTCGATCCGATCGACGATTGTACATCAACCACCTTTTGTTTTTAATAAATCGTTGGTCAGAATAACAAGTCGCTTGACTACACCGACTACACCTCACGTCCGCGTGCGCTAATCGCGGCCCAAGCCGTGCCAATAGGCCGACGACAGCCGACATTTTTGACGAAGGATCGGGCGAAGGCGACGTTTTTTTTGATCGACGGCTCAATTTTGCTGGGTTTTTTTATTCTTTTTTTTTATAACGAGCAGCATCCGTTTTTGATTGCCCTGCCGTCAAAACCGTGAGATCCAAAGATATTGTTGATTCGGTCGAAGAACCTGAATAACCACGAGCTGGTTGGACGAGTCGACGGTAACTCTGCGTGGCAGCTTTCGATCGATATACGTTGCAAACAATTGTGCGCATCCGCTTATCAACCAATTGCGGATAGGACGAATCGTGAGGTTTTCCTGATTTTCGGCTATTTTTCTCATTCATAAGACTGCAACCAATCGTTGCGAGTGGAAGAACCACGCACGATTTTCAAATAGAAGTGGAGCTGTGTAGCTGTAAATCTGGATGTCTGTGTAACGATCGAACGTTACTATTTTCAGTTATCGAAATCTCGTTGCTGCGGACCCACTTCGATCGTATGCAGCAAGTGCAAATGCGTAAGAAAACCTGATTGGAACACCCATGTCTACGGTAACACAGCCAACTGTCAGTTGGTCTCGGCCGAAAGTACGATCGCGCATGCTTCGCATTCCAGATGATCGGCTTAACCTTATAAAAAAATGAATACGCCACCTATAGCAGTGACGACCCAAGCGCCAATGAAAGAGCATTTCTGAAAGTTTATTTGTGGAATTTTCAAGAACTTTTCAAGATTTTCACCCAAGATTTGACCTGTTAAATCTTTGCGCGGGTGGGACTGATAGGTTACGTGTATTGTTGTACGATTCAGTCAAGAGCGTTAATTTTTTAAAAATATTTATACATTTGTACAACGTACAAAAGAGGGATATGTCATTCATTATTTGTGCAAAGTTTTGTTAGTTAGTGGTAAGTCCTCAGCATTCGTTTACGTAGTAGCATCCTTACACGTTTAATGTGCCCAAAAGAATAACAAATTTTTAAGTTTACTCGATCCTTCTACCAACACCCAATAGTCAATGGTATTTCAATCATAGCCTATTTTCAGTTCTAAGATTTTACCAAGAGAAAGCTGTTGTTTTTGCTACAAAGACTTTTAAAGAATAGTTGGTAATGGATAATGCAACAGCTGTGGAAGATGCAGTTAAAAGATTCTATGCATCCGGCGATAATGAAGCTCATTCCTGGCTTCTTCAAGTTCAAAATTCACCTGAGGCCTGGTCTTTTCTTTGGCAATTGTTGGACTCGTCTAAGGTAAATACAGCTTGCGGGGATTAATCATGGGAAAATCTCATCCCTATTGGCGCATTGTCGTTGTACATTGTTATTGTACGTTGTTATTACAGTCAGGGGAGGTACAATTCTTCGCTGCTAATACTCTACATTCAAAAATTTCAAAACATTGGAACGAAGTGCCAAAAACCGAGTATCTAGCTTTACAGGCACGAATAATACAAGTGCTCAAGAATCCTGGGACTTCCAAACTGGTATTAGGAAGGCTGTGTCAAGCGGTAAAGGAATACACCGATTAGGAACAAAAGTTCTTCCGCACTCACATTTTGATAACTATGTTTCAAATTTTCAGTTGGCTGCTTTTATGTCCCATTATACTATGTTACATTGTGTAAATAGAGACAAGTTTCTGGTAGAGGAACTGAATGAAATTTTACCGTACAATATGCCTGAAACTGTGAATTTACTGGTACGGGTTCTCGAAGCAGTTCCAAGAGAAATAAACACCTACACTTTAACCCAAACGGTGAGTCTGCGAGAATGATAGCAACAAGTGCAATCTTGTTGACTAGAGTTCGGTTAAACAAAATGCCAGGTAATAATTGTGATTGTTCGCGCGGCAGGTGATCAAGCGAGAAAACGTGAAGCAATTCAAAATGAGGGACAGCATCGTGAATAATTTTTCAAAAACTGTGTGGATCCTTCAGCAGATCTTCATATCTTGCAGTCAATCGAACGACGACAATAGCCATGCGTTGTATCTGTCGGGTGTGGAGTGCGTGCTTTCGTGGATGAAAATCGGTCAATTCCCCATTGACGTAGTTGGACCGCTGTTTCCTCATCTGCTCATTGCAGCGACTCGTTACTTGCCCAATAGGTGACGCTTAATCTGGAGGCTGAGCCAGGCATCGAGCCAGCGTCCAGATCCCTTTTGTGGAAGGAGCAACGTTGCTAACGGTATTATTCGTTTGGCAGGGACGACATGGACGATTACACGCCTCGTGGCTGGGAAGTGGTGCAAGACTGCTTGAAGATGGTGGTGACGCATCCGGAGCTGTACAAGCGTCCGCAGCTGCTTTGGGAATGGACGAGGACCCTCATGTGCATTGTTAAAGAGCACGGTGCCAAGTACTACTATGAACTGTTGACCGCTTTAGGCGAAGCTCACAGCCGAACGATCCTATTAGCCTTAGCCTCGAACGATCCCTCGAGAGAGCAACACAAGTGGACTGCTCAGCAGCTCACGGAATTTCTGCTCCAATGCTCCGAACAAAACGGACGATATCCCGTCGACGAGAAGTCCAGTTGCATACCATTCGGCTTTTGGTACGCTCTGCAGGACGACCTGACGACTCTGGAGGAGGCGGAGGTCGAGCCAAGCGTCGTCGTTCTCAAACCCATTTACATGCGACTGGCGCAGGCTTTGCTGAAAAAAGCTACGCTGCCATCGTCGCCCAGCGAAGCTGGCACTCCCGACGAACGCGAATTGCTCAGGTGTTACAGGTAACGGAAGTCGCTCGGTCGACCCACCACAAACGAACAACGCGCTCGCTCGATATTTACTTGGTGTTTGTACGCCGTAGGCAAGACGCTGCAGATACTCTAATTTACTGTTTTAACGTACTCCACGAAGATCTGATGATACTTCTTGGTCAAAGACTGAGTCAGAGCCACAACGACGTATCCAAATGGACCGAAGTCGAATCGACGATTCACGGCTTCAAAGCTCTCTGTGATAACGCCAGTCAGCACCAGTCCAACTACATCGCGGGAATCATGGACCTGATGCTGTCGAACGTACCCTACGAGATGTATCCGAGAGAAGTGAGTGCGATTATTGCGATAAGCGATCGGATAGCTCTCGTCGTAGCCCTCAAATACGTCCGCTTTTGTCCAACCTGCGAACCCACAGGTGCTAGCGTGCGCCTGCTCAGCGGTGGGCGACTACGCCGAGTGGATAGGGGCGCACCCGGAACCATGGCTCGAGCGTTCGCTTCGTCTGGTGGCGGTCGGCCTCACGAACGGCCCCATAACAGCCCCGGCGGCGAGCATGGCTCTCAAAGACATCGCGCGCGAGTGCAACCAGTTGCTCGCGCCTCTGGCCCCTTCGATCCTCGAAACGATCGGACGAACTCTGCCCAACGTCACGCCAGGCGGTGGCGAAGGATTGCGACTGATGTACGCCGCGGGCAAGCTGCTAAACTCCCTGAGAACGACCGAGGAGCAGTTGTCGTACCTGGAAACGACCTTGGGACTGTGCGTGATGAGGTTGAGGCACTTGCTGCAGCTGCCGGTGAACGAGGTGCAAGTCGCCGTGGCTAACCAGCTGAAAATGATCACCATGTTTTTCACGACTCTCGAAGGGACCATTGGCAACGCCGTGCTGGAGGCCCTGCTGCCGATATTCCAAGGGGTAGGATAATTCAACCTCCGACCGAATCCCCGCAATCTGCAATGATTGCAAATTAACCTTGCCTCTACCCCCTTTTCGCGAGCAGATCGTCAACCATCCGGAGTGGAGCAGGAACGACACGACCTTGGAGGCGATGCACACGTGCGCCCAGAAGTCCCTCTCCTCCCTCGTCAACCCCGAGAAAGAAGCTCTACCTCTGCTGGCGATTCTCAGCGCGTCCTATAAAATTCGGGCGCATCCAACGGCCCTCAACTTCCTTAAGCAGTTGGTCCTGCTGTACGGCCGCGATCCAAGCAACGTGGTGGGGCCCCTGTTCGGCGAGATCAGCGCCTTGACGCTCGGCGGTGTCGCCGCCTGTCGACGGGTGGCCGGTAACTTGTCCGAACTGTCGGATTTGCTGGAGGCCTACTTGCACCTGCTGGCGCAAGTGTGCAAGAAGAACGCTCGACTCCTGCTGCAGGTGCCCGACCAAGTGCCTGAAATGTTGCAGTGCGGTGAGTCGCGCTTCTTTCTGGTCCTCCCTGTTTTCATTCTAGCGAGTAGCTTTGGCGAGGCGGCTTCGCGGGGTTATCGATGAAAAACGGAGCAGAAGCGACGACCGCTGCCAGTGAATTCGAAGGGTTCGCTGGATTTCGTTGATTCGGTAGCCAGGCAACGCCGGCGAGAGCGTTCCTAACCACAAAATCGATCGGTCGGTTGAGCGCGTCCGTAGGCTAGTCCGGTTCGCGCGGTGCACTCGGCAGGAGGACGGTCTCGTCAAAATTACAGCGGCGATAACAAGGCGGCAAGCACGCGAAACGCAATAGAGCGCCGATAGACTAGCGATAGAATAGCGGAGATGCCTAACAAAGCGGGCGGAGCCTCTGCGAACAAGCAGAACAATATCGACATCGCGAAAATGACGAAGGAACAGCTCGAGGTGTACTCGGCAAGGTTGCTCGAGGAAATGGAACGCGAAAGAGAAGAGAGGAACTTTTTCCAGATCGAGCGAGACAAGATCCAGACGTTTTGGGACATCTCGAAGCAGCAGCTCAACGAGTCGCGAACCGCCAATAGGATTTTAAAGAAGGAGGCGCAGGATTTCTCGAAGAAATTCGAGAGAGAATCCTTGCAGGCGCGCAAGAAACTCGCGCACCTGGTTCACGCCTATCAAAACGAAACGGCAAACATCAACATCGAAAACATGGTGGCGTTGAAGAAATTCCAAAATCAATACCTCCGGAAGAAAAGCGAGATTATCGGGCAGAACAACGAACGCGTGAAACTGCTGAACGAACTGAATATCGCAAGTCTGAACCAGTGCCAAGCAATCAAGTTGCAGCACAGGCAGACTCTGGAGAAGACGAAGGACGAGTTCAAGCAGAACGTCGTTGACGTTCAAAACAAGTACGACGACAAGTTGGCTGCCTACCGACAACGGTTTTCCCTCAAACATAACATGGAGATAATGGAAGTCGAAGAGCGCAAGAACGAGCACGCAAACACCCTGATCAAAGAGCACGAGAGAGCGTTCGAAGAGCTAAAGTCTTTCTACAACAGCGTTCTCCTCAACAACCTCTCGGTCATCGATCACCTCAAGAACAAGTTTAGTTTGGTCAAGAAAAACGAATTGAAAATGATCAGTCAGTTGAAGGACATGAAAACATAAGTCGGCTGTGCAACGATCAGACTGTCGGAGTTACCGGCTCGGTGTACAGGGTGCGAACGAGGTAAATCGACGTTGTTGACGCCGTTGACGCCGTTGACGCCGTTGACGCTGTTGTCAAGTCACGCGCTAGAGCTAAAGAATTATCGTCGAACAAAATATTGGTTGGACGGAGACTTTGGTGTTAGAGCTCGCTCGAGAACGCGGAGTAATCGGGCAAATTGTTGTGTTTTCAGGAATGGCCTGCTTGTGTTTGCCAGAAACCTGTACAGCCAAAGCTGCCGGCAGCTTTTTGACCCACGCGATAACCCAAAGCCCGCATCTACAGACTTTCATCCAACCGATTGGCCAAGATCTAGTTTGCGTCGTTCTACAATGCGTGGGTAAGGAACTTGGAACTTGGAACTTACCTCACTGTCCAAGCCGATCTGCGGAAAATAGTTTCCGACTGACAAATATTTGTGTTGCAGCTGGCGCAGTGCCGCGAAACCATTTGGAGCCGCACGCCGAAGTGCTTTTCGCTTTGAATAAAACGTGCTTCGACTGGACATCCCAATGGTTGCAGAACGCGTTGACGGGCAGCAACGCGCCCGCCGTCTCTCAAGACAAGATCGACAATTTTAGACGCGACATTTTGCGCGAACATACCAATAAGCGGCTACTCCTTGATAAATTGCGCGACTTCAATTTGCACTGCCGCCAGGGACTTTGAATCCAGAATCCGTCGCCATGTTGAGCAAGTTCGATGAAATTAAAGCGGCCAAACGCTTTTGCGAGCATTCCCGAGGATGTTTCAACCGATTATATACCCGATGCGTAGCGCGTACTCATGTTAGCGTAGAGATAGGATAAGTGATTTTAAATTTTATGACGTTTTCGGTCAATTCAATTATTCTTAGCCGAGACTGGTGTTTTGGGTTGTTGTTTTTTTTTGGTGACGTAAATAAGCCACGCGTTTTACTCGTACTAAAAAAAATTTATTGCGCAAATTTACAGAAGCAGTTGATCGTAATTCTTTAGTATCTTCGATTGATATTTCAAAATTTTACAAAGTCATCGAGACTCTTGCATCTACATGCCGCAAAGGAAAATTGAATAACTGCAAAAAAAATCACAATATGTATAAATATAGAATAAAAAAATGAATGAGTGCATTGTAACATAGTCAGGCATGAACAATCAATACATTTTCTTGTCCTTGTAAAAGTATTATTGTAAGCTAGTAATGCAATGATTTCAACAAAAAAAAAGAAAAGAACAGAATTTTTACAGAGCATTAAAAATTAATTAAACGCTATAATTGGTTAAGTGCTGTACAAACGATCGCTTTCACATTCTCTGTATAAAAAGCACTCAATGATTTACAGTACGTTGAGTAGATCATTTTTACAAAAATAAAAGTCCTCTTGTTCTCACATTCTTTTCTTGATTGCCAAGAATATGTAAATCAAAAACGTGTTACTCTTTCCTAAATACAATTAATCTCAAACAGCGCTCGGCAGAAAATGAGTGAACTACTTAGAAATGATTTTCGCACTAACGGACTAAAGCGGTCAAAATGAATGATAATCGTCGTGTGCAAGTGATTGATTCGGCGAATACCCGCAAGAGATATTCGTTGCCGGGAAAAAACGGCTCTCGCTATGGCTACACGTGTGTCGTCAAAGCTTTCCCTGTTTACGGTCAACAACTAAACGTTTACTGTCGATCGCCGTTCTCCACTGGATCCGAAAGAAATTTAGCTGCCACTCGTGATTTTTTGGGCTTTGCTACTTTCTGGACTTTTTGCTGCGTATTTTGCTGGTTGTTTTGATTGTTAGCATCGGTCGATTTATGGGGGCTGTTCCTTTCTTGCTTTGTTTCCTGCAAAAACCATATTTATATTGATTCATCGAGACGACCTGTAATCGAATAACTTGGAGGCGTCAGCGTGCCATCGATCAACGCGAATGAATCGTAGATCAAAATTATTACCTTGGGCAGATTTTCTTTAGGCTTCTGTTCAGCTTTGTTCTGCTGTACAACCTCTTTTCTGTCGTGTTGCTGCTTTTGCTGCATCGGCAATTGTTTTTCATTGGCTGGCTGTTTTTTGACGTTCCTCGTCTTCTTCTGCGCCTGCAGAGGTACGAAGTTGGTGCTCTTCTTCGGAGGCTCCGATTTGTTGCTCCTATTATCGTGTTGCTGTTGATTGTTTTGTGGCTGTTGATGTGGTTGCTGTGGTTGCTGATGAGTAAATCTGTTTGCGTTCATCATCGGCGGTTTGGGCCCAGCAGGGTAAACTGGATTTTGTTGAACCACCGGCGTCCATTTGGGCATGGGCGGCATCACTGGGCCGTGCATCATCGGAGCTTGCATGGGAACGTGTGGGAAAGCAGCCGGCAGCATGGGTTTGACGTTGGCTTGTGGTGGAGGTGGCTGACGCACGTTTGGATGCGGTGGAGGAGCCATACGGGAATTGAACCACTGTTGAAGCGGTGGACGTACCGAGGCTGCTGGCATGTTGGCTGGTGGTTGCGACGGTGAGTGGTGGTGCTGCTGGTGTTGCTGGTGCTGGTGGTGGTGCTGCTGCTGCTGCTGCTGCTGCTGCGGCGGCGGCGGCGGCGCTTTGCCTAATCCCAGTTCCTGCGTTCAAGGTGTTAGTTTATGAGCGACAAGTTGACGACCGTTTCGTTGCAACTAATGACTCGATTTAACAATTATCATTGAATGGCTTTAAGACAAGGACGATTGAATCTCTCGCGCGAGCTAAAGTTGCATCAAACGCGTGATTTCGCAATCGTGGTTGGATTGTGGGCTGTAAACGTTTGATCTGCTTAGCGTTTGCTTCCAATCAATACCGAATTGCGATCGAATAAAATCAATCAAAAAGTTTATCAAAAAGTAAATGAAACAACCTCATAGACTATTTTAGCGACATTCTCAGCAGCTTCGGCAGAAGATCGGCAGAACTCGCCAACGAAGGTCTGCATGTTTGGCAGTATGACTCGAGCGCAAACCAAACCATCCTTGTTTGCGCAATAGAAGTATCGTGGAAAGCCAGTTCCCAACAATTGAAAATGCGACAGCAGTTGTGAGCAGTACCAAATATTCTTGCCACTTTTCTCGGCTTGTCGTGCTTGCTGCAATACATGTATTTTCGTTTGTTTGGTTTTTCGCGAAGTAGGCGTTCACACGATTCGAATCTTTTGCGTGATTGGCATTTTAGTAGCAGTTGCGAACTTGTCATTGGACCTTTCAAAAATATCGCGAACACCGCTAGCTGTACGATACAACGCACGAAGCGTCCGTACGTAACGCGCGTTTCAACCGACTAGTACTGTTTTCTCGAGACGTACGCAACTTCTCGAATATTTTGACACGTGGCTCGACGTTAATGTCCTCGTTGCCAAGCGATCGGATCGTCGATGCGAGTTCTCGAAAATCCAGCAATTTCGTAGGTATCGATACGACTCACGCCGTCCAGCGAACGAAAACGACATTACCGCGACACAGTCCATTGTTAATTGCACGAGCTCGCGTGAAATAGAACAGGAAGAAGACCAAAAGTCCAATCACTCCTGATGGACCGAGAAAAGTAAGAGAAAAGTAACTTTGATCGATTAGCAGGCGAGGTCGAAGCAGAGGTGAAGCAGCGAGAGTGAAACGAGTGAAAAACAAAGTAAAGGCAACGTACATCGAACAACTGTTGCACCAAGGGCGGAGTCTCGGTGGTGTTAGCAGTTTGCGAAAAGCCAACGGGTTTGCTCGGCGGCGGTGGCTGTTGCTGCTGTTGTTGCTGCTGCTGCTGCAGCACCGGCGCGGGCGCGACGACGACACTGGCCGCCGACGTCGTCGGTTTGTTGCTTGGCGCGCTTTCGTCCGATATTTTCAACATCGCTTTCAAAAAAGCACTCGGGTCTTGAGGCTGCAAGACAGTTTTAACATATATTTCATTGGGTTTTCTTCTTTTGATACGTATCTACGGACACATCGATTCTACGGAGGAAAAAAGTTGGATAGTTAGATCGGAGATTCAAATCGATAGACACTACGACTACGGCTACGACTGCAATAAATAAAACAAGCTTTCGACCTTAACGTGCATACCGCTTGGTTTTCATTTTGTCATTTTTTTGAACACGTATCTACGGAAAAATCGATTCTACAGAGGGAAACAATTAGATAGTTAGATCGGAGATTCAGAGATCGATAGAGACGCTACGACTACGGATAAAGAAAACAAGCTAGCGTTGTCAAAGGAGAGACTTTCAAGTATGAAAAGAAAGCGAGCAAAGTACGTATAGTGCTATAAAACGGTACGTCAAGTATTTACCCAAGCCTGATTTTTCCATGGTTGCTTTTTTGTAGGCAAGAGAGGCAAAAAAACGAAAGCGATTATTAGTGTTGTACGTTCGACGTAGGTTTACTCGCGTGAAACACACACCCTTGACATCAAGTGCGCGTTCTGTGCTGAATCCGCAGTGCAATATAATTTTTTGGGGCTTCTCTCGTAAAAACAAATCGTAAAAACAAATCGTAAAAACAAATCGTAAAAACATTGCAGTGAGGATTAGCCACGCACACGACGCGCGCACGCTCGAGTGGTACGTCGATCAAAGCACAAAGCAAAGGAGATCGAGAAAACTTACCGAATCTTTGACGGCGCTCGACGGTGGGTTTGGCTTGTCGCTCGGTTGAGGCAGTGGTGCTTGTCTCTTTGGCGAATCTTCTGGCTTCTACGAATGTAACAAAGAGAGCACGCGTATGCGTACGCATAAGTACAGGGCGATAACGAAGAGAGATTATTTTTCAAGGCACCTCCAAACTAACGCATTCACGTGCACGCACGCGAGGTTTTCACCTTTTAATACTAACAACGCGATCGTTTCTGTCAAACCTATCGGATAGGCGAAAAACATCGCCAATAATTTGGCTCGGCGTACCTGCAACTTGCTCAATTCGTTCCATAACGCTTGGAACTCGGTCATGCCCTGCACGACCTTCGGGCCCTCCCGTTGTTGTTGCTGTTGCAGCAGTGGATTGTTCGGCTGCCTGCTCATTTCCGGAGATCTTTGCAAAACGACAGGTCGCTGGGGAAACTGGTTGTGCGATCGTCTCTGCGCGCTCTGTTGGTTTCTGCCAACAGGACTCTGCTGCTGTTGTGGCTCGTTCTTTGCGAATGCCGGATAGACGTTGTTGAGGGTCGACGGATCCGGAGGCTGAGGTGGAGCTTGCTGCGATTGCCTCCAGGATACGCGCTGGTCGACTTGGCTCGGGAAACGATTAGCGGGCTGTTGGGTTTGTTGGGTCGACGATGGCGAGGATTGTTGCTGTTGTCGCCAATTGGTCGAAGACTGCGCGCTCGCTTTGTTCACGTTGTTCTTGTTCTCTGCTTGGATACCGTAGCTGATGTTGATGAAGTCGCTCGGCGCGAGTCGACAGCTGCGGTTGGGCGAGCATTCCTGTATCACAATACCACCTGCAATCGTCAATGTTCAAGCACTATTAAGGCGATTCGGATGTATTGCACGACGTATGGTTGGCGTGTAGTTAAAAGGAAGGACATTGCGCCGGTGCGGGCGTTAGCAGAGGGAACAACAAAGCAACAACGCAACAACGCAACAACGCAACAAAGCAACAAAGCAACAACACAACAAAACACCTGGCTCACCTACGAAAGGCTTGTCAAAGAGCACTTCGTACACGTTGAGCAGCGGATTGTCACCCTTCTGAACCCCAACGATCGTTCCTTTATAGCCCAGCGGAACAGTAAAGTTGTCTCTCACGCAGATAATCCGGTCAAACATTCGATGCTGCGCTTTCGGGTCTGGTAATAGGTTAGCCGAGTTCAAACCAGGCTTGTAGAGCAAATGGGGCCTGACCTGCATCATCACGGTTTTGCTGTTTTGCTCCTGAGTCTTCAAGTACTCGTCGATATCCTTCTCGATATGCTTCACTACGTCAGCCTCGAGCGAGTCGTAACCGCAAGCGCGCGTTGTCGTGTTCAACGCTTTCTGCTGTTCTTTCAACCACGTTACTACTGCTTCAACTCCCTCAGCCCTGCAAGGATTCAATCAAAGACGTCAGTGCCGAAACAATGGGAACGCTGAGAAGCAGCGTTTGAGATTGGTCAAAAGCAAATGGCTATTACCCGTCGTGCGGGAATAGGTCGTCCCTTTGGAACATATCGGACGTAACGAGATGTCGCTCTAAGTTTTCAAATAATTCCGGGAACTTCGTCATGTACGAGCGTACAAAGTCTACAGCTTTTGTACTGTAAAGCCACACGTTGTTGTGTTCTTTTTTCGTGAATCCAGCCACCTCGAATAAACATTGATAGTATATAAAGCAGTGTTGCGACGGACATCGCCGAGAGAGATTCGAATGAGCACTCACCTCCTCGTTCTTCTTGTTGTACTTGAGATTTAATCCCAAATTATGTTTGCTCGCGTTCTCGTGGTTCAACGGGTCTCCGCTTATCACGAGAATCGTTCCAGTTACCCTACTGAGCAGATGACTATTTATACCTAAACGCTGGGCGGCTATGTTGCCGGGCATGTATCTCAGTCTTGTTTCGGCTTGCAATTTTCTCACTCTATCAAAGTTCGGCTCTGGGGTTACGTTCATAGCCACTTTTAATCGCCCTGCATTCAAATCTATGGCACAATCGACAACCTGCAATATCAATTGGATATTTTCGCGTTTACTCTTCCATCGAGTAGTCGCCGTGACCTTAAACTGCACGTCGACGGAACGATCAACGCGTCAACGCGTCAACGCGTCAACGCGTCAACGTGTCGGGGCGGCGTATCGTTAACATTGCCGAGAAGTGGAAAGAGGAAGCAAAGGAAAAACACTGAACGTACCTCGCCTCTGGCGCCATAATAAGGATGACCCAGCATAAAGCAAAGGGATTTCGGTTTGAACACCTCCTCAATGGACGTGAATTGAACGAATTCTGGGTTATGTACGGCAATGTCACGCAAAACGGCTTGATACGCAAAGCCCATTGGGTTGTCGTTCCATTGTTTTTCGAGTGTCATTTTGCCGTGCGCGCTATACACGTATTGTCTGCCGACGATTGGGCATGCATGTACAACTACCTCAATTTTACCCACGTCTATTCCAAAACGCGTTCTATAGCTGAAATCCCAGAAACAATGGTTTGTCATCCAAAGTCTTGTCAAATAAATAAACGGCAATCGATCGACTACGTACGTGTCTGCAATGTTCTTTCTGTGAACATTAAAAGCCGCCAACAGAGCGTCGCTCATGGTTTCCGTAACAATATTACGAGAACTATCGGAGACGTGTTTCGAGGCTGGATATGGAATACTAATTTTGTGCTTTAAATTGGACACTCCAATGACCAATGCTTCGATTAAATGTGGCCAGCTGACGAATATTGTTTTGCCCAGCCACTGCTTAGCTAAATCATCCAAAACTGGTACTTCTTTTGGCAGTATACTGAGAATCATGCTTTCTTTTCGGGAAGGCTGCTCGAATACTTTAACCTGCACAGGTAAACGTTTGTTAAAGGTCGCTCAGGTACGTTTCAAAATCAAAGTACAAACACGTACCTTTGCCTTTTCCAATTCACTCGTGTGAGGAATGTGTTGCAACGTCGGAAATCCGGGATAATAAACACTCAGTTTAACGCCCTTGCATAAACCCTTAACAAGTTTATCTCGAGGTATGAGGATCTCTTCTCTTTTGACGAATATGACGTTTGCGTGACTTTTGATGCTTGGAAAGTACTCGGGTGCTTCGTAAAGTCCCTTATCCACCTCTGTGTATTCAAATATACACATTGGTCCATGACTATTTCTTTTCTTTTCTGCAGCCGTTAGCTTTTCGTTACACGGCTCCATTGCTTTGCGCAAATAGAAGATAACAGAGATTAGGGAATACACTTGTAATTTACGTTTGCAAGTAGATGTATGTATATCGTGATAAATGTACCAACCTTCCAGTAAACTGTGTTCGTCAATAAGTGGAATCAAAACAACGGCTTCCCATTCTTGCCTTTTCCCGTTCAAATCAGTTTTAAAATCCAACGGGTAGTACTTAATTATTGGAGAATTTTCCTCCGTCATGAGGCCGTGATAAACGGCAGGCAGTAAACTCTTGCTAGCAGCTGGCAGAACTGCCAGCAATTGCTCAAACGGTAAAAATGGTGTTCCCATGTCAAACTCTAACTTCAAATTCTTAAAATTCTTTATATCAGAGATGAATGGAGCATAGTGATGTGGGTAATACCACGACCAACTACAGCATCCATTGTAATAGTAATGAAGATTCCACTGAATTGCTCTAATGTAACCTTCAGCCTGCGAGCGCATTATTTCTCTGAAAAAAGGAACAAATAATCAATCGAAGTAATAAAAGATAAAGTCGAGTCTTCGGTGCATAATTGAACAGTCTCTCAAAATACACACGCGTCAACTTTTTCATATTCCATCTTGTTCATGTAGTAATCACGTTTGTGCTGCGTAAACTCAAGTTGCATCTCGGTATCATCTTCAGAATCGTCTTGTTCATCTTCATCCGACACTCCCAACTAATTAAAACGAAGGATTAGCGTATAGTCAGCGTGGGGAGGGATCGGTGAAATGCTTGGACCAAATGAAAATTACCTCGTCTTCGGTAGCCATTATCAGTGCATCCAAAGCCTTAATGTTAGTTCTCTTGGGGGACGCATATTCATCCGGAGAACTCTTACTGTTTCTGTCGCCTTCGTTCATTCTTCTGCCAGTTTTTGCCTCAAAGAACTTTAGATCAGCGTAAATTTCGTCAAACTGTTGTATATCGTGACTACTAAGTTTTTCCATGAATTTTTCAAAGCGTTCTAAATTTAATGTCCCTGCTTCATTTATGTAACCTGAAATTTGTCTTTCGGTTAAAGCAACAGTTACTTCTACAGCGTGATAAATCAATGTTTTTTTAAAAGTAACTCACCGTCCAAAGTAGGTAATACTTCCATATAAGCATTATATAAAATTGGCAGTGCACCATTTTCGATGTGTAAATTTGGTAAGTGTGGAATAAAATCATTTCCTACTAAAAATCCCATTAAAATCCAGTCATCTATGATTGATTCTATATCGAACTTGAAGTTAAGCTGATTTTTCACCGGGGAAAATTCATGTTCCAGATATTCCCTCATTAAAGATAAATGTAAGAGACAAAAGTTAGTTTCCTCAGGGGTTAAAATTTTCTTTTGTTGCTTGCCAAATTTTACTTCTTCGCGAAGTAAGGAAAAATGAGGTTCATGTGAACATAAACCTAGCATTATAAGATCTGCGTCTAATCCATACAAACAATGGCGAGTATTTCCTTCATAATTTGGTTGGGCTTTCATGTACCTGATGTAGTCCATTATTTTATGTTCTCCTTCGCCAGGTACCTATACACAAAGTTATATTTCAAGTTATTGTAATTTTTAAAAAGTCTATTTTTACAGTTTCTTTCCATTAAAGTGCTCTAACTTGTAAACAACTATCACGATTACCTCTGATCCACTGAGAATAATTTTACACTTTTGCCACAACTTGTCGGTGGAAATTTTATATGTAATAAAATACTTCAATTGTTCGTTAAGCTTTGACATAAATACTGTTCCAGGAGTAATGCAATTGGAATCAAATCTAGCTTCTTTAGGGATTTCTTGACCCTTAGCTCTTGCCTTAGCTTCTTGTACTTCAGCATCTTTGGCAGCCCTAAAACGGCGACCTCTTTGCTGATTGATTTTGGCACGTGGTGCCACACCATCCACCGCCAAAAAAAATAGCTTTTGTGGCTGTATAATACGAAACAATATATCTATATAGTGAAATATATTTTTAAATATAGTTTCTTCTGTTATACGAAAGGAAACATCTGCATCGTTTGGATGAGAGCAATTGTGTATAATGCCATTCATGTCTAAATATAAATTATCAAATTCAGGAATCTGAAACATAAATTGGGACGTTATAAATCTTGAGGTGATTAAACTTTGGCCAATGAAATAATGTTTATAAAAAACTTTGCTTTTTAATTATATTACTACAGAAAAATAATTAAACATCAAGGTATTCGGTCTAACGTAACTTTGCCAAAGGTTATAGCCTATTACACGTAGAAATGCAATACTAATCTTAACTTAACAGAAATAGACCAACCAAATGACAAAATTTTCTTTACAAAGGACGGCAATGGAAAAATTAATCCATGCATTATTTATGATAATTGAAAGAAAAGTAACCCGTAAGAGATACTGTATGTTTATAAAAATAATAGCAAACAAGGTTTGGATTAAAAGATATACACACTAGTGCATAGCACAGTAGTTCGTACAACAAATACAAATGAATTTCAGACTTGAAAAAGTAATATTAAACAATTAAATATGAGAATACACTTGTCGATAAGACACGTAGAGCAAAAAAATCTAGCTGTTATACAATTGGTCAATAAAGTGATCACCTTTTTGTTGACTGAGAAAATTAGAATTAATGCAAAAATCACAAAGTTATGGCGATAAATAGAATTATTTACCTGATATTCCTTAAGTTTTTCGCTAAGGCAAGGATACCTTTCGCTAATGTATCGGAAAAACTTTGGTACTCCCATTTTTCCGCGTCAACACACTTGGAAATTTGGGGTCTGTTAAATATTTTCTTTAATCTTCTTTTATCCCACTTCACACTGAACAGTTTTTCCGGTGAAACGTGAAGTCAAAAAAAAAACGTTGTCACCTTGTTTTCACTAATGATTACAATATTGTCTGTTAATAAAATAAAAATTACGCGGTATCACCGCGCAAACACTTCTCTCTTCTCTTCTTGTTCTCTCTTTATTCTCGGCAAGCTAAACGTTACATATATATACAGACACTACACACATAAAACTTCTCTCACTCTCGCGAACCGAACCACGGTTCGTGACAAGAGGAACACCAACAAATATAACCTGACTGAAGTATTCGTCAGTTGATACGCGCAGAATCACGAAACTACGTGCAAAACAATTGACAACTTGTTGAATTGCAAGATTTGTTGATAAAAATTGAGTAACCGTTGTTATCAAAACACTATTGGAACATCATTAATATCAAAAACATACCGATTTTAAATGAAAACGAGGCTAATTATTTGGCGCATTTAGTGTATGGAATTTTCCATTGGACCTTCACCCTGTTCTCCCTGTGCATTTTGAATCAGAATTAACAATGTTATCATTCTCTAGCATATTTATTATATAAACTAAAAGGTCAAAAGAACAGTACCATTCTATTATGAAATTGGCCTACAGAGTAGTTTAGATAACAACTTATTGAAAATTATGAACTTTTTTTATTTTTTTTACACGACGCCTATTGATAATTATTGAAATTTTTGAAATTCATTTTTTTTTTTTTACAAAATGGCCACCCTGAACCTCCATGGAAAGACAAAGACATTTTACTATTAGCCACTGAAAAATATAAATAATGTAATTTGTGCAAAGTTTTTAAAGAAAATTTTATACAAGTAATTTCGATGTGAGAACTATGTAAAAAAATACAAGAGTATAAATAATTTCGAGGAAATTATAATGAGAACATGTTTTTTGGTTAATCTGAAATGGTGGTAGTACTGAGCTACTGCAACGACCTCATCATTAGTAAACTCATTCTCAATTCGAACCATCGCTTTGCAGTCTGCTGCTCTGCCATTTTGTTGCAGACTCTTGAGTGTTGCGGACGTCTTTGGAACAACGTTTAACCTGCTGAGCCATGTCGGGCGATCGCAATGGTAATTATTTTTTACAAAATCCTTAAACATCTGCCTCTAAATTCTATCCGAATTACAACAAATCAATTATTTCCATTTATCAGGGTTCGGTTATTACTTTTATCAATTTATTTTCTGTTTATTTCAAAGAAATATTTCAAAAAACTTATTTTAAGGTAGCTTGCAGCTCTTCGCAAGTAAGACTTCGTCTAAACGTTTCGGTTAAAATTCAATTAGTCGTTTTATAGATTTTCAACAAATTTGAGTAAATTTAAACTAGATTCCAATTTGTTTTATTGCAATGTAAACCCTAAAAACACGTGGTTAATTTTTAAACGTTGTACCGTTCTTTGAGATTCGCCTTGGAACGTTAATAATGTTAGTAAAAATTCGTCTAGTTTACGTGCACCATTTTTTACAAATAGAAGAAATTTCATACAATAAAGTGATGAAACTAATAGTCTCGTTCGTATGATACTTATGATTACAACGTAATCTATTACTGATGTATTCTTTGAAACGTTAATTTGAATAAAATTGAAAGAGTAAACATTATAATTTTTGCTTATTTGCAGGTGTGATCTACGAAGCTGAAGCACGTGTTAAGTCTAACACTCAATTTGAGGTTAGCTGAGTTGAATCGTACGGAAAATAAAATGTGAGCATACTGAACAATATTATTCATATTTGTAATTTTAGTAAAGAAAATATATTTAAGTTTAAATATTTAGTGCATATTTGTATTTATGTATAACTAGATGTAATTCCGAGAAAATGAATGAGTATAGTTTAAGATATTACTTTAGCCACATACTGTGATTCGAATCTTGAATTAATAATAATTTTTCATGATGATATCTTTACCGCCCCAGTCTGAGATCTATGACTGATTCGGATTTCTGAGTTGATGTTATTCATATTTTAAATATATTAAAAGACAAATCCATTGTACTAAAAGTTAACGTTTGCTTTTAAAGGTGAATCAACAACGATATGAAATTATTCAAAATGGAGTGACAATCGTTATTGGACTTTTTTTTCTTGTGCAAGATGATTTTATCTACAATATCAAAATTGAGGTATGTGAAATTTTGTACAGAATATTAGTTGAATTACTTTAAAATCTACCACTATTGTGATGATTAAAATCAACGCCCTAGTCAAACAGAATGATCAGTGAAGAATGTTGTTTACTGACTAATTTTATGATTTCAATTTTTTTTACAAAAATCTCAAGTATTCTAGGTGATCATGAATTTTTTCAATTACAGTGGCTCCAACTATGGTGCATCGTGATAATCGGGATTGTAGTAAATTGGACAAGGCTTTCATGGACTTGCGCTATGTACCTGAAACTTCAGAAATGTAAGTATCAAATATTTGCTCGTTGTTGTTGCTATAGTATAAATTTTGAATGATGAATTTATAGTTATCCCTGTCTTACAAAAATGTGGTGATAAAAACATCCTGATGTTTCCATTAAAAAAAAGTAATTCATCGCGTGTGTATTGTTTGGCTATATCTTAATTTATTTTATTAAATTTCAGATATTTGTTAAAGCAGTCAAGCCCTTCGATAGAGAGAACAGAAGATGTCATTCTCTGTCCCATACAATTTCAGATATTCTGGATTGACAGAAATACAGGATATCGTACTATGGTAAGTTATTTTCATAATTGAAACTATCAAAAATATGCCTTACGTGATGATTTTATTTGACAAGCATATGACTGAAATCTATTGATGTCAAATTTTTACTGATTATACGTATACTTACTTAAATCTATTCTATTTTTCTAAATATGTTTTCTTATAAAAATATTATCTTTATAGATTGTTATCACGACTGTTTCCTTCACACTCTGAGCCATTGTTGTGAATTTGTGGGACATTGGTACCGAAAGCACGTTTAAATTATTTAAGTAAGTTTCATAGTTTTATATATTTTCATTAAATTAATAATTTAATCTAACCGTAGATGATGAGTAAACATAATATACGCTAATATGATATAATTATATGATTAGTACTTGCCCTCACTGAAACAATAGATTCATTTTTACAAATACTAAACTTTGTAGCTACTTAAAGACTCATCAAAAAATTTTTTATGTTCCAGATATTACAGATCGATTTGGTTCGTTCATTATAATAATAAAAATTGTTTATGAACTTTTGTACGTCATTGTGAAAATAAAATGGTTTTTTCACGAAATGTATTTCTACTTGATTATTTTTGTTAGATCCTCAAAAATCGTATCAACGATACACCTAGGGCGTTTTTGTAAATTTACTTGACAAGTCTTTGAAGTGTAAAACTTACGAATAACGAAAGTTATTTTTACCAGGTACATCAAAATAAATGATAAAAACAGAACGCGCACACTTAAACTTTCCTGGGAATCTCTAAAAATCAACCGAAACAACGAAAAACCAATACCACATTGGAGCAAAGCGCGTCTGAATCGGGATAGTTGAAAAAAAAAACGAGACAATTGTTACGAGGAACGGTAAATCGCGATGTTTGATGCTAAACTATACAATAAATCGAGATGTTCGATCGAGAGGTCTGAAGAAATAGCGGTAAAAGTAAAACCATCTCAGTTGGGATTTCTGTAGGAAAGAAATACAAGTGATTCTTTTGACGGAAATGAAATCTTGGTTGTTTGTAAGTTTTGTAAACGTTGTCAGGAAGTGTAGCTAGGCTAGAGCAATACCAAATAACAATGTCCATAACGTTGAGAATAAAAGTATTTGTATTTGATAAAATATTCCATCTGCCTAAACGTGTAAACAAATAATTATTTTACAATGAACCAACGTTACATGTTTGATGGAAAATTAGTCGAGTGTTAAAAACATTGCGTTACGATTTGATCGTAACCTAATCGAAAGACCAGCTTCGTATGTAAAAGATGCCTTGTTTATAAAAATTGAGCGAATATCAATGGGAATTATTGCGCGTTCGAGGATGGAACATTGTGTCGGTACTATAATTAACGAGATTCTAATATTTGGACAAATAAAATATTCCAAACGTAATAAATAAAAACGTCTTGCTACGTTTATCATAAATACATCCAGTCTCTTGCATAAAACGAGGTCTACGTCTACGGTATAAATATGATTCGGTATATTTGTCTTCTTCACAATTAAAGCCGCCTGTGCACGTGCGAGAGAAGTAGTCAACTAAAATTGGTTAAATTTAAGGATAAAATACTGTTGGAGGGAAACGGACGAGCGAGTAAAAAGGTCAAACACTAGTGTCGTAATCGGGCTATTTAGGTGAAATACCGACTCGAAGTGGACAGTGGGTCGTTTTGATCGAAAATAATAAGAACGACGACAAACGCATAAGTACATTGCCCATTACTCGTATCCAAAAATGCCTACGTTCTTCTTGATAAAAAGTACAAATTTACATCGATACAATTAAAAAATCTACGCGTCTGATACAGAAGCGATATGATTCGTCGTACGCGTTATAAAATCGGCGTCGAACAAACGAACCTCTGTCTTATCAAATCGAACGATAAATAGTGCCATCTAAATTGTCTAAACGGCCAAACGACCAAATTACCGTGTTACGCATATGTACAATCGACGTATCGACTTTTCATAAAAAAGCGAGATATGGGAGAAATTCCTTAAATAGAGAGCCAAGCAAGCGTTGGCGTTGGACTCGACATTGGGCTGGCCGCGAAAGTACGAGACGCGCCGCCGTAGAGTGGAGCAGCGTCGTTTGACAAAGAGGTACGTACATCAAACGCGGGAGAGGACAATAGATAGGAGCGTCGGTCGCGACGAACCGACGTCGCCCAATCACGGATGGCGCACGTCGACGGCGGTCATTCGTCACTGTTGCGGAGGTTGTAGTCGAGCACCGGGTCGAAGTATCTTTGGTGGCTCGCGTTACGGGCAAACGCGTAGCCCCACAAACGCATCGCGAGCTTGCATTCCTGTTGGATTTCTTCAACTTCCTCGAAATCCAGTTCTGCGCGCCAGTGGAAAGGGGCCGTTTTCGAATTGCGAAAGGTCGAGGATAGACCTCCTATGTCAGTCTTTGTGTGGCTGTCCAGGAATTCGCGCACGTTCTCGTGGAAGTGCAGTCCGTAAAATCGGAACAGCCTGTCGGTGCTGAGGTACGGCTCCACCGAGAGGTCCTCGTAACGAATCACCCTGAAAATGAAGCGGAACCAGAGAAAACGGCTCGTCGCGTCGATTTCGTTGGCAACGGAGGCGAAAGGAACTCACATAAACGAGTCCGGATACAATTTGGAAAAAGCGACTGCAGCACGGTAATCAGCGACCATGTCGGAGCAAAGCGCCGCGGGGTCAAAGCAGTCCGGCTCACTGGGACACCACTCCCGGTGTTTCCGGGATTGCAAAACTGCTCGCGGATCTCGTATCAGGAGCACTATTCTTACGCCTAATCTGCAATCAGGCAAGTTAGATTGAAAGTAGTCGAGGGCATTGGTGGTCGAGAGTTGGGGTCGAGCTCGTTGGACGAGGGGAAAGCCTTACTCGTTCTGCTCTAAAAACCTTTCCATGGGCTGCAGCCGCATCCTAACGATCTTCATCGACTGAAACGGGAACAGTCGACAAAACTTGGAGACGAATCGGTGATCCCAGCAAATCCTCTTGCGAAGTGGACACTGCTTCCACAAGTGCGTGTTGTGATTGAACACCCAAGGGTGCGAGTTCTTGCCAAAGCTCAGGTATCGCTCTAACGGAAACAACGCGTAAAGGTAAACGCGCGAGTGTCGTCAGCCGATCGCTGATCGTGATTGACCAAAAGACTAGTATACCTAGAGTAGAGTAGTCACATTTGAACATTGCGTCTAAGTCGTCTAAGGCTTCGTCGGAGAGTGGCGCTTCTCTTATTTGTATTATACCAAAGTGCAAAAGTGGCTCGTAGTGATAAAAGTTGGCAGGGTGAGAATTGAGTATGTCTCCGAGAAAGGTACTGCCGCTACGCCAAGTAGTCACTATTACGCTCCGCACTGGGTTTCCACCTTTCTCCATCACCAAATCCTCCAATTTGCTATTCGAACAAGAACAAAGTCGATTAGCGACCCGGATAAACATTCGTGCAAACGACAGACAACAAGTTCGCATCTCACTTGGCGTAAACGCCGTATTTGCCGTCCGGATAAACGTAATCCTCCATGTCCTTCTCGACGATACGGCGCTGCTGCTCGACGACCTCGGCGATCTCGGTGAGCGTCGCGTTCTCGATGCTATAGCTCGCCCTCGCGTGGCTCTGTAAAATGCCACGACGATCGATTCAGAGAGAAAGCACGATGCGAAACCTCCTCGACGTCCCGCACCTTTATAGCGCGCTCGATTATCGTTCAAACATTCATACGCGTTTTTCTCTTTCCTCGCGTCGCCCGCAAACTGTACGCGTGGCGCACTGGTCAGCGCAAACCTCTTGGCAAACTATTTCCAAGGTCGCTTCCACGGCGCGAACGGCCTAAACGTCAACGAGGTTGATTCGGCGATCTACGCTGGCATGCAAACAAGCCGACCTCGAGGCTGATCTACGTGTACGTAACGCCCGTTGCGCTCCTTTGACGCAAACCGCTTGGTGAAACGATGAAATATTCAGCGCTAATCGTAGGTTTAACGCGAAGCTACTGGCTTTACGTTCCAATGACACCTCGCGAAGGCTCGTCTATGGTACGAATGGTCGTCGATTAATCGACGATCGTTTCGCGTTAGACGCACGCTCGCACGGCAATCGTTTGCTCAAGGGGACGGCGAAACTGACAGTTGGAGCAGTTGGTACAAAAGCAGCAAAGCCAAAGCTACGGCTAAACTACCGAACGAACGGCATGCATCGAGCGCAACCAGTGCAAACCACCAAACGAAACACGCGCGCCGTTGCACGCCGAACAAGCCTTCGAATTTCCAGCGACTTACCAGAAAGGAATCGTCGTACTTAGGCGTTGCTACCAAATATGGCTCTTGGTATTTCAATCGAGATCCTAATTCTGCTTCCTAGTGGGAGAACAAACAAGTATGTCAAGCGTGCGATCGTGTGCGACGGTGAGATTTGAGCCTCGAATTATTTATCGTTTCCTTTCGATTGATTCGTTTGATCAAGATTGTTGTCTCAACGAGGTTACCGCTGAGTTAATCGACCGAATAATCGACGTACGGATGATTTTCAAATAAACTATTTAAGCTCGGTAAACGTTATTACAGCGGATAAATATCGGCAACGTTCCAAATCCCAAATCGTTCGATCGCGAATATTTGATTATTCCGCCGTTTCCCGCAGCGATAACGCACGCCCCCTCGGTTGCTTCTCCTCAAGACGACAAGCGACAAATTATAACGCAGCGTTCTTTCGTTGTGCGCGTTCGTACGATCGCCGTACCAGCCGCGTGGTTGCGTCGCTCTTCTCCGACGACGACGAACGCGATGAAGGCTGTCTTGGAAAGGTCGAAACGTCGCGAAAACAGTCGTCGCGAGGAACGCTCGAACTTTGCCCGATTGCTCTTCTCGAGCGAAACGGGAGCGTCGAACCAAGCGAACGAACACGCGCGAAGGCTGTGCGTACGTCTTTCAACGGGCGCGCACGTATCTCTGAATCTTCTGGCGAAATTGCGTGGCCGACGCGAACCGCTCGACGAAGCGCGGCAAACGAGCGTAATCGACGCGAGCGAGAGAGGCCCTCCGTGTTGCGCAACGCGTACTTTTCGGCCTGGCCCGCTTTTACGCAACTCGCTGAACCAAGCGTAACGCCGTCCGCTGGGGTTGTTTTGTTTTTTTATTCTCGTTGCGTAACGAGGAAACAATTGGACGCGACATTGAAAAAAGTACCGTAAACGCGAGGCCGAGGTCATAGACACTCGTTTCGACGCGAAAGATAAACTAACCGAGAGAACGGGCTGTTCGATGTAGTTGCTGTAACGTTGATTGAGCGCGATGAAAAATACGCACAACGCCGCCAGCAGTATCAGGCAGTACAAGCTCATACGCCTCGACATTGTGGTTATTGCCTAAAACAGACCAATTATGCGCGAATCTTAACGATAAAATACATCAACTCGCAGATCAGTACTAACTCCAGTGAGACAGATCAGATCAATGGAGCAAGTGTGCAGCGTACTCACGGCTTTTCGTCGAGCCCACGGGTTCTCGGGGTTCTCGGGGTTCTCGGGGCTCTCGGGGCTCTCGGGGCTCTCGGGGTTCTCGGAGTTCTCGGGGCCTCGGTTGCTCGATGCGACATCTGAAAGAAGGGACCAATATCAACAGTTCCACGGATAATTTGGCCGTATACGTCGCGATTAACGCCAGTCAGATATCCCATTATCTGGAGGAGTTTCCGGAGCGTGGTCAAATCTCGCCAACGCTCCTAGTTTTCGCCAGTGATTAACGAAATCAATTTCACAACTTCCTTTCCAAACTCTTCGTTTTTTCTCTCAAAACTAGGTCGTGTGTCGAGATAGCAACGAACACGACTATCCCTTAAGCGTGAACGTGATATACGTAGCCCGCACGCGCTTTCCAGTGCCACGAGTTCTTTTTTCGGAGCGCGTGCATCAGAAGCGACAATTGTTGCGCGTTACCTTATCGTTACTCGACTTTTCTCCTCGTCTTCCTTGTAGTCGTCGATTTCTGCGTCGGATTCATTTTACGAGACGTGCAATTTCTTCGATGCTATTCCTGGGCTCTTTGTTCGATCCAAGTGCTCTTTAAATTGTCCACAAAAATCGGTTGTACTGATTTTGCTCGAATCTCCCGTTGGAAAACATCTCGGTAGGGTGACAAAATCTCGTCGCACTCTCCATTACCCTCTGAAACACCAACGACACGGTGTACATACGTAGAAGCGTGCAGTAATCGCAACAAATGGGCATGTTTCCCGTGCGCGGCTGAACTGCCAAGACAGCAAATACCGTTGAGGACGTCCGACGAGTATAATGAAATCCAGCGAAATGTAACAGCGCGAATCTCGCTTAGAGCTAACGACTCGCTAAGCAAAATCTAATAACCTTGCACTCTGCCGCGCGAGGATATACACGTATACGTGCCTTATATATACGTATATCGAGTACGCGGAAAGCAGCTTTGAAAATCAATAAAAAAAAACAAAGTCGTTGCGTTACGAGAGAAAAAGACTGTGTATTCGCGGTAACTAAAAGTTTGTCGCTCAGGCGAGAAACTTTCATTCAAGAATGTCCTTCTAAAGCACACCGCGTATGCGGACATCTAATAATATCACGTATAGCACACTCTGTCTCTCTCTCTCTCTCTCTCTCTCTTTTCGCGGCACATCGTCCGCAGTGTGGCGTAAACAACTGCGGCTCTCGCATCTAATATAAGTCTTCGACCCTCGCGATCAATGAATTCCCACCCGCACAACCGCTAATTGTTAACGCGCTCCCATCTCCTCTCATCACGTTGTCATTGCACTGTGTGAACAAAAGTTGTCTGCTACACACGTACACTCGCGTGATACGAAAGAGATGGATTGTAAAATAACAAGACGAAGGGGCGTACCTTGAGCTGATAATATAGTTTTTTGAGGTTAAAAATGCTCTCGCGTCGAGGACGACGACGGTGAATATACTGCGGCACATGTGTGTCGATTAACACCGCCGCATGGCTACACCACACATCTGCGCTTGTCTATCCCCTTACTCGCTCCCTCCCTCGCTCTCTCTCTCTCTTTCTCTCTCTCTCTCTTTACTCTAGCATTCATAGCTTTGGAAGGGACAAACCAATACACTCGCAAGGTCACTGGGTTAACGGAACTTTTTCTCATCGTCATCGTCGTCGACACAATCATTTTTTGGGTTTTCAACCGATTGATTAAATTTAGTTTTAGTCTATTTTTGACTTGTCTCTCTCTCTCTCTCTCTCTCTATCTCTCTCTGTGTTTTCTTTCGAAATCGGGTATACGTTCCGGCGTTTCGGCTACAATTCTTTGATGTAGGTCGAATAGTTGTATACTTTGAGAGGGTGGCTGCACTTATCTTTCTTTAGTTTTGTCGATTCAGGTTCGTCGGCGTCGTCCTATGACGATAACAGTTCCCTTACGTATACATATATACATACGGACTTGTCTACTGCGTTGAACTCGAATGTGGACAACAATATTAGTGATTAGAGCGAGGAAGACGTTGGAAATAGGACGAGTTTTTAAGCAAATATAGAGTTTTTGGGTGTGGTCAGGTACACGTTTGAACGTTTATTTATTAGCGGTAAATTTCGAATATGCGTTTGATAGGAATTTACTTTATCGATCTTCGCTGGTAAAATCGATTTCTACATTATGTTCGTTTGATTTAAATGCATAGATTGACTCGATTTTGACAAGCAATTGCTCCAAAAAACAACGCAACAAACAAACGAAAAAATCGCGTTTACCCGAACGACCAATGTTGCACATTTTTCCATACAATCATCACTTTGTCGAAAAGCTACGTAAGTGCGAGCGATTCATACGTAAACTATTCAAGGAACTTACGTTTAGGTAAGAGGACACTTAAACGGTATATTATAAATGTCGATGAATGGGTTTTCCAAGCATTCTGCTGCCTCATCGTTAATTACCGTTTGAAACGTCGTGAGAAATAAAATTCCAACAACAAAAATAGAAATAGTTAATTATGAATGGGCAAGATTTCGGTACGTGTTTATTACTTATTTATTAGGCATCAGTACGGTAAAATATCGCGTAATCAATCGACACAAGTCAGGTGAGGCGTCCTCGCGCGAAAGATACAAATCCAAGCGTCCGATTGCGAGTAGTCATTGGAATCTTAATCTGAACTTTTAATTTATCGTAGTACGTAATGTTTTATTCGATTGCTGTACACGCACAGCCACGCACACACCGCACGCACCGACACACACAAGCACACGTATACATATAGATAGCGATCACCTGATTCGTTCCGCCATTAAAATCGTAGACGCAGATATTTGGTATTTTCCGATTGACATAGGTTCGAATCGTCAAGCGCAGGTAAGTAGCGTTGGTTGTTTGCCGACAATGGCCTAGGACGACTAATTTGGTAAATCGTTAAAAGGAAAGCGTAGCGTCGTGGGGGTTCGGCGTCGACGTTGCAACAGCGGGTCTTGCGGCCCTCGTAGCCTGGGCTTCCTGGGCTTTCCGAAGACGCGTCGCAAGGCGCATCCGAATTAATTGCAATTCCAATAGCTCGACCGCGTTGAATACCACCATTTTTATCGCGAAATTGATCCATACGCGTACGTATTCGCGACGGACGAAAGAAAGGAGAACGGCGATGTCGAGGAATAAAACGATGACTCAGGCTGTCCTTCGTCCCCGCTGGCGTTGCAAAGGATTATAGTTCGAAGAAAAAAGACGAGGCGATCCTCGCTCGAATCGCCGAGAGAATCTCGCGATGACGGTGTAGATTGGAAATACCGGGATTAGCCGGAGGGAAAGGACGTTTGAATATTACAGTCGATCGACGAAAACACTCCGATACATCGCGAATGCTCAACCCGATGAAATATTTGCTTTCCAGGATTCGTCAATATCGGCACGCGTAATGCCCGGAGCATGCGTGCACGTTTACGAACAAAATATTCCATCGCAAAGTTCAGCGCAGGAGATTGGTCACGCATCGCGGCCAACTTTTAACGCTCGCATCCGTTGTCCGTACAACGAATTTATTACAACGGTTTACGCATTTTTCCGACGACCCTTATCGACGTAACGTTCGTTCGTAAAGCTGCGACGTTGCGCGATAAAATATTCCGAGACGGATGCAATTGCGCGAGGTTTCTGTTCCGAAATCGAACGCGACGTCTCTGCTATCGATTAATTGCTCAAAGTTGTTTTACAAAGTCACGTCGAAAGGAAATAACAATCGGCGAAACAAGAGGAAAAGCGCGCCTTCGCGCGACGCATCGCCAAGATCCAAACAGCACGTGCTCGATTTGAGAATCTCTATCATATTCCACGACGTCGACGGCGGCGGCGGCAGCAGGGCTCGTTTGGCGGCGCACGCACACTGCGCCACGATATGGAGCGGTAGGTGGTGGTGGCGGTACGGAGGCTCTGCTCGAAGCATAGCGAATAGACAGCGAGAGAGAGAGAGAGCGCGCGCGCGCGCGCTTGCGAGAGAGAAAGAGAGAGAGAGAGAGAGAGAGAGAGAGAGAGAAAGAGAGAAAGAGAGTCAAGTCAGTGCACAGCTGAAGCTCGAGCGGATCGCGTATCTTTTTTCGTTGGCTCGCTCGCTATAACTTACCTGAGCTATATCTTTCGTTCGGTGTGTTGCAAAGTGTGCGGCTACATAACACTCGGCAGGCTTATTCTTGTCCGTGCGATACGTATATACGCGTAGTGTGTCATTGCTTGCTAACGAGGATGACGATGACGATAGCGACGATGACGACGACTAGGTAACGGGACATTCCAATACACATCGTGGAAGCTGCGTCTACAACAAGAGGTAGGTGGATAAGCCTTCTGCTGCCCAAGTCTTCTACTCGAGAAGGGATCAGAGATACACCCGAGTCGGTGATGGCTTTAATTAGTCGCTGTTGAGAGGGAGAGATTCTTTTTATTTATTTTCATTTCCACTTGCCGGCTTGAGAGTTTCAAAAACTCGGAATTAGGCGAGGGACCATTGTTGCGTTTGTTCTTTTGCCTTTTTTTTGCATTTTTTCGTCGCTATCTTTTTGTACGATTCCCCGAATACAAGAGGTTATATCGCGCTTTACACTCGCACTTGTCGCCCTTATAGACAATGCACATATGTGCAGTACTCAACCGAACGGACGAACCAATTTCCTGGTGTCTGCTCGTGCTCGTGTGAAATGTTCAATTTATTCTTTTCAATTTTTTTCTCTTAAAAGCGTGCATATTCAAAGAGAGAGAGAGAGAGAGAGAGAGAGAGAGTGAGTGAAGGAAAGAAAGAGAGTACAGTTTTCTGGGTATCATCGATTCTTCTCTCGGCGAATATCTCTCCGAGAGTGAGACAGAGAGAGAGAGAGAGAGAGAGAGAGAGAGAGAGAGAGAGAGAGAGATACAAACCAGTTCTCACTCGCTATGCTTGTGCGGCTTGACCAGTTTTTTTTTCTTTCGGTGGTACTTTTCATGCGAGTGTTTGCGTATTAAATTTTTCGAGTGTTTGCAGGGTACCGAGAGAAAAAAACATACGTCTATATACAACGAAAATAAAAGATTCTTTTTATACAGCAAGAAAAAGAAACGCTTCTGCGGTTGCAAGAAGAGATGCAAAAGTCGTCAAAGGTATCTCGCCTCAAAAGAATCTTTGTTTATTCGCTACGAGTAGAGATCAAGTGTAACGTATTAAGGCTCTTGTATTACCTGGCGTGTACGGTATAGCTCGGAGTTGGCGTATTATGGGAATTCGAGGAGAATAAAGCGATAAAGAAATAGGTAAAGTCTTATCGAAAGCCGAGGTTGTCTCAAGAACGAGATAATCATTTTATCGGAGTCTATCGATCGAACCGCCTTAACGATCTGTAATCTATAGCGTGATCGGCGCTGGGAATAAAGTACGAGGTTTGTTGATCGATCGCTGCGTTTTTTGACGATTTTTAATCAATTGCGCGCAAGTAGCGCAACGAAAACGATCGGGTCTCGATCAACGCTCTCGCTCCGGGTACATCAGTCGTGGATTAACCGCGGATTAACCGCGGATTAACCGGACAAACAAACCGAGCACGTAGGTTCGTTAAGGGGGTCGCATTCGGTGAGCGAACCAACGAAGAGAAACAAGACCAAAGAAATCTGCCAACAATTATTCGAAGCTCGATCAAAGATCGATCGTTCTCGCTCGCGCGTGTGCAACTTGCTTCGGCCGCATAGATTGGGCTTTTTCAACGTTGGCCAGTGCCTCGAGCAGCACCACCACTGGAGCTTTTTCTCCTTTACGACTCGTTTCTCGAATCGTTGCGCAAATCGAACGAAAAACAAGCGCTTGTAATCGTCGACGGGAAAAAGTAAAGAAAGACGAGAGAAGGAAACGGAGAAACGCGAGGCATAATCGGCGTAAACGAAATCAAGCCAAACGCGTGTTTGCGTATCAGCCGAGTCGATGCGCGTGCAAGAATCTTCCCGAAATTCGCGAAAATTAGTCACGCTCGCGGAGAAGAAAAGAAGTAAAGAGGCGCTTAAAAATGCCAAGAGTCGCTTCGCGCGACGACTGCACTACCGCGAACGCACGGGAGTTCAATAGCCTCGCAGTCATCCATAAGAACAAAACGAGAAAAAAGGTCAAGAATACGGAAAAGAAAAGGCACCAATCGAAGCTCACACTCACGCGAAGGAACACACTTTTGCATTATCGTCGAGTGTTCGTTGTTGGTTTCCGTCCTCTCGCGCACGCGATTCGTATGGCATATTTAACGTATTGTGGAAGCTTTTCGCGTTGCACGGATAAGTATGCACACACGGGTGGGTAGCGAGGCTTCGAGCCTTGTTTGATTAATTCAATGGAATGGATCATTTCCCCTCGAGATACGCTAATAAGAGCTATACCAGCGCATAACCCAATGCGGATATCGGGACGCGTTCGTTGATCGTCGTTCCAATCGTGGCACGCTTTGTTTTGCTTTTGCTTTTCCAGTGCGCCAAGCCTGGCCCACGCCGAACGCGCCGTCGAATCGTACGCGCGCGCTTTCCCAGCTTTCGGATTAGCCGAACACCCACGCGACGCGTTCGTTCGTTGAACCTCGGACGGTCTTTAACGTACGAAACGACGGGGAAACAACCTAGAGACGCTCTTCGCATTGGTAATTCGACTCGTAATTAACCTTGGCGACATTGACGAGCTCCTCTTCCGTTTCGACCGCTTAATTAGCCTAATGGGTCTCGACTTTTAATCGATTAATCCAACGGATATCGACCCAGAGGGGAAACGCTCAAACGTTCTCGTTGTTTTCCTTTTCCTTTGGTCTCGCGAGCTCGCTCGAACTCGGGGTTTTCGAACGTCGCCTTACACCTGGCTCTACAGCTCTGCTGCGAGTGTAGTTTTACACCGAGGCCTACGTAAACTTTGGCCATCGGAACCTTGACATTTTTTCGTTGAAACCGTTGACGCAACCGTGTATCGCATCGTCGAGTTCGAATTGAACATTGTTCAAAGTTTCGTTAAATCGGGGCGTTAGGTCGAACAAGCGTTGTGTAACGCGAAATACCTTGGATATTATTCAACGATCGCTGACCTGCAGAATACTCCGAGTTGAAACATCGATACTCGCTAGATCGCAAGAGCTAATTGCGATCTTTCGAAATGAAAACGAATCTGAATTTCTCCTCTCCCCCCCCCCTCTCTATACATATATACTGTAATAATTGTCAGAGCGAACCGGATTTCGTATTCTAACCGCGTTAAAGAGCAAATGTAAACACTCGAGAACGATCTTTTCATCAAAGTTAAACAAGAAAGCAAAAGGCCACTCGGAATTGGTCGAGACGTCTAGAAAAATAAGAAGGCCCTCGCGAGACAAACGTAACTTAAAACTCAATAAACCGTAAAAAGTTTGACCGTTCGATTCTCGATCCTCCTCAGAGTTCTTTTCCATCGAGTTTTGAATTGGAAAAGTTGCGGAAAACTCGATACTGGGCCTTTTATACGCAATAGCGAAAGAATAGAAACGCGCTCCCAACGCATCTCAGGAGTAGGGGAGAAAAGGCAAAGCGCGCTCGAACGCACGAAATAACGTAGCACGGCATTACGACGTTCACGATGTTCCTCGCGAGAAACGATAACGACGGAAGGAGACAAGATGAAAACCCGTAAAGGCATCCGGAAAAAGATGCCACGATGACGCACGCGGCAACTTTCATTTTTGCAACGAGCGCCGCTACGCCCAAGAGAGAGAGAGACAATTGCCGCGACGCCTCCATGACATTGACGCGGAGAAAGAAGACGCAAGGTGGCTGTGTTTTCGATTTTGCCACGGCGATACGAGTGATCGTTTACGAGAAACTTACAAGGAGAATCACTTTGGTAGGTTTGCGTGCGTTATACGCGTTCGAGACTAGCGACAAAACGGCAAGAGTTGACCGAGTGCAACCGGCAACGAGCGTGCACGAGCGATTGTACGCTCGTATTGTACGTTCTCACTCGAACGCTCGGCGACGCGGATTACTCGGAATGCATCCTCGACCTCCATACTCTCGCGCCTACTCCGATTAACGTCTATTTCGAGGCTTGCGCGTTGCGTTGTGCACCTACGTCGCACCTAGCTTTCTTGGGTTCTTGGCTGTTTTCGCGGTTGAACCGCCATTTTACAATCGCATCTATACACTCGTTAGTACGCGGTTCAATTGCCAACGAGCTTCAACGAGCGTAGCAAAAACAAATTGGAACGATGCCGAGTGGAGGTGCGCTAGCGTTCCTTTTGAAACGTATATTCGTAAAATATATCATTCGGTCAAAAATAGCCGAGTCCCGATAATACTTTGCGGTCTGAGATACCACGTCGTAAAATATATGTACACTCTTACTTTCCTATACTATGCTTCCTCTTTCCATCGCGCGCTCTCTCTCTCTCTCTCTCAACCGGCTTCCGTACATCGTAAAAACGTCCTCATGGAAATGCCACGCGGAACGTACGAAAAAATCGTACGTGCACGTTTAATCGTCCGTCCCGGCGTACGGGATACGAGCAGCTTCAATAATTACGACGACGTTCTTTTTATTTCGTCCGACTTTTTCCCTTACTTTCTCTCTCTCTCTCGCTCGCGCGCGCTAAGCTTTATACTCGTTCGAGCTAATATGACGTGCAGACGCAATCGAATGCGAGGAAACACACGTGCATGACTGTATTCGATATTGATCTAATTTCACGTCACCGACCATTTTTCCACGATGGCTAATTAATTTTTCACCGATACTTTATTCGCGAACGTTCGTACGACAAGAAAAGCCTAGCATTCGTTCCGACAAAGATTTGCGTTGAATAACGTTGCATCGATCGTTTGTTTGGTAGATTCACGCAAAATCCACGAGCTTCAATCGAAAACACTCGGGAAAACGCTTTTTACGTTGTACAACTTTCAAAGACTATTCCATTCCGGGTTTTTCAGTCAAACAAGCGTGTTCTCTCTGTGCGCGCAAACATATTTCGACGTGTTCGGATCGAGCGCCGCTCTTAACGAATTGAAAATAAATTGAAAACCAACGAAATATCGGCTCCACGCGCGCAACCCCCCGCGATGTTTATCAAACTCTGCATCCATAAAATAGCGTTAAAGACGAATGTTCGTTGGCGAGCTAATATTTAAAACGTTGGGCGGTCCAATTGGCGCGTTTGCCCTACGAAAAGAAGACTAAAACGCGCAACGTCTACGGGTCGCGCGTTTTTACGCAAATTTGGCAGGTTCGCTCGAAGCGAGGCCCCGGCAAGCTTTTTCACAGCACGCGCCGCCCCACTGCCAAATTCCAAACTGCACCGTCGATGCGGCTGCTAGGCTAAAACACGCGTAAAGCCCACGTGCGCCAGTTACGTGGAAAAACGTCGTCGAACGCGCGAGCGTCCCTGAGAAAAGAAGGAAAAAAAGAGCGAGACAAGCCTCGTCGCATTACGAATTCAAGACCCAAGCTTCGACGTTATATAGGCGACCTCGTGCGCGCAAAGTCGACAGTCTACAAAAGCTCACCGAGGGATGACGTTCTCTTGGTACCTTACGTCTTTTTGGACGAGGCGTATTCCAATTGGCTTTCTCTCGACACGCGCGAACGCTGTAGTTTTCAATTTGTGCGTTTTTTGGGTCGACGGGTGGTGAGTTTGCGGTATCGATCGATAATTTGACGCACTTTTTGTTTTTTCTTCCCTATCATCACGATAACGAATCAAACCCAAAGTTTATTCCAAATTGATCCAAGTTCGACACGGGTTGGAGTTTCGAGTGCACCAAACGCTTGACGTTTACGCGGAGAAAGAAAGTCTTGTCGCTGTCGCAAAAAAAAACGCGTTTGCACTGCCAATCTCTCGTGGAACCCCCGTGCGAAAAAATCTCGTCGTCAAACTTGAAGCTCAAAAAACGGCAACGAAAGACGTTGCTCCGTTACCCGTGTCGATGCTTTTACCGCGTCAATCCCTATTACGCCAAGGTTCTTTAGCGTTATTATAAATCTCGAAGCATCTCGCGTCTAAAAGAATCCCGTTCAAGCGTGAGACAAGAACAAGGAGAAGAAGAAGAAGATACAAAGAACGACGTTCTAAGACGTGTATTGATTTTTCGATCCAACCTCGTGCTAAGAAGAAGAGGAAGACGACGACGACGAAGCAAAATCTCCTTTTCAACGCGACGTTTTCAGCCAGCGAAAACCGTCGAGCTAATCGCGCTTGTGCATAAGCTGCCGCGCTCTCTCCGTCGCAACGATTCCAAGAGAGTTGTCGCCTAGCGATGCATAAATGCCTCGTTCGTTAAAACGCCCGCTTGGAGGAGAAGACTTTTGACAGGACAGTTGGTTATACGTCAAGCTATCTCGAATCCAACGCCAATCGCGAAACGTTTCGTATTCTACTCGACGCTGACGCGTTTAAATCGCTTCGATGCCCGTGTATATTACGAGCAAGTGAGAGAGACAGAGAGAGAGAGAGAGGGAGGGAGTACACGAGCGTGCTTTTTAAAAGTGGATTATTGAAGAACTTTAAGTTCGAGGCGTTGATTCTCAATGTTGCTAAAAGAAGGTCAGTCTGCGAAAATAACGTTCCTTCTTCCCGCTTGTTTGCGCTTGTTACTTTGGAGTAATGACGTTGGTAATAACGCCTTTTCAAATGCATTCTCTCGATATTCACATTGACGAGTTCATTGAAATACAACAACCCGGGCTATACGAAAAACGTCGGTAAACATCGCAATAATTTAATTTTAGTCAAAGGCACTAATTGTATATACGTAATTAACATCTAATTTTCGCGAGAGCGATTCGCCGCTACTGCTGCAATTATTTCCACGCGAAATCCCTCGGATTCTTCAAAATACAACGCTTTAATTGCAATTATTTTCACGCGAGAACTGTTGCACCGCGCGTAATTTCTGGAAACACCACGATCGTTATTAAAAAAATAGCAAAAAAGTTCTCGAGGATAATTAGTAAATTAAGAGAGAACAAGACTGCAACAT
Organism: Chouioia cunea; assembly: GCA_030064505.1. Taxonomy (NCBI): domain Eukaryota; kingdom Metazoa; phylum Arthropoda; class Insecta; order Hymenoptera; family Eulophidae; genus Chouioia; species Chouioia cunea. The sequence continues at coordinate 19,913,599 of JAOPFQ010000003.1, read as the reverse complement.
TAGCAACGAACCTTATTAAATGTCCGAGAGCGAGAATAATCTCCCGTCAGGTTTACTGGATCAAAGTCAACTTTCAATTGAAAAGGAATAGCGTTTCATTTTTTGTTTTGCAAGACACGAGAGTGAGGGAGGGAGGGAGGAAAGGCTAACGAGGTGTATACTACGAGAGAAGGTTGAGCTCTCGGGCACGTAGGCTTATTAACGGCGCGTAAATAAACGCCAGCGTCTCTATGGATACTCCCTCTCTCCTACCCTTACTGTCCTCGTCGCAGCTACTTGGCTTGGGCTTTTGCACCGCTTATTATTCGTGTCCGTGTGTGTTGGCAAGTAAAGCAAAGCCTACATCCCAACATCGATTCCTTTTTACCCTATCTATCTACCCCCCCCCCCCCTCCTCTCTCACTCTCTCCATGTACATGCATGGAAATACACGTTGACGAGGAGCTTTTGCGCGATAGCTACTTGCGCCTGTCGATGCCACCTTTTTTCGCGCTGTTTGTTTCTAGGTGACGACGCTTGTACGCTTGGACGCGAGACTTTGATGTTTAGTCAAAGGTCTGTACGTTGCCACGTGCGCCAAATTCTTTGATAGACTTGCTTATTTTCGGAAAGTTGCAGGTCGCGTGATTGTTTATACGATCGATATACTTGTCGAATTATCAGCGAATTTAGAGCGATTACTCGGTTGTTCGTAACGTGTTTTTTCGCATCGTGTCTCGCGAGAACGAGTCGTTGTTGCAAGTAGCGCAACGACGTCTTTAAAGGGAAACGCGACCAGATCGAGCCAAAATTGACGCACGAATAATTTAGGCTAAACGTGAACCAACGGAAAGAATGGGAAACATCTTATGGCCTACTCGATTGAATTTCCCAGCGGACACGATGCGACCGAGCGTTCGAACGGCGTAGAGCGGATACGTCCACGGTTGAGAGAGGGCGACGCGTTATGCCTCTTGGCGTGGCGCGTGAACGAGCCGGAAATCAAATTTTATACGTACAGGCCATTGCGACTTTCCAAATTTGACTACGCGGTTCGCGGCGCGCTACGGGCAACGTTACCGTTGAGAGCTTCGAGGACGGTGAACCGCTTTGCACTTTGGTTCGAGACGTTTCTGGCTGTTCCCCGAGCAACGCGACAATAGCGAGAACGATTCACTTGAAAATCGTTGCATTGTTTCGAAACACGGAGATTAGATAAAATCCAATTTAACTTAGTTACGATAATGGAGTCAACTGAAACGATCGAGATAAGCGCGTGTTTTCGTAGATAATCGGCGACGAGAAAAAAACACGTCGTAGAGCGTGGAAAAACGTTCGTTGTTCGTCTTCATCCGAACGATAATTAAGAAGGTCGCACGTCGTAAAGTATTTCGCGACAATTGCCGTACGCGATACGCTCCGTTACTCGGCGTTGGACGGACAAAAACTCGTCCGTGAACGTCGTCCGCGCGACCGCACGTACGCGTACGTACGCCTAGACTTCGAAAGTCGACGATCGACGCGCCTTTGTAGTTTTCGCTTCCTTTCGCTGATTTGACCGGGTGTGCGTCGTCGAGTTAAAGCACAATATACGGCACTTGGCTTCGATCGCCAACCTCGACGGTAAATCTGCAAACGCGTGCAAAGTCAAAGTTACATCTCTGATCGGTTAAATTTAAGATACCGTGAAATACAAACGACAAAGGAACGTTTGATCGACGATAACTCCAAGTCAATGACGAACTTGGCACAAATACCGATCGACGCAAAAGTGAAATTGGAGCCGATAACATCGGTGTAGCGCTCGAAAACGAAACTCGTCCTTTTCTACGACCAATCGCGATCCTGTATGATTAATCGTTGGCGTGCTTTGCGTCGCTGGAAATCGAAACTCGTCAAACTCCGAGTTCGCGCAAGACGTTGACAAACTTTCACGCGCTTATTGACCTAAGCCGTTTATACGCTTTCGTAACAGGTACTTTATCGCTTGGTTTTCTTTTCAAAGTTTCCCGTGCAGCCACAACTTGTTTCAAGTACGAAGCAGTCCAAACGTTATTGCAAAAATACACGGAAGAAAGCTTTTTGCGAAATTGTAGCGACAGGGAGAGTTGGAGAGAGAGAGAACGGCAATCGACGGCAAAAATTATCGTTCGAGTGTGCAAATTACAGCTTCGACGTTGTTGGAATAAGCTGCTTCTTGTTCGTCTTTTCTCGTATTTTTTGTTGCAATATTCGCGGAATACATAGTGTTCGATGTAAAAATTACGTCGTTCTTTTGGCATAGAAACGACGATAATAACAACGATTAGTGTTTACGGGTAGAACCGACAGATTTATTCGTAACAATAATAATAAGAAGAAGAAGAAGGAGAAGAAAAAGAACGTACGACTACTCGAAACTGTAGGCCACTGTTACGCAGAGGTACTTTTTACGCGTTAGGTAACGAACGGCTTCGCCGCTTTTTTTCGTTATTTTCATTTTTTTGTCGTTAATCACATTCAATTGCTGCGTTGATCCGTCGTAATCGCCCGTGTTAATACATTTAAAAGCCATTCGAAAGACGACTCTTCCGGCTGTGCATTAATAACACGCCGCTGCACATTATCGCGTCGCAAATCAGAAATCAATCTCGGCGGCAGCAGCAGCAGCAGCAGCAGCAACGAGGAAGATAGCGAAAACGCATAATAATCCGGCGCTTGAACCGCTGGAATTACGCAAACCTCACTTTCCCTCGCACAAAGAATTCAAACGAGGTCCCCGGCATCGGGCGCGGGGAAAAAGTCACGGCACAATTTATCACGACAAAAGCCACGGCGCGCAACGGATAAAAAGAGCGCACGTTTCACGTGCATGTGTGCGTGCGTTGCGTGTACGGGCGCGAACACGGAAAACGAGCGTGTAATCTTGCGAGTGTCGTCGACCCTGCTCTCCAGCTCGTTTCTTTATTTCGTCGGAAGGCACGTTCAACGATATAGGCTGTTCGCGGGCGAATTTGCATCGGGCTTTATTTTTAGCCCGTTTAGCCCGACAGCGACTTTGCCAAGGTCCGACTGTCGCGAGATTACAACGGGAATAATCCAGGCGCACAAACTTGAAAACGGGTAACTTTGTTGAACGACAACGAGGACGACGCCGACGACAACGGTAGCCGCAGCAGGAGTCGGTCGTTTTTGAAACTCAATTGGAAAGCCAACGTATATACAGTGTCTATAGTTTCAATTGGGTCACGCTGAACAGGCGAACAGAGAGATTTCATTATCAAAACAATTACACACTTTCGCACAAAAGAGAGATAGCGAGAGAGAGGATGTGTAATCTCTGTTACCGACAGACGTGGCTTTTTATTAATACTTCGGGAACGACGCTTTCTGCTTTGTTTACCGCGTGGTCTCCTTCGGCGATGCTCAATTTTTTCCATTTGTGATTATTCGTGATTTAGCGAAGGCGACCGTGACCGTCGAGTCAGTCCGACTTGAATTCTTTTATTTGTCGTTTTGCAACAGCGACATTTCCCGTCGATATCGACGTGAATTCGGCGTGTCTTTACGCGGAATCCAGGCCGTAGAGCTTTGCGAAATGTCGTCGTCCGCTGAACGTGGCTGGGTACGCGCTCGATCGAAAGAGCGAGAGAGCGCCTCGTTGTAACGGAAGTGGTGCGACAACGACGACGACGACGTCGAGTAAAGAGAGAACGTTGCACGCGAAACGTCAGAATTAGAATGCTGCGGCCTCCTCTCTCTCTCTCTCTTGGCAATCGCATCCATATTACGATTCGTGTCGTTTGAGCGCGAAACGTTCTTTGGCTTTGTCGAGAGATGATGCTTTTTCTTCTTTTTTCTTTTGTCGTTGGTTATTGATATTGCGCCGCGCTGTTTTTAACCATTGTCGGCGAGTCTCTTTATTTGTCACGATGCTGTTTTTGTGTCGAGAAAGACCGAGAGAGAGAAAAGAGCTGAAGTTTGCGAAAGCGTGTTCGATGTTTGGCAATTTCGGAAAATATGTCAAATTGAAAGAGAGTTTTCGCAAACACAGCAGTGTTTTTGACGACCTACATCGTCGAATGTGTAGTCAATGATGTAACGAGCCGAATGTGATGCGTCGTACGCGTACACGCGCAGTGTTTCCGAGTGGAACGTGGCTCGTTATTTTTGGATAAACTTATCGACAACGCGCTTCGAGTTGGTAAACACGTGAAATCAGGCGTTATTACAGCGAGGATTTTGAAAAGCGGCGCTATTCTCGGCTGCCTATCCACGTAGCGCACGGCGAGTCTAGCTTGAGCGGCTCGAACAACAGCGAAGCGTACTTGCACCTGCGCGCGTTTGCATTCCGAAACTATGACACGCGCGTCGAGTACGCGGAGAAAGTCAACGAAAAATTGGATCGAATGGGTACGGGCGTACTTTTATCGACTTTACGACTCTCGAGCGTTCTTTTTTCGCTCGAATCAAAACGGGGTTACGTAGCGACAACACCGACGAGCGCTTCCTTCTCGAAATCCCATGCCAGCCAAACGGTAAGCATCGATTCCCACAACGGCATCCCGTGCGCTTTTGACGCGTTTTCTTGAAAAGCGCGTCGCGACGGAGAGCGATAAAGGGAAGAAAAGAAGCGCGCGACGATCCAACGACTGGACTGGGCCACGAATAAAACAAGGCCGTTGTTCGTAGTTGTCAACGTGGCGCCTATTGTACGCTCTCTACAGAGGTATCTTCCCATGACGTGCAAAACAAAGGAGAAGTACGCGTTAGAGGTCGTAATAATTATCGTTTGACTCGTCATTTAGAGCGCAACGCGCCGTTTGCACAGAAGCGTGCAGCGAACGACGCTGATTAACCCTCGATTCGCTGTGGTTAACGAGGGCGGGGCGTGGGAAAGCTGGCTTATCGCTGCCTAATTTGGCGATTTTAGGCTCGCGCTTGCAGTTCAGCGGTCGTCGTAACGACTCGTTTGCTCTTTGTACGAGAGTCTCGATCAGCGAGACGGGTCGCGTCCACGCTCGTACGCACCGCCGCTAACGATCCAATCCTCGAATTCGAGCGCGACGCGAACGACGGGCGTTGCGTCGCCTTGACCATAGCGCAGCGAACCCACCGTCCGAGACGTCACTTGGTTCGGCTAGGAAAAACATCGTTATCGCGTTCGATCGAACGCTCGCTTTCCTTCACCTTGGCACGCTAAAGCATCGTTGCGCTCGCGACTCGTCTATTGCCAACGGGGGGAAAGAATCGCTGCCTCGTTTTGGCGCGCGTGCGAGCGCTCCTGGAGACGAGAGAAACAATTGGAACGCGATACGGCTCGCGTATAATCGGAACGCGTTGCGATCGCAGGCAGCTGCGTAAACGAGCTGCATCGGTGGAACGGGGTTTTTCCTTCTTTTTCACGACGCTTGACCGCGACTAATAAATCTAATTTACGCTCGGTTATACGCGTACGCGCAACAACAGCTTTTCAAACGTACGCGCGCACGTACGCGCGATCGTTTGTAATTCAATGTAAATTGATTCGTTTGAAACACCGCGCAACGTACGTGCACCTGCACACGGCTTTTAGTTTGCTTCTAGTTTGATTAATTAAACTCATCGCCCGCACCTCACGACTTTCAATTGTGCGTCAAAGAAACCCCGTACGACGCTCGGCCTAATTAACGCTCGCGTCGATATCTACCGGTGGAATGCACCGATTTCTTCTCTTTTTCTCGCACGCGTGCTGTATTTTCGAAAAAAATCCATACGCGGTTATCGCGAATAAAGAAACGAACAAAACCAAGGGCAGATCGGAACGTCCACAACGTGAGCGTGCGTTGCGTCGAACCTACGTAACGTATCGCCGTGCGCGCTGGGAATTTTCTAAATATAATCTCGCGTTTGTCGAGAAGAAGAAGAGAAGAGAAAAAACGGAAAAGAAGAAGAGCGTCTCGTTAGGGCGAGCAACGGGGAATGTGCCATACGGACGCCGCAATACGCTCTTGAGATTCAATATCGCTGCTCACGAGTGAGGAGAGAGAGAGAGAGAGAGAGAGAGAGAGAAATCGTAAAACAGGTTGAAACACCACTACAAGGCAATATCCGAGAAGCGAGACTTTATTGAAGTCGGGATGCTTTCGTCGCGCTAACGGACAAAAAAATAACAACGGGAAGTAAAAGGCTTTGATTACAGCTTAAGAGAGAGAGAGAGAGAGAGACAATCTCGCGGAATGACTGTCAATTAAATAACCAAGCGCCGATTCGTCTTTTCTACAAACTCAGCTGACTTTGCTTCTTTTTTTCCCTCGAGCGATCGGACGCAAAAATCGTGGAATTGGTCTAGCTACCATGACTATCGTGAACGTTTGGCATAGTGCGGATGTAACCCGAAGTAAAGAAATCTAAAACGGTCTATAATCGGCAACTGCTAATACCAAAACGAGTTGCGCCCAAAGTACGAATATTACCATCCAGACGGACGTAATTAGCGCAACTTTCAATCTCCGCTGTATATAGGTATATACTCTTGGTTTGACTCGTCGCGAGAGGCCATTTGATTTGCATAAAAATAGCCAAGTTGCGGGGAGGGGGGAGCGCGCAAATCCTCTTATCAATGCGCATCCACGTTGCAATTTCCGATTCTTTGATTTGCTCTCTCTCTCTCTCTCTCTCTCGACGTCATTCCGCAATCAAAAACGACAATTGGAAAGTAGAGATGGTTTGTCGTTCGAGTAGATGGAAAGTAGCTTGGTTAATGCGTCGCGTAAATGTACTGGTCGACCTAGTTTCTTCCTTTATTATTATTATTATTTTTTGTCGACGAACAAAAGACAGAACGAGAAAGAAAAATTGTTTGGTGCAACGTTAGTCCGCTTCCCTTTTCGTTCCATTCACGTGGCAATGCTAATTAGGACGTTGGCTCTAGCGTTGCTGTTGCCGCTACTGTGCTTTGACTCGAAGCTCGTTGACTCGTATTTGATAAAGTACTTTTTTTGAGGCCAGCTCGTAGAGGCGCCAAATTATTCGAGCGACCTTGACGATTGACGCGCTAACAAAAAAGAGGCTGTGTTTTTTGGGCAAACGCAAATTCGTCTAATACGCGCGTGGAACGTGATCGAGCGAGTAACGACGACTTACTGGTGTACTCGAGTTAACCCCCCCCCCTTCCCCACCCTTTTCAATTCTCTTGCGTAATCTACTCTGCCTTGCGCGACGTTAAAATATACGTTGCTTTTTACGCGCAATGGAATCGAGATCGAAAGCTCGCGTAAATACTTGGCGTACAACGTTGAAACGAGCATCCAAAGTCAGCTGCGCAGTATCGAGAGGAGCAAGGTCGTTTCGAGTTGCGTCGTATATTCGCGTGTAAAACGACCATCAAACAACTTGTTAATATCGTCGGTCGTTTTACGATTGCCGTTAACGTTTGTGTTTTTCTCGAACAACTTGTACAGTTGTAAGCCCTTTCGTTGGAAGAGAATCCATTATACGCGCGAGAAAGCGAGAGCGCTAAAGTTCCGGTGGTTGCAGGGTCTCTTGCGCCGAATCGAGGTTTAGCCTTTTTGTCGGCGAGTATCGCGAAACGTACACGATACACGTTCGTTTTCGTCAGGTCGAGGAGTAAGGTGGTCGTTGTTTGAACGGCACATCTTATCGTTTTTGAAACGCGATTAAACGCGAATAAAACGAAGAGGGAGGTGGGAGATGGGGGGGGGGGCAAAAGAGCCGGGAGAGCACGTATGTACCAGGCGGTCAACGACCGTTTTGCACCACTCACGCCGTGGAAAAACTCGACTCCGATATTATACGCGAAAGAACGAGTTTTCGAAGTCATCCGACAGGCACGCACACGTTGGCGCGGGCGCACAGTCAGGTGAAATACTAAAAATAGTACGTCGGCCTTGACGATAATCCACAGCCGCGGAGATATTATCGTTGTACGTATTCTATAAATATAGGCGCACGCAACTCGTCAATTGCGGCAAATTGGCAGATTTATATTTAACGCTCGGATAGACTTCTTTTTACCTCGATTATCTCTCGTTGTACGAATGCGTTCGAGATTCGAGCGTTGGCTGGCGAGATAGGAGCGCCGTGAACGCCGACCCGTCGCTTCATTCCACTTTGTAACGTTTATTTCGAAAAGACTATCTGGATCGTACGTGGAACGTGCGTGTAATGCAGCTTGTTTGCTTTATGATTAGTGACGCGCTTCCAACGTATGGACAAATATTCAACATCTGTCCGATAGGATGCAGTGCTCGATAAAGCGACGTTCCAGCCGCTTCTGACCACGTGCTCTTTTACGTTTTATCGCGTTCGAGTTGTGAATCATCGCGACCCACGTATACAGCCTCCGCTAAAAAACAAACAAATTTTCGCGCGACGAAACCTTTCGGTCGAACGTTGCAAGCGAGACAAACTCGGCCGCGTTCGATCCGAGATGGGCGGCTGGCCGATCGAGGAAAAAGCGCCAATTGATCCGCGTCGACTCGTTGCGCCCGAAAATCTCGGCCTGACGCACACGCGCGTTTGCGTGACTTGTAATTAAGAAAGAGAAACCGGATCTTTCTCGGACGCCCACGAGTTTCCGTACGACGCCCGACGGAAGTCGACGGAAAGTTTGCTTACGCGCGTATTTCCAGTTTTTCCCAACGTTTTGTTCATTTTCATACGCACGCGTGTCTCTTGAAACGGCAAATCAACTTGTAGCGTCCTTCATAGAGTGCGCCTTCTTTTTACGCGCAAGGTCACCTCGACCACGAGACCACGAGAATCAAATTGATCGTTATTTTTTAGGCCAATTGGCAAGGGGACACGGAACGCCTAGTTACTCGTACGTCGTTATCGTTATGCGCGCCTAACAAAAATGCTTCGTTACGTTTATCGCACGGAGTCGGGTTCAACGGATGCCAGCCCGAAAATTCTTATCGAGCAGATTACTTTGATTCGGGTCGTAGAAAAATAGTCGGGGAAACCGAGGAGAAAGACACGCCACAGCGTTATCGAGTCCGCGGTCTCTTCGCCGGATGTATTATCAGGCTCGACCGAATCATCCGATACACGCACGTGCACACGCACGGCGAAGCGCCCGCTTACGACGTGAATTTCCTTGGCCCGAATACCGCAGGTAGCGAACGACACGCGTCAACTTGGTCGGTGTGTACAAAACTAGATCTCCTCGGAGAGAGAGGGGCACGCGCGACGCAGGTTTTGTATCGTCTTGTGTCGTCTCGTATCGTCCAACGCGTCCTGGATGCATCGAACGGGGAATCGATCGCGCGTTAAGCTGCGCTCTCCAGTCGATCTACGCGCCGTTCACCTTCTCATCGACTACCGCGGGGTTAATACGACTGCTTTCCAGTACAGCGTGGTCCTTGCTACAGGTGCAGACATCCGGATTCCTTCGAGTTTTCCGCCTCTTTGTCGAATCCTCCACGTCCGCTTCTCTCTACGTAGCTGAGTACTGCTCGGTGTCGCGTTTCCCTTTGTCGTTGTCCTCGTTGACAGAGGTCTCCGCCGACGAGCTTGTTATTTGCCCCAGACCATTGTCTTATCTACGGTATGTTGTTGACGGATAACATCGACGGATAACCGCGACTCGTTAACGATGCTATCCGTTATCGGCGGATCGCTCGTCGTTAACTTGCAAAGTCGCGTTTCGAAAGACGACGCGTCCACTCTGGAAGAGGGGCCCTGCGAGTCGGTCGAAAGCTCCACGGAACGAAAGTGGCGTCGAGTCCGGGACAGCGATACTTTAACCAGCTCGAGATCGGCGGCAGGGGCGAGGAGGAAAACGGGACTCCTCCACGCTCGGACGTTCAACTTGATCAAAGTAAGTGCGCGCGTGCGTTTCCGTCTCGCCCTCGACCGCGCCCTTAATATTCCTAATCCACACCAAAACCGCTGGTTTTCGTGCGAAGGAACGAGAGGCCGACGGTGCGTGCGACACGATTGGGCTCTCGGCTGGGTGCCCGACGGCTCAGCGTTACGCGTAACCACGACGACTTTCGTTGTTTTCGTTACCGCCTGGCTAATCGACGCTAACTGGCTAACCGAGCGTTAAGTGGCTAATTGCTCGTTGGCGAGACACGACGATCGGGCATCTCGCTTAATTACGAGGCGCGCGCGCGTGCGCTTAAAAGTCGAGTTGGCGCACCCTGGTATTTATACAGACTCGTTCGTTCGTTTCGCGGTATCGGAATACACAATTCGCGGAGGCGATAAGGAACACGAAAGAGCGCCTGACCCATTCTTCGCGTCTTCCGCTTACGCTCGTAATATTACGCGTCCCGCGCCGAGGCATTCCACCCGAACTACGAGAATTCCAGCCGAGACGGATCTTGCGACGTCTCTTTACTCGTCTCTACTCTGTTTCTCTTTGTCGTACGAACGCTACGACGATGGCGTAGCGACGTCGGAGTTTAGCGCTTGCTGCATCTCGAATTACCGGCATTTTCGCTAAAGTCTACCGAAGCGGGGGTCGCAGCGCTCGAACCGAAGCTGGATTGCCCAATTTTCAACCGAAAGGTCGGTTCGCTGAAAAATAATCAATCGCCGAGGAAACGTACCGGTTGCGTCTCTCGGGCTAAGCGCCGTTGTCCGTCTAGCGGTCGCTAAGAGTCGCTGTCCCTCGTTCCCGCGCAAACGCAAACGAGGTCAATGTCGACGACACCTCAACCAACCGAATTAATCGCGTTCACTCGTACGTGTTACAGAGATCACGGTACGCTACGGGAGACTGACGAGGAATAACAGAGAGTGGGAGAGAAAATGCAATGGACGACGATGGCGTAGCGAGCACACGGTGGAGGAATCTTAATACGGAGCAACGCGAGCGATTGCGGGCCAGGAACAGCGACGAGCAGAGCGACGACAACGGCAACAACGAGCGCAGCGACAACATTTGGAGCTAAAGAGCCGCGATCGCCGCGGCGCTGCTTCAATCGCCACGCATCCTGCAGCCTACAAAAGTCCGCGCTGGTGGCGCAGGAAACGACGAAGGCGACGCGGTACTACGGCTACTGCTGCCGCCGCCGCTCTTCTTATCAACGACTCCGGTTTGTTGACCTTTTTTCCGCCTCGCTCCCCCGTCGCGAGCGCTTCGCGCTGGATTTTCAATGGGCCAGCGGCGACGGCGCCGTTGAATTTGTTCGGGATTTTTCCGGAGCCGGTGCAACCTGCCGAGATTTATTCTAATGGAAATAACTTGTTCTCCTGCCCGCGCTCGTTTACGGGCGTTTTCCAAACCCATCCTAATCACCTTTCACGATAACGAAAGCACGCTTACGCAGCGTTTCCGCCTCGCTCGATCGATATCCAAGAAACATGCCCATTGCCGCTCGCCTCCGTTCAACGTTCCTCGCTCTCTAATAATACAAACTCACTCCGCCGTTGGCTATTGCAGACGACAGCATCAGCGCGAGTTCGTGACAAAAGGACAGGATGTTGTCGGGTGTGATTTGCCGACGCAATTGGGCGTTACGCTTGTCAATAGTGCTCAACGTGTGCGTGCTACTGTACGTATGCGCGCACTTTGGCGCGGTCTCAGGGCCGTGGATCGAGGACACGTATAACGCCGCTGCCGCTGCTTCCTCGCCGAACACGGCTACCGCTGCTGCCGCTGCCGCTGCCGCTGCCGCTGCCGCTAACAACAACGTTCAGCAGGAGGCGTTGTACGGAACGGCGTCGAGGGCAAACTCTACGACGACGACCTCGAGCGACGCCAGGCCCGCTCAGGACAAACCAATAGCGTCGCCCGTGCCACCCGCTGCCGCCTCCGCTACCGCAGAACTGAAAGCTAACGAGACCAAAGCCGACGTCCTCGTTGCGTCGCCCAGCCTCAACAACGAGCCGGACAAGAAAGTTAATCTCACGGTTAGTTTTGCACGCGCGCGCTTGCCCTTTGCTTTGCCGTGCGTCGCCGTTCAGCCAAGCCTCGGCAACGATGAGACAACCGAGAACGATCCGCCGACGTTGGCGAGCTTTGTCGCCAACGAATACGCGTACTTTGTGCGATCGATCAATCGTCCGTAGCTTGTCCTCGAGTCCCAAACGCCGTCGCTCGGAAGCACGCAAAGCCAACTCGGGCTCGCGCCCCCTTCTAATCTCTCGAGTAACGCGTTGGACATCGAGATTGATGCGTATTTCAAACGACAAGCGCTAATGGCGATAGTTCACCGACGCGATTTCTCGCTCTTTATTTCTCCGAGAAGGTTTTAAGCTGCAAACTCGACGGATTCGCCGGAGCCGTCCAACTAATCTGCGGGCGAAGCGAAGTCTTTATTACTCGTCGGATACGCGGCATCGAGTTGATGGATCTTTTTGGAAAAATCTCGATACTCGATACTCGACGCGAAACGACCCCAGCCTCGCGTACTTTTTGCAGTGAATCCACGTTCTAATTCAATATATACGGTTGCGCGTAAGCGTACACAACCAGCTGTAGACACGCGTTCCGACGCCAAAATATCCAATCTCGTACAGAATTCATCCGCGCGTCCGAAAGTGAAGCAGCGAGCTCGCGCCCTGTGTATTTTTACGCTACTTTTGTTCCTTGTCCAATATACCAGGTCGTTTATTTTAGCACTGTAAAAATGCGTATTTTTTGCCCCCTTTTGCTCTCGAGTTGTCGCAATGGAAACAACGAGGCTTTTTGTAGTAGCCAACGCTTGAACGCTTCCCCTTCTGTTTCGCGTTTCAGCAGACCACTCGGAACGTCAAGAAAGAATCGACGCTGCAGGAGGCGATCACTTGTAACGACAAATTCAACGAGCCGAAGACGGCGCAGCGGGGCGACTTTTGGGTTCTGTACAACTACGTTACCATGAGCGAAAAGGTAATTAAAAGGACGTTACGTTTGCAGCTCGACGTTGCTATTTACTCGAAATGACGTCGAGACGATTGTTTTGAAAGATTACAAAGTCCCTTCATCTCGGCGTTTCCCGAAGGATCGCATATTAGTAGTCGACGAACGTTGCGCATTCACGTCAACTTTTGTTGCTTTCCAATCAACGCAATTGTACTCTTCTCTCTGTGCATCCTCTCTCTCTCTCTCTCTCTCTCTCTCTCTCTCTCTCTCTCTCTCTCTCTCTCTCTCTCTCTGCGTCTTTACGAAGATCCAAATTGAACGGTCGTTCGCGAGCTAATTGAAAAGCGCGACCTTTGTTGCCTACTTAAAATGTGTCTCTTGGGAAATGTCAAATCCAATGTTGCTCACCTCTTTGACGAATGCCATTGATAAAACAGGTGCACTGTTGGGAGAGCGTGACGTACACGACTCACGCTGATTATACATTCCTGGACAATCTGGATCCATTACTGGAACGTTGGCGTGCACCAATCTCGATAGCCCTTCATGCCCCAGGCGCCGACTTTCCACCGACCATCGAGGCCATCAAGTACGCGCGTACCTGTGGTAGTCCCTTGGTAGCCAAATTCGTCACCTTCCATGTCTACTTCAGCTCTAAACACGTGCCAAAAATGGTGAGTAACCTCCTCTACGAGGTTATGTTCGACTGATCGCATTACTTGTCTCCCTCTCTCTCTCACTCTCTCTCCTTTTCTCGGCGAAAGAATCTGGGATTTCGTGTCGAACAATTAAGTGGTGCGTTGCTGAATAACGTCGCAGGCTTTTATAACGACGTCGTCTCGGAGGACATCCTCTCAATGTCGACGACGACCGACTCTTAATTGGAGCGATTGAAAAAGTTTTTTTCGCGTTCTTGTTGTTCTTTTACGCAGCGACTTTTGCGCTTTTCGTCCCATTGGAGGCTGCAATTAACGACGGTAGCGTAACTCCTTTGGTTGCTCAACTAAATCAAAGAATCATAAGGATCTCGAGAAGGATGTTATACTTGGCCGCACACCGCTTCCTCGTTAATGTCTCCGCGAGAGAGAAGAAACAAACGAAAGATGAAATATGCGTATTTTGCAATTGTTTCGCGAATCGTGGATTAACGCTGCATCCATTACTATCGGGAAGCTAACCAAACGAACACTTCGGAGTGGAAAATCGTTTCGAGTTAATACTCGTTATTGGTGCTTGTTGGCTGAAACGTATGAAATTGAAAAAAGGTCAAACAAGCACGCTACGGAATGCACATCATCATCGATTTATAGTTCCATACTGAAATTCCAGAAATACGCAGCGCAATAGAAGCCAAGGCGAGAGTAACGTCGTAAAACTACTTCAAAACCAACGCTATTGTTTCTTTTTACAACAACCATCGGTTTTCCACGCTGTCGCGTCCGCGTAAGCCGTTGTCGCGGTAGGGTCCTAGCGATATCGCCAGGATAGTACAAAGGAGAGAAAAAACGCAAAAGCACGACGGACGAAAATTGGTGGCGACCACGATTTCCACGACCTCGATCGATCGGATGCTGTGCGCGCGTCATCGTCTCGCGTCATCGTCTCGCGTCATCGTCTCCACACTCGACGACGATCGATTCGAGTAATTAGGGCTGGCTAATGCGCTTCGATTCAAACGCAACGTCATCGGAGAAGAGAACGTCTCGCGCCAGCGCTCGTCGCCTCTCTGGTATCGAACCGACTTTTCCAGCGAAAATAGCTTTCTTTGACGTTCAACTTTCCCGCGCTAATACGTGGCTTGTTTTTCAGCTTTTGCGTGCAGCCAACGACTTGATATTTTGTGCTCGAGCACGGAAGCGTTATTGAAAACTGAATTTCGGAGCATTTCGCTCGGACGGAAAAGTTTTCGCGTCAACTTTGTTCGTCGAAGGAAAATTTGCGGCAAAAAGTGGATTGATCGGAGCCTCCGGTATTTCCCTTCGCGTAATCGATAGCCTTGTTTTTGCGCTTACGACGCTTGACCTTCTCTTTGTTTGCACTCGTAATCTGCGAGTGCAACTTTGTTTCATCGACAATCATAAATAACCTGCGACGGCAAACCGAAATATTTCGGTTTTGTTTGATGCAATCGCGGTAATGTCGACGTAAGTCGATAAAAGCCGCCGAGAGCAACTCTCTTAAAAAAAAGAGTCGAATTAAATTTAATCGACTCATCGAAGAGTGCTCCTTAACGGTACTCGCTAGGTAAATACGGAAAAAGAAAAAAAATACTCCAGACGTCCAAGCCAATTGCCCCTCGTTAATTATTCGTCGTTCGATTGACTCCGTCGGCCGCCTCTATCCTACGATATCTTCAAAGATTCAATGGGTTTACTCGCAAATTGCCGCTTTAATTCCATTTCAATTGCGCTATGAACCGAACGTGCGTGTGCGTGCGCGCGTTGCGAAAAACAGTCGTAAAAGGTCGAACGAAATCTGAAACTGAAACGCTACTTTCACTGGAAGTTTGCGAATCGGGTGGCTTCTTAATCGCCGATAAACTGCAACAACGAAGAGAATTACGAGTTTTGCAATTAATATTTTATTACCAAAGAAAGAGTAGTGGTGGGCTTTCGCAACGAGGTAACGACAACGGCAACAACAACAGCTCTCTCGAAACAGAAGTAATAAAGCAGGCTGAGCCGAGCGCACGCCCAGTCAATTATTAAATTACATCAGAAAAGTCCGCCGACTGTGAAGGCAAATGGTCTTATTGCAGACCTCCTCGCGTAAAGCAAAAACTAGCGAGAGAGAGAGAGGGGGGGGGGGGTACGGTGACTGCTGCAAACTGCAAACGACAATAACGAAGCAGGCTGATTTCCGCGACGACGACGATCCGTTGGGAAAGATCAATAATAACGTCACGAACGAACGCCGACTCGATCTCGAGTACGCGGCTCTTGTGCAAAGCTTCGCGTTAACTTTTCACGAACGTTGGTCGTTTTATTATTTGAAGGAATACATCGACGCGCGCGATAGAGTCAATGTTACAAACGTATATTCAACGTCTAACTCGGTCGAACAAATCTCTCGTAGCGTATTGATTAGCAGGTATATATTTGCCGGGGTGGCCTCGATGTAGCCAGAGCGAGAGATATACAATCTGGTTGCTGGTACAGTTACATCCGATCTCGTACACGGCTGACGCGATGATTCGTCCTATTGTACGGAAAAGCAGAAAAAAGCAGACGCGACGTGTTCGTACCACGCGATCGCGGATACCTACCCGTTTCGCCGTGCGCTTACAAACTGTTCGATCTTTTGCCAGTTTCACGCGACTTCGTGCTTCGATGATTTATACGCTTTTTTAACCGGACGACGATACACCCGGGGCAGAGTTACATTCGCGACCCGATGCCCTCGACAACGCGCAGCGAACCGTTAAATCGTTCAAAAGCATTCGTAGGAAAAACGCTCGAGCGTTTTTTCGAGCGTTGCTCTCTCTGCAACTGTCCGCTCAATTATCAACTTTTTCGCTTGTCAAATTCATCGTCTGCTCAGCCAGCGCGTCAGGCGGTGCACGGTAATCGGGCGTCGAGCAGCCTAATGGGAAATCAGTCCGTTTTCTCCACTACCCGGCTGGGCGAAGGTGCCTCCGTCCAATGTTCGTTGACGGAAGCTCGATTGTGCCAGCCGCAGAAGTGGCAGCTCGATAGAGCGATCGATGTTACGAGTGCATCGAAATCTCTCGCGCCAGCGATCAGCCGAACCCTCGTCCGGTGATCGCGATCGAGTAACCGTCGAACCTTTCAGATCCCCGCGGGCGAGAAGGTAGCTGCGGCCAAGGTGAACTGCAGCAAGCCAGCGCCGTGGGTAAACGCGAGCGTGCCGCAAATGTACAAAACCGACAGGAAGCTTTTGTATCCAGTGAACGTGGGCCGCAACGTGGCGCGCGAGTCAGCGCCAACCCATTACGTGCTTGCCAGCGACATCGAGTTGTACCCGAGTCCGGATTTACCGGCCAAATTCCTCGAGATGATACGGCGTAACGACCAGGCGCCACTGCACAAGCCCAATCCCAAGGTATTCGTGCTGTCCATCTTCGAGGTGGACGAGAAGAGTCTGCCGCCGGCCAACAAGACCGCCTTGGTGAGTAACGCCCTGGGGAGTCGTGCGAGAGGACGGAAAGCAATCTTCCCAGTGGAAGCTGCTTGATTTTCTTTTTTCCTCTCTTTCGCTTTCTTACCTTGCTCGGCCGTCGCTTCTGCGAGTCGGAGCGTCGGGGGAGCTGGCTTGCGCCATTTTTCCTACCGCCCAACTCGAGCACGCGCGTGGCGCATTTTTTACGCGCGTTGCCGCCTCGCGCCCCACGGTAGCTCGGCTATCGAGCTTTTCCATTCGAGTCTCGAGCGACGTTTTCGCGATTCGTCCGACTGGAGTCGAGGACGAGTTCTCTCGAAGAACGCTCGAAAGACGCGGGACGAGCGTACGCTGAAAAAAGCCTCGAGCGACGGAAATACAAGAGGCGACCTTGGCTTTTACGAGGTTCACGAGCAATTTATCGGTTGGCTTGGAAAAACGAGAACGCCATTACGGCTGAGTTTTTGCCGTGGAACGATAAAGGTGCAACACGCTCGCCAGTTTTCACGACAAATCTCGAGGTTCGCGCGACAACTTTGGCCAAGCCCGCAATTGTTCGAAAGGCCGCGGCCGTTGAAACGAACGAGGCCACGTGGAGATCTTGGTTATTCGCGCGGTTGCTCGCAACGCGGACGAGGCGCGTCTCCTCTCGTCGTCGTCGTCGCCGAGGCCGTTCGGGCTCCGAGGAAATCGCGTTAGCCCACCCCTTGAACTCGTCGACTTTTCTACCGGTTCCTGTCGGCCGTCTCGCTTAACGCCATTCTCAAGCTTCAAATTATTCCATCAAAGCGTGGCCGAAGCGCGACCAAAGTAAGCCGAAATTGAACGAAACCCCCGGCGAGTGGCCTGTTTTTGCCTCGAGTAGTCGCGACCCAAACGAGGCGCCTCCCAGCCGAGCGTCGCGTAACCGTTTGCTTGTTGGTTTTCGGTCGACGCAGATGCAAATGCTCAAGGCGGGCACGGCGATACCGTTCCACAAGAAGCTATGCTCCGGCTGCCACAACGTACCGCGGAGTAAGGAGTGGCAAGAGACAGCGGAGACGAGCGGCCTACACGTGTTCCACGTGGGCAAGCGAGTCGGCAGCTTTATACATTGGGAGCCCATCTACATTGGCACCAACAACGATCCGCTCTACGACGAGCGACTCAGTTGGGAAGGAAAAAGCGACAAGATGACTCAGGTATCACGTTCGTTGGCGAAATTCCCCTTTCGAAAGGCCCCTTGCTAACAACGCCAAGGCGAAAACGGCAGTAGCTTTCGCGCTGTTCGGATGCCGCGTGCGAGAACGCAACGTCGCCACGCTCGCTTGACTTGACTTGCAAACCATGTTGCAGGGCTACGCGCTGTGCGTGATGGACTACGATTTCATGATCGTGGACAACGCCTTCCTGGTGCATCGTCCTGGTATCAAAGTGTTCAAGAAGGACCAATACCGCGACACCCTCACGGCCAAGACGAACATGCTGATCAAGAAAATCATTATTCCCGAGTTGAAAATCCTTTACGGCACGCGGAAGGGATGCGCCGTCTAGTCCATGCCTAAGGGGGTTAAAGCGCCAAACGGCCGCTTCGACTTTGGCCCCCAGGATCGCCGCTACCAAGTGCGCCAAGTGGCCAGGCCACGTATTTCGCGATAGTCGCAGCACGGGTAGCTCGGACTTGTTCCCCTTTCTTTTCCTTTTTTCGCCGACGACTCAAGCTGCACTTTTGCAGGCTTCGAGCGTCTTCCTCCCGAGAAACGGACAGTCGCCGAGACGAGCGATTCGCGATTTCCGATACTTCGAGGGCGAGCGCGGTTATCGATGGCAGTGCGTGCTTTACTCAATTTCCCGTCGTCCCGTCGTCCCGTCGACCAGTTGGATTTTAACCGAAGACAGCTCACGTTCGAGGACATTTCGAAACGATTGGTGCTTAAGTAGCTTTACTTTTGACAAGTGAACGATTTATTGGACGAATTTGTTGTATTTTCGCGATAAAAATGCGTTTTGAGTTGGCATATTAGATTAGAAAAGATGAGTATTTTTGTATTATCGTCTATATAAGTTTACGATAAGGGAGCTTTGGAAATAACCATTGGTTTACCATTGTCGAGAGATAACGGAAATGACAACTATGAAATGCCATTTGATAATCAATTAACGGTGAAAAGGTCGTTGCGTTGCGACTGCGACTCCCACCAATTCTATTTGAAAGGAATCTCGAGATTTTCTCGATGCTTTCAGTTTTTTCACGCAATATTGATGTGTATATATCTATACGTACAAACGTCGTCGAATTGTACTGCGTAGATTATATTTAAGTAGCTCTATTACTCCTCTAGTTGGGTTTATTTGATCTTGTTCCGACAATACGACGCGACGCGGTACCACGCTCCCTCTTTACGTAACTTGTTGCGTTTTTTTACCTACCGTTCGAACGTCCAGCGCTCGTTGGGATATCGAGATAAGCGATGGAACGTGTGCGCTCCGCCGAAATCCCTCGGGCAGCCTAGTATCTGCGAAACTTTGTCAAAATCTACAGGATGGATCGATCGTTTTACCAGTCCTGCTTGTAGCAATTGTCGGAACATCACCAAGTAATCAAAATACATAATTTTACAAACCGTTAAAACAATATATACATGGAAAAAACCTCTGATACGAGCAAACGAAAAGCGGAGTGATAAATAAGATTTTAAAAAAGCAAAGTAAGCGTATAAAAATGCGTTTAAGGTTGTAAAACTAAAAATACGCGTCCGTGACGCAAAAGAATAGTCGTAACGTTGTAGGATATATTTGAATATTTTTTATACTAAAGTACGGCGCAGTTTGACAAGGAAAACCAAGCTGGCAATGTCATTGTTCAACTAGTACTTCGGATCGTGAAAGTTTCGAGTTTTGTTGCTTTTTTACACGCGGGTTTATTAAAAATGTTAACGTGTGTTATTTCCGTTTGAAACCTTCGTTATCGCGAGTTTGCAAACGACTAATGGAACGTCGCGCTAAAGAAGTGAATCCCTGAAAAATGTGCATTGCGAGTTCCTAGTACATTTCCTTGTCTTTTAACTTTACACACATAGGGCTGTGCAATGATTTGGCGCGGGCTATACGGCTATACATTAACTGTAAAATGTGTAAAAGACACGACAATTACGCGTAGATAGACGACGATACGGGCGACACGTCTCATGTGTAAATACTCCGTGCCTTACAAGACAACAAATCCCTCGATTCCCGAGGGACCTTTCTTTCGTCGCACGATTCTCGCGATGGTTCAACGTGTCTAATCACAATTCTATTTGCCTTTGCCAATCACGTATACCTTGTTCTCTTGCTCGTTTAAAGCACTAGTTCGGATAGACACGTCGAAGACAACTTGGTTGTTTGTAGAAAATCACTCGTTTGTGTTCACCTGGATGAATTTTTGACGAGCAACGAAAGAAAGTTGGTCTAGTTTAACGACGGAACCAATGTCAACAGAATCGTTTGATTAGATTTCAATGGTACTTTATGCGGTCGATTACTTTAACATCGTCTACACTTACTTCATATCAAACTGTTGACCTTTCAACTCAGCAACGAATCATAATCATAGATTTATTTTCGAGAAGAACCTTGATTCAGTATTGTTTATTTAGAATCGATATTTTTTCACAATAACGTAAAACTACGTAAGAAACGTTGACGTATTTTTCTCTAGCGTAAGGTAAAGTGTAGCAGTTGCATTTAAAATAGTATCACTTGCAGAGTTTCCCTTAGAGCATTACTAGATCTTTAAGAAGCGCCAATGTGTAAATAATAAAATCAATACTTGTTATTTATTTCTCAAATCCGTATTTACAAAGAACCATTTGTCTGGTCGAGAACAAACCTGCAGTTGACTCGTTGACACGCGCAAAACGAATTTACTTAACAGTTACTTATCGGACAAAACGCTCGATCAACTTTTCGTTCTACGCGATAATCGTAGTAAAAGGTTGCGCAACCTAGAGTATCAAGCGTTTCTGCGTTTCCCCATTTGCCATTCGCCGTACCTCGAGCTACGTTTTCTCGGAATTTGCAACTCGTTGATTTGCAACTCCAACGTTTAAACGTGCATTGAGCGAATTTTCGGAGAAATTTTGTTGCCAAAGCAGTCGATCGATATTTTCGCAAGACTACCACTGCCGTTGACGCAGTTATTCCGTTGTAGAACGATCAACTGATGGCCGAAAACAACCAAGATGCAATAACGCGACGCAGAACAAAATCGTTGCGTTCAGTCGAGCGCCATCGTTGGTTGTACGTTTGGTGGTTGTTTCCGAAACGACGGCGTCGCCTGAGCAAGTGGATCACTGATTGCGTCTTGGTTGCTTTTCAAGCCCCTGTTGTCGTGTGTATATATATATATGTATACACATACACACACACATATATATGTATATATACATGTAAGTTGTGTAAACGTATCGACTGACCAGTATACATATAAAGAGACAAGTAAACGAGGGACGAAAAGAAATTAGGTGTAGCGCAAAGTCGACGAGAGAAAACACTGCGTTGTGGTAGACTTAATTTTTGATTATTATACGTGCTCTTATCGATGTGCCACACACGAGACTCCTATCGACACGGCAACAAATGTATCCCCTTGTAAGTTGTACATAACTTGTAAAAATGTGCAAACATTTTAGACGAGAACCAATTCAAAGGATCAACCATTCTATTTACGCTTGAGTATACGAGATTTTTTGTTCGCGTTGAATCGATTGGCCAAGTACTTTTCGATAGTTTTCTTTTGAAAATGTACATTGCATACGTTTACGACCAAATCGGTTGTCACTGTGACTTTTGCAGCATCGTTAATAGTATTTATCGGCGAAAGACTTTGTCGATTATTGCGTTAAACTGTATTAGACTTTATCGAATGATTATCGCTCTTGGCTAACGATTTAGCAATATTTTTATCGATTGTACAATGAGTTTATTCGCATGGTGCCGAAAGAACCATCGCCGCAAGTCTCTGATAGGACCGTATGGTGTGGTTGAGAGAGAAAAGATTTCATTTTTATAGAGTGTCAAGTTGTACAGGGAGAGAGAGAGAGAGAGAGAGAGAGAAGCGACGATAGCGCGATAATCGTTCAAGTTTTTAAGAATGAAGCGATCGAACGCCGATTATTTAGGCCTACTATCGGGCCATTTTAAGCAAACAACTATTACAGAGAAATATAGAGATTATCAAAAATAACCATGTGTCGTTTATTTATTCCTCGGCGTCGTTCCAAAGTTGACAACCAATGTTGTTTCTTAAAGCGCAACCGGTACTTGGCGATTGTTACTTTTCCGGATCGACGAGTTTCGAGAAAAATTGCGAGTGTCGTTGGTACGGTGTCGTTGAAAACAAACGCTCGGAAAATCTGACCCTCCGTCTCGAAAACACAATATACAGCGACGAAACAGGTGTGGCAATGTATAAACGTTTGCGAAAGAAATCGAACGCTCGCGTGCGCGCCTCGAAAGTAAGGAAAAAGCTCACTCGATTTGCATGCTGTTGCACAGCTGCGGTCGTAAATATCTTTTTTATCGTCTCACGCGACGCGCGACGCGTTTTTTGCATTATGGATATGTATATTATCTCGCGTGCCACCGAGAGTGAGAGAAAGATGAGTCGTTTGACATGTTTTACGCGACGAGGAAAATGCAAAATATCCTCGCCTAACGACTTGCACGCGAGCTAAGTTACTTACATTCGTCAAAACGACACGTTGTTGTGGCGATAAAACGCGAGCTTGGAGTGGCGGTTGTCGGGATAGTGAAAGAAACCAGAAAAATTGATTAGCACTCGTTTGCTGTTTTGTTACTCCTTCGTTGGGAATCTTCCGAGAAATTCAGACAAGGAACGTGTCCCTTGGCTCTGTAGTCGAACCGATAACCTTGATCTTTTTAATGTAATCAACAAGGTTATCAAGGTCGCTGCGCTGTCCGACTACTCGATTCCTGTATTTGGCCGATATTGGATCCATGTTTGGGTCTAACATGAAATTGGGAACGACAACTTTGTACCAGCGATCTTGATCCAAGGCTTGGAAGCTCGCGTCGCCAGAGCAGGACGCGCACCTTCGCGATTGGAAAATGCAAAGCTTGTTATTTGGCATTGTCGTGGCGATGAGCACAGTTTCGAGGTGTCTACCTGACTTGTACTCCGACCACCTTGTGCCGCTGGTCCTCTAGCTCGTAGACGACTCTCACGCCAGACCAGTGCAGAGGCCTCAAATTCACGAAAGAAGCTTCCTTTGGCTTGCCGACCAAATTCTCTTGGACGATCTGTTACGTGATTCGTTCGTTTGCGTGATCCGGACCTACGTATTCGTTGCTTAGATTGTTCAATCAGTGACATTTTTACCTGGAGAACGTCGCTTCCCTTGAGTTCGATCAAATCCCACGTGTTATTACGTGGCAACATCGCGAAAGCGTCTTCCTGCAAGATCGGGCCTACGGGGATGCTGTGGCGAACGATGTCTGCCGGCATCAAGCTGAGCGACGCTTCGCCAAAGTACTGCAACAGCCGACGAGAACAGACGTTACGAATTCAAAGGAAAACTGTTCAAAGGAACACTGAGCAAAGTGCTCGTGAGATACTTTTAAAAGGCCGTCACCGTGTCGATCATAGCGTCCGTCACTACGTTGTTCAACCTACTCTTGTTCAAGTAGATCGATGTTTCGCCGATCACTCGTTTGCCTATTCGATCCACTTGCGTCTTCCAGGGCGCCAATTCCTCGATTATCGCCGGATCTGCAAAACGTGCTTTTTGTCAGGGTGCTTTTTGGTGGCTGATCTCGTTGGTTTAGCCCAACGCTACATCCGCTACGATACCTTCTTCCACGGACTCGTCCAGGTAAATCGGGTTCCCTCGCCACTGCGACACGTCGTTGTTCTCGTCAAAAGTGATCTGCAAGTCGCCCACGTACCTGGTGAGAGCACCCGCGTGCACGATCAAGACCCTTTTATTCGTGTCTTTCCGCACGATCGCTATGGGATATTCGCCGTACACCGCGTCGTCCGACGGTGGATCGCCTTTCCGTGGGCAAGAAAACAACAACGAGTCGTCAAGCGGCAACGATCGGAAGTTTAAAAGGTTTTACCGTTGTAAAGAAGAACGTGGGAATGTCCGCCAACGATTACGCTAACGTCGGCGCAGTGATTCGCCAATATGACGTCGCGATCTATGCCACAATGACTCAATACTACAATTATGTCGATGCCTTTGGCTTTCAGATTTTTAGCTTCTACGTTTACGGCTTGGACTTCGTCTAGAAACTTCAAGTTGCCCGTGCCCACGGCTATTTTCTGCAGAAACCCAGAGTTACGTGGCGTTACGTCGCGGACACAAAGCTCGCGTGCAGCATACGGAATAGCATACGGTGTCTTACGTCGGTGTCGGAATAAATCACGCCGATCACTCCGATATCCTTGTGGGCTCTCCTCACGACGGTGCTGCTCGTCCACAAATTCTGCAATCGAAACAAACGGCCAACGCGAGTTACCCGTAGAACCGAAGCGAACGACGCGTTGGGCGTACCTACCTGCAAGCTCGGCTCTTGGCTAACGTCGATGTTTGCCACGACAACGGGAGCTTTCGACCGTTCGACGAACGACGCCAGGCCTGATATTTGACTGGCGAAATCGTGATTCCCGATGGTCTGTGAAAATAAGGCTTGTTTATAACGTCAGCCGTGCATTTTCAGCGAGTGTCTGGAGAAAAGCTCGCGTCGTTCGTACGTACGATTGCATCGTGTGCCAGTAAATTCATGAAATGCGCCGTGATAGTTTCTCGAAAGAGAGCGTAGTACAGAGTTCCGTTGAAAAAGTCCCCAGCGTTCAGAAGAATTGCATTGGGTCGCTGTTGTCGAAGGCGTTGGACGATCGTCGAAACTCTGGCGATACCACCCACCGAGGTCTTCTTGTCGCTCGAGGTAATCGGCGCAAACCTGCGTACACAACGCGCGCTCTAATTGCGTCTGCTCGATCTTCGAGTGCTAATTAAGCACGTTACAGGCGCAACAACAATGCCTAACGCGCGATCGCGATAGGTTATGTTCGCGACACAGCTAAACCCGCACCAAGTTCTCGGGGCTGCACTCGTATTTACTCGTTCTTCGCGCTCAATGTTGTATTAAATTTAAGCCGATAATCTCGGAAGCGTTCAACGCCCAACGAATGCACGCTGCTTACCGCACTGCTTTTCGTTGGTTTGCCGATCGCTGCACGCACCAGCTGCAACTAGTACCTTGACGTTAAAATCACGACCAAACCAACTAATTAGATGTACGATTGCGTAGCGATGAGTGAAACATCGATTCGATTGCAACGAGCTCTAATCCTGACCTCCTCTAATAGTGGAAATTGGCTCGGAGTTGAGCGTGCGTTGTCGTCTTCCAGAGTGCTAGCCGATATGTTGTTATATCGACGAACATTCGGTGACGTGAAAGAACATAACCTATTAATTACGGTATTCGACAGGTTTGTTATTGCGGTTTTATACCTTATGTTGACTGTTCAATGTTAAATCACGGGAACAATTTAGCGAGTATAGCTAGACACGAGAGTTGCACAAGAGGTCAAAGCAAACGCTTCGTTGAACGATCGTTACGAAGCAGAGAGCCAAGTGAACGTTGTTAAAAATCGCTTACCTCGCGTGAAAATCGCTGAAATGAATAATGGACAGGTCAAAAGTACTTTTCTGGTTCATGACGCGACGCACGCAAGAGATTCGTTTTTCAAGCGTAACATTCACTGCGCGTTTGGCGGAACGAAATAAATGGCGTTCGCGCGACGCACGATACCCGACGAGGTTCGCAGCTCGCATCGAGATATCTAGAAACAAATCAACGTTAAGTATTCGCATGCTTATCGCAATATCGTTTATCCGCGATTCAATCGGTAAATTTCGTCGCGGTGAACTCGCTCGTGACTGTTGTACGCAACAACGGTCAGATATACGTTTTGCCAGAGACGGAGAGAGGTGTGCGAGAGAGAAAGAGAGCATCTGCACTGTCACGTGTACAAGTGTCGAGCACGTGACCTTTATCGTTCGCGAGAACGGCGCGCGGCGAGTTACGAAAACGTTTAACCTTTCTGTTGCTACGTTACCATTAGTTTACGCCGAACGTTTTCATTGGACCTTTTCAACGGAGTATTATTTAGCGTTTGTTATTTAGCGTGCGAATCGTGCTTTTTTTTACGCTGCAGCGTTTTCAAAGAACACGTTTTAACGCGCGATTACGACGATGCCGCATCTACTTGGCTTTGCGTAAAATCACTTTTATCCGCGAATCGTTCCGCGTCGTGGATTTTTCTCCAAAACGACGTCGATTCGTCGAGCGATTGGTCGAAAACGATTGGTAACTTGTTTCCTGGGAGACAACTTTGTACAAAAGGCTCCTCGTCCAACGAGTCGAGTACTTTTGTTGGTTTCAACTCGGTTCCCCGAGTCGAGTGGGTCTCTTGATCCACGCGACGGTCGCTCGCGATGCAGCCCTTTGCGCCCTGCGCGGCTATACTTTGGGGAATACTTTGGGAATACGTTGGGAACAGATCGCGCGTAAGAACCTGGAAAAGAACTGGCGGAAATCAAACACACCGGGCGCAATGCAACGAGCGACGTCGAACGCGCACGGCGCGGCGGAACGTCTCGTCGCTGCAAGTGGGTGCGCGTACCGTTTGGCGCACTTGTACAAACACGCGCGGGGCCACGAGACGGGCTTGTTGCTCTGCTAAGTTTAACGGCGAAGCTTCGAGCGGCGTTCCACGGAAAGTTTCGCGTCGCGAAACGAGGCAAACAGTTTTATCGGTTGGAAAGAGCGATAACGTCGTAGCGTCGGTTCGGGTGATTCGAAAGGTAAACAGAAGAGTGGAAAACGGGACGCGTGGATTCTCGCTCGCGCAGCCATTGTCTTGCGGGCTTCCGCTGGAGACGCTCGCAACTTGTCTCCGAAGGCGGTCTGCTTCCCAATCGGAAGGTTTCGAAAGGCCAGCGAGCTCGATGGGCGGGGCTGGTGCTAGCGGGTGCCGAAGGTGCCTGGGGCGTCGGAGGGCTGTGAGCTCGCGAACGGCAAGGCCCAAAATAGGCAACGCCCTGTGTCGCTGACGGAGGCGAGAAGAGAGAGGGGGAGGCGCGTCGAGTGGGCAGTGCGAGGGCTACGGAGAGCGCTCGCCAAGTCGGGTGGGCACTGGGCACCTTCGTGCTGGCCAACTCGCAGTTTCGATGCGTAACACCAACGCAGGTGGGCACGACGACTCTGTACCACTGCTCGTTGTCCAGCGCTTCGAACGCCCGATCGTGGCGGTGGAGACACCTGCAAGGACGACAGAGTGGGGCGTGGGAACGGGACGACGTTCGCAAGGAAAACGACTAGTTTGCGCGTGAACGTTTCAAGTGTATTTCGTCGTTGCGTACATCGATCGTCGGAATACAGACTCTACAGGAAAACCATTCTCGATTCCGTAGCGACGTCGACGACTTTCTTTTTCTCGATGTAAGCGACGAGATTGTCGAGGTCTCGAGTGTTGCCGGTGCTTATCGAACGATGCTTTCTCCGGATCGTTGGAAAATCTTGGCCCAGTAGGTAGGTGGGCACGACGACTCTGTACCACTGCTCGTTGTCCAGCGCTTCGAACGCCCCGTCGTGGCAGTGGAGACACCTGCAAGACGAGTACAAGCTCGGCAATATCGCGAGCCAACCGCGTAATCAACGATCGACTCGTCGAGTATTGGCTTACCTGACCCTCGCGCTGACAACTCTAGAGCGTTGGTTGGCCAAGTCGTAAACCACCCTCAATCCAGACCATTGTATCAGCAGGTAGTTCACGAAAGACGTGTCGCTCGAACTTTTGGCCACGTTCTCTTCGAGAACCTGCAATTTCATCGCGTCTACTTAGCGACCACTAGCGCCTTACTCGCGAGATAGTCCCGCACAACGAACACGCACCTCTAATAAATCGCGTCCTTTTAGCTCGACCAAATCCCAAGTGTTGTTGTACGGTAACGTCGTGTACGCGTCTTCGTAGAGAATCGATCCTTTGGGCACGCTATTTTGTATGCTGTTGGCCGTCACAAAACCGATGGATGCCTCGTTCGCGTACTGCAACGTTCAAAGGTACGTCGGCGAGCGATATTTAAGGTAATTAGGCAGCGCGGCTTACGTGATCGACCATGGCGTCCGTCACTAGATTGGCCAAGTTGCATTCGCCCGAGTAGCAAGTCCCGTTGAGAAATACCAGCGTCTCACCGATCGGTCTTTTGCCAACGCGGTCCACCGCCACTTTCCACGGTGTCAGCGTTTGCACGAGCGACGAGTCTGCAGCGATCGATTCGTCCTCGCGATTAATCTCTTTTCGGTTCCCTCTTTCGCGCGTATCGAGTTCGCGATAGAAAGGAGCGTTTGGTCGTTACCTTCTTTGACGGATTCGTCGAGGTAGATCGGATTTCCCTCCCAGCGGGTTACTTCTCCTGCGTCGTTGAAAACAACTCGCAAATCTCCCACGTATCTGAAACAACCAAAACGCGTGTCCTTGATTTCATCGACTCGGTCAAATCGCCGGCGGAGAACGGGCTGACGAGGCAAGGTGGACAAGGCGGCCACGAGGACGGCCAACTACCGACTTTGTGAAAGCACTGGCGTGAACGATCAGGACTTTTCGCTGGCTGGGCCTTTGAGTGACCACCATTGGGTATTGTCCGTAAGCGACCTCGCCGGACGGTGGTATCCCTGCGCAAAGAAACAAAGCTGAGGTTGTCGAGGAGTGCCGTACGCGGAGCAAACGCCGCCGCTGTCCGAGTTCGCACCGTTGTAAAGGAGAACGTGAGAGTGTCCACCGACGACGACATCGACGTCGGGGCAGCTGCTGGCCATTATTCGGTCGTGCTCGATGCCACAGTGACTCAACACGACGATTATATCGACTCCTCGTGCTTTCAACTTGGCAGCCTCCAAGTCGACGGTCTGCACCTCGCTCAGGAACTTGAGTTTTCCCGTGGTCGTGGATATTTTCTAAGGGTCACCTCGCGTTAAACACCTAGCGAGTGCAAACTGATCAAATCGACATAAATAGGGCGGCTCACGTCGGTGTCCGAGTAAATCACGCCGATCACGCCGATGTCCCTTCCGCCTCTTCGAACGACCGTGCTGTTGGTGAACAAGTCCTAAAGGAGCACAACGGCTATGAGTATTCGTATCGAGGGCCGCGTCAATTGCAGCGACCGTCGCGGTACCTGCGCCGAAGGCTCCTCGCTGTCGTCGATGTTGGTGGCGACCACGGGACTGTTGAGTCGTCTCGCGTAAGACGCGAAGCCTGCCGTACCGTCGTCGAAATCGTGATTGCCGATCGTCTGCGAAGCCAAGCGCCGGCGATGACTTTACCAGTGCATACTCAATGAAACGCGTAAGCGTCGCTCGCCTATACCCACGTGTGCGTCTGGACCAAGTCTGTTCATGAAATAGGCCGTGATGTTGCCTTTAAACAGATCGTAGTAAAGCGTCCCTTGAAAGCAGTCTCCAGCGTTGAGAAAGATCGGATTGTCTCGAACTCGCTTCAGCTGTTCAACGACCGTTGCCACCCTCGCAACGCCACCCACGCATTTGTCTCGGTCTTGGTCGTAGCAAAGTCCTCCGCTCGGGGACACCTGGACGAATCTGCAATTACGTAGTTACGAATAAGCTGCGCCGTACCTACCTATCGAGCTGAGCAGGCAACGCTGATGGGTGTGTCTAGGTTGACGAGACGGAGGACGTCGATCTCGCCCGAAAATTCGGTGAAATTCCATCGGATACGACTATAGCGCGAGCTCGATCAACGTTAACGACAAACTTGGCCTCACCTTGCGTGAAAGTCGCTGAAGTGGATAATGGATAGCACGAACGATTTGTCTCGCGTGGCTAACGGAATAGCCGAGCACAATATCCAAATACCGAGACACAACGACAGGATCAAGCTAACCGTTAGATCGAGATGCATGATTCAATGGCGAAGAGACGTTGAGTTCAACTTTTACGTTACGTTGGACTGTAAGCGGCACCAATGCTATTTGTAAACGACGAAATACGCAAGCGCAGCTCGTACCCGGACTTGAAGTAGATAACGTGTAGATACGGGGGCATCTGGTGTTTATCTTTGTTATCGGTAGCTCGGTACCTCTCAAACCTCGTAAACACCCGAGCGAATAATAATCCGTCCGCCTGTCGTATAGATGGCGAAATAGAGCAACGGCTCCAGATTTCAACGTCAACGCTCGTCGTTTCGGGCTTGCTTTTTGAAAGCTGAATCTCTGATTGTTCGATCGAAACGCATAGGATCGACGCAAGGCACCATCGTGGCCAACCAAAGTAAACGTGCTCCTGACTTGTAGTTCAAATTTTAATCGATCCAGCGCCGAATTCGCCGAGTCTTCTACTGGTTATCCAAACAACGTTGGGGAGATCGGTTGAGTTTGGTAAGAAAATTGGCAAGGTACACAGATTTAAATTACTTTAACAAATAAAAATGTATTTCCCACTAATTGTTGACAAAATAGTACGAAAGTCTTATCTCAATTAAGCACACATATATACCTTTCCACAGTCAAATCGAATCTATATCTAATTGTCGCTGTTACGGCCAACGGAAGTAATCAAGGAAAAAGACAACCAAAGACGCCACATCTCGCAACAATCTAGTCTTTTATTGAAAAAAGTCAACGTTAAAATGATAGTGATTACAATAAATAAATACAAAAATGTTACTTTTTCCTTGCTTCCTAATAATATTTTATTAATTTTATTAAAAATATACAGTGTGTAAGTTGAGCAGTTTTAAACGCGTCATTCTTTGCATTCACCTTTGCAAACCCATTGATTAGTTTACTTTTTGCTCTTAGCGCACTAGCACTCGTATTTTCACTTTCACTTAGTACGCTTTATCGCTCCACTTATATTAATATACATATTACTTTTTGTTTCCATATAATTAATTCGCGCAATTAAAGGTTAGATTTTTTTAAAAAAATACTCTGACAATCTTTGTTCTAAATATCGTTTTTGTTTTTTCTTTTTTGTTTTTTCTTTTTTTCATGGCAGATACCATTTACACCTGTAATTTCACGATTTATACACGAATAAACTATATAGGGAGCAATGTCACTCCTTAAACTAAGAACTTTCAACAACTTCTTTCCGATAAATCAAGATTTATGTCACACGAATCTTCCACTTAGCATTTAACTTACGTCATATATAATTTTTATATATAATATACTTTACTCTTGCCTCTTTTAATAATACACGAAAAAACCTTTGTTCCGTACGCATCGGATATATATATATCTCTATACAAAGAAATATTGTATTTATCACATGTATCGAAGTTTCACACGAGTTACGATGCGATCGCTGTATATCGACACATAAATGCTTCATTCTTTTAATTATCAATTTGAAAGCTTTTTTCGCCACACGGGCATGTCGCATCAGTTTGTTTGTTTGTTTGTTTGTTTGTTTGTTTGTTTTATATAAATTCTCACTTACTACATAGTACCAGTACGTTATATCACACAAAAACAAAAGTAACATACTACAAATTCGCTGTCAGTTTTGCTTAAAAAAATTCAACTATAAATTATTTGTTATCGTTCAAACTACAGAAGCTGCCTTTGTTTGTTTCTACTATATTTTGCTGTTTCCGGAGATAAATATATATCGAGATATATATCGTCAACAGTGTTACAGAGAACAAGCAAAATTTAGTTGACTTTCAAGACAGCCTCTGCACTTCGAGATATGGCTTTGCGGGCATACGTTCGGAAGAACAGTCTTTTTAAACACTGAAAATTTACGCTCAAGTATTAACTTGACAACAGCATTATGCAATCTACTATGCAGATCGCGTAAATCGTGCGTGCTTGTTTGCAGGTCGTACGCGCGGTTTACGCGATTGCTACGAAAATGACGATCGCGTTTACAGTCCAAAATATCGGTTGAATGGCTTTTTTACAAGGTGATATATTCAACGTTTAGTCGCGAAAATGTATGTAACTATAATCCAATCGGGATTAATGCGTTCATGGGTGTGTTGATTGACAGCGGATTTTGCAGTAAAATAAGAGTCGATTTGTAAAAACTGCGAATCAATTTGATGAAATTGATCAAACTAACATAATAGAAAGTCGATTTTTATAAAAATATATAAATTTTCTATCAACTATTAAATCATCAATTTGTTAGAACAATTTCGTGAAACTTCTTTAAGCACATTATCAGCCTACTAGTCTCAAATATAATTTATAACGATAATTATTGTGAGTATAAAAATCACAATAGTCATCGTTATAGTGTGTATATTTCCTGCTATTGTAATACTTCAATGAAAATAACTTCAAGAAATTCAAAATATTGTTGAAAATTATTGTTATATTATATGAAACATTGATCGTAGAAAAAAGCAAATGGCATTTATGAAAAAATTAAAAGTAACTTGCAAGTCGAGCTCTAGACAAGTGAAAAATGACGAAAATTTTACGAAATTATTCTATGATCAATCCTTAGTTCACTTTTATTACGGTTTTTCATAACTTAAAATTAAAAAGAAAAAGATAATTTTTCGTCTAAGCGACTTTAAATCATCTATATTCTGTGATTATCAAACTATAAGACGTTCTAAAAATTATATTGAAGGAGCTCAGAGATCCTTAAAAACTAAAACCGCGTTTCCGATGCGTACATGTGAGAGGCGAGGAAGAGAAGCATGTAAAGTTTTCAATAATTCATATATGCAAAAGTTAATTACGTACTGAAAAAAGAATCGATTCATTTGTGTACATCTTTAAAACACTAGTTAATTTAGAACAAAAAAATTTATATTATAAAAAAAAAAAAAAAGAAAAAAGATTTTTTTTTTATAGAAATCTTTTCATAGAAAAACATAAATATCGTAAATTTTAAACCTGTTAAATTTTAACAAGCTATAAAATCAACAAGCTTCTTTTTTCAGTAGTATTTTATGAATGACTATAAAATCCGCGTATTCCTATCAAAGTGTCCCTATCTGCAAATGAGCACTTCAATTTTTGTCGGAAATAAACCCGCTCACTTGCTAAACCTTTTGATGCGCGACCTCGTCGAAATCGATCTCGCACTTGGATTGTAAGGCGTTTTAGCTCTTTTCGACATGGAACTCGTCGAGCTCAATGGTGTACTCGCGCTTGAATTGCTGCCTACGGGATTGATGGTACTAATTGGCTTCGTTCTTGGCGTTGCCGTCGAAGATGACGTCGACGTGCAGCCAGACGATTTTATTTTGCCGATAGCTAGAAAGTAACAAATATTTCTTATAAAATGTGATTTCCAACAATTCGAACAAACTTCATTTTCTAAAAAATCACGTCAGTAGTACGAAAGTACAGAGGAGTAAAAGGATAACAAAATCCACTCCAAATCGTGTCATACTAACCAGAAGTATGTGGGGTAGACGAATCTACCAGTACGCCAGTATTAATCGTAACATCCACAGTATTAACAGTAGCAGTGGCAACGGTAATGCTAGATTGTTGTTTAAGCTTCATCGTCGCAGCCTCTAATATCCTATGCTGTTTGACGTCGTATTGATGAACCACCTGTGGAGTAACAGTGTGTCCGGCTATGTCGACGTTTCTCGATCTTAGAGTCTTGATTGGCGTGGCAGCGATCGTATCCGATCTGAGCCATCTTTTTGGCGCTGACGAAGACGACGATGATACCGACACTGTGTCCGCTAGCGAATTAATGAGGTTGACGACGGCTTGTCGACGAGTACCAGAGCAATTGGCTCCCGTGCGACTCGCTCTTCCTTGGTCCCAGAAATTCTCGCGCATCTGAATGCGACTGGTCGACCTGCTTATCGACGGTCGCCTAATCGTTTTCACTGGGGTTACCTTCTTCTCCAGGTTGCGGCGCTTAAACGAATTTGGCGATGACAGTCGCCTTTCTTGGATGCTGTTTGTGCTTGAGTTTAACACGCCATCTATAAGAAAAATTGCTTATTTGCAAATAACTCGACGTAGTCAAACTAACAATACGTTCGCAATAGCAGCTCGGAATGAACGTAATCAATTAAATTTCTTGAAAATTATTATTTTTCACGTACTTGTCCTAGAGATCGAAGTATCCGAAACGGTCCATCTCAACCTGTTGTCGATGGTCTGATTGGAAGGATCGTTCTCATCTGGCATATTCCTCACATCCTCAGACCTCGTCCTTCTCTTGGGAAACGACTCTCCGTTTTCAGCTTCGGTACTGTGTTTAGTACCAACACTGACCTTCGTCTCCTCGTAATCGCTCATCTCGTTAGCCCGCCTTTTCAGTTTGTTTCCAGCCGCCAAGAAAGGACTCCCCGTCGTTACTACCTTAGGTGTCAATGACCTTCTTTGCCTTTGTTGTCTTTGAGTGTTCTGGGGTGCCCCGGTACTGTGTCTTCTTCTACCGTTGTTTTGTCTCATAACGGTTCCGGTCATCCGCTTAGGTGTCGCACTGGTATCGTGAATACCTCTTCTGAGCCTCGGTCCTGTAGGTTCGCTAAACCTAATCGACTGAAGATCCGCGTCGTTGGTGTACTGTTCTGCCACGGGTACCTGTTGCAGACAACTCTCTTTCTCTAGAATGAATTTAATATCGCTTATCGTGAGGTCATCCTCTTCCGATACTAGCTCCTTAAAAAGACTATTCTCGATTTCTACAGGTTCAGGTTCAACGAACGAACTGTTGTTATCGTCTGCGCTCGTACTTGGCTCATCCGTCACGTTGCTGGAAGAAATTTCGGCCACTTGGATGCTCTCTTCTGTCACTGGTGAAGTTGTGCAACTATGGCTTTCTTGTTTCAACGGTGAGCTTAAATGGTGTTTGCTTGAACTCTCTTCAGCTGTAAGGACAGTAGTGTCGAGGTCGGAAGAGTCTGGATGTTTTTGACTATCCGTGTAAGCTGGTGGTGGGGGTATTACTGGCGTTATTGGGATCGGGTATGCCACGGGTTCCGGAGGACTTGGCAGTTTCTGCACGCTGGACGAAGATGGACTGTGAAGGCTTTCAATAGGCATAGTGTGAATGTCTGGAGTGTCAGGAACTGGTTGTGGTGTTGGCCTGTTAGTTGTCGTTTGTTCTCGTTTCTGACTCAACAAAATCTGCAAATAATAGCAATTTAACAGCAAAACTTTTCCAAGTTGCTTACTCTCTATGCCAATTGAAAGAATATAAATGTGTTGTACACACCTCACTATGAGTGGGTCCAGGTGGATCAAGCATCAATGTGACTACACTGGTATTATCTGCTCTCAATCTAGTTGACGACCATCTGTCAAGGGCTCGATCAACTAAACTTTTTGATGGATTGATCCACATTTGCGCTTCACCTTGCTGCAAATGAAAAATGTATTAAGAATCTTACGAATAAAAAGATTGTAGATTATTATACAATAGATTAAAATACAACATACCCCACTTCCAGTTTGTTGCGAGGCAATTAAATGTTTTTCGTTATGCTTTTCCGCAGCTTGCACTATTGCTACTGCAGCTTGTGGAGTAAGCATATTCCATAGACCATCGGTACCAAAAATAAGACATCTGTGTGATTTGACGTCAATTTTAATTACTTTGACATCTGGTTCTGGTGAAACAACGAATGTGTTTAACTCTGAATTATAACTCCAAAGATCACCTGCAAAAATAAACAATTAATATAGTACTCAATGATACTATAATATTTTTAAATGAAACTTTCTAAAAAACATTAGTTCTTTATTTACCCAGAGATCTAGCAACAGCCAAAAATGGTATCTCATCTATGTGTGTTGATCGTCTAACTGGACCTTTATGACCTAATCTTGGCCTATTCCATACTACTCTTGGTACTCCAGATTTACTGACAACTTTACCACCTGATTCTTGTATCCGTGTCATTTCGGTTCCACATTCAGGTTTGTGATCTTTTGTTAGTGCTTTTGACTTCCATAAAGGGTCGCCTTTTTCTTGATAGCCAAGAATTATGGCAGAGTCACCAACATGACCAATATATATTTTTCCTTTACGAATGAATGCAATGCTAGCTGTTGTGCCAGCTGTTGAAGGCAGACCAGATGCTGTTCTAGGCCACTTGTCTATGAATAAGCAAAGCAATTTTATTCAATCAAAATGCCATATTAGAACCAATAAAAATTTTCATATTTTAAAATGAAAGCAACCTTATTTACACTGCAATGATAATGTGCAACAAAACAGCATTGCGACACTGCTCTAACTTTCGTCAGACTCTGTGCAAAGTTCTTATGTAACATTCAGAAGATTGTTATAAACAATGAAAATATGGTCAAAACTTTAAAATTGCTAATTTTACCAAACTAAAATAACATTTGAAATTTATTCTTGACAGCTACGCTAGAAATACTCTCATAAATTTTAATCGTTCAATGTGAATGCAGAATTACAATTAAAATATGAAAGAATCATAACTTGCTGTGCAATAACTTTTGACAATAAATCATTTTATAATAAGATTACAGTATTCTCTAGTTTCCTAAATTAACCCTATACCTAAAAAATAGAACAGTACAGCAGAAAACAAATAAACAATTACCAAAAATAGTGCTCCAAAACTCCGAAATAGAAAAAGCAAAACAAAAACTCAAAATGTGGCGCGCTCTAAACCATAACATCTTATTGGCGGAGCAGAACAGCATCCCAAAGCATTACATAACCTAAATCGAACAGTTCGCCTCGGCCTTTCTCTTCTTTCTATCCTTGCCGCATTCACACGGATACGTGGAAGAGTGAGAAAGAGAGAAGGTATAGACGGCCCCACACACACACATACATGCGCGTCAGGCAAGAGAGAAGCACGAGTATCTCTTCCTCCCTCTTGTACGCGCGCGCGCACACACACACGCGTATAAAGAGTAAGCGCGAATACGTCGGCGAGTGGGGATAGAAAATACGCGGGACGAATCCGTTTTTGCCTGGCTGCGCTGCATATGCCACTACGATTTGCGACAATTAGCCAACTGTTCGCGGAAGGGATGCTGTTAATCTCTTACCGAGCTCTCGCCACATAGCGTAGTGAGTATTGACGTATCCATCGTGGATAGCTTTTAGTACATCCTCGTCGTTGTCGCTCCAAAAGTTCTTCTGTTTGACGATGATGTCCATGAGGTTCTCCTTGGCGAAGGTCGCCGCCTCGCCACCACCGTGGCCGTCGAAGATACCAAAGAACGCGTACTCGAGTTCACGATCGTTCGACGACTGTTGATATGCGACGCTAAACATGTCTTCCATGTATTTGCGACCACCCTGATTACAGTGGCCGGTTACTCGCAAGTTCACACCTATGCTCAACGGCATTTTTGCAGCTCAGGTTTTCACTTGTATAACCTCTCGATCGTCAACACTCGTACACCAGCTTCGTGTACAAACACATACATGTAAACACACGGATAACGCTAGCAGAATTGGCCGATGTTTTGGGCGACTGTCGGCGAGCCTTGGGCTGTTTATTGTTGTGCTTTTATTTCTCTTGGGAGAGCTGACGAAAAGGCTCGCGCGCGGGCACGGGCTGCGTCAACGCCTCTGACGGAAGCCTTGCATTTACTGGTACTGGAAATGTATTCTCACCACACCACACAAACCGACTGGCGCTCGATTCAGGCAGATGCGTGCGCAACCTCGGTCGAGGAGTGAGGGTCTGAACGAAGGCGAGCCGAGCCGCCGAAGCGAGTCTGTGCACGTGTGTCTGTGAAGTGAATAAAGATCGAGAGAGATGGAGCGATCGCACCGGCCGTTGGTGGAAAAGAGACGGGATATTGTATTGGCACTTGTGGTACCGTTTTGTTGGAACATTTACTGCAAATTCGAGAGTGGTTTCGTGACTTACAACTGACATGTTTATCATTTATCAAGATGGAAAAGTGTTTATTAATCAATAGTCTTCGAAAGAAGTCGGTTGACCCTGTATCTTTCGAAAAAATGTATTTCAAATTTTGAGGTAAACCGCATTTGAAGTGTCAGCGCGAGCGGAATGAGTGCGACGAGGAAAGACGTACTAAAGAGGTCATTGTGTATGTGTGCCCGCTGCCGTGGGATATTCACGACTCGTCTTCTCCCCCTTGGCTCGAGGTTGGTCTCGCTCTTTTATGATCATCCTGTACCGACAAGTATACCGGTATATACGTTTCTGCTTAGATTCTCTCTTTTCCGGTGCACACTGTACAAGGGGTGCCTCATTGTATTTTTGAGAACAGGTGAATTGTTCCTACCATCGGGCGGATGCTCCTCGTTGTTTGTTTTTTCTTTTTTTTTTTAGCCGAGCGGTGAAAGTTTCCGTTTCGCGAAACTTTTGTTTGGCGAATACAAAAGCACGCACGTGCTTTGCAGAGTACTTATTGCGACACGCATAAAGTTTGAATATTCGCCGAGGGTTTCGCTTTATCAACTGTACATTATCACTTTCTTGTTTTAATTTTGCATATTAAAGTAAAGTTCACCTGAACGCTCATGCGCTGCGTATTTTATCCAATGTCACTTTTTGCAAAATCACCAAGAGATATTTTGTATACAGGCCTATCAATTATTTACTTGTTCGGAAACTGTTAAATATTTGTCGTTGAATGAGACGTACATTTGAGGTACCTCCTTGACAGATGAAATTTGCGCATTAACAAATTACAGAAACGAACGTAAACGAAACTGCAGAAAAATAGATTTTAAATCCAAAGCCAATATGGCTTTGTTTATATGTCGTATCTGTAACTCACGTGGTTTATGAAAAAAAGCGCGCAATATTATGTCATACACGGAATGCACCGACGGCCGATGTTGTTTTTTTTTGTCGTAATTATTTCCCCACAGAGCGCGCGTGTGTTATCCTTGGATTTTTTATAAAGAGCACGCTAAAAACCAGGAAGTCCATGACGTATGTCGATCGGAGTGACAATCATCATAATCAATTCAAAGCAAAGACAATACTCGCAGCATGATTAAAAGTAAGGCGAACATTTCAGGTAAACCCGTGAGAAAAGCATTCGGGTGTTGCTGAAAAAAACGAGGGAATTTCAATTTTAAAATATGCTGTAGTCATATACTAGCGTTGACGCAGTAAGGAAACATAGGCGGAGGCACCCAATGACGTAGGCAGCTCGAAATATCGGATAGACAAAGTACGCATGCGTCAGCGGAATTGCGCGCTTGGCTGTTTTAATATGCAGTATACCGACGGCGGTAACAAGAAACGGCGTTTCTCCTCCAATATCCCCACTTTTGACCCTTTTTCTGCTGCCCGTTGCAGACTGTCTCCCCTCGCTCTCTTCCAGCGACTCTCCATTTACAGCGGAAACTTTCACGAAAATATCCCTGATAAGCGAGTCATATTTTTCGAAAAACCAAAAGCGACCTGATAACTTAATTTCTGTTTTTGAGGCCCATTCATTGTAATAAATAATCCCCCGCAAACGTCGCAGTTTTCACGCTCTTATCTTGATGCGTTTTCTAGTTTCAATCGTGAAACAAATCGTTCCATCACCTCAAGATTGTCCGTATTAAAGAAATACGTTGATCTAGCGTTTTAACCCAGGAATACACACTTTGTCGAGAATAACAAAAACTGCGCGTAGTTTCTATTCCTCAAGCCCGCAACATAAAAACCTCACTTTTGCAATTATGCGTCGCTAGATTAGATGCAACAGACAAGTTCATAATAAACCTTGGACACTTAATTTGTATTGGCGCGTGTTAGTTTCGTAAAGTTTCGCAGGTAAAAGACCGAAGCCTAAAGACACCGTAATCTATTCTCATTGGACGGCACAGAAAAGTGGACGAGAATTCGATCGCGCTGCGCCCGACCGTGGAAAATTTCCAACTCTTGTGTTGTCCATATGGAGCCTGAGAGTAAAGCTACGGAAGTGGGGATCAACGTACAAGCGCGATATGTTAACATGCCATTGCTGTTTCTTCGCATGCTTTTGAAAGCCTTATTACAATGGCGTGTGCATTATTCTGTACATCAGTTTCTCGTTCTACTGCATCGATTGCTCACGTTGCGCAATAATTTAATGTTTCAAAGGAATCTCATTGCTTCATACGTCCATAAAAATATACAGATGATGGAAAATCGCATTTTTGGTACAGAATGCCTTACGTTAAGATGCATGTACAGTATACGGTACGTCCATGTTGAATTCGATTCAATTTGAATAATTAATCGAAAATATTGAATTCTCGAATGAAGCAGTGCCAGTCGATTGTCTTGCAATGTTCTACTGATTGTTATAAGTGAAAACTATGTATATACATTACTACACTTGCTGACTGTCGTGTTATAGATATGTTTTGTTATTTCTAAAGTAAAAGGAGTAAGTAACGTGGCGGCCATTACGGTTAAAGCGACCGTTGCTTCTCGTTGCTGTATTTGCGAGCTAGCTTGAGGCGTGCGATCGATAAAATGGAAAAAAATCATTGTATTTAACAAAACGCGTATTCCTTGTTGAAGGGTATTGCTACGTGAATATCTTTTATTGTGGTACCAAAATAATAATAATGCAGATATAACGTTAAAAATTCACTAGCATATCGATGTTGCATGATTTGGAGTAGATGTCGCCACTTGCTTATCCAAGCAAATAAAATGTTTTACCATGCGATACCTGCTTTTCAATACACTGATATTTAATACACTGATATTTAATACTTTGAAATTCTTGCAAATATATATATATATATATATATGTAGGTCCTTTCTATGCAAGCAGCGCGACTAATAACTTGTTTCATAGATTCCTGTAAAAGCTCAAGTAGTAACCTATTTGCCTAGTATATTTTAACGAAGCTGAAGGTCATAAACTTTAAGAATTTTCTACTTCAAGCCCGGCTAGCTCAGTCGGTAGAGCATGAGACTCTTAATCTCAGGGTCGTGGGTTCGAGCCCCACGTTGGGCGGTTTTTTTTTGTTGCAAAATTTGACAAATAATTAAACTACGGCCAAATGCTTCAAGGCCACCACTATAGGCAATCGCAAAACAACACCATCAATAACCAAACTTGTTGCTAATTTTCACCTAAATTAGGTCAATAGACCTCGCAAAAGCATTGGACTCAATCTGGGTCAAAGGCCTATTTCACACATTGATAGAAAAACAATTTTGAAATCGAAGAATCATGTTACTGTGGAAAATGTTACAAACTCGTATATCAACAGTAACTAATGGTTCGTTTAACTCAAACATTATATTCCAAGCCATAGAAGACCTACTATAAGTAGGTTGTACTACAACTTACTCAATCAACGACAAATATAAAGATATCGCTCAAGCCATGGCGCTACGGTTTACACCT
Organism: Chouioia cunea; assembly: GCA_030064505.1. NCBI lineage: Eukaryota > Metazoa > Arthropoda > Insecta > Hymenoptera > Eulophidae > Chouioia > Chouioia cunea. The sequence continues at coordinate 19,872,394 of JAOPFQ010000003.1, read as the reverse complement.
GAAAGCAATGTAACTAATGTTAATAATGACAACGCTTCATTAATGCACAAAATTAGATGGGAATAATACCGTGAAAGGGTTCTACAGTGCCATCATTGTCAAAAAACATATCATACAAGTGTTGCATGCGCGCGAGACACGAAAGAGCACAGACTTATGAATGCCTCTCCTATTTGCTCGTAAGATCACCCAAGCAACACGCTGAAATACAGATATACCACATACTGCATAATATGTAACAATAAACATTCAAAGAGCGTATCAAATTGTGAATAAAACATCAAAACCATTATATATCTGAACAAATAACTATCGGAATAAATATCATTATGTGAACAGTAACGTAAGCATAACTAACAAACAATTACACAAAAGCTCAAAAAGTGTACCAAATTGTGATATCCATACATTGAAGTATACAAGCCTTATAATCTAAATGTTAGCAGTGTAACAATAAAAGTGATCATAACAAAAACTAACAGACATACTTCGAATTCCTCGAGTGCTTAACCAAACAACACCCAAACAATCATAACAATTCCTAGTACACAGCGAACGAAAGCGAGGAATTGCCGCTTACCTTAAATAAGAGCACAAGTCAGAAAATCCAACAGGTAAATTCAATCAAGCGAAAAAACCTTTCTTACAGCCCATCAGAAATTTCAACTAAGCAAAACCAAACAATACACACCTCGACACTAAACCTCACAATCAACCCAAGCAATGAGCAGATTCGCCGCTGCCGTAAAATTATTAGGAAAAACGAGTTCACGCAATAAATAACCTAACCTCGTACCAAGGTTATCTCAAACAGCCAACGTAAACATTCAGTACATTAACCAACAAAGTAACTCGCTCATAACGGATGACCAAAACAAAAACATCAAATTTGACGCGTGGAAAATACCAAGAACAACCACATTTACACGTAGTTACATTGAAGACAATAAACACAATCCATCAAGCAAGAAATTTAACAACTTGCAGACCAAAAATAAACAAGACCTACGGTTCAATCAAGGACGAACTGATAATACGCCTAATGAATATGATTGTATAAGGAGCAAAGTTCGTTAAGTTTTGTCACCCACAATAACCCCGGCATTTTACTAATGCTCGAGGCCAAGCTAAACCAAAATCACCATATATCTTTCGCCAAATATCATTTAATTCGCTCGGGCAGAATTAACCCTGACCAAGGAGAAGGACAGGGATCTTGATAAAACGCAATTTAAAATTCGTAGCACTAAACGTACCCATTTTAAATCTATACAAAACACTCGAATCAACCATGATGAAAGTAAAGGATCCCAATAACAAAGCATTGATCACTATTAGCGCTTACGCATCAGAACATAATCCTGTATCCTTCGTACGAGAATCGAAAATCTCTTTAACAACCATGAATCACCAAACATTAAGCACTCGTTTATGACTGCAGGCGATCTGAACGCACGATATAAATCATGGGGAGACTCCTTTAATAATCGAGGACGCTATTTACACAGATGGTTACAAACCCAAACATTGAACCACAGAGCCTGCGCGTATCCACCAATCAACCCAACTAATCGAAAAGACAACTCTTATTTGGATACATGCATAGCCGAGAGCAGATTGGAGATAACCAAATTAAATAAGACAAACTCAATACACTAGCTCAGACCAGCGATCACGATATAATATATTAATACGAGTAAAGTTGAACGCAACATTTACGGACGCCATTACGAACGAGCAAAACCTATATACAAAACTACTGAAAACCAACTGGAATAAATTCCAAAAACAAATCAATGTCGATCAAAATCAAACTATCGGTAAACCAAGTAAAAACAACAATCGATGGCACACAAGAGCAAAGTCAATTATTTATTTCAATTAGGTTTTTACATCGACAACCTCGTACGCCTTTTCAACCATCCCACGTATAGATTAAACAATGCCAGAAATGCGTTTGACCCAAACGCCAAATTATTTTACAACAAATACTTAACTACCAAAACTAAAACCATATGCTACAGACTCTTCATATGACTAATACTTTGAAAGACAGTGCTCGAGAATATGCCTTACACAGTATAGTTCTACTCGTATAAACTACTTTCGCTATATCGGTAACAAAGCCCTGTACAGCCAACTCGACATACCACGAATAGACAATTTCGTTGAAAATTGTCTAATAAGACTAACTAGAGATTATTCGCCAACACCACATTAATTACCAATAACCCTCTAATAGGTCGTATCAGAAATGCCGTTGAATTTAATATAATACAACTGAGATATTGTAAACTCAATACAGATGAATTAAAACTCAAACGCTTACGTTTATTTCAAGTTAAAAAATTAAGTAAATATAAAGTGAATTGCAAAGACTAATAACCGAATGAACATTGTTGAGTTACAAATCGTACAGCTGATTAAGGGGATGAAGAGCAACCTTTTGCTATCGTCCGGAGAAAGTAACTGAATTCCCTGACTCGAACGACCAAATCTCTTTGATCCCTACTCTTGGATCGGCGATTTGACGTTTCTGTATACGCGACGGCTTGCGCGTCTCATTGTTATGCGTTTACGCGATGTCAGTTTGAGCGTCAGATGTGGTTTAGGCGCGACTCGGCGTCGCCAGCTCGCCGCCTCGCGATTCTTGATTTTGATCGTCAAGATTCGCCGAGTTTTTTGCTCTCCTGGCAGCTTTCGAAAATATCCGAGTTTTTCGGCGAGAACCTTCAAATCCCGAATCAATCAATTGTACTACAGCTTTCGAGAGCTTGCGCTCTCCCGACACGGCACGGACAGGCATGGCCTCGACTGATGATCGAGGACGCGAAGGGTTGATGCGAGGCTGACCAGTGCCATTGAAATCGAGTGCTGAAATTGTTTTGAAATTGTTGAGTGTAAACACATCTTAAAACTCGGCTTATTCGCTATACGTAACAAATCGGTCAAAAGCTCTATAGGCGAATAACTTTGAAAAACTAAATATTCGCAGCATCAAAGTCTATTTCGCCGAGACGTGAACCCACGTGCGCGTGTCCGGAGCCTTCGATACGACGTAACACGAGCTCTATACAGAACGACGGACTCTGATGGCAAAATTAGGCAAAACCTGGCTTATTTCGATCGGTTGTCTGCCTGCACATTTTGGTCTTAAAAAATTACGCCTTCGTACTTCTATCACCAACAAATACGGACTAAACGACTTTGAGAAACGCATTTATATACGTAAACGAGTAAAGCATCCCATGATCGATACACCATTGACCATCCTTAAAATGTTCGCGAAAACTTTGACAGATAACAAACAAATGGCTACGGTTGTAGCACCACAAATAGACTCAATGAGAAAAGAAAAGATCGTTGAAATAAAACAAATGGGAAAAACATCGATAAAACCTACGACTACCTCCCCGTACCACTAAGCTTGAAACCTAGCCCTGAATAACTCAAAACAAAATACGTCAAAAATATGCCACGTCATGCGTCCCAGCGAATCAGTGTATATTATTACGAGCGTCGTAAATCTTCTTCAAGGTTACAACACTCGTCGTCATTGAGTAAGCTAGACGTTATATCCTCGTTTATATACGTGTAATAATAATCCTACCGACAGATACAGCGTAATCTGGAAACAAACTTGAAAAGCCAACGTTAAAACTACGAGGAACAGGTCCTCGAACTCTTTGTCATTTTTGCAATATTTTACACGAACGCCATCGATGCTACGTATTTGCGTTACCTTTTGGCAAGAGTCGGCCTCGCTTTGTCAACAAACTTATTTCAACGACAGAGGCGCGTGATCAAGCCGCTTGAAGATGTGCCTTCCGCGCATATTTTAGTTCTGGAGTCGTTAAAATCCAATGGATTCAGCCCTTTTTTGCGCAAACAACGAGCCCTATAAGTACGGAAGCGACCGAACGAACGCAAAGTTGCGCAGCGAACACTCGAGCGTCTTTTTTATCAGGCGACGCGTCGATGACGGCCAATTGGGTTTTCCTCGGACGTGCTGAAGCTCAAATGGCTGGGGCAAATTCTACGTAGCCTGAGCAGCTAGCGAACAAAGATTCGTTCGGAGATTGTAAAATGTTGTCTCGTTAATGACGACGTAAACAACGTCAAGTTGGAATCAATTTGGAGGTGGTCGATAAAAAAATCGTTCCGATCGAGAGCGATTAAAACAAAGTGCAACGACGAGGCGTCGCTTATAGTTGTCAGTGCTTGTGCAGCAGACCACTTAGATCAATAGTCGCGCTTCCTCCGTTACGGCATTGTATATTCTAGAAATCGTCCCGAGCCATCGCGAATCAGCGAACGCGAAAAACATCTTCGTTATAGCTCGGCTCGTCTCTGTACATCGTTGTACTCTAGCGATCTAGAGGCTGTAAACGTTGATTTGAAAAGTCTGACTGTTTGCTTGTATGCAAAAAACTAGAATGAGATAAACTGGGACAAATTGCGAAAATGCTTACGTCGGATAGGTATCACCGTGGTCCTTATAAAAATGCATCCAATCGGGAAATTGGCGATTGTACGACCTGATGACAGAAAATGCGAGGCTCAGAACCGTCGATCAAATAATACCTGTCTTCAAAAGGACGCGCGCCAAAGTATGCGAATAAACAAATGGAGCACTCGGAACAGGGCAATTGTCGTTAATTTCTAGTTTGAATAAGATTACAAACGACGTAATCCCGACAATCCTGTTTGTACGCAACGCTAAGAAATGACATCTCAGTTTCTTGTGATAGATTTTGGATCGTCAAGACACGCGCACAGGACGCACGCACGAGACGCACGCACAAGACGCACGCCCCTTCGCGAATGTTTTATTAACGAAGAACAAAAGCCTTACGAGAAACAGTTGCTATTTCAGCTACAAAGAAGAATCTGCGATAGACTTGGTCTTAACACTGAAGCTCAATTTTGTAGCGTTTTATCTGTCTTCGATCGGCTTCCCGCTGTCAAAGAATAAACAGTTAACGTGAAATCTGCACGTATCGCGTATGCTGTTGAATATTTGACTACGTATTTGCTCAGCTGCTCGAGTCTGTTGATTCGTAAACGTTTTATCGACACCGGTGATCGTATTATTTAAATTTCATTAACAAGCTCACTGCAACGTTCACCTCGATTTCTGAAGTTTAAAGACAATTAAACTCACGGTTGTTCAAAAGTTACAAATAAACCTGCACGACCCAGCGTATTTTCGATGGGTCGGCTATCGCGATCGAGATCACGCGTTCCATTTGGCAACTAGAGTCGAACCAGTTTTAAATTAACATCACTTGGTCTCGTACGAATGGGGAAAAATTGAACGTAGCAAAAGAAGAAGATGTAAACTAGTGAGTATCGTAAAAACGAGACCGTGACAAAGTTTAAGCGCGGGATATTAAGCGGATTATACATGGATTATACAGAAACTGATTAATTGGAATGATTCGCGAGAAACGTCGAACTACTTATTCAATTTAGCCTTACCCGGCCCTCGAATGTTTCTACGCTGTTTCTACGCTGTTTCTACGTTGTTGTCTTGTCACACCTGTATTCGTTACGTGTGTATCTCGAGCGAACCAAAAGCCTCTAATCGCGCAACTCGCGACTCGCCCGTGATGCCTAAGAAACTGTTGAATCTTGGCAGGGACACACGAGGTTTTCTACGAGTTCGTCTCGGCTAAAGCCCTTGCTTTAGAAAAGTAAGAACAATTTTTTGTAGAATCGTAGCGCTTTCTGCAAAAAGAGAGCGAATGACACGCCAACTATAGTCATTTTTTACCAGCACGTTGCTCGTCTACAAAACCGTTGTTCATTGGGCGTACTCTGCCCGTAAAACCCCATTGTATTTTTGAGCTGCATTACGCGCGGGTAGCTCTCCTCGACCGCAACGAGCCACGTACCAGTAGCAAATAATTACAGTTTACGAAATGTTGACTAGTGAGCCCGAATGTTTGCAAGTCCAATAATTTATCGTCGAACCTGAACGTTGTCGTAAAAGACGTCCCTGCCAAGAGCAAACATTTGTCAAGGATCGTAGGCGAATTGCGCGATAGGAGACAGAGACTCGCGCCTGGCTTCGCTCGCTGCCTCGGCGTTACGTTGTCCCACGCTGATAACATCCTCCTCGAGCGTAATCGCGCGCGGCGTACTCGAGATACATAAATAACTAATAAGTATACGAATGTAACTTTCTATTCGATGCTCTCGATCTTTGTCTTTAACGAACGTTGCGCGTTGATCGTGATTTCTACTATTTATCGATCAATTTCAATTGACTATTGATCTAAGTGGAAAGAGACCAGGAAGAATGTATTACGTGGAAACAAAGACATTTTTTCCCGTATTTTTCGACTATTAACTATATTGAAATGGCGTTTGATCGGTGGAAAAAACGTCGTAAAGAACGCTTCGTTGCGATATTCTTTAGACTAGAAACAAAACCACAATTGTACACGTCTAAGTTTTACGTATGAAAAATGGCGAAACGTAGAATACGCTTGATAGACGTGTATAAATATTGATTGTGCAATCTACGTTAACGAACACTTGCGAATTCGTATTCAGCGAGTCAAAAAACAACAAACATCCGGTATAGAGCGTCAAGTCAAGGCTACGTAGTAAAACTATTGCGACTTTGTTGTGACAATGTAGTAACTCGATAATATACCGTGATAATATGTTTAAGACAACGATATATCAACTATCGAGTTAATATATCGTTGATGTAATTATCGGTAATTTTGCAAATATTACCTGCAAGTTGTTTGATGCATTTTAACGCGAGTACGAAAAACGTAAGAAACAGCGATACAATCGTTGGGATCCATCGTCGGACAAGAGCTCCATAGGCGTTGAAGCGAAACCAAAGATGGCTTATTTACGTTTGCTCGTATGTTATCGTTAATCGAACTCGATGTGGAAATTTAGATTGAAATACACCATTAACGCTAGAAAACAATCGATGTATCATTTGCTATTCGACAGAATACAGCTGTCCGTTTTAAACGCAACCCACGTGTTTTGCCTCGTTGAATATCACGACCTTCCGCACAGGCTTTTGCCAATGACGATGGGAACCCGTGATATATTTGTATCGTGACGATACTTTGTTCCGAGCAAAAAGCTTCTCGTAATTTAGCGTCGAGCGTCTAACTTGACTCGAGCCTTGTACAATGATCAAAAATGGACGTACGCCATTATCCAAAGATGATGGAAATGGTTCTCGTGGTTCGTCGGAGTCTATTCAACTTCACGATGACTTTTCGTAATGAAATTCTAAGCGAGGTCAGTTGTCAGTTAGAAGCGTTCATTTTGTATTCTTACTTTTGCCGACGTTTTATTTGGCTTATCTCCCAACGGCAGGCGCTAGAGCTTTAGAAAAACTCTCCGTTACAATATTGTCGTTTATGGGCGCTGATCTGTCTAGCGCGCAGGCCGTAAATTACAAAAGAAGTTGACTTTCATTGACGCCAGTAAGTCGATTGTTTCTTCATAGTTATCGGACGAGGCGGCTCAATCTTGCTGAATTTCTCGTCGATAACTCGATACTTTTGACAACTCAACCGCTTTACAACCAACCAAAGAATTTCGCATAGAAACGCAAAAACGTCTTGTGTCGACACGCCACAAAGAACATCGGGATCGGCGACACGATTCTGCGTGCAATCGAAAAATGTAAGCCCTCTCTCTCTCTCTCTCTTCGTAAAAAACGACGTCGTTATAAGGATAGTTACGCGTCGAGATCTCGTTACGTCCACCAAGAGTATCCGTATACTTATTCGGTACAAGTCAGAAGGGGAGAGAGAGAGAGAGAGAGAGAGAGCGAAACAGTATATTCGTATACAAGTTGGCGTGAGTTGTCGCTGCTGACGAAGCGATGCAGCAGACTGAATATCAAGCGAAGAACGTTGGTCGCGTGCGTGCACTGCGCGCTCCCCTTTATTCTCGACCGATGGAGCTTCTTCAAGCTCGCCTTTCAAGTCTTATCCACTTCAGACTCTCGTGCTTGTTCGCCGTTCATTTCGCCCTTCTCCTTCTTCTTCTTCTGCTTCTTCTTCTTCTTCTTGTCTTTTGTTCGTGGTATAGTTCGAAAATCGCGAAAAAGTAACTCGGCCTCGTACCTTCATCGATCCCTTTTTACACGAAAAAACCATTAGACGAAACGCTGCGAAAAATACGCGATGCAGGGGTCGAGAGCTGAGCTCAGCTTGCAAGTCGCGACGATCGGCAATACGATGCCTTCGTCCTCGCGTTGTTTCCGTTACGCGCTTCACTCCGACGTGCGATTTTTCGCGCTTGTATTACTTGCATCGCGGCCTGTCCACTTTTGTCGCTGTTCAAATTGTGCATTTACACGAGACAGATACGATCGCGCGTGTGCGCGGGAAAGGAAGTGCGGTTAGCAACAGTTGCAAGCGTTTCTTTTTCCGTCGAGAGAGTCCAGCCGCACGGCAGTGACAAAATATCAACAACAAAATACGCATCGTGGTTGACGAGGTGTTTCGATAATCGACGATCGATTAGCTAAATGCCATTAGACGAAATCGATACCACAACCCAGATACGATATATTCTTTCTCTCGTTGACCCATCACGGATACTCTAGACGTCAACGCGTAAGTCGTATAGAGTTTCAGACTTATACTTGCACTTTTTCCCCTCCCATCGCGAAACGTAAATTTGAGACTTTTTTGTCTTCAGTCTTTACGTACCGTCTTTTCCAACAAAATACACTCGTTGTACGTGCGATTACGCAACCAGGTTTTTTTTGTTCCGCATTACTCGCGATAAAAGTTGTCGTGGAATGCGCATTATTATCAAGAGTCTAAAGCGTATACCGTCGAGAGAGAGAGAGAGGTACGCTTTTATACAATAGCAGTGTCATCATTTACTCTAGCGAGGCTTCATTTAGTAGCGACACAGGAAGTCAAGAAAAAAACAACATCGCGACTTTTCTCAGGGGCATCGCTCGGTAGATTTTGTATTTCCGAAAAGACAAATTGCTATTTACCCGTTGACGGGCAATAAATTCGGAGAACGCACGAACAACGTACGAAGACACGTCGATGGGGAGAATCTAAAAATATCCGGACACTTTTCATCGGGAAAACACGAACTTGACGTAAAAAGGGGAGAATCGGGGATGTATTTCGTAACCGTGGTTTGCATGCTCCGTCAAAATTCCGCGTGTTCTATCCGTGATTCTTTTCCATCGCCGCTTTTCATCACGTTCGCTAAATATTGACTTAAAGAAAAAGACAATTCGGTCTCGGGGTAAGTCTCGCGAATCCGCGATTCTAAAGAAAAGCTTGGCGAGGAGTATTTTCAAGTGCCAACTGACAAAAGCCACAAGTGTCCTAGATATAATTGACCGATCAGTTCTGTAAAGCGCGAGCAGTAAATAAGAAAAGAATACGCGCAAAAGTTGCTCAATCAGCTTTTTATAAAAGAGTATCGCAATCGGTTTGGAAGGTGCGGGCGGAGTAGGAGTACAACACACCGAGAGACAGTCCGTTCAAGCTGTTGTAGAGAGAAAAAGAGCGGGGAGCCCTCTCTCCTGCTCGCTCTCGCTCCCTCTTCCGTCGGTCTGTTGTTTCGGCAAGCACACCGAGACAGAGAGAGAGAGAGAGAGAGAGGGACAGAGACAGAGACAGAGAGTCAGTCAGCAGACCACCGATGCAACGCGAGTATGTGTCGCGGACTCTCTTTAACAAACCAGGATGCTCTGTTCTCGTGAGTGAGTTTTTTTGTGATTTATTGCGTAATCGCTCTTTCCTTTTCTCTCTCTCTCTCTCTCTCTCTCTCTCTCTCTCTCTCTCCTTCTATCCATGTTCCAATGTTCGAAAGATACGACGTTCAAAAAATATCGTTTGCTGTTCATCGTTAACATCTGCGTACGTGCGTGCGCGTGTGTCTATGTAAAAGTGAAGATTTGTCCAAAGTAGCGCGTGACTGGCATTACACGCGCACGTCACCGAGGAATGTGGGCGAACCAGTCGAAAAAGAAGAAAAAAATGAGAAATCGTACGAGATTTTTTCCTTTTCTCATTGAACGAACCAAGTAAGCGCGCACCCGCGCCTCTTTGTCCGCTGCGAGAGTATCTCTCTCTAGCTCGAAAAATAACACGCCAAAGGGGTTTACGGTCAAGCCGAACAAGTGATTTTACACGGTGATTCGCTGGGACCTTCTTTACGAGGAAACAACGACAACGAAACGACGAAAGAAACCAAGGGAGAGACGGGCGCGCAACGTTAATTAACGCGAGGTAAAAAGCGAGCAAACGTATGAGAAATCGTTGGATCGTTATTTGCTGTAACGCGAAACAGACGCGCGAGAGAGAGATAAGGTTTTATTCGATAAGGAACGCGCGTGTGCGAGTGCGCGTTATCGAGGTGTGCCGGTGGTTGAATACCTTCGTGGCGATCGTGTACGTCGACTTTTACATGGGTCTTTCGATTCGTTGGACGAGACGTTTATTTATTCGATTGGCTAACAAAGTAATATTGCGCGACACGCGCGATGTGTCATGGTTATTTGCGCCAAAAATGCGGTAGTTTTTCTTCGGCTACGATCGTTGATTCTTATCGATAACAACCGTATAGATACGTTCGCACCTCTGATCCGTTCCGTGAAAATATCAAACAATCATTGCACTTGTGTAGCGTGTAACGCCGCAACTATGTCGCCTACGTATGCGCGTACGAACGGGTTTGTAAATAATCAATCTCGCAAAAGGCAACTTATTTTCCATTGAAAGAGTATATCGTCGTTACAGGATGCACGTTGACGTCACGCCCCAACAATAGTACGTATGATTTATCGATATACGATCCCAATAACGGATGACGGATCACGGATGACGTACGATTATACATATGCGATAATCCTTCGTTCGGAACAATAATCGACAAAAACGATCGAACAAAAAGAACCCATTTTTCGTACAGCATCTCGATAAGATTCGAGCAAACGCGTTCCGGCAATTACGTACGCAAGAACGCCTCGTCGAAGCCTCGAAAAAAAAGTCCCGTTCTAGGTCACAAGTCGCGTAAAAAACATCTTCTCGCGTGAACGTAACGACAATCTGAATACTTAATATCGTCGTTTACGACGCTAATGTACGCATAGCTAAAAATAGTGGTATAAGGAGAAAGAGGAGGTACGGGTAGCCGCGTCTACGGTTAAACAATTGTACTTAGGCGTATTATTTAGGCAACGTTTAAGGGTAAGGGTGGATTGCTATAGATAAGTCGATCGCACGCGTGACACACGCGTACACGCGCTTATTTGCGTGGAATCTTAAGTGTCTTTCGAAAACGTATACTCTACGTATAATACGTTCGTGTCGAAATGGAAAATGTTCCAATATCGGATATTCATAGCGCGCGTGATTTGTGTTGGGTATAATCGAAGCTTTTTGTCGAAATCGCTCCACGGTGGGTTTGGAAACACCAACACCGTGTACGATTATTAATAGTCGATACATGGTCAAGTTGTAAAAACAACAAAAAATCAATCACCGAACGGTACGTAAATTTAACTAAAACACAAGCGACCTATCCGTCAAACGTTTACAAGGCGTGTACGCAACGGACAAAAAGAAGGGAAAAGAATTAACGATACTAATAAAGTGCCGTTAATAGCTCCTTTATCACGACAATATTGAAGCCAATTACTTGGAACGAAGCCAATGATTCGTGCGTGAACGTATATTTCGAGCTCGCGTGTGCTCGCGCGACTGTATATTTGGCCGGTGGGTTGTTGCGCGCTTCTCCGTCTTGTTTTTTCTCAGAAAATAAGTCTGTCAAACAAAACAACAAAAACCCCAAAGAAAATAAGAAATTGTACGGGTCACGCGCGTACACTCGGGAGTTCTTTTTCGCGCTGCGGTTTTGTTGTACAAAAGAGCCGATACTTTATTGCTATTGGAACGAGAAAGAGAGTAGCACTTTGACGTGCCGTTAAGTGTACGGCTTGGCAAGAGGCGAGGCTTTGTAACGCGCTGTATTTTTGTTTTTTTTCTCGTCCAACGTCAATCATCTTCGAAATGCCACACATCAATCGTATAAACAACAATTTGACGAGTTCATACGCGCCACTTTTGTTTGCGCGTCGTGCTTTTGCAATTTCTTTGGCGAAACGGATACGCACGAGCCAATACGTCATGTCCGATTTGTCAATGTTAAATAAATAGAAATCCACGAGATTCGATAAAACGCGCTACTTTCGTGTGTATTAAAACATCCGTGGTGTTTGATCGCAAATCATAAAATCACTAAAAACTGTACGAATACATAACTCGCCTGTTCGAATTATCGAACGTACGTGCGAGAGAGCGCTGTACTTATTTTACACGCGCGAGTTCGTATATCACGTCAATTAAACGTACGTTGAAAAAGTCGAACGATCGATATTATATTCAGCTCGAAATACTTGTTTCCTTTGACAATTGCTTTAACGCTTATTTGCATCGAATATCGATGGCTTTTATCAAATCCGTGTCGCGATATCTCTTGTAGTTTTCGTTTGCAAGACCTTTCAACGCACAAATCTATCGTAAGTTTCGATAGCTCTGAAATAGCTTGACAAGCAACGTAATCAGATTTAAAACAGAAAACCTGTAATAATGATCAAGCCATACGGGAGAGGGATAAAGAGCAGCAGCAGCAGCAGCAGCAGTCTACGCACGTTAAAAATCACAGATTAAAATCCAAATGACCTTCAAAAACTCGAGTTTCAAGAGCTACGGCGCGGCGGGTCTCGCCTCTCTTTTCGCAAAGTATTATATCCCCCTGCATTGCTTCTCTCTCTCTCTCTCTCTCTCTCTCGATTAAAAGCCGCGCAGCTAAAAGTCGAGAGCTCTTTTCTCTCGTGCAGCAACAGTGCAAGAGAGATCGGAGTTCATGCAAGCAGGCAACAGCAGCAGCAGCACTTCCTCGTAGGCAACAAGTGGCTCTCTTCGGTATATCAAGTCCCCGCACCTATATAGGTACGTTCTCTCTCTCTCTCTCTCTCCGGTTCGTCGAATATATATGGGTAGAGAGAGAGAGAGAGAGAGAGAGAGAGCGCCCCCTTCTCTTTCTCTCTCTCTCTCTCCTATACGAGAAAAGGAGAGCGACCGGTTGCACATGGGGCGCGAGTCGCGCGCGACTTTCACGGAGTAAAGTAACGGCGATGCTGCCTCTCTCTCTTGCCGAGCGTCTCCGCACCACTGTGTCAAACCGTTCGTTTGCTGCTTGCTTGCTCGCTGCTGGCTTGCTTGGACTGCAGTTCCGTGAGCGGTTTTTTTCTTTTAACACTCTGTACTAAGTTTGTGCTTCTTGTGTGTACGTATGTGTGTGCGTGTATGTGCGCGCGCGTCGTGTGTGTGTGTGTGTGTGTCAGTTTAACGAGAGAAACGCAGCTGCTGGCGATCATGGATGTTGCCATGATCTGTGCCACTATACTATGATGAATTTTTGATTACCCATGACAAGCGTCTTATGGCTGTTTGTTTTTTAAAAGGTATCTTTCTTTCTCTCCATGTGCGTGCGAGTGTGCATGTAGTGTTTTGTTTTGTTTCTTTTTTTCCCGACCAACAGAGAAATTACCGTAAATTGTTTTCTTTCTGTTATGCGAAAGTGTGCGGCAGGAAGTTTCCGATCCGTGCTCTACTTTATTTTGATTTACCGTGTACGATTATCGGTCGATGACAAATTGAGACTGGAGTGGCCTTTTTTATTTTTCTCTATCTCCACGTTTTTTTATACGCGTCTTGCGTATTTTTAATAAAAAGGCAAATACTATACCGTTATACATTCGCATCGTTTTCATACGGATATCGTGAATGATTTCAATGCTGAATCGAAGCGTGAGAACATTTTCTCTCGTCGAGCTGCATTAATACTAAGCGTGCGAAAGTTATATCTACAACCCTTATTGAACTAATTTTATCGTGTTTTGTATTCTTCGATACATTTTGTGTTGAATGCAACAATTTAAAAATATTTCTCAGTTTCACAAATTAAAGATATTAGGCTTTAATGACTTTTTGCAATCATTTAAGCTACTCTTATCTACCTAATCAAGGTGTATATGCTTTTGGAATTTTAGAATGTACGACGATGACTTTTGCTATAATTAAAATTGAATAAAACTAATGGATAAAATATGAGGAACAATACAATCATGTTAGTGTACGTTACAGTGTCCGTCTAATAATTATCCCACTGAAATTACCAAATTGAGTAACAATAGAATTATTTAAATGTTGCAATGTATCTAACGTACGATGTTTATTTATAGAATTGGCTATTGCTGTGAGAAACCGTCGAATGTAATCAACGAGCTGCAGAAGCAAAAAGAATCAGGAGTTTGTTCGAACGCCAAAGAAGAAGGGACGTAAAAAGAAAGAGCAATAGAAAAAAGGGCTTGGAGTTAACGAATTGCTGCTGAACATCTATCTGTTATGAGAATTAGATAATTGTGCGAGCGACCATGATGAAGTTCAAATCCCTGTTTCGAAGGGGCCAGCAAAATCACTCTTCTCATCAAAAGCAACATCGTCAGAGATCAAGCCATCAGCAACAGGTGGCTCCGCCTCCAACTCAGCAGGCTTCTGTTTCGGAAATCAAACCTAGAAGAGCTAGCAATGACTGGATGCTATCCTCTTCTGCCTCTTTGGGATATAGAGATCCTAGAGGTAATGGACCACATCCTGCTCACAGCAACATGCAGTCAAACTTACAGGTACCGATCTATTAGTCTCCAAGATTATCCAACTAACCGTTTTCTTTTTTTTGCAGTTAAACGAAATGAAATTGACGAAGTGAAAAATAGTTGTTTTAAATTTACACTGCAATTGTGCTCTTGGTACTGTTCGACAAGAGCAACAAAATGCAAGCGTACGAAAGAAGAAATAAATAGCAGACAAATAGAGTAATTTCTTGAAACGACGTTAAAAAGACAATTTGATTTAACTTTTGACCGACGTAAAGCTGTGCAATTCATTGATCTTTTTACAACGGCATTCGACTTGAGTTGTTGAAGTTATTATTTAGTAGAATTGTCGTGAAATTTAATACACGCTGCATATTGTATAAAACTATGGAACGTTGTTATATGCGTGACGTAGCGTCAAACGTTTTAATTAAAATAGTATCTTATTTCAAAACTACGCGATCTTGTATTTGTCTTGTTTTTATAGGAACCATTAACGGTGACAAATGTGGTTCAGTAGTCGTTTAACGTAGATTCACGTCACAATACTGCTCGTTTAGCACTACTCGTTTACCGAAACTGTATTTGCGAAATAAATCATTGTAATACTCCAACGAACGACGAAGGTCACAACGGCAAAGTCTATAGTAGTAGTTGGAAAACAGAGATGAAAATGTCAATCCGTTAACACGTCACTTTTGTTGTTCAATTCACAGACGTCAAATTCGTCGAGCGCCTTGACTACCTCGTCGTCCAAGCACTCGAGCAGTTTGAGAGCGTCGACGACGACGCCACAACAAGGCATCGACTACCGTAGTCGATTAGAAGAGTTGGAACGCGAAAACGATCATTTGAGAAAAGAGCGCGCTCGTCTTGAGGCGAGTTACAGAAACGCTGATACAAGACGTTACGAGGAGGTCCTCACGGAGATCGCTCGACTCAAGGTTTGTATATACACACACGTCGCGAAAGGCTGCAGCGCAAATCGTCGTTTAACTACGTAATCACTATTTTCAAACGCGCGACACGACACCTCTTTCTCGCTCTCTCTCTCTCGTTTCCCCTCGTTCCCCCTCTCGTTCCCCCTCTCGTCCTCCTGGCTATTGTACTCTCGCGTGATTATATGCACGTTGCACAAGCAGCTTCGTCGTTCAAGAGAGACAGCTCGCACGCGTTTCGCCGTTCGCCGAGGAGGATATCTTGTTATTATAGGCTTTGAGGCTACTTCATACCTTGCGTTGCATAATTCGTTTATCAAAGTTTGCGCAAGCACGTCGGCTATCCCTCTCTCTTCCCAATGCATTACGCTGCTAGCTGCTTATGCTCCTTTTTAATCGAATGTCTTTTTCACGATTACCTTAATTTGCAATGTAAATTCGTGTAAATTCATGTCAATTCAATTGTGAGCGCTGCCTTGGCTAGCTATCGCGCGCGTCGATGTGTTTAAAAGGCCGTAGTAGAGCGTTTTCAACCAAATTAATAATGTTGTTTACACAAAGATAAACAAACATTGAGCGTTCGTTCCACAACAGCCAATTTGTGCATCGCGTACACAACGAAAAACCATCGATCGGAGCGCTGCCCACGTGGTGCAACTTTTCCACCGGGCAGCGCAAACGCAAACGGTTCCTTTGCGTTTCGCTAGCGTAACGTTCAACGGCGAGGGAAGCCGTAGTAAACGTACGGCAAGCTCTTCCAGTCAAAGTCACAACGTCGGGCACGCGAGAGAAACCCTGTAGCCGACAACGCTCCAAGGGAGTCCGTAATTGGAGGGAACAAGCAACGTCTCGCTCTCTAGGACCATCCGATTTTCTCGTAATCTACGAGAGCTACTTGGTTTTCCCACGGCACGTTCACCGTCCGATCGGTCCTTGCTGATATTTCACGCGACGTATACGCGTACGCGTGTGTCGTGTATCGAGTTTCTCTCTCAAGCCAAGGCGTTTTGGACAAAGCCCTCGAGCGTCGTTCGATATTCGCCGTCGATGCGTTATCCGAACGTTAATCGGTCGGAGAGGAAAAAATCCACGGCGTCTAGGCAAACGAGGTCTCGTTCGATAAGGCCATTGACACGAATAATCGTTAGTTAATTAAACGATCGAGCACGGCGGCGCCAGCGTAGAGGACGATAAAACGGCGACAATTATCAGCGCCAATATTTATTTCAATTCTCTCGCTGTTGGTCTGTTCCGACAAGCTCTTACGCGCTCTTCTCCGCGCGAGATTTCCGCTTTTATTTTGTTCATGCGTTAGCCTCGTTACGCTCTCGCCTCGCTCTCGCCTCGCTCTCGCCCGTTTGCTTCTCGCGCTCTCATAAGCGCGCGATGTACTTCGTTGGGGGCTACCGAGGCTCAAGACCCATTGCACGCTGAGCATTGCCAATTAGTTTTTGCACTTTTCTGCGCGCAAAAGTTTGTCGTTCGATGAATGAGCTGACGCTAATCGACGATCGTTTGATAGTACAAACGACGAGATCGCTCAAATTGGTCGTCTCTCGATAAGAGCAATCAGTTGCCGTCCGATACGGATCTTTGGAGAGCGACAGCGATCGACGAACGCAAATATAACAAATATAATTGTCTACGTACGTATGGCAAGACCGTTATAATAGTAGTATTCGCGCGCTGAGCATTAACACACGTGGTGTGCGTGCAACGTTTCACGGGCTTTAAGTTATACATCTCTCTCTCTCTCTCTCTCTCTCTCTCTCTCTCTCTCTTTCTCTACGTCGGTTCGCTGAGCTCAGCGCATCTGCGCGTACGGCCAGTGGCTAGCGAGCACTCGAGCAGCGTAGTGCTCTTTCTATACTTGTACTCCTTGTAGCGAAGCGTACATGTTATATCTTTATAGGGGGCAGGGAGGGAGGGGCGACGCTTTTCCAAGTGTCGAGTGTTCGATATAGCATGTCGCCACTCAACTGGATATCCATTGGTTTTTGGATTTCACGCTATTGAAGGACAACGCAAACACATGGTACGTTTGTTTTCTTTTCGGTTCTTTTGGAGGGCAAGTCGAGTGAGATTATCCGCTTTTTTCGTTGGTTCCGTGCGAGCGTTCGGATGGGTTGGATATTATAGGTTTATTTGAAGGGGAGCCAAAGGTCTCGGGAGGAACTATTTTGGAAGCGCAAATCTACTTTATTGGTCGTGTTTTCAGTCTCGGTGGAACAATAATAGATTCGCCGCTCTCCGAACAATTACGCACCGAGCTAACAATCGAAGCGTTTACCCGTAAACGTTTGCTTCTTTTACTCTCTCGCGTATCGTTGAGTGCAGTCCGAAATAAACCATCGAGCGAGGAGAGAACGAGGCTTGCCGAGGAGTTTGTCGTTGTCGTCGGATTGCAAAAGAAACAGGGTAAACGGCGTTGTCCACGTATACTCGAGGACTATCGCATAAATAGGCGTTGGATTTACAATTTCAAAGTGAATCGCTCGAGCGATCGATAAATCTCCCGTCGAGACAAGCGCTAAGTGAATTTTAATTTTCCATCGATTCTTCCTCGCGATAGATCGACGAACAATAGCCGTATGTGTCTTTTCGTTTGTTGCCGCAAATCAATATTAACTCGGCGTTACGCTCGCGTTACGTTGCGTTGCGTTCAATGGAAAACTAATGTACGTTGATTTAAATTGAATCGGCGCGTTGCGACACTAAAGCAAATTATTTCCAACGAAATTGGAATGGTATAGATGCGTCGAGTGCACATTACGCGAGCGTTCATAAATCAATAGCTCCTCCTTCGCAAACTAGCGTCATTGAAACGAAAACTTCAAAGAACATGCCCATCAATAAGTATGTCAAAACTCTAATAAAACTCGATTTTATCCTCGATGTTAATTGGCTTTTGGCCGGGACGCTCGTAGCAATTGAAGGATTTCAATTAAAAATGACGTTTGGATGCTCGATGAGTGCGTAATTGTCGCTGTTTAGACGCCACGTTCCCAACTTTCCGAGTTTTTCTGGACAAAACATCGAAAGGCGAACATTAAGTTGATCAACGGCCAATAATTCGAGACGTTTCCGGCTTCCAATTAGGTCCAATTAAAGGACGTTTGGTCAAAGAAGAACACGTCAACGTCGATATGCCACTTGCGAAACAACGACAGCGGGGGAGGGGGTGGGCCGACCGATCGATTCTCTCCGTGTGCCGTTGGCGCCGTGGCAAATCCCCGCGTACAGCAGCATCCACGTTACGCGACAAGGGTACTTGGGCTAATTACATTGGCGCTCAAGGGCAGTCGCGCGATCGACTGGCTAGACTGGCTAGACCGGCTAGACCGCCAGGGGTGACATTTTCGTCGGACGAAGGCTTGTACGTTTGATTCGAGACGAACGCTCGCGTGTTTTTGAATTTGGTATTTGGACTTTGGAGTAGCGGCGAGTGGCGAGTGTCCAGACTCGCTATTTTTGCCTCGGTTTCGTATAATGGTGAACGCGAATTGCGTATAAAGATAAACAAAACTTTTGCGTTGAATTTGATATTTGACGCAGCTGTAATCCGTTTGTATCGAGTATACGTGCATTTCCTCGGCGACATTCAGCGACCCTCGTCCAAGATAGCATGGGAAAATTCGCGAATAATTGCTATTTGTTATTGAATAAAGCCATTAAATATGGCATCCACTGCTCTCGTATTTTCTAAATAAACCAGTACTCGTGGGCAGCGACGCAATGCAAAAGACAGGAAGTCGAAACAAACCTCTAAAAATTCAATTACGAATTACAAACGGAGTAAGCCTCTCCGGGCTATAAGTCTTTATAAGTCTTATTTCGTTCGAAGATTAACGCTTTGCGCGGTTTTCTGCTCTATTTCCAGAATTGATTATTTATGATTTCACTTCAAAAGCTATAGCGCGGCAACTTTCCCTCTCTCTCTCCAGCGCGCGCGCGCGGACAAATTAAATCATCCAAGTTGAACAAGTACTTTGAAGAGACAATTTTTGGAGCTTGGTGATCAGTACGGTGCAGTTACGACAGTTTTATATTAGCTGCATTACATTGCCTTTTTACGACGTAATTGTAACAGGGACAATTCAATGACACTTTATAGCGCCAATTGTACTTTATATTTGTATCCATTAATAGTTGAACTTGCAAATACGATCGACGTACCACACTTAGTGTACATTTTGTCTATCCACTCAAAACCTCGACAATTAATATTCAGTGTATATTCACATTCGGTTTCACGACTACATTCCTGAGCAGCGTACACAGAGTTATATACAGTAGCGTCGAAGGAAAGAGAGAGAGAGAGAGAGAGAGAGAGAGCGAGAATCGGTATTCCCTATAGGTGTAGTGTGCCTTCTCTGTCTCTCGCATCGATTGCTCCAAAGTACCATATTTCTCGCTAAAAATAGCTCGATCGGTCGTCGTCGTCGTTGGTCTTTGCGAGCACATGTACACACGCAGCAACGGTAGCTTGCAAGAAATTAATCTGGAATAACCGTTCAATTAGCATCCAATTGAGTAAATCCCGCGACTGGATGTACGCGTAAGTCTTCTTTGGAGGCAATATTATTGGAGCAAACACCTGGGTATTCCTTAAAGATCTACAGAGAGCGAAATAGAAAGAGAAAAAGAGCACGGGCTAATAAAAGACAGCAAGACAAATAAAAGGCTCTCGTCGTCGTCGTCGCCGTCGTCGTCGTCGTCGTCGGCCAGTTCCCTCTCGGCGGCGGTGAAATAAAAAGAAGCATCGCGAGAGGCAGCAATCGTGGAATGAGAGACCGCTCGCTTGTGAGAGAGAGAGAGAGAGAAAGCGCGATGTATCGAAGCGCCGCGGCATAAAATTCTCCCGTCTCTCTCTGCTCTCTTACACACGGACAAACACCAATAGAGAGCGTGGAAGGCGCGTACACGTACGGTATACAGCGGCACGGAGAGAGAAGGCGGTAGCAGTGCGAAGGCTAGGAGCGTCTCGATATGATTAAACAACCTCTGCTGTCTCCGACGGTGAGAGATATTCCTCTTCATTCAGAGGATTGTCAAAGTAGTTGTTGCCGCGCAACGCTGGTGTCTTTGCCTTACATAACCTTCATATACCCTCTATATCGTTTCTCTCGCTCTCTTTCACTCGCTCGCACATTCACTCTCTCTCTCTCTCTCTCTCTCTCCCCCCTTCCTCCCTCCCTCTTTTCTGTCCACGTAGCTTTTATTATATAAGGATTCGTTCCGCGTGCCCCGTTTCGCGCACATTTTTTTTCTTCCATCTCTCGCGCGCGCACGCGCATAAACATATACACACGCACGCGACGGCGACGAGAGCCTGCCAAGTTTACTCAGTAAGCCACTGGGTTCTCTCTTTCTTTCTCTCTCTCTCTCTCTCTCTCTCTCTCTCTCTCTCTCTCTCTCTCTCTCTCTCTCTCTCTCTCTCTCTCTCTCTCTCTCTCTCTCTCTCTCTCTCTCTCTCTCTCTCTCCCTCACGAGAGCGGGGAATGCGCCAGTGAGGTTGGCCAGTAAAGAGTGGGTGGAATTTATTGAGTTTGCTGGTTGCCAACAGTTTTTCTCTTTCGCGCAGACCGGCCACACTTTGTTTGTTTTTTGCTCGCTCTCCACTGAAAAAAAAGTACAGTACCAAGTGCTACCAAGTTCTATTGTTAGAAATTGTTCTCTGTCCAATAGGCTTGCATACAATTATCACTCCATTTGCTACACGCACACATACACACACACACACACACACACACGTATGCACGCACGCACTATCGCGTATACTGCAAATACAGAGTACAAACTGCAACTGGAATCTTACGTTGATGTGTTTTATTTTAATTTTGAAATAATTACAGGAACAGCATAGCCTAGAACTGGAGCGACTTGCCAAAGAGAATGAGGCCTTACGTAGCCGACTGCGAGATGTCGTTCACTCACCACTGTCCGACTCGGAGAAGCAGCAACTCCTAGATGCATCTCGACTGCACAATTCAGCGCCAGCTTCCATTGCAGTGCTGCAAGAGGATAGCTGCGCTGGCTCTGGTAATATGACACAGGAAAATGCCAGGAGCACTACACCCGACTGGGATAAAAGGTCGTCTAGCTCCGAAGTGTCAGTTGCCTGCTTACAGGACAGAATTTTACAAATGGAGGAGACACACTACTCCACCAACGAGGAGCTGCAAGCTACTATTCAAGAACTCAGTGATTTACAGGTACAGTTTGTGCCTAGACGAGTGCTGACGAATAGTAATCTAGTGTTCCAAAATGCACGTTCGTTATGAAATCAGAGTCGTCTTTTTGCACAACTAAATACACTTGGTATTTATTGCGGTCACGCTAATTTTAAAATATGCTAAGTGCGTTAGTGCAACACCGAACTATGCTAATTAGTTTATCCTTGAGTTAACTTGCCTGTTAACTGTATTCCCTACGTAACATTCGTTCAAAAATTATTCTCATGTTGTAGGCTCAACTAACAGAACTTCAAGCTGATAATGATAGGCTTGCAGAAGAGAAGGGTGTGCTGCTGGAATCTCTCTGCAGACAAACTGAGAAACTGGAAGACTCTCGCTCAAAAGTCGACACATTGCAAGGATTGCTACTCAGAGACGAGCAGCCTCAAGAATCCAAAGGTTATAATACTGAGCGAGAGCAGAAACTAGTGGACCTGTTAAAAGTGAGTGTTCTTGTGAAATTAATTACTCGCCGAAAATCTCGTAGCTAGTTGATGGCTAATCGAACTTGCTTCGTTTGCAGAGTGCCCAAGAGGAACGAGAAAGTCTGTTGCGAAAGCAAGAAGAGTTAACGTCCGAATTAAAAGCCCTTCGAGCAACCGCGGATGCCGGTTCAATCGAGATCGAGCGTTTGACGAAGCGCGTGCATTTCCTGGAGTCGACGATCGACGCGGCCAATGTCGAACGTAAATTGCTCGATCTCGAGCTCGCAGAGTCGAAGCAGGAAGGAGCGAATCGAAGCATCGAGATTAGCAGGCTAGCGACTCTTCTAGAGAATGCTCGAGCCAAAATCGAGGAGCTCGAACAGTCGAGGCAGCTAGAGAGCAAAAGCGAAGCGGACGAGATGCTCGACGCCGCGAGGAGGGAAAAAGACACACTCGAGACCCAAGCCGCTGCGTTGCAGGAACAGTTGGCTAGGTCGCATTGCGATCACGACAGACTTAGAGATCAATACTCGCAGCTTCAGGAGGAGTTCAAGGTGAGTTTTACGTTGTACCGTGGTAATAATTTGCCAAGGTGTGCGCGTTGTTGAGTAATTTCGTGGAAATACTTTGTGCCAGACTGGCAGAAATGTCATCTACGCCGTTGATTCGTTGATTCGTTGATTCGTTGATTCGGCAGAACATTTGGGAAGTTCCAATTTGTACGTAGCAAGCATAATTTCACGAAAAAATGCCAATGAAATCAATTTTGTACGAAATTCAACCAAAAAATGATATTCGACCGATAACTGCCCTCGTTCAACTGTGCTAATGGCCATTTCTTCGTTGGCAGGTGGCGCGGAACAACGCAAAGTCCGCGATCGAGGACCTCGAGTACCGTCTGAGCCAGCTAAAAGAGGAACGCGTGTCCGTGAACGCTGAGCTCCAATTAGTTCGCGACTCTCTTGCCGAGTTGCAATCGCAGTGTCAGCGTCATCTCGAGGACAAGCGCGAGATGAAGGCGGTCCTGAGCGAGTTGCAGCGTCGCGAACGCGAAGCGCAAACGCGTCAGTATGATTTGGAAGTGGCTCTGGCCGAGGAGCGTAGACTTCGCCAGGAAGAAAATACCGAATGGCAACAGTTCCAGACCGATCTCCTGATGACCGTTCGCGTGGCCAACGATTTCAAAACCGAGGCTCAGAGCGAACTCGAAAGAGTGGTCTTGGAAAACAAGACGCAGAGGGACAAACTGAGGGCGCTCGAGGCCCAGCTGGATAAGCTCAATAATATTAGTAAGTGGCATTTTCGCGTATTGACTCTGATGTGGATGGCTGGTTATCTCGAAATATCCGATCAAATTGTGTATTACTTGTCTCACTTTTAACATCTTTTCTCTAGATACTAGTGGTATTTCTCGGATTAGAAAGTAATTTTAGATAAATTGTTGATTGGCCTGCAAACGTTTCACAAGTACAATGTACAATGGGCAATTTGAACGCTACTTGCTGGTCATTATCGTTCAGTGATAATGCAAATGTTTTGAGAAATAACCATGTCATTTATGAGAATTATTTTGTTGTTGTAATGCCGTAATTTGATGTCGCATGTTAAATGTATTTTTTATTCTGTTAATTGTTAACGGCGCACCAGGTAAAGAAGTTCAAAAGCCAAGGAGCGCCGTATTAAAGCGTGGACGTACTATTGTTAAAAAGCGTGAACCAAAGAAACTTATCGTGAAAAGTGATGTGCCAAAGACAAAGGGTATTTTGCAAAGTCAATTAGCAAAGACAAAGAGTATTTTAAAGAATCATGCCAACAACGATCAAGGGAATAGTGTTTGGTTTGATTCGAGTGAAAGCAACGTTCACGTTGAGACGTCTACCGAGAGTAGTAGTGTCAGCTCGAAAGCTGACAGTGGTCGAACGACTTGTATCGTTTTATCCGACGATAAATCCTCAGCCGTTGCCGAGAAACATTCACCAAAGAGTCCAGCTTCATCGCCCAAACCTCGTAACGAGCAAAGTCATAGTTGGGAAGATGTTAAATGTAACGCGAACGAAGATAGACGGTTCAACGAATCACCGGATAGTACGCATGTCAAACAAACACCTGTTGCCGCCGCCTCGAAGCCTCAAAGTGATTTGTTAGATAAGATTACGGGTATTGAAAAGGCCGGTCAAAACACGTACAGCATCAATGTGTCGAACAGTCGGTTTTTCGTTGCCAACGATTACGTATTTGCCAAATGCGAGAACACCATGTCCGATTTAACTTTCCAAGTTGATCCCGATATGCCGAAAGCTCTGCGGAAAAGTTTCGAGGACAAAGCTAAGAGTACAAACGACGTGACTGACGGTTCGAAGCTAGCCGAACTGCCCGAGAATCGCTTGGATAACTTTGCGACAAAGTTAGAGCCCAAGTCGAGCTTGCCCAAAGTACAAAAGTTAGACGTCGATTCTAGAAATACGATCGTCGACGACGAGGATCTCAGTACGGTGCAATTGAGAAGACCTTTGCCAAACAGTAGAGTGGCAAAGAGCGAATCGGTCGTTGAAGACAAAACGTTCAAAAGTACGCACGCCGATGTGATGTTAAGAAGGCCGTTAAAAGTTGAGCTTGACACGAAAGACGTAACGCCGAACAAAATCAAGAGGCCTCTAACAGAAGGCCTTCAGTCGTCGAGATCGAATTTCCTTAGAAACTCAATACACGAAACGCACTCGGCCAATGTATCTTACAACAGGTATTTAGTTCCTTACTGTCGATTTTCTATTATTTTATTTGAAGATCCATTCGATAAATAACATTAATTCTTTTTGTCTCTTCATTATTCTAACATTAACATCTTCAAATAAAATGAGAAAGTCGATTTTAAAGCAACAACAAATCACACATAGGCACACGTTCGCGCGCAACTCCATGGACATGTCGCCGAGCGCGACGAGGTTCCCGACAACGCCAACATTGGTGCCAGCGATGTGTCAGAAATTCGAAGACTTGCCCTCGCTAAGACTCAAAGAAGACTCTACGCCCACGAGGCTAAACAATCGTCACCGTTACGCCGGCAATTTCGACGACGCCGTCAGTATCAAACCGAAACCCATGCCACGACGTTTGATTGGTTGTTGTAAGTCGCTAACACAAAACACCCGAATAGATGAAGCAAAAACCGCCTAAAAATTAAACAAACAAACAAGCTCCAATCGCAGCCTGGAAAACTCGTGACTGTCTGTGCTTCCAATGAACAACTCTTGAGCTGCTTTTGTGTGTTCATATCTCTACTCTTGTGTCCCTCTGATAGTGAAGTGACATATATCATTTGTGTGCATATCCTGCTGTTACATTTTTCCAATTTTCTAAATTAATCTTGACAATAAGTGTGCGACCCTTGAGTGAACTATCGCTAATGGCCTTTTTACTGCGAATCGAATTTAGATGGCTTGTTTTGTACAAAAGGAAACGCGCGGATATACGTGCTGTACCTTGCAAAATTGTGGGATGCTTTTTCTGTGTTACTTGGTATTTGGCATTGTGTGTATTTATCCTCCAACGTGTACAGGGAACCATTATTTTATATTGGCTTTTTTGCAACGTGCAGTAATAGGGAGTACATTTTCCAGATTGAGTATGTTTTGATTACTCGAAGCGATTGACTCTTAGCATAACTGGCAAGTTTGTCGAGATGGAAACCTTCAAAGATTTTCAAACTTTGAAATAACCTTTAAAATTTACCTTTCTACAAAGCTAAACCCCCATTATTGGGATATCCATCTTGTGTGAGATTTATACAAGACCTTTTGCTTTTTGCTTCGCATTAAAATAAATAAAACACACGCACACCTTTTCACGGCGTCGAAACTAACGCCGAGATTTTTATTTCAGCAACGCTAAAGAACCCGCCTCCAACGCCAAGGATAGCAACGACGCCAACCGAAACCCAACAATCCGTCATAACGAGTGTTCAGAACGAAATGGCAGCTCGACGCAAAGCGAATATTACGCGACAAGATTCAAGACTGTCCGTCAAATGTTTAATCGAGAGCATTGAAAATGCTACAAAACAGGCTAAAGCTGGTAAGTTGTCAATCGCGCTTTCGACCTCACTACTCGCTCGCGGCTTCGCCCAAACTACAACGTCGACATTTTGTTTTCTTGCTGCAGGGCCTGGAAGTCGTAGCAGCTCTACGTCATCGCTCAATTCGATCGGCACGAACGAGGTGATCTCTCTGAAAGCTCCGCTCAGAGACCAGCAAATCAACAATCTCATCTGCACAACAAACACAACAAACAACAACAATAAGACGCAGTCCATGAACGCGAAGAAAACATTCATTGCCGGTAAAACAATCGCAGCCTGCTAAATAACGCATAATGCAAACAATAACCATTGTCTGGCCATTCACGCAACGACTTCTTCTTACCTTGCAGAGACAAAAGACAAAGTGCCAAGTGTCCTGACATCGGGTCAATTGCTCGATACAACAGCCTTGAACGCCAAAACGATCGATTTTGTGAGGCGTAGCAGTGTGACAGATTTGTCCGACCGTAAAGATCCACTTTGTGGCCTCGTAAAGAACGGTGGCTCTAGGCGTAATGCTCTTCTCAAGTGGTGCCAGAATAAAACCATTGGCTATCGAAACATCGACATTACCAACTTCAGTAGCTCGTGGAACGATGGTCTTGCCCTTTGCGCCATCATGCATACTTATCTTCCCGAAAAAATTCCTTACGATTCGCTCACGCCTAACGAGAAAAGGAGAAATTTCTCGCTGGCTTTCTCTGCGGCTGAGAGTGTTGGCATACCGACTACCTTGGTAAGCGTCTCGTCTAATCAAAGCTCAACGACCAATTTACAAAATGTTACGATATTACTCGATGAGAATTTATTTTTCCAATAAGTAATTTTGAAAATCACGCAGAAAAGTCATAGAGTATCTTATGGTTCGGACACAACGAATCATCGACTAATAATTAATCTCTTACAGAATATCAACGATATGTGTCAGCTCGAGCGACCCGATTGGCAGCAGGTCATGACCTACGTGACGAGTATCTACAAGCACTTTGAAACCTGAGTCAAGAACAACCGACGATTAAAGAAGATAAATAATGCTTGCTGAAGTTCGCTGTGTACTGTTACTTTGCGTCTCTTTCTTTGTTTTGTTATAACAAGTTTGACGAGGAAAAGCAACATCATCTAGTCAACCGAATACCGGGGGAAAGATATTCTTACTTCTGTGTTATGAAATGAAAAGCAGCTTCCTCGGGATAGAGATGGAGAGAGAGAGAGAGAGAGAGAATCCTTGGAAAGAAATAAAAAGAAAGTAGTGTGTAACGAGCGTTTTCGCAGATCGATAGACAAGCGGGCTTGCGTGATAATTTTGTCCGACGAGAAAGTAAATACAAAGATCGAATCGCGAGCCCTACCCTATTTTTTATAATATTTTGCAGAGATACTTCATTTGACGCTTGATAATAATTGTGAATGTAAATTCAGGGCGTGGCGACGTATGATTCCTTCAATTAACATTATGAGACTGAAAAAAAAATATTCGTACAGTATATGTTTTTATATATATAAATGTTGTGAAGTTGAAAGTAATTGCATCGCGTGTCAACAGCCACACGAATACAATTAAGAGATTAAACATAGTTTGTGAGTCACGTATATTATATTATAGATGCTCTTTTTATAAAATTGCCGAACCTAGGAATAACCGCTAGCAAGTGAATTGATATAACGAAGAGTTGTGAAAAGTGTCGTATGTATGTCAACATACCATAAGTATTTTTTTTATTATTACTTGTATTATATATTTTCGAAGTGTTATTTTTTTTTCTTTAGTCTCATACGCATATGCTATAAAATTGTACAGACGTGAAAAGATTGCGTGATTGCGGGGGAGAGCGCATTTAACTATAAGAAAATCCTAATTTATTGTATTGATAAATTCAATAAGATAAAAATGGAAGCAACGGCTTAAGCTAAGTTCTCTGTGATATAGCAATGATAGTCCCAGAAGCAGAGATACACACGCGTTTACGATTATTATTCGCATTGATTAATTTTTCACTCACTCTACGTGCGTTTAGCATCTCTCACTCTTGTTGCAGCTTCGCCCTGGCGGCGTAGGAATTAAAAAAAAGTCCATCATGCTCTTAATTATTTACGAGAAAAAAAAATTATAAAACTTTATTATTTTTAATTGATAACGTCACACCGTAATGATGTATTATTGTCGTGCTGCTTTTTAAAGATTGTTTTACTTTGCTAAGGAGACTGCCGCCTTAATCTTTCAAAATCACATTTAGACAAGTGAATCGAGAACTTTTTTTGAGGAAGTACGAATCGTCTTGTGAATTGCTTTACGAGAATTCTTCACTACTCTTTTAATTATAATACAGATAATTGTTAAAAGTTTTATTTATTTGTATTTAAAAAAATTTTAAGGTGCTGTTTTTTTATATACACATCTGTCCGTTATGTTAAACAACGTAAATAAATAAAATATCCATAAGCCTATTTGAATAGAAATATTTTATAGCGTCCAGAACTTTTTATCAAAGTCGTAATCAACGTTTTTACTACTTACGATGACGTCTGAAAGTACATTTTTCTACGATTAATCGCATACATATTTTGCTATTGAGGCGAGAGTACGCTAAAAATGCGCTTTCATATATCTGTATTTTCATATAAATATTCTTGAAAGATCTATGTGAGGATTGTGAATTTGACAATGAATTAAAGCTGTAATAGAACGTATATAAATCTTTATTACCTTAAATCTACTTCCCTTCCTCATCCTACATGTATATACAATTCGTTGATAAGTTTAGCTTTCTTGTACATTCGTTTGTTGTTATTACGGCAAAAAAAACTAAAAATGATGAAGTTACTTTTTTTTATTTTAAAAGACTCGTAGTCGTGTTATAATTATCATAAAATTCATGATTTCTTTCTTTGATACATTGATATGAATAAGTCACCAGTGAATAAAATGGAAAAATTAAAAAAAATTCAAATCAAAAGGTTTTTCATGATGAAATAACATACACTTATTTACAGTAAAAGTGTTCAATGGTTTAAATGTTAAAAAAGATTATTTGCAAAAAATTAAAATGCTCGTTAGTACGGTGCTCGAAGAAGCAAATATGATGAAATAGCTAGCCTCGCACGGTAAATTATGTATCTAAAGTAATTAAAAATCTCACAAGCGCATATAATACACAATCACGCAGGACATACGCACATACAGTATATATATATATATATATATATATATATATATATGCGTATACACATAAAATTACGAGTCTCCAGTGTCCATCTTATCCTGATCTTTATCCCCTGCATAATACTCATTCGTCGGTTCGACGATTTTATCCAAATCTTGGGGATTCTGCCTGGAATCAGGATCCGGCTCGGGCTGCCTATCCTCCTCGGGCGGCAATGCATCGCATGGTACATCTTGCATCTGCACACTGGGCGAGTGCTGAACCATTTTGAGGTTGTCGTAGACGTGCTTGGTTATAGCTTCGAGATACTGCTTGCTGTTGGCATTATCCTGACGCGAAACAATATCCGGATGGAGGGTAAAGTCAGGACCGAAGTACTCGATGTACTCGGTGAGTGGGAGCTCGTTGCTAATTTGCTCGTCGACCAACAATGAAGTTTCGTACGTCCAGCATCTGGCTACGTTTCTCAGAGTGTAACCACCTCCGCCGACCGTTAGTAGTGGCACGTTCAGGTCTCGCACGTACTTCACGCACTCGCCGTGTCCTTTGGTGCTCAAACTGAAGCAACCGAGGCGATCGTTGGCTAACGAGTCGGCACCGCATTGAAGCACGATGGCAGTGGGTCGGAAAAACTCCATGACGTGAGCGATGGTGGGTTTGAAAACTTGCATGTAGGATGCGTCGTCGATACCCTCCTTCAAGGGCACGTTCACCGAGTAGTATCTGCCACCATCGGCACCCACTTCGTACATGTCACCCGTACCTGGGAAGAAGTAATTGCCGTACTTGTGGAACGACACCGTCATCACGCGGTCGGTTAGGTAGAAGGCTTCTTGCACGCCATCGCCGTGGTGAACGTCAATATCTATGTACAGCACTCGTGCGTGATATTTCAGCAGTTCGAGGATCGCGATCACGATGTCGTTGATGTAACAGAAGCCCGAGGCTTCGAACTTCTTAGCGTGATGCAGACCACCACTCCAGTTGATGGCTATGTCGCAGTTTTTATTGTTCAATTTTGTTGCACCTGCAAGTATTAGTGTTAAATTTTTCACAAAATTAAAGCAAATGCGCAATCATGTATAGTCTTTACCAATATTCTTATATTAAAATCTACTAACTTTGCTCAATCTTTGACCAATACAATTGAACGTTAAAATGGATAATCTTAAAATTACCTTCTAACGATGCTCCTGTGTACATTGAGCAAAAGTCAAACAGTCCTTCGAACACTGGACAGTCATCGCCAACATTGAAATTGGACAAGTATTTTGTGTAACCCTGAATATTTTGAGGTGTGACTCTTTGTAAAAATTCGACATATTCTTCCGAATGGAAACGACACATGTCATGAGTGCTGGCTCTGTATGGCCTGTAAATTTGCATTTTCTTGTGAAGATCATAATTCAAGACCAGACTATGAATGACTGAAAGTCTGTGTGGTTTCATGGGGTGGCCTGGTCCATAATGGAAATTGCCTACGTCAGGATTGTAAAAATAGGATACCTTCTTGTTGTAACTCATTTTGAAATACTAATTCTTGAAAATTTCACGGGATTTTTCTATAAAGAGAAGTTTAGGCAATCCTTGAAAAATTAATCAGTAGATCATTCACAATATTGAGCTAAAAATGTATTAAAACTCACTATTTCTAAGCAAACGTACAAAACATCACTAATTAATGAGAGCGAGTAAACATTTCACTTATCGAGCTTTGGTATTCGTGAATGTAATTGAAGCTTCTACAATTTCAGAATAACGAATCGCAGCTCTTTTTTCTCTTCGAAAACACCATTATTTATCACTCTCTTTGATGTTGTATAATTTGTTGTAAACGATTTGTCAACTAGGACGCTGCTGCATTTCGTAGTTAACAGCCAGATATGCACCAGACGCACTTGAGTAACCCAAGCTGAAAGTGAGGTTACGACGCGTGAGACATCTATACAGCGCTACGTGACCGTCGTGTTGTTAATTTCAAAATCACAAACACTTGTTTAAAAGTCATAGTCAAATAAAATAGTATAAAGCTTATAAAACAACATGACAAAATGTAATTTGCAATATAGATTTTCAATACCTAGCCTAATTGCAAACTGTTGCCAGACGCAGAAATCTGTCTGTAAGTGCGAGTTTATTTTCACGATAAAAAATACTTTTGTAGTAATAACAATTAACAAACCGTTAACAGTTTTTACAACAAAATAAAATATATAGTATAATATATAAGTCGTACTAAGAAAATTTGTAAATAAATGACTATATTTTTGTCGACGAAAGCGTGACCTTTATTCGAATATTGGAGTTTGGAGTCAAAACATTATTGCGCGATGTATAATATAGCCAACATATTTGAATAAGGTTTTGATACAGCCAATTGATGTCATTTCGTAACTCAAAAGTCAAAATATCGAATATGCGTCGGTACAAATGGATTCGCAAAATGATCGTGAGTCATCTCACCTAAGAATACGAGATCAACAGCGATGGCAACAAATGTATAACGGCCGCGGTGACGTCACAGGCGCGTTGCTTGGCGGTCTAAACGAAAAAAAAAATATCAATCAAAGACTGCGCGTGAGAGTATACGTTGGGTTATATCGTACGAGTGTAAAGGTTCGCGTTGCAGACAACGACAATTCCTTTGGAAAGGAAGGCATGTACGTGGCCTTGAAGATTCTCGAGCCTCTCTCTTCGCCCTCTGCATCAGTGGTAAAAGTGGAGCTCGAGCGGGGGAAAGTCGTTGGCGGTGTTTGAATTCGAGCGAAACGGCGTACCGGTCGTGGCGCAGGTGCGTAGCCGTTGGCCTTCTCGTGCGAGAGTATGCTGCATCTGCCAGTGAGTGCATAAATCTTGGGCTGTGATTGCCGAGGACCCACGGTGTAACAAGGATATTCGTTTTTTTGTTTATGAGGTGAGTTCAAACGTGCATTTTTTCAAAAGAACAACTGAGATTTGTAACGGTTTATTTTCGAAGAAATGAAAGTGTCGAGTAGCTCGATGGAATGCGGCTTAATCGAAGATTCTCGTGCATTAGCGATTGTAGGTAGCTCTTTAACGGGGTCGTCTTTGAGCAGCTGCCTTGAAGAGTCGTTGACTTTTGCAGGTAGCATCCCGTTGCGTTGTTATATACGTACCTATACGTTGTCTGATCCCAACGAACTGTCATTCATCGATTCGCGTTTGTTTGTAAATAGTCCGTTTAAATACCTGTTCTTACGAGTTTTTTTTTCTATTTCGAATCCTTATACGTCGTGACGTACTTATGGTGTTGAAATACGAGAAGAAGAAATTTTTGAGTCCTCCTCACATTTCTCAGGTCAAATTAAATTTTTGATCATAAAGTTGAGGACTCTAATCAACTGAATTTTATTATACAGTTATTGATGTGTATTTTACAAACATATGATATTACCATACTAATAGCGTAGTTTAATATAATATTGTAATGCGTTCAACCCAATAATATAAACTCGCATAAGATGTATTTGAAATTCAATTGATGAATAATGAAACAATGATATATTTTACAGATTGAAGGAAAGTCAAGTATCTAAGCACAATGCCACCAGATTCAAGAAGCGTATCCTTTATCTTCCATCGTGACACAAGCATTTCAAGGAGCACTCCAGAGGATAGTCGAGCTCAGAAAACCATTAGACGCAAACTGCAGTACAAATTTGAAAAGGATGTGGTAGATGCATCAAAGGAAAAGGACAGCGCTGAGAGGTCATGGCACAATCTTAGTCTTGGACAAGTGTCCACTGATTCCAAGAGAGCCTTACGAAATGGAGCGGAAAAGATTTCCAAAACCATTTCATCAGTCAGAACAGCTTTTGGTTCTGTATCACAAGTACGTATCATTTATTAGCGTCCACCGAACAGTTTGCTTTAAATATAGCTGGGTTTTGCCAAGATTTAGTTCAACTTTGAGATGAAAATTTAAATCAAAGATACAATGAAAATAAAGACTACTAGACAGTAGTTTGTTCATTCGTTAATTGCTTCGATAATCTAAAGATATTTAGTTTCTTGATTCAACGTCGTATAAATAATGAGAGGACGCGAAAGTTTAGTAATCCAGACGCGTTGGTGAGCAATGTCCATCAAAAAGCCGCCGTTTTATAATTAACGTTCGCTTCTGTTGCCAAATGTATCGCGTGTAAAGCTGCGCGAGTCAACATCTATGACAAACGATGCTACAGAGTCTCTTTTATCACGATTAACCATTGTCTGTTTGCTCTCTATCTTTAGAAATTCAAAAGCTCAACCCGTCGACGCCAACGTCTCGAGGAGCAGCAGTCACCTATGAATATCGGCGTCTTTAAGTCACAGACACCTCAGTCGAGATCAAGAAATTTGCTTGGACGTACACCCACGAAGCTGTATAGTCCGTTTGGCATCGAGTCACCACGTTCTGCTTGGGACAAAGAAAACGAGATCGCATCTCCGTCGAGCAACGCGTCTCAAGATTTGTTTCAAGAAAATAGGCGTCACCGGCTTTTTCGCATTCCCAAAGTCAACGGATTTTGCGTTTTGAGATAAGCGACATATCTATAACCATTTTTCAAGTAAACTTGTAGGAGTTAGGTTGGTTATTGATATTCTGCAAAATATTATTTTGATAAGGGACATTATTTATCAAGCGAGTAGGAGATTGTTTGATGTATTTTCAGCAGCTGCGCCCGTCGTTCAGGCAACGAATCTCAAAATCCAGCGGTAACTTTTTTTTTATTTCGTGTACGTACTCGTCTCAGTCGTTTTTCGAAATTCTGTGTAAGACTGTTTACCTGTTTGTTTTGGTATTATTTGTGAATTTTATGCTTTAATGTCACGTCTTCCCGTACTATTCTTAAACAATTGTGTCGTTTTTGAAGTAACCAGTGATTTTTACAAAATATCCACTTTTGTATTTTTTATAAACTTGGGTATAGCTATAAGCTAATCAAAAATCCCATATCAATAAAAGATATTCTAAAACATTGTTAAATAGTATGCGAGTATAATGTCGTACGGGATCTGTAAAATTGCATAATGATCGTATTAGAAAAATCTGTAAGTTTTTATAAAATTTCTAAGCGACTTTAGCTCTTGATACCAATGCGCGTGATTTGCCTTTGCTACTTTTGTACTTTTATATTTATGTAGCTCAATTCCTTAGCGTCTATCGACACAAAAGCTTTAAATAAATTACTTGTAAAATAATTAATAGTTTGACGATTATTATATACATAGATATATAATTATATATTATTTAGCAACGCACACTTTTGTTGTTTTGATAAATATTTGTCCTATTTAAAGACCCTTATATCAAGTATGTAGGAAAAAAGCGAAACAAAAGAAGTGACGTATAACTTTCGTTTGTTTACGAACCATTTTCTTTTCGTGCCTGATCGGTAGCTCGATCAACTGAGCTTTCCTGTAAAAGGAAATTTTGGAAATTGTGACTCGATCCAAAGGCAATCGATATTTTTTGTTGTTGGAGTTAGCTTCGGTTCTTGTGTTACAATTCACATCAAAGTGTCTAAATCGAAGTTAAAGTGCAGCGTGTTTTTTTCCTGACATCCAATTTTCAGGTATGGACGAAGCAATGTACAGACGTTTTGGCACGTTTACATTCAAATGATTAGTTCGCTATCTTTATAAGAAATATTAAAAAATCTATATTTCCATCTATAAGCGGTTTAAAATGTCACGTTCATAATAGAAACACTTTTCTTTATCTGCTTGAAAACTATACGAATCTATTTTTAGCCGACGGATAGCAACATTGGCATTTCATCGACATCAAAAATAAATAACCCTCGGTCACATATGTTGACAACGTCGAAAGGTATGGATTTCGCGAAATCTAGCCATAGTACGTCAACAAACAACCAAAACACCAGTTATCACAGGACTTTGCCCCCTCAAAAATCCAAACAAACCGCCAAAATTCTCAATAACTCGAGCTTTCCACCGCTACGCGTCGCTTTGTTTAGCTCGCGTCTTTTCATTTCTCGGGTCGGGACAGGTCAGTTTTCCTCTGTACTGTGTGGTATGGACTCGAGACTGTAGTCAAAACGTAGTGGGGAACTAACATATAGTAGCCTATAGTAGAGTGCGTGAGAGAAGGGAGAGTTGTGTTGCGCGCGCTCGACACATTCCGTCATTGGTGCTCGTCAGCAGCTTTCGTCGTACGTGTGTTGCGCTCAGGTAGTTTTTTTTTTCTCTCGGTGGTGTGCCTGGGAGCTGCATCGCGTGTGACTCTTTTTCGAGATCATCGCCATTCATATCCTGCGTACTTTTTATAAGTAGTGTGTTGCTGTGCTGCTGTATATTGTTGTCTCAGTACGAACAACTGTGTGCCTGTGCTTGTCTTCTTTGCTGATCGCGTGCGCGAGGGTGGTGTGTGTGCGCGAGAGGTTGGAATATACTAAGAGAGAGTGTGTGTGTGTATGAGAGAGAGAGAGAGAGAGAGAGAGAGAGAGAGAAAAAAAAGCGTCCCGGCAGCAAGCGTTGGGAGACTCGTATGTGTACATGTGTTGTATAGTATAGCGTGCTTCTACGCCAATAAGTGTATGCGCTATCTTTCTATACATTGCTGCACTTATGTAACATAGCCTACCTTTTTCGCGCTGCTGCTGCTGCTGCTGCTGCTGTGGCTATTGCGATTTTCTCGCACATATACATGCATACACAATTACGTAGAACTCTCTGTGCGCGCAGCTCTCTGCAGTGTGGGACGAAGCGTGACGCGAGAGAGTCGAGTGTGCAGTCGCTTAATTTCTCTCTCTCCCTCTCTCTCTCTCTCTCTCTTACTCTTCGTTGAGGAAACGTTGATGTCTTTTTTGCGGATAACGCCAAAGTCTATTTTCCC
Source organism: Chouioia cunea (assembly GCA_030064505.1). Lineage (NCBI taxonomy): Eukaryota > Metazoa > Arthropoda > Insecta > Hymenoptera > Eulophidae > Chouioia > Chouioia cunea. The sequence goes on along the minus strand of JAOPFQ010000003.1, from coordinate 19,836,002 downwards.
ACTGTACGCTTCGAAAAAATACATTTTGAGTTTTGACAATAAATATCGCGCGAGATGATTTTGTGGGGTTTCACGTCTCTCTATTCAAAGGTCTGCGACCGAAGTGATTTAGAATTCAAAAATTCTATAGCTAGTTTTCCAACGAAATCTCGTCAAACAACAGTTCAAACTCCATTTTTCTCGTCTTTCTTTCCTCGCGCTCAAAATATCAAGTTCATTTCAACGTAAATCGATAAAGCGTTTGCTATACAAAATCTGCCTGTTTCATAGAGTTCCAACAGCTATTTTATTCAATCGTTTCGAATGTCTTCGTGATTCATATATTAAAGTAATTTACACAATTATTTGCATACTTTTTATTCAGCTATTTTTTCCTTCTTAAGCTAGTATTTGTTTTTCTTTGTTTCTTTTTGTTTTATTTTTCATAAGAAATAACAAATGATACGAAAGAGACTATAAAGTTGTCGTGGTGTTGTATGAGTGTCAAAGTGGTTTGAATGCTTTTATAATTTAAAGCGGAACGTTCATAGATTGGACCATCAATCATATACCTTAGAACAATGCACATGTGTGCCTCGATATACACTTGGCTACGCGAGATTTGCTTGCACTCGAGTTAATTAATAAAATCAAATAATAGAACTTTCGTCAATTGGAGAGAATAGCATTTATTCGTACAAGTCGATTTTCTCCCGAAGAGTGCACGGGAGTTACACTGCATATATCTTCGATCTTGAAACAACATTTTCTTTTGTACAATTGGACACGCGATCTTCTTTACGAATAGCACTTGTTTTTATTTACAGGCATGCCCACGCGGCTTACTTTCATTCATCGTCTGCGAGTTCTTTGACACTCTCATCTCTATCATTGCGATTTTTGTGTGAGACAACGACTACTACTACTACTACTACTACGACGACGACAACAACAACGACGACGACGACGACAAGCAGCCCCGACGTCGAGAGGCCGCTTTTGTTTATCTTTCGTCGCTCGTTGCTTTTTTCCCGTATGTATTTCCCTCTTTCCTTTGGCTTATTTTTTTTTTCTCTTCTAGTGCACTTTTTCTCTTCGAGTTTCTCACAAAGACGTACTCGCGCGTAATGACTTTCATTCTTGTTTGTTTTTGAATGCATGTTTCGTTCTACTATTATAGTGTTTGAATGATTTCGCAATTAAGGTTAAAGTAGTTTTGTACATTAGATTTAGGCTCTGTGCGAGTAGTCAAATCGTTTGGGGAGACCGTTCAAGAGGTTTATTAATTAGATACAGGTGTTGCAGATTTAAGTGCTAATAATATTGGTGCTGGTGAATCTTACAAGTATTTCCTTTCAAAAGATTTGATTGCTCACATGTCTTTTATTTTGAGTGGCTAATTTTTACCCACTCAAATTTGATTCTATGTTGGTACAATTTGATGGTTCTTTTTAATAATTGGCAAATTTTTTAGTGATTACAAATCTACTAAAACGAGTAATTAATCAAGAAAAACAATTAGTGTAATTGTACCAACTCATTTAATTATATTACATACAAATATTTTTGCCCAGCTTGGTCCTTATGCACTTTTGTTTCTTTGTTTCTGATAAACAGGTCTGCAACGTGTATTTTATTGTCACATTTATTTTTCTATTTTATTTTTTTTAATATTTCGTTTGATAAACAAACTAGAGAGAAAAGCTGCCTGGATAATCATGGATCCATCCATGAAAGACGTAGTAATGCATTTGTTTATATTTTTTGTATTTGCTGAACATATGGATGGTAATTGTCGATGGAAACAGTGGGAGTTTGTAAGTTCGTCAGACGCTGTTCTTGAATCAGCTTGGGAGTGCTACATCAACGTCGATTCTATTAAGCATAAGTATCCAGAAAGATAGCAAGATGAATGACCAACAACAGCAACAAGCACAGTCGCAGCAGCCACAGCAGCCACAGCCTAAGACCTTTGATGATCGTACAAATTTGATTATCAATTACCTTCCACAAACAATGACAGAAAAAGAACTATACAGTTTGTTTGTTACAATTGGTCCAGTGGAATCTTGCAGAGTAATGAAAGACTACAAGGTACGTTGAACAAAGCTTATTGAAATTATACTTACGTCAACAAACCTTTATTTCTTATTTTACTTTACTTTTTCGTTTAACTCCAGACGGGCTATAGTTATGGTTTCGGCTTTGTGAACTTTGCAAAGGCTCAAGATGCATCCACTGCAATTCTCTCGTTAAATGGACTCGCTGTCCAAAACAAAAAATTGAAAGTTTCTTTTGCTCGACCATCTGGCGAGGAAATCAAAGAAACCAACTTGTACGTTACAAATTTGCCGAGGTGAGTTAATCTAATTGCAATTAACTTTGTAAAATAGCAGTCTCAATATTACAAGTGCCCCTTTTATTACACGAGCTGAATCGATTGTCAATTTACAGGAATATTACAGAAAAACAAGTTGAAGAGCTTTTTAGTAAGTTTGGCCAAATTGTACAGAAAAACATTCTCAAAGACAAACTAACTGGTATGCCACGAGGAGTCGCCTTTGTTAGGTAACGCTACGTTCACATACGATTTAATAAATGTAAGGCATTGAAAAGAACACGCGAACCTACTGATTACGAAGGTGTGAGAGTACGCTTAAATTTTACAGTTTTCATTAAAATTTCGCATAAACACTTCATCTCTCAGTCACATAAAGTTGGAACGTTTTCAATCCGTGCGTGCAAGTGTTAGCAACTAGAAATGAAGAAATTATTGTGCAACTACAATGTCGCGTCGTTTCGCTTATATTTACGCATTTGCCCGTTGCCAGAGTGTATTTCTATCCTTTTGCTAGCCGTCCAATGTGACCTGTTTTAAATATAAAATTTATAGCTTACCCCTATAGATTTTGTATGTCGTCTTACATATGTATATGTTCGCTCTCACTGTATAAATAAACAATCGACTCATAATATGCGACCTTTAAAACGTTCGTTTTCTTTTATATCACAAACAACGTTCGTATGGCTTTCTCTTAACGAATCCCTTTATTCGTAGGTACGACAAACGAGAAGAGGCACAAGAAGCAATAAATCACTTGCACGGGACAATTCCTGAAGGTGGCTCCGAACCTCTCAGTGTCAAAATTGCAGAAGAGCATGGCAAACAAAAAGCAGCTTACTATGCTGGCTGGCAGGCTGGATACAATCAGAGTCGTGGTAAGATTTTTCAACATTTACTTTATCAATAGACCTTAGAAGTTTCGTTTTATAATTCAACGTTTTTCCACATTCAAATTATACTTGGCTAGTAAATTTCAGTCTGAACGTCAATTCGTTGTTTTTGTATTGCACAGTATGCTTTATCTTAATCTAGCCAATGTACACGTAAGCACAACGCGTTCAATTAAATTTTTTTTTATCAATTTCTTAGTCATTCGTAGTGTTTCAAATTATTACGTTCCGGAAATTTATATTTTTTTAAATACTTGTTGAATATATATACCACATTCTTGGTATTTTTTTCTTAAACAGTATAGTTTTTATACTTGTACGTCGGGGAAGTCGCAATATCTAAACGATCAAAATTTGACGAAAGTGCTCAGTTTGATTTTGGGTAATTGTTGATATTCTATAATTGGGGCTTCTCCAGACGAAATAATACAAAAAAATGTCCAATTTTACATCTTCCTGAATCCCAATCCAACATTTTTTGCTTTGCTTGCTGAATATAAAAAAATAAATACAAAACTGTAGCACTGTTAGAAAAGAAAATTAACATAGCAATGCTCGAGGATGAACTCGGAGATCTAAGGTTGAGAGACCAGACAAAACACCCTGTCAAAAAAACGCACAGGAAGAGTAGTGAGTCACTTTTTGTACAACGAAATTGTTGAAACTCTGCCGATTTCAATTTTTCTTGAAAAGCTGACGACTAATTTTTTTTTTCATGAATTTTTTTGTCTCAACCATAGATAAGTCTACTGCTTCAACGTCGAAGTCGACAATGCAGAACATCTGGCACTGAGAAAATACAAGTCCAGATCGTGTAAACATTGCGTATTTCAATGTTTTTGTTAATTTTTTTATTGATCAAACGTTCGGTATTAGATTCAGCTTTTGGATATTTCCAATCGTGCTAGATATCGAGTAAACAAACAGACTTTTTGGTTTTTTCTCTATCGTGTATTTTATTTTCTTCATTTTTTTTCACGTATTCATTTAATTTTTGTAGCTGTCTATTTATAATATTTATTTAATCGACTTGATTGTATAGCTAATCTGAGATGTATAAGACCGAAAGAAATATTGTCAAATTATTGTTTCTATCCGCCCGATGTCACATTCTAAATGTTTTAGTCCGTGCGGCGTAATAATGACTATTTGAGCGTACCAACAATAAGTTCAAACTGAGTTACTTCAAATTTCGCACATTTTTTTTCACGCTCAGTTCAAGAAAATGTGTTTACTCAAATACGCTTTTTTTTCTTATTTTTTGAAATAATTATTCTTTTAATTTTAGTAGCAAGTTTGAAGTAACATCAAACTTTTAGGATGACCAGATGCAAACATGGTTTTTGTATAAAATCTACTTGGCTCACCTATAACGAATATTTGTTTTTTGACAGACTGTATTATTCTAACTGACAGATCACAGTTGTATCTCTTTATGTTTTATCTGTTTTTTTTTGTAAAGCCAACAATCTGTGACCCAGACAATATCGTATTAAAAAAATACAATTCCTATGAGCGTCGACAGATATTCTGTGTACTTTTTCTTATTGCTATCGATTTTCACTCTCCTTTATTTTCCTTCAGATTTTGCTCTTTTTATTTGATTGTTATTATTAATTTTTGTCTGTAATAATGCTGCTTTTATTCAGTTTGCTCTTGTTTTTTTTTCGAAACAAGCCTTATCTTTTGCTTTATTTTCTCTTTTTATTTTCTTTCTTTTGCATTCGAAAGATTGTTTCCTTTGCTTTTTCTTTTATTTTTGTATGCAATATTAATTATTGGAATACTTTGCCTGATTAATTTGCATCGACAGGTAACTATATCATTTTATACTTTACACCAACTCGAATGTGAAAATCACAAATATATTTAATAACTATCGACTTTTGACACACTAACACAATGACACAATAAAGATGCCTACGATTTTAATCGAACACTGTCGTACTCGTAAAAAGATACACTCACAAGACCATACAATACCGACTTTAAGTTGCGCTTCCTATTCGCCTTTGTCAATGCGTATTGGTAAATATAGATTTAGGCCTTAAATCTGTATGAGCGATATTCCAAGATCAGTTCGTAAATCATTGAGTGTGCTAGTTTCAATATAGAAAGAAAGACACATCGATTATTTCAACGCACGTGCGAAGTTGAAATTTCGGTAATTAACATAAATTACGCATTTATTTCAATGTTCTCCTTCGTCTATTTTAACCACATTGGCTGCGCCTGTATAGTGCGATCTACGCTTCGCTGATTGATAAATGCATGGCTCTGCGTATTTTCGCCGACTTCTATTTTTATCTTTCTCATTATGGTTGTTATAAAAAAAAAAGAAAACACGAGAAATCTTTCAAAGCTGTCGATGTACAGCAGATTCGCCAGCTAATTTTTATGACAACTATGTGCTGAATTTATTTCAATCGTACACTTTTTTCATTCTCAATATAAGGTTGTCCAAACTTACAGAAGTCAGAAGTAACGTTGTTTACAAATATTGTTAGGACCACCTTAGAAAAAGAAATTTCGTCTTTCAAGTAGATACAATTGATAAAGAAACCAACATTTTAACGTATCTTTTTTCTTTGATCTGTTTAATGCTTACCAAACTGTGAAGGAGAATACATGTACGCAGGCAGAAAAAAGTTTCCAAACTACCCGGGTTTCAATAATCAATAAGTGAAAAGTATCGAAAAAAGCGTAGGTCTTGCCGAGGACGTCTCGCTCGTCAATGAGGCATTGTGGAGCCCACGAAAAGCGATGGCGCCGTATTGCTATCGATCGAACGCGATATTTTAACTGGGGATGGCCTAATTTTTCGTAGATATGCGTTTTCATTGAATCGGTGTGCGGTTTTATTCGTATTTCTTTTCGAAGATTACTTTCGCTTGAAGAGCAATGGAAGCCTGGGGAAAAAGACAGATTGCAGCATCGCGCTATAAAATAGTCCGACTTCGATTCTCGTCGATTCGCTGGAACTTGGATTTTTTCCATTTGTTCTCGTTCAACTCTACAACCGTTCAATTCAATTGCTTTGTCGTAAATGCGATTTGTAGTCGACAATCCGAGTACTCAGATCTGTTCGAGTCAACGAACAAAGGGAAATCAGTACCTAAACGGTTATTATCGATACGATCGATTTAAATTTTAGATACGTACTCGAGTCGATTTTAAGAGAGACCGAATGAAAGCAGTAGTTTGAAAACTATTCTGTTGGACAATAGGAAAATAGCAAAATTGTTGTCGTTTCGCAATACAGTTTTGTTTTTCAAAGCCTATTCGTATCGTAATAAAGCGAATGATTATTCAACGAGGCGAGACGTTAATAAGTAGCTCGTACGCTAACAAGAAGTTTTCAAAATAAGTGCATTGTGATGTTATAGAATAACAAAGCATCTGCGTAACAAAGATTAGCATAGTCGAAAAGGAATCTTGAACACTTGTCTGTGATTCGTTGGTAATTTAGTTGTAAAGTAACAATGTAATATTCGCACGTGACATCGTTACCTGAACTTAACGATAATCGAAAGTGTTGGTTAAATGGACAACTACGTGAGGCAACGGACGAAAGTGGGAATCTCGATCCCATCAAAGTTAAGGCAGTGTTAAAAGCATTTTTAAAACTACTTGCCACTCGAACGATGGCAGTAAAATTAGTTTGTAAGGTGGTTCGAATAATTCTTGTAGTCGCCTGTTTCTTTCAAACCTCGACTATTTCTCTCTTGTCCTAACTCGTATCTTCTCGCTCAACTTATGGGTACGTTAACGAAGTGTAATCTTACCAATAGGCAGACGTCTGTGACTTGCTTGACTAGTGAAATAAAATTGAATGGTGAAACAATCGATTAGATAGCGAGTTATTTCATTACTCTTCTTTCAACGAATGAGCGAGTTATTTTTCAGTGTCTTGCTTGGAAGACGTTGTAGCTTGAGTTAAACGATTTTGCCAAAAAATCGCGAATGATTGTGCTTTTTTGTTTGACAATTGTTCCTCTTGTGCAACGCGAGTTCATGCAACTTGAAAAAATCATTATTTATCGATGTCCGCAGAGGCGGTGGTCTCGCTCAATCGACGGATAAAAGAGAAATCAAATAGCGAACTGCAATAATCCCCGCCTCAAAGCCCAAATCCCAACCAGTCAAATATCTTGAAAAATATCCCATCGACACATGAACGACAAGAGAGTTGCACGAACGAGATGCTTTTTACAGGTGGAAGTTCGGTGATGGGTCGCGGTGGTCGCGGTGGTTACGTGTCAGCCATGGGAATGCCAGGTATTGCTCCACCGGCAGGTGGACCACCAGCAGCGATGTTAGCTGGACGCGGTGCCGGCGGGTTTGGCGGGCGTGGTGGCGGCGTTGGCGCAGGTGGAGGCCATCACGGTTTTAGCGGTGGACCAGGAGCTGTACGCATGGATAAACTCCATCCGCATCGTTTTAATCCCATTGGCATGAGTGGAGCGGCAGCTGGAGCTGCTGGCGGCGCGAACGCACCTGGTGGTTACGCGCAACCGCATTTCTGGTGACGGGCTCACACAGGCGCTCTCGTTGCTGACAAGCAACGGATTGTTTCCTCGCTCGACAGCAATTTTTAGAAGTGTGAGTATGGGACATTTGCCTTCTATCGTTGAGCCAACCTTGCGCGCAAATCATTCGTACGGTTTGTCGCCAGCTTCGGCTCGCGAACCTTCGTAAAGGCCGACCCGCTCGAACTGACGCGTTCGCTGCGCGTTCCCTGCGCGTTCCCTGCGCGTTCCCTGCGCGTTCCCTGCGCCAGCAAGGTTCCGAAGGTTTGTATACCACGACGACGTCGACCGGGTTCGCGTAGCACGATTTACAAGCGAAGTCGCAATCGACTGAAAATTCGGCCCAACTGCAAACGTACGAATGACCTTGCCAGAAAAGTGGCCTCTTAACACAGCGTTATTCCCACGTCGGCACTGGCGAAAAATGCGCGAGGAACGCGTGAATTGATCTATATTGTTTTGCCAAAGATGTTGAGTATCACTAACAAAAGTTTGCATCGTTTGCAGAAATTAAAAGAACGTGGCGATGTGTTCCGGCAAAGCAGTGGTGCGAAGAAGTCGATCGTCCCGCGCATTTAGATGGGATCGTTTCGGCCTTTCCCTCGTAGCTGTCTGCGTCCGTCCGTCAAGTAGAGGAATTTCTTTTCGTAAATCATCCACCCATAAACACTCACCTTTATCTATAAGGAAGGAAGCCAAGATATTCAGCGATTTTCAACTTTACCCTTGCACTCTTTTGCAAGCGCTTAGAGTTCTATCTATTGTTGATGTACATTATGTCCTTCTTATTAAGTTTAAGGCATTATTCATAGCGAGAGACGCGCGTCATGTCTCTGTAGCCGAGTTTTATCAAATTGTCTTTGTTTCCTTTTTATTTTCTGTTCGCTTTTTTTTTCTTTTTTTTTTGTATTTTATTTGATTTGATTTTTTTTATTTAAATAGTCGACGACGATTATCCGATGAGTGTTTGTCAATTTATACTCTTTTTGTTTGCTCGATGTTTGAGCATTTGATGTTTCGTATCAGCTGAGCGTCCTCGTTTAGAGTTCGCCGGCTGTCCAATTTCATTTCGCCGCGTAATTGTTACGAGGAAATAAACTTGTTAGGAACATTTTTAACTGCGCTGACTTTGTAAAATGAGCTACGTGAAAGCAGGCTGAGAGAAAATTATTCGCCGCATCAGTAGTTTTGTGCCGTATCAACGACCTGCTGCATTGTCTTACGCATTGTCTTAAAAAAAATGACATTTTTCCAGTTTTCCCGTTATTCTCATAAACAGTTCTGTGATCGTCAACTATACGTCAATGAATTTAAACAAACGAACGTAATTTTTTCTCAGTGTGTCGTCGATAAAATATGCCGCGGTGTTCCGATTCGGTGGGAAATATCCAGGCAGTGTATGTTGAGTAAATGTGGTTAAGAGATATATTAATGAATAACCCTTTGCCCGCATCAGAAACGTTGAAAATCTGTGCAAATAAACACGAATTGGAGGTGGAAAAAACTTTGAGAATTCCTAGGTCGATGCGAGGATGTGCGCGCGCGCGTGCTCGTTCTTTTTTTCCTTTTTTTTTCTTTTTAATGTCGTTGTTTAGGAAACGTAAGACTGACTTTTTACATAAGAGTTGTAAGTGACATTTGTATGCGTGCACCACTGCCCCGGTTATTCGGAGACGGCATCGTATACCGACGTTACGTATGCGTGAATCGGTCGTTCTGGATCTAGCTAAAGAAAAATCTCAACGAGTGTCTTGGTTTTGTTCGCCGTTGCGAGGGACGCATGCTAAACTGCACGGAGCACGTAAACTTGACCTATTGAACCGGAGCATGACGCTTTCGTAAAAGTTTGTTCGAATGGTGCGGTACGATTGCCATGGAGCGTAGTAAATTGGGGGAAGATACATCGGAAAAGTAGCGAAAATTTGACCGTGTAACCTGTTGAGAGAGTGCCGATTCTTTGTTGTTTACCGAAAGATGGGGCTAAGTCGAGCGTACTAATTCGTCCAAGGCCATTGGACATCTGGAATCGCGCGGGCAAAGATCTTTCAAAATTTTACTTTTATCGTTTAACTATTGTGCCTGCATTCGATTTTTTTATCAAGTCATCTTACGTAACGTTAAGGATATTGGATTTTACGATTTGTCGGTTAGTCTATTTTAGCTGGAATTGATTTTGTTCGTGAAAATCGTTTTGTTGATAAAAAGTAAATATCTTTACTTTGCACAACTAAGACGTCACAAAGTCATGCAAAATTCAATTTTTTAAATTTGACTCAATTGAGTTTCTTTTTTTATTTTACACAAAGACAATGAGTTTGTATTATCAGTAATAATTTAATAAAAATTATAAGTAATCAATAAGTTTTTTTTTATTTATTCGAACGACAAGCCATCAGTGGGTTGTCAAGATTTTAGTAAATGCATCGTTTTAGTTTCAATGGAGCACGAACGAACCTTTTACACGAAGTATTTCAGATGTCCAAGCGTGTTTTATGATACGAAGTTTAGGAAGTATCGTTATATCTCAAATGTTCTCATCACGCTTTACCGTAGCAAATATTGTAACCCACGAGACACAAGGTAACCGAATCATACGTTCCTAGTTGACATTGAGATCTTTTGCAATAACCAAATTACACGTTATAGACATTTTAATCGTGCACAACGCGTAAACCTTGATCGTTTCTTAGCAAAAATCGGACTTTCGCTCGTAACAGTTGAATATGATTAGGTTACCATTGCGAGAGAGTTAAAATTGTTCATGTACATACCAAATACTATAGGGCCCTGAAGTCGTTCGTTTTCTCGTGTTTTTCCGGAACGTCGATTTTTCGCTAATTCCTTTCGATCTTTGTTTAATGACATCGCCTAATAGTTATCGCAAGGCTCTTAGGCGCGCCAACAAAGTTGCGCGAGTGTTGCGAGAGTGTTGCGATATTCGATGTACTTTGCGAACAACATTGACGGCGGAGTCTGAAAAATTGCTACTCGAAAAATCGAGGAAGGTCTTTTTTCTTTTTCTTACCAACTCAACTATGAGACTAGGTTGCGAGTTCTATCGATTGCGTTAGTTGCTTACGAAGTCTCTACACAGTTCTCGTAGTCTAATGGATGTTCGAACGGCGATGTTACAAATTACGACTTTGAAACGAAGGAGACATTACTATTGTTACACGAATCGCATTGCTTAAGATTATGCGTAGATTAATCGAGACGTACGTTTTATAAGAGATGATGATGATGATGATGATGATGATGATGATGTAAACTTAGTTATGGGTAAATTTTATAAAGTTCAATTACAAACTAAATAATCGGTAGTCTATTTATTTTAAAGTTTGTTTCTCTTATTCTACATCGTAAACGAGTAGTGCTTACATACGATTGCATACAAATTACGTATTATTATACGTTAGCGTTTACGCGTGTATTCGTTAATCGATGATAGACACACAACTTACGCTAAACTTCGCGTACGCGCGCTGGCAATCGACGTCGTGCGTTGCGAGTGGCAGAAATAGTTTTTGGATTGTTGATTAGTTACGCTCACGGCGATGCCCATCAGGAGGCAGCTCGCAATACAAGTAATCAAGCGCAGATGCCCTGTGACGAGCCGCACCGTAAGCGTTCAAGTAACTTTCGTGTCCGATGACAATCTCCACACTGGCCAGTATTAAGATTTTTTTATTGAAATTCAACCTGTTGCGTTCAATTCGATTGATTTTTGGTACACAGTGTGGACGTTTAGTGAAATTCGTCGAGCCTGCGTCGATGGTGTCCTTGAAAAATAAAACAAACACAAAGGCAAAACAATGACATTCACTTCAGCGTGTTCAGTGCAGTGCAATGATATGGAAAATCAATTTTTGTACATAGCGAGACTTCAGAAATCTTCTGTTACGAGTTTAATGTTTATATCTTTCAATGTTTAATAGTGAAATAATGAACGAAATTTTAAATTTTTACTGTAGCATTGGAAAAGAAAACGAGAAATAAACTCTTTCAAGACCTTTCACGAGAACTCACTTATTGTCTACCCAAGTCACCCAAGTTGCCCAATCTTATTCCGTAGTGTCTACCGAATTGGTCGTTTCACCCCCCTACGGACGAACGAAAGCACGTTTTTTCGCGTGGCTACTTTCGACTTACTTCCGTTGGCGATTGGAAAACGTTTGGCTCGCTCGAGTGAGAACGCTATCGCAAATCGTCTGCTCCGTACGCATTGAAAAAACAACCGTTTGATAGGCTAACGAACTTACCAACGACATCCGGGCGTCGTCGATATTCTCTTTGGCCTATTAAAACAAACTTTTAACTCCGATCGATTCATCCGTCTCGCTTCCTCTCTTCGCGCGTCACACGACGCAAAGTCGTACAAGATCGCGGGTCGAGTAACGCCAAGAAAAGAAGCGGAGGTTAGTCGGAAAAAACGGAAAACAGGAAGGGGCTGGGCTCGTGCCGGATAACTTTTCAAATGGACGGATGCGATTGACGAGTGGCGAGTGTTTTTTTTCCGACTCCAACATTTGTGAAAATATCGATAATGAAACTTGAATATCACTGATAAAAACAGAGCAGTCGAACTCCCGCTGCTGTTTCCTTTTAAAAATACGCAGGTCTGAGCGCCGCTTCCGACAGTAAGGATTCGCCCGAATCGTCCTGAGAGTTGACAACATAAACGTTCGACGAATATTTGGAATATTTTTCAGAAAAATAACGACGAGCGTTGCCACTGACCAAAGCGAGCTGATTAAACCAAGCCTTTTCGTACAAAACTGATTGTTTCACTTCCTCTTTCTTTTATATCTCTTATCGCTCGGCGCTTATCAATTTTCGCGTCGTTTCTTCCGTATCCGCTGTTTCGTCCGTTCATTAGCATTTTTTCGCGTTTTAATTACAGTTTTAATCGAAAAGAAGTTTTGCCACGCTAACTTTAACCAGCGAATTATCGCAACGTTATTTGACTGTCGCGTTGCAAGGAACGCGTGCGAGTTGTTGCGTAACGTAACTGGGCTTTGTCGCAAGATGGTTACTACGATTCTCCTCCACGTTTGAGCAAAACCTCCAGGAGCACTCCAATTTCAGCAATCGTCAAAGCCAAATATCCTTGTTGGGAAAAAAAGAAAAAAAAGACAAACGCCGACCGAATTGGCTGCAAGAACGGAAGAAAAAAAGCCCCGTTAACGAACGTTCGCAGCCTGTTATTCGAGACCCGATATACCCCGACCACATTTTCTCTCACACGTAGTATTTTTGTCCAAGGGACAAACAAACACGTGGTTCCCATGCAGTGCGCGTACGTACGATGCACGCAACACATGCCGTCGACCGGTTCCACAACCCGAATACACGCGTGTACACGCGTATGCTACGTACGCACGTACGGAGACGTGCATTTCAGGCTTTTCTCGTTTTGCGCGTTAAAGCTCCTAATTCTTTTCCTTCCGACTCTCTCCGTCTGTTTTTCTCCGTCTCTGCATCGATTGAACGTTCGTCTCGATCTCGCTTTGAATACACGTGTACGGTGCAGGTATACCGCCAAGGCACCATTTCGATCAATTAATCACGGTTCGTGCACTTTCGCGATCGCAGCGATACTGCTTTCGTTCTTTGTTATCAAGAAAGAGGACGATAGTTTCCTTTTCTTGGCGTTAACGAGTCGAAATTCGGTTCAAGTCCGAGCTTTCGTACAGAAAAGAGAAGACGTGCGTTTAAATCACCTCGTACCTTCGATGCGTTCCTCGGGTCTGGAGCAACACCCACAACCTGCAATTAGTCGAGGCTAAGTACAAGATGACAAGTCAAACTCGCGAAACGCAGCTCGCTGGAAAAAGTCGATACAAAAGTAAATACGGTCAAAAAGTTGTACCCTCGCGGGCTAAAGTTTCGAGAGCGACTCGTCAATTTCCAGGCGCTCGCGCAGCGGCTGCGTTGAGCGCTACGAGTTCTCCCCCTCCCCACCGCTACTCGCTCACTCGCGTTTTGTACTTACATTAGGAAAGAGAGGGAGCTTTCGCGTTAGCGTGTGCATCTGCGTCTTCCTTCCCTCCCTTTTCTCACACGTGTTGTTTCTTTTTTTTCTTACTCGAGGGCTTCCTTTGTTACGCACTTGCTTCCCTACGCATGTTGCATGCGATGCACGACAACGAGAGAGAAAGGGGGAGAGAGAGAGAGAGAGAGAGAGAGAGAGAGAGAGTCAAGGGTAGTTTGTAGTCCAAATAAGATTTTTCGTGTGTCGTAAACGTCGAACGACGGCATGCTGCAACGGATTTTTCTCTTTTGTTCGTGCTTGACAGTTATGGGGTTACGCACGAATGCACGGGGTTTCTCATCAATGATACGTAGCTTGGAGAGCATTACGATGAGATTCCGGGCTTGGACGTTAAATCCAGTTGTTTCTTCGTTCGCGACTTACAAACTTGTCGTTTTATTTTTCACGCAAGATCCATTGCATCTGTCTAACGATGTATTTTCGTCACTGATGTCGTAGTTTCACAATTGTTGCGTATCTACAGGCAACTTTATCCGCCAATCTCGCGAAAAAACCTCTTTTTCGCCCTTTGATTTCAAATTCGTTTAGATATTAATTTCCCCGCAGTGCGCACGGGTCATGAAGCCTAAAAGATGATAATTTTTCTTCGGTGCAGGGGAAAAAAGCAAGCGAGAGAGAGAGAGAGTGGAACGAGAGGCCTGTTTTCTGGTCGTTGAAGGGGTCAAAGGACAGTGGCCGAAAGAGACGCACGTACACAGGCTCACATCCCAGGGCCAACCGATCAAATTTGCATTTCCACGCGACGAGGCGACCAGACGCTCAGACAGCGAGAGAGAGAGAGAGAGAGAGAGAGAGAGTGAACGAGAACGATAAATATGCTAAGTTGAAGAGAGCCAAGCTCACAATAGCAGTCAGTCCCGAACAATTCGTATGGCAGCGTGTTGTTGTAGTTTGTTGTTGTTTGTTCTTGACGATGGGTATCGACATTTTTGAAGATTACCATCGATTGCGCGAGTCGCTTCGATTAAGCGCATTATGCAAAGTTGAAAATAACATCGATTGAAATATTGAAGAGTGCGTGTGACAATTATTGGTGTTTCGAGTGTCGAAAATGACTAATATTTATTACTCGTGACTGAACGCAAATTCGAGTTTATCGTTTCGAGCGTTTATCTACTTTCACATTATCATTCAAATATTTCCCGAACGCATTCGTTACTTGCCAGTCGTACATTACCAAGGCAAAGTCCGTCCCTATTAGGCTTCTTTCTGAAACAATAAAATCCAAACACCTCGTTGACACATTTGAATACCATTTCAAACACTTCGTACGAATGTCATTTACATCGTTTTCAACATTGAAAATAGAATGGAGGCTGAAAAAGAAAAAAATTCGAGCTAAACTCATACTCGTTAGTCGAGGGAAGCGAAGCTCGAAGAAAAACGACAAGTCGCTCTTTTAGTGCAGCATCTGGACTCGTTTTCAGAGAGCTCGTCTAGTATAGTCGAGTGGCATCGTAAAAAAACGACGTGATGCGTGCGTGCTCTCTTTCTCCCTAAATGCATTCTCGCATTTTTCTTTCATGCCTACGCGGATGCTTTTCTTCTCGTTGCCTATACGTCCATATACACGGAATAATTTCGCGCAAAGTATTTGGACTCTGCGTTCCGGTAAAATTTTTCTTTCTCCCACGAGACCGAGCGAACGAGTCAAAAAATGGAGAAAAGCATTTTTTTATCGGTTTATTTTTGTTGGCGTCGGTTGGAGTATTTTAATTCGCTTAGGAATTCCGAATCGTGAACGCGCGCGAGCCACGAGAAAAACGAGCAGGTTGTTGAAGGTAAATATTGCAAGGAATAAACCATCACATTATCGTACAAAGATTCTTTTTAATGAAATTGGCATTACACTTATAAAGCGTACAAACTAGCGCTATTTGTAAAATAGAGAGCAAACGCACGAAATGGAAAATACGTAAAATAGAAAACACGTTGCAAAGCCAGAACGTCCTACGAGGGCGTTCGTTCTTCTGTCACATTTCGAATTACCATCAAAGACAAATCGTGGCCTCAACGTACTATCGTACAGCTAATTGTAAAACTAAGGAGTAACGTTTAACAAGAAAGCGAAGCAGAATCTCGTGAGTAATCTCGCTGCAATAGGATATAAACGTACGTAGAACAACGAGATTAGAACAAATTGTCGAGCTATAAATAGGAGCATTTGGCGTTTGATTAAAAGGTCGTGAAATCGTAGCTCCACGAGATATTCCATTAATACGGATATACGGATATACGGATATACGGATTCAATCGAAACAAGCAAACAGACAATAGCTGAGCTAGTACTCGATCGTAATAGTCTTGGTCTTGAGATACTCGTTGAGTGCCTCCTGGCCCAAATCTTTGCCAAAGCCGGACCTCTTAAATCCGCCAAAGGGCGCAGCTACGTCCGTTTTGTTGTAAGTGTTGATGAAGACGGTGCCGGCGTCGATTTTCTCGGCGAACCTCAAGGCTCTGCTGATATCCTTGGTGAGTATACCGGAAGCTAATCCGTATTCGGTGTCGTTAGCTCGAGCGACGACGCGCTCGAAATTATTGGAATTGAATCTGGAAACGATCATGATCGGTCCGAAGGACTCCTCCGTTGCCAAGAACGTACCGTCGCGTACGTCGGCAAAGATCGTCGGCTCGAAATAATAACCGGGCCTGTTGAGCCGTTGACCGCCGTAAACCAAACGCGCACCTTCCTTTACTCCCTTCTCCACAAATTCCAACAGTTTGTCCAGGTGAGCTCGATGATTCTGCGGCCCGTGAGACGTGCCGCGGTTCAGAGGATCACCGATGCTGATCTTTTTCGTTTCGGCAACGACGCGTTCGAGGAATTCGTCGTGGATACTCTCTTCCACGAAGATTCGGCCTGAAAGGATTCGACGCTACACAACTCTGACTTTACGACCGCGAAGGTTCGTCGCCCGAACCTTCGCGCTGGCCAACCGTTCCCTACCTGCGGCGATGCAATTTTCACCCTTGTTGAAGAAAACGCTGCTCATAGCCAGTCTAACAGCCTGCTGCATGTCGGCGTCCTCGAACACTACCAGCGGACTTTTACCACCCAATTCCAACGAGACTTTCTTCAAGTTGCTGCTGGCGCACGATTCCATGATGGTCTGGCCGATTTTCGTCGAGCCGGTGAAGCCTAATTTTCGCACCAGCGGATGTCTGACAATGGCGCTACCGGCCTCGGTGCCACTTCCAGGCACGATGTTCACGACACCTGCAACACAGCAACAACAACAACGCCAATTCTCGGTCGTATTCGATACGCCTCGTCGAGTCATCGTACCCGCGGGAATACCAGCTTTGGCCGCGAGCTCTGCGAATTTGAGCGCCGTAAGCGGCGACGTTTGCGCGGGCTTCATCACCACGGTATTACCAGCGGCAAGGCATGCGGCCATTTTCCACGAGAGCATCATCAACGGATAGTTCCAGGGTGTGACCAGACCACAAACGCCTATTGGCTCTTTACGAGTGATGGTGAGGTTGCGATTTGGCCGTGCGTGGTTTATCGGCACGGTTGAGCCTTGAATCTTGTCGCACCAACCGGCAAAGTAGCGCCACGTCTCGATCGACATACCCACGTGAGTTTTCAGCGCCAAGGTGTACACCGCGCCCGAGTCCAGACTTTCCAAGGTGGCCAACTCCTCCTTGTGCTGCTCCATCAGATCGGCTAGTCTGAGTGACACAAAGATAAACCGGTGAGCTTGCGGATTCGTACAATACGACAATACCAATAGCGCTCGATGATACGGCGCTCACTTGAACAACAATGCACCGCGTTCTCGTGCGCTGATCTTGCTCCACTCGCCCTCTTCGAACGCCAGTTTGGCAGCTTTCACGGCGTCGTCGACGTCCTCGGTCGACGCGCTTTCGACCATGCAGATAACGCTCTCGTCGTGCGGATTGATGGACGGAATGGGTTTGCTTCGGCCGTTGACGAAGCGACCGTTGACGAACAGTTGTTTGGGGAAACTCAGATTCACGTTGTTGGCGAATATCTCAACGGCGTCGTAATCGATCGTTCGAGCGGCATTGGCACCACGCTTCGCTAAAATTGCGGTCACCACGAATTCCGAGAATACCGGTGCCATGAATACGTCCGTGTTTTGCAGGACGACGTTTGAGCTGTCTTTTAATTCCTCCACTAGACGCACGACGTCCATGCTGCCGGCACCTGCGACAAGTCAATTTGACGGGGTGAGGCACGTCCGACCTTTGTCTCTTATTACGGAAACGCTATAGGAGAGGTTACCGCTCGCGAAGAAATCGGTGTCGTCGTCGACCTCAAGCCTAAGTATATCCTCCCAAATTCGCTTGATCTTTTCGACGCTCTGCAACTCGTCCTGCGTGAATTCGACATTGGCGGTGCCATTTTGAGATTTGCCATATTTACTAGCACTGATGGTCTTGTTGCCAATTTTGCACACTTCAATTTTCACCCAGCCACCGTTGGCTTTTATCAGTAGGCCTTCGTCGCTGACGATACCTAGTTGACCGTCGACGTTCACTTGGTCGCCCACTGGCGTATCGTTTCCTGTTGACAGTTGATTACGTATCGCTTGTCGTTAATTTCTGCTTCTCTTTTGGCGCTCGCGCTTATGCGCTGACAATCTCGTTCTTTTATCATTTTTTGGATGCGGCGCGAACCAAGGACTCTTTTGCGTTGATACATTTTTGTTCGTTGTACGTTATTTCGCGCGTTACGAATGCACGATAAGAACGAAGCCGAAGCTAATATAAAGTTCATTCGCATACGTAGCCGTTTCAAAAAAATGAGCGAAAGCGTTATCGAACGACGGGCGAGTCGTCGTGCAAAGTGGTCTCGACTAGAGAGAACAGCGGCTTACCGTGCCAGAGGCTACTTCCGTAGAACCGGACCTCCTCGTCGCCGATCAAAGTCCAAGCGCCAGGCGTCGAATCGAGTGCTCTAACGAAGTCGTGCACCTGCTTGGCATTCTTATTCTTCCAGTCGATCTTCTGTAGTTCCTTCTTGTTAAGCATAGGGTCGTAAGTTGCGCCTTCTTTCGGTTGAACGATCTTAGGCGCGGTATCTTCGGCAACGAGATCGACTGCCTTCGCCATGGCCAAGATACCTTCGGGATACATGAAACGCTTGTACAGCGAATCGAGTGTGTCGTTTGGATCGACGTCGCAGGACCGTTGCAGAAGGATTGGCCCGGTATCCAAGCCATCGTCGGCCCAAAACACCGAGAATCCTGCTGTCTCGTCGCCTTCGATCAGTGTCCTGGACGAATTCAACCAAACGTATATTTATCGTTTGCGTAGCTTTTTCAGCGACCCGTCGCCCTCGTCGCCGTTTTATTCCTATCGCGAGGAGCTAGTCACGATTATTAATTTCGGCCGTTTACCAATTTGAAAACAAAAAACGTTCCACTTGTTGTAATCTTATCTCTTTTCTAAAATATAACGAACCGATAAAACTCATACGTCAACCGGTCGTTCACTCGCTGTTTCGCCAAAAAAAACGTTCCTTTTACAAGTCGTGTCACGAGCCAGCCACGCGCTGACATTCGGATCGAGTAATCGTCGCGCAGCGATCGAGGAAACCACGTGGAAAAGATAACGAATAAAAACAAACCGTCTTTGAATGTTTACACGTTCGTCCGTCGTACCGAATCGGGCGAAAAACCCAAATGACTCACCAACTGATGGAACTAGCACCGCGATGTCTTGGCAGAATGGAGGGATGATAGCAAATACTTTGGTAACGTGGATAATTAATCACATCCATCGGAATGAATTGAGTGCAAAAGGGCAGTACGTTGAGGTCGACCTCGATACTCTTGTATTGTTCGAGCACCTCGGGAAGCGCTACGCCCTTGCTTCGCCAAGCCTTGATCTTGAATACAGGCGTACCATTGGACGCAGCTGTTTGAGCTGTATAAATAAGGTTACAAGGATGAGTCGATGAGTTGTACGCGTCTACGGTGTTTTGCAATAATCGCGCGAACGCGCCAAATCTGCAAAAGTTAATCGCGCGCCTCTTCGATCGAAACTAGATTTATTTCCGACGGATTTTCGGACAAATGTTCGCGTTCGACGTGGCCGAATAAAAATCTCGAGGACTGTGCAATCGCGTTAGATGCATTGGCAAAGTAAGAGTGACAATTCGCTGCGTCGTGTGCCACTCACCAAAGCGCACGTTTACTTTCTCTTTTACCGTACGTAAAAGTATTGACGTAAGCCATGGATTCGATGATGTAATAGAGCAATTTCTTTCCAATAGTCGAATTTCGTCAAACGACAAAGTACAACGTGCGAGTGTCGCGTCGTTAACTAAATCCGATACACCGAATAAAAAAAAATCGATCGAATGCAGATTTGGATAGCGCTTAACGCTCGCGAAGGACGACCAGGATAAAGACGTCGAGAAATTCCGAAAGCGCACGCTCAAACTGAAAATCACGAAAATCGCCAACAACTCAGCGATGTAGCATTTACAACTGTGCGTACGTATCGGTTGCGTATTTTGCCGTTGGCTTTCACTCACCCAGTGGATCCTCTCGATTATTTTTATCCGGAATCGTGAACACTCCAGTAATTTCGTGACCATTGCTCTTGATCATCTGGTAGACTCCAGCAGCAAAGTTACTTTGGCCAATTATGGCTACTTTCAGTTTTCGTTTACTCGTCTATGGACCCAACGACATATTTATTGTTATATTTCTCTTGTGATAAAACGATCAAACGACACGCTATAATTGTGCCGATCGAACAATGAAACTGAACGAATGCTTTGGGTGTGCCGTTATCGATAGGTCGACAACGAGGTTCGCGGCAAACCGCACAAAACAATACAAATTCTAGATCGATACACAATATTGCAGCTACATTGTTGATCGGCACAGCAGCAACGACGCGACAGTACGAAAAAAAATTGCACCTAAACTTAATAGGACGGGGCAAAGATCGCGGTAAATCTACAGGGCGTACGTGTGGTTATTTACAAGTCGAGAGAAGCTAGTATACGACAGGCAACGCAAACGTTTGAACTGGATAACGCGCGAAGCACGCGTTACCCTTGACAAAAGAACGGACGAAAGTAGTAAATATAATTACAAACCATTGGGAGCGAAAGGAAGAACACGAGGAAGAAAGGAGATTTTTCACCAAGGAAGCGTGTTGTAGCGCGCAAGCGACTCGCCGAGATTCACGTGAGAGACAGAAGAGCGAACGAACGGTACGCAGCAGAGGCTGTAGTAGCAGCAGTGGTCGCGTCACTTTTCCCAAGAACGTACGACAGTACGAGAGCCGTCGAGTTTACTGAACTACAACTGGCTTAAACCGCAACTCTGCGTGCTTATATAATGGAGCTCAATATCTATGTATGCGTGCGTACGCGCGTGCGATCGATCGACTATTTCCGGTTAATCGACCTGCATCTTTTCGTTCGACTCCGAGAAGGGAGAGATTTATACGTGCTCGCTACGTAGATGGATCGCAACTGTCAATTAATCGATTGGCTTTTGCATTGTGCGCCTGCAGATAGGCGCTTATCGAAAGGGTGGGCTCGACAGACTGTATTTATAACTTTGTATTGTAGTTGGAACTATCGTTGAGACTCGCATAACGAGTAAGAACGTTGAATCAATCGAAGATCAAGAGTGTCGCTTCTGATCGATAACGCTTTTCCAACGTGTACCGTCGACTTATCCCTCGGCCCTCCGCCCCTTTGCATCGATCCTTCTCCGTTTTTCCGTACGAACCAAGATTTGGCCAGAGCTCTCCTTTCGCGACACGTGCGTTGCACGCGCTCGCTCGCCCGTCGCTCCAATTACCTTTGCGCACGCAACGTATGCACACCTGTGTCCTTGTATTATTACCGATTATTAGTTAGAAAGTAGACGATTTTGCCAACGCGAAAATGTAAAATCCATCGTAAAATCATCGGAGCGCAACTGGGGATTTCCCCTAGAGTCTAACGTGACGAAAGAGGTTTACACAAATCGCCTTGATAACGAAATATTTGTTATGTGGGACGACGGAATTAAATAGTCACGACAAGAGCGAATAACGCTCGTCATGCTCGTTTGCGAAAACACAAGCATCCAACAAGATTTGGTCTATGACGAAACAAGCGTACACTTATTAGTAGAGTTTCCTCGACGACGAAAACGCAGTAAAGCTTTCATTTCGACAAGTCAAACAAGACAAGACAAACGAATCTTGCGCGTTACCACGGGCTATTTAAACAGTGCTTGATGTCGATCGAAGGCACGCTTTAGCAGACGAATTCGTTGACGTCGGATTGGAAATGGCCGTACGTTCGATCTTGAATTTATTTCAGCGTTGGCGCGAAACCTAGTTGAACGCCGCCACTTTTAACAAGCCAGCAACCCATAACGGTTCTTTGAATAATCCTTTCCGTGGCCATTTCCTTCCAATCGTTAGTCAACGTTCATCGTCGTCTTTTCTTCGTTGGGTATTACGCGTTACGTATTACGTATTACCTATTACGCATTGGTTTTCTCAGTTGTTATCATTATCTATGATATTTCTACAAACTTTCCTGTCCCGGGGATTTTAATGACCTTCAGCTGTGCATAATTTTTATCGCTCGCACGAAAAACAATACGTGTAACTGGCAAATGTGATAGCTTACTCAAAGCGAACTCGTGCGTGGCAGTTAGTCCACGGTATAGGACTACGGTGCAGAGGTAAGTCCGAACTTTTGCATTTATCGCATTGCTATATCAATTGGTTATGGTATGCCAAGTTAATCGTTGCTGTAACCAGATAGCACGCCACAATCGTATCGGAATGACTCGTTCGCGTACGCACGAGTCATTCCGTGTACCCGCGCGAGCACGTTGTGATAGTACCGAACGAGGCATCGCTCGTGTAGACGCGATTCCCAACAATTAGCGCGACAGGAAGCAATAATTCGATCTACGGCACGAACACGCACACACCGCACGCGCGTTTACCGACGTCGCGTCAATAACGTTGTCTTGGCATCACAATGCATAGACAAGCATATACGGCGACGATAAAGCGCAGCATCACACATACGCCAGACGTGTATCTTTACTGGGAAAATGCAAAAAAGTTGTTATCTCTCTCTAGGGGTCAACTATCTCTCTCTCTCTCTCTCTCTCTTTATGCGCGATAACAACTTTGCCGGTCATCGCGCCTTATTCTGTATTTATAGCGAAACAACCAGTCTGACGCGGTTCGAACGATTTCCGTGCAGCGTGCGCGATGTTTTACCCAAATACTAACGGACAAGTTGTACGTGTGTCACGCGTTTTGTCTCTTATGTAATTAATTAATCGACTGGAGATATACGTATACTGATATACACGATCATAGGCTTTCTTATCTGCTCGTGATATTTTTGTCGAGTTTTATCCCGATTCACTGTGAATCGGCAAATGATTTGACGATTGCAACGGATTGTTTGGAGAAATAAGAAAATCAACGACTACGAAAAATTTTCCGACCGCGCGTATCGCGTCGGCCTCTGCTTGCTGCTTGCGCAACAAACGCACGGGAATTCAATTACGCTGCGATATTTAATTTGTATATATTTCATTGTATGTACAGTAAATACATTGTTCCGATTGCGTGTTTATCGAAAATTCCTTACACCTAGCGACATTTTGCTCGATTTATTTCGATTCGTCAAACGTATCTCACGGTCAAAGATGAACACGGCATTGTCGAGCTTTGGGGCACTCTTACTGCTTTTACCGACGATCGTATGCGTGAGTATTGGATACGTTAAAGAGACTCGCGTTCGGTGTTGGACATCGCCTGATACTTTTACATTTTGCATCCCGTAACGAGGTGTCGACGCCAGCGTCTTCGAGCTACATTGGTGCAGTAGTCGAGTATCGACCAGTAACAGAGGGTCAAGATGGCATCGAGGTGGCAAAGCAAAACGCCAATCACGTTCGAACGATCGTTAATAAAGCATCCGAATACGCAAGTTAACAGTGTTTATATACGTGGCAAATATCGGCGAGGCATAACGTCCGAAATAACCATCGCTTGCTTTCCAGAACGCAGATATAATAGTATTTCCAGAAATCGGTTTGAGTAGTCTTCCAGCAAACCTGACGGCTTGGTCCATTGACAGAATTCGCGCGCATTATTACCCTATGGCCTCGTACTTGCCAGACCCACGACGCAAGGTTGCGTTATGCGACTCCAAGGAGGAATACGCCCAGGTATCGAGCGTAACTTTGGCTGCCCGTAAACAATCGTGTCCACTAGCGTCCTAATCAATTGCCATCGCGATTATGTTGACAGGCGTTGAAAAGCGTATCTTGCACTGCCAAACAATTCCAGATGTACGTAGTCGTCAATCACTACGAAAAAGTCGATTGTCGTCGGGCGAGGGAACCAAACTGTGCTGCTGCAGACGATGCCCTTCTTTACAACACGAACGTAGTGTTCGATCGACAGGGTAGACTGATCGCGCGTTACCGCAAGTACAATTTGTTCTTCGAGCCGGGCATCAACGTCACCGCTAGCGCCGAGATATCGACCTTCGAAACCGACTTCGGTGTGACGTTCGGCCAAATAATTTGCAACGACATTCTGTACGTCGAACCTGCCCTCCAGCTTGTCAAGGGCCACAACGTCACGGACGTTGTCTACTCAGCCGAGTGGTTCTCCGAATTACCGTTTCTCACCTCGGTGCAGACGCATTCGGCTTGGGCGTACGCCAACGACGTTAATCTCTTGAGTTCTGGCTTCAACGAGCCCGCGATCACCAACGGAGGTACGTATCACGCGTTCGATTTCAAATTTTGGACAACAACCACGTTCTACCGGTGAACCAAACCGCCAGCGGAAACGCCTAACGTCGTGGTTGTT
Source organism: Chouioia cunea (assembly GCA_030064505.1). Classification (NCBI taxonomy): domain Eukaryota; kingdom Metazoa; phylum Arthropoda; class Insecta; order Hymenoptera; family Eulophidae; genus Chouioia; species Chouioia cunea. Next base: position 19,811,363 of record JAOPFQ010000003.1, on the reverse strand, counting down.
CGTCGTTTACAGGAAGCGGCATATACTTGGGGAAGGACGGAATATCCAAAGCGTCGATTCCAAATGTCGCTGCTAACGTTCTCGTCGTATCCGAAATTCCAAAAGTAATCGACGGCCAACGCCAACGTCTACGGAATCTCGCGAAACCGCAAATCTATCAATTTACGCAGTCGGAAATTCCAACGCTGTGGGACGATGCAGCGGCTTTCGTGTATAAAGATGACTTTAGCACTTATACCACCGCAAAGATCGTCGCGAGCGAACGACGCGTGCATAAAAAGCACTTGTGCAACCGCGGACTGTGCTGCGATTTCGAGATAGAGGCGAGTTTCGACGGAAATCTGGCAGAGCGATCTGGAGCTGACTACTACAGGTAGACGCGTACCCTCGGTACGATCACCGAACGGACGTCGATAATTTACTCGTCAACGTTCGATGCTTACAGATACCGAATTGGCGTGTTTAACGGAACGCGGCTGTTCGCTGGCTCGTTTACCGTTGGAATCGAGGTCTGCGCCTTGTTCTTCTGCCGCGACGACACCTTAGCTAGTTGTGGCGATCGCTTCGCTTCCCAAGCGAGCGTTCTCGACCCGACCATTTTCCACAACGTCAAAATAGAACGAAACGTTAGTAACGACGTTGGCGCTGAGAAGACGTTTTATTTGCCGATGACGTTGACGACCAACTTGATGCCCGTTGATCGTTGGAAAATTCAATGGACTCGCGCGAATGGGACCTCGAGGAAATTGGCTTTGACGCAAAGCGAAAGTAAACTAATGGCTTTTGCGATTTACGGGAGAAACGTGGCAAACGACGGAGCTGATTTGACCAAAGCGTCATTTTAATTTGTACTTGTTGTAAAGTTGCGACGAATAATTAAGCGCTTCACACGAGCCAAGTTGCAAGTGCCGTTTCATTTTTACACCCATGCGCTCGCGACGCCAGCGAGTAAATTACGCGTGATTTCAACGAATTTTCTTGTAAATCCTGGATTCTCGCGCAATCGGAGTAGCGGGACTCGAATGCACGCTAAGGCTAGCGATTGTGCTACCTTGTCGTCGCACTTAATTGATTGATCGTGGAAACGAGTCTTTGCTTAGGAGACGACTACGCGTTAGAAACGGCTCTCAAAAGCCAAATTAACGTCGGCCTTAACTCGTTGAAAAGTTCAAACGCTTACTACGTCACGGAGTGCATCGGAATCAGTCACGTGACAGCAGCCGAGAGCGAGCAACGTGCGTGCAATTTTACTCGGTGCACCGGGTCTATATTTAAAACGGCTTTCAGCGAAACTCCTCAGATTTTCGTTTGTGCCAGTGTCTTAAGTATTTTAACGTGCATTTTTCAAGGATTACATATTACGTACTCGTTTCAAGTAGACGCGTGAGCATCGTGAGTAGAGAACGATAACGACAGTTTTACGGGCGACTTTTCAATCGACAAACTGGTCTTTTTGGATTAAATTCGTTTGTGCAAAATGCACGATATTTAGCACGATGTGTTATTTGTCGAGTCTGTAAATATCGGTGTTTATTTTTTCGTGCTATCTCTCGCTCCTTCGTTGGCTTAACTTTCTCTATAACCTCAAACTGATCAGCTGTTTTTATTTGCGATTACTCGTTTCGTTGAGATGGTTATCGAGTACATCGTACGCGGTCTTTGACAATCAATCCTATCGAACCTTTCATTCGTTGCCAAACGCGTCGATTCTATTTTTGTTGATCAATTGACGATAGCTGCGAAAGGAAATAAATCATTTCACGTGTAACATTCTAATATTGATTCTATTAAGGGCGAAACAATAGCGAAAGTTGGATATCGCGTCGTTTGCAATTTGTAGGTGATCGTGAAAGATGGACGCGTTCGTTCGATTATCGGATTGAGTCACTCGTTTTCAAGTTAAGGAAAACGTGCTGACGATTAATTATTCGTTCGCGTTAATTTATTCAATAGACCACTTTAAACGTAATTAAGCGCGTCGTATCGAGTACAGCGCGAAACGCCTGGGAGACGAAAGATCGTACAGCGAAGATGTTCGGTAACCCTTACCGACGACTCGAGCGATCGCGGTGTTTCAGATGCGACGCTTTGTTTGTTTTCAACGATCGATCGAATAATCCGCGATGCCTATCGTTTTATCGTTGTTTCTTCGCGATGGCTCCCTAAACCAGTTGTAACAAGACCATCGTCTTGTTAAGAAAGTTTGATTAAAACCCGTTGTATTTATGTAATTAAACACGTTTTAAAGGTATCATTCGAATGTTTTCCTCGGGAAGCTCAACATGAAGACACATTTGCTTTGGGTTAGCTTGCTGTCGACACTGTTCGAATCGTCTTATCAGGTAAACCCTCCGACTTGTATCAATACGCGTCTCTGCCTTAAGTTTCTACCGGCGTAATTCAAAGCTGAACGTTCTTGTCGTACGATTCAACTGAAAAAACTGACGAATGCATTGTAACTTGCGTGACTTTCCATAAATATTCACAAGGGGCACTTGTAGCGTGTTTCATCCAAGAACACGCTCAAACTCCAGCCGTATACGACTAAAATGCCCCCTATTCAGGTATCCCCGTTGCGTTCGAGAAGCTACATTGGAGCCGTAGTCGAATATCATCCGGTTACTAATGCAGACGACGCTGGCAGCGTTGCCGAGAAAAATGCCAATTATTACAAATCGAGCTTCGTTCGAACCGCGTCTCAATACGTGAGTTTTCGTTGCAACGGCAACGACTACCTTCGTACACCTCGACCAACGACTAACGCACGGCTTCGTGTTCTAGGACGTCGACATTATTGTCTTTCCGGAATTCGGATTGACAAGTTTGCCAAAGGATGGATCCAGAGAAAAACGGTTCAACGCCACCGAGTACCGAGCTTTCTATCGCGATGTAGCTTCCTACGTGCCAAGTCCCGAGGAAGCGGTTGCACCTTGCGACGTCGATGGCAAGTACAAAGAGGTAGCGACTTTCAAACAATCGTATTTTTGTCGATCGATCGTCAGTGTCGGATTGGCAGGACGTCCCATTTGACGAAATCGCTAAATATCCTCGTAATTGCCACGACAGTCGTTGCGGATCGTATCTTGCGCGGCTCGCCAATTCAAGATGTACGTAGTAGTGAATCACCACGAGCGCGCCGACTGCCCAAAGCCAAATTGTGCTCCGGACAACTTCCTTCTCTACAACACCAACGTCGTGTTCGATCGCAGCGGCAAAGTCATCGCGAGGTATCGCAAGTACAATTTATTCAACGAGGCTGGTACCAACGTTACCGCTCAGCCCGAACACTCGACCTTCGTCACGGACTTTGGGGTGACTTTCGGCCAATTCGTCTGTTTCGACATACTCCAGGAGAAGCCGACGAGTTACCTCGTAAGAAATCCGAACGTCACGGATATCGTCTATTCGACGCATTGGTTCGACGAGTTGCCGTTCAACGACGCCGTGCAACAACAAGCCGCTTGGGCATACGGGGCCGACGTTAACTTACTCGCGTCGGCTTACAGCGACGCGCAGACTGCCAGTGGAGGTATACGCGTGCGATTTCAGTTGGTTCGTCCGTAAACGTAGAAATATTTTAAGATGCAATTGACGGAGCACAGCGCGTATTGCTCGCTTGTTCAGGTAGTGGGATCTACAATGGCAAGCACGGGCCGATCAAGGTTTACCAGCCGCGCAAAACTTCGGATGCTCTGATCGTTGCGGAAATTCCCAAGTACAAGGAGGGGAAACGCGTGGTTCATACGAAGGCGATCAAACCAATTGTCGTCCAATTTGTGGAGGATCGATTGCCAACTATGCCGAAGCGATCGGATGCTAATTTTGACAAATATTACTCGGCCAACTTTCGGGACGATCTGCGACCTTACACTACCGAACTCTTAGACCCTTGGAAATCTTACAGCACTACTCTTTGCGACAGGGGACTATGCTGCGATTTCGAGGTGAAAACCCATTACGACAAGGAACTCGTAGCTGGCAAGCCTGCTGCAAAACAATACAGGTACAACCATCGTTTTCGACTACGAGTCAATCGTGCACGAAGCGTTTGTTTTAGTCGCGTCAAGGAGTGCGAAATTTGAAAAAATCCGAGCGTTGACTCGAATCTCCAATTTGTTTGACTCCTACTATCGTTTCTATTTGCGTTGCTCTAATTGTTTTCACAAAAACAGCTTCGAATTGCAGCTACCGTTTCGTTGTGTTTAACGGAGTACGTAACCTGGCCAATGTGACCACGGCAGGAATCCAAGTTTGCGCCTTGGTAGCATGCGCAGGTGATCGCATCGAAGATTGCGGTGCTGTGTATCCATCGAATATAAACGTGGTGCATCCGACGGATATTCTCTCACTGCTGATAACACGCCGAGCCAATCCGAGGGAACGCGTTTTCTACGAGCCGTCGACGTTGACGTTGAAACGACGTTTACCGTTGGAAGACGACGATTTCAGCTACATCGTGAGTGGTCACGACGCATCGAGTTTGCTGCTAATGTATCTCGTCAAGCCGCAAAAGGATTTGATGACTTTTGGAATTTACGGTAGAACATTCGACAGGGATGGTGAAAAGCCAACTGAGCTTATTCTGCCCAATAAGTCTAAGGCCGACGATTGTAATGCTGATAAAAAGAATTGTGCTCATTCAGAATTGTAGTACTCAAAGATTAAAGATTAATCCTGATAATACGTGTGCCTTGATCTTTGCAATCTTTATAAAATACACCGTTTCGAAAAACAAAGCGTTTGTCTTGAAAAATTTTAGTCGATAATCTTCTACGTACGCTATTGTCCAGCAATCTTTTGGTGCATTCACTTGCATCTGTGCAAATGCTATTTGACGTTCTGGGAGAACATCGTTATGCATATTTAAGTATTGTTCCTTTGTTACTATTGTCGTTAGTTAATATTATACAAATTTTATTTACAAAAGACTAGAGTAATTTTATATTAATAAGGTTCTACATTATAGGACCATACTCCAAACTGATCACAGGCTTTTTTTATAGTTGGATATTCGTAACTGAAACCCGAGTCTAACACTCTTTTTGGTAATACTTTCTGACCTTCCAACATTATCTGCAAAATAAACATTTCCTCAATGACAACAATTTGTTAAAACATAAATTCGAGTACCAACCTTTGCTCGCTCTTCGTTTAACAGAAGTTTTAAAAAAAATGGAGGCAGAGGTATAAATGCTGGTCTACCTAAGGATGATGCAAATGCTTTTGTGAATTGTGCGTTAGTTATTATCTGTAGGAATAAAATGGAATTGAGATCAACGTCTTTGAATTGACAACATTTGAAATGAAACAACGTTAATATTGACCTCTGGAGCTACTCCGTTTAAAACTCCTGTTAGATCGTTACATTTCATAGCGTGAAGAAATAAATTGACAAGATCTTTTATGTGAATCCAGGGCATGTACTGTGCACCAGTTCCTATCGGTCCACCAACTCCAAGATAGAACGGTAAAATCGTTTGTTTTATCATACCTCCTGTCCTTCCTAATACAACACCTGATCGAATTGTTATTTGCCTTGTTGGAGACTCTTTGGGCAATGTTGCTGCTGCCTCCCATGTGTGACACAGTTCTGTAAAATTATTTCTTTGGTATCTATCGTTGCAAGTAGCAAACTAAAAAAACATTTCTTTTATTTACCTGACAAAAAGTCATACTTTTCACACTTATCGTATTCCGTGTATTCTTTTCTATTAGGTGGATAATAAGATACTCCAGAAATTGTCACAAATGCTTTAGCTTGCGAATTTGCTACAGCCTTTGCCAAGTTTTCCGTTGTTCCTACTCTGCTGTTCCAAATATCTTGTTTGAACTCGGGAGTCCATCTCTCGGAAAAATCTAAGATATTTTCTCCGGCTACGTTAATTACACCAGTGGTATCATCGGGTAATCCTTTCGATTGCACTTCTAGCTATAACGGTAAAGTTTCTTAGTGTTTCATTTGTAGTAGATTACCTTTTAAACAATTTAATCTAAATATTAATGTAGTTACTTAATCAAAATTCAAATCAATTTGAGTAGTTATCCAATCGTATCAAGTCATTTGGCTTTCAAAAAAATAGTTTAACAGAAAAATATTTCCTAAAACATACATGACTTTAAGTCTATTTATTGACTGTATTTTATAAATGTTAGTAGTAGTAGTAGTAAAAAAAATAACAACAACAATTGAGCTCAAGGGTTTGAGAATAATCAAATTAACCCACCCAAGAGATTCTATATGGACCTGGAACTCGTGAGACAATGGTGGTCTTAACGTTTAAACTTTTTAATGTCTTTACGATACAGGAGCCAATGTAACCGGTTCCACCGCCTGCAAAGCAAGCCGTGAAAATTGTAAATACAACATAACCTCAAAGTATAGCTGACAGCAACAAAATGCGCCGTGGCATTTTCGACAAAGCTATTCGTTTTGATTGAAAAATGAATCGTCGAACGATCGCTAATCCTCACCTACGACAACGTGCCTGAATGCCATTGCAGCGGAAGAAACAAGCAAGAGAGCACGTGAGAACGGCAAGGACAGAACGTTTTTCTATGAATAGCGCTCACATAAATGTATCGTATGCGAATGTATACGTACGTATGCCTACTTATACACGTGTATATTTATATAGAAGCTTAGTAGAGGTGCATTACTGGCATTATTGCGACTGTCATAGGGAATGTACGCGTGCGTTGCGCGCGCTGATTGTAACTATAAAGCAGCAATGTTGTCTATATATTGTGGCTTCCGCTGTACAGTAAAACGTAACCGAACGGCATCACAACTAGACAGAGCGAGAGTAGTCGCCACGCAGCGTGCCGAATGTTTGTTGACATTGCACGCGACGGTGACGACGCTGTTCTCCAATTTCTTCACTCCCACCCTGCTGCTACTCTCGGTCTTTTGCTCTCTCGAGCCACGCAACATTCTCTCTTTATACTTGATATTCTTCATTGAAGATAAACGCCACCTCGGCTGCGCATAGCATACACCTTTACATAAGCCGCAACAGCATCGGAGCAACAGAGTCGAGAAACAAAATGCATCGCAGCAGGCGAGTGCAACTACGGCGACAGCGTCGGCTTCATCTCGTGTGACTATGACGAGTGAAAGTGAATTGACGTCCTGTCAGAAATTATTTTATTGTTCTCCTCCTCGACTGGCTCTCAGTGAGTGTTGTACAGTCAAGCAGTGTGCTAAGCGAAGCCACGTGTTGCTTCTTTGACGCTGCGTTGAAAGAAAAAATAAGCATGGGTAAGTGAGTGTGCTATTGCCGTGAATCTCTCGCGAGTAAAGCGCGCGATGGTGTTTTGATATTATTCTAACGCTCGTACGAGCGTAGGCAGTGCAAAATGTTGTACAACGTAACCTGGCAAACGAGTAATAAGAGGGAAATAGCCATCGTGTTTATTCGTGCGTCACCTGGCTAACCGAATTCCTCGGCATTGTATTACGCTCGACAATGATATTGAGATCAGTGCTGCATTACGAGTGTAGGTGAGAAGTCTTATTAGCCGGGGAGGTTCAACGCTCGATATTGTCACCCGTATACATACAAAATGCACACCATTGCACGCACACACAGACACACAGACCACATACACACAGACACACACACACAGCACAGCTTATACACATTGCGTCGCGCGCATCGCATCGGTTTTTCGCATACGTGTGTATACGTTGCCTCACCGATACCCTCGTTCGTTACAGAAGCGCCAATTTATGGTTTATTCCGGCATTTATCAAAATACCTCGTGGATGATTCCGTTGTTACTTCAACTTGACTTTCAGCTCGTTCGGTTTGTTCGATGTACAGTAGTCGGCATTCTGATTTGATTGTTACCGACTGTTCGAGCAGTAAAGCAAATACGACACGAAGAGCGATAAAAAGAAATTAGTCGCTGATTCGAGCACCTGTTTTTGCGAGTTTTCAATGAAACTTTGAACAAATGTCGGTACAATCTTTAGAACACTACACACGTACGCGTATAACAAGATAAGAAAATAACAATCTCTCTTTGCGATTAGTTTTAATCTGACTCAAAAAATATTCGAGAATTTAATCGTACTTTTATCTAATTTTGGATAATCGTCAACCCCATGTTTACGCGGACACTGAAAAGACACGTATTAGCCAAACAATCTCCGTTTGATGGGACGCACTTGACGAAACTCGCGTAAACACCCATAAAACATGGACTCTTCCTAAAGCGCGTGATAATCGATTTTACAACTCTTTTGATCTCCCTTTTTCTGCCGACCTTCTTTACGCTCGAACGGGCTGATTCAATTCGGATAAGCGTTTTAACGAGCAGCAATCAATACCAACCATGTACGATTATTTTCCGTTCGGCTGACTTTTTGGCGATTTGTGCATTCAATTACCGACACTCGATGAATTGACGAAAATTCCATTAAAATGTTTGGCAAACGCGTAAAACGCGGATCGTTTACGGCCGAGGGACGATGCGTTTGGGCGAACATTTTCTGCCGTTAGGAACGCGAAAAAGTGCCGAGTCAAATTCGTTGAAGTATTCGGATTCAGCAGGTAGAGAGGACAAAGCGTAAAGAGATCGGACAACGTTTGTTCGCGCGTTAAGCAAGCCACGGTTATTTGCTCGAATGCGTTCTAAAGTAACGCTCAAAATTATTTGAACGAAAACGTTATTAAAAGGTGCTCGAACGCGTTTATTGTTAGGGATCAAAGCGACGCAATAGCGACTCCAGTCGCAGTAAACCAGAACGATCCAGACTTATCCTACTTTCTCTTGCAAGTTCATTGGATTCCTGCTCAAACTGTTAGTCCTTTGCAACGGACGCTTCGATGTTTAAGTTGTCGCGTTTCAATTTTAAGCCCAAGAATCCAAGTTGGGCTTGCCGCCAAATCGTTCGATCGTTCATAAATTTGGCAATTTGAGTATTCGGAAAACGACGAGTTGGGCAGTATACGGATGGGCAGCCGATCATTTCCGTAAATACGTGGTCTCTTTTGAAAAGTAACATTCCGTTACGATCACGTTACAGGTTGTACAGTAAGCAAGAATAAACGCAGCGCTGTACCTTATCCGCTGGCTTCACATTCACGGCAAGAATGGATCGCATGGAGGAATTGCTTTCTCGCGTACATGAACGAGAAAAATAATATTCCATCGTACAAACAAGGTAGCCAATTTTACCAATATATTGGCAATATCGGACTAGAAATATCCAAGAAATTTTATTTTCACGACATCCACAGCGAGACAGATGTCGATACCCTAATCTTTAAATTTGACGCTTACTTCATTTTTGGAGGTAGAACGAAACATACCAACGAATCCGTCGCTGACTATGTCAAAGCTTTGGAGGTGAGTTGCGATTGTTTCCTTAGTTTTCCCAAAGGCAAGCCACATTCGTACGAACGCTGTGTACTTTGTATTTTTCAGATCATAGCGCAAAAGACAGCCGAGAACAACATAGACAGGGTTATCAAGGAAAAAATCCTACAAGATTTGCATTCTGGAGACGTTTTTAACAAGTTTTTGAAAATCGTTCCATCGTTTGCTAACATCTCCGATTATCAATGTCTATCTCTGCAAGAGTTGACTTTTATTTGGGAAGAATTCGAACGATTAAACATATCCAGTTTTCACGATGACGTGGGTTCGAAGACTGCCATCATCGATTGTATTTATTGTGGTTCTAATCACACGACAAACGAATGTGCGGCTAGTACGAAAGAATGTTCCAAATGCAAGAAATCTGGCCATTTTTCATGGCGATGCTCGACTGACTTATACATTCCATGTGATTTGTGTGGACAAGAGCACGTTGACAATCGACAAAAATGCCCTGCCAATAAACATACATGCAATAATTGTCACAAATTAGGGCATTTCTCCTTTAGATGTCGATCGCGAAGAAACAGCAAGAGAAAACATTGAAGCTATCAGTTCGTTATACACTTGTATTTACACAATCATAAACTGCCTTTGTTCACTTCGACGTACCATCATTACGATAAGATATATTTATAACTGTAACGGTTTTGTTCTATTACCGAGCGATATCACTCGTTAGACATTAACAAATTGTAAACGGCTAAATGCTCCGTTATAAAACAAAACCGAACCGTCTACGATATTCTACGTACCTTCATCATTTCGCATTTCGAAGTCGTGGAAGTTATCTATTTTTAAATTTATAAAGGTATTACTAAATATATAATCATTATTCCTAAGTATTACACGCAATTCATTGTTTTACCTTTTCTAAACAAACTTTACGAAATACTCCATCGTCGCCGTGATCTGATTGTACGGCAGCAAATTAAACATCGCGGAAGATCGCGGTACGAATAGCTTGAACAATAGTTTCAACGTGTCGAAGAAGTTGTAGCGAGGATTAGATTTCACGTAATTAGTCGAAAAAAAAAAACGACACTCAAAATCATCAATTAACTTATTTTCGGAAAAACGTAAGCGCAAAGGATATACGAATAGTCGGAATCAGCAGCGCGTAGTTGAAAGCCAAGCGCTTTTACAGCTGGTAACAATTATTGACGCAGCTATAATTGGATCAAAAACAAATCCGATGTTTTCTCTCAGGCACTATAAACGACTACTATCCGCTACAAAGTTAAGTATCGCTCTTGACACGCTTAACTCAAGTTGACTCTTTTTTTTATCGTACAAATACCAGCGTCAAGGCAATTTTCGAAAACCTATAAAAATCGGTACGCGATAAAAAGACAACTAATCCAACAATGGTAACGATGGGCAGCGCACGTCGCACTCAAGGTAGCAACATTGCGTTAATTCCGTTTAATTTGATCGAGTCACGTTACAAGTATAATAGCAAACGAACTCGTCGGAGAACCGGCTCCGCGGTGTTTCGCTTCGCGTCATAATGCAACACTTGTAAAAACCTCGAATAGTACGCAGCCGGGTTTTATCACGCTCGTGTCGTATCACCAGTGCACAACTGAAACTGTTATCGTAACTTGTTTGCTATTTTTGTAATATTTGTACAGGTAGTGGGCGTCGCAGACGAGTCTTTCTTTGCTCAATTCGAGACGGTCGATTGGCATTTTTTTTGTTCTTTGTCTCACTTGTGAAATCGAAGAGTGCGAGGAACTAGGGTGTCGTATAATTTGCAAAGCCGACGCGTCGTTAGACACGTCAAGCGTGTAAGTGCACATTTTTATCGTTACTTTGAATCGTCAACGTTGCGTACGAGCGTTGAAACGTTGGCGGTTCCTTGTTACGCGACGTTGCATTCGGCGCGCATCGACGATCGTTGTTTCTCACGGTAGATCTCTTGTTGCACAAAGTCGTGCGCTAGTTGTACAGATTACAGAGTTTACGTAACAACTTGACCTTTGCAATGTCGTTCGACGCGCGTCTTCGTTTCGATGGGCCAGCAAGACAATAAAGACGCAATCTCTTGTTGCATTACCAAAGTCTTTCGTAGTCGAGTAAATTTGTGGGAATTTGTCGCGTCCGATTGGTCGAGAATCGACGAGGATTCGAAGCAACAAACACTCGTGATTAAATAGTAAACTCACGACCATAGAACCACGATACGCGAACTAATCATGAAACCATCGTGTTAATTTTCAGGCAACTAAAGATGATGGCGCATCTCGTTCGCGTTGGAGTGCTCTTGTCCCTGTCAAAATCGTCACACGAGGTAAAACACAAGTATGTTACTCGGCGTATTCATGAATTTTTTGCCGTCCTGCTGGAACCAGTTTTTGCAGATGCATCGCGTCTCAAAGCGTCTCAAAGCGTATCGCGGTTAATTATTCACCTCGCACGGAAGACTGCATTCCGAGCTTCGCGCGTAACGCCGTTCCCCGTAGATTACAATTCGCGCGGGATTACGCTACGTTGTTCCGCAACGTAAAGCGCGCGCACCTTTGTTTCGCCAAGTCGATAATCTTTTGACAATGCAGGCCGCAAACTCCGCGAGCTACGTCGGAGCGGTGGTGGAGTATCATCCGGTGACCGACGGCAACGACGGTCAAATGATAGCCCAGGCGAACGCCAACAACTATCGGACTATCATCAAGAAAGCTTCGCGATACGTACGTAACGCAACGCGGTCGAATGTTTGTTATTAATTTGCGATTATCGCGCGCCTCGTCGTTCGCACGCTTGCTGTCCGTTAACGCTTCGTTGCAGAAAACAGACATAATCGTCTTCCCGGAATACGGCTTGACGAGTCTCCCCAACGATGACAACGGCAACGAGAAGCAATTCAACGCTACCGAGTTTAGAGCCTACTATCGGAACACCGCCTCCTACGTTCCACATCCAAACGAGAGCGTCGTACTCTGCGATACCGATAACAAATATCAAAGGGTAAGATTACCGCGGATGATGCGCGAACGACCAAAAACTAATCGAACGTTCCGTCGGGCGGCTGCAGTCGCTGCAAAGCATCTCCTGTTCGGCTCGCGAGTTCAAGATGTACGTAGTAGTGAATCACCACGAGCGCGCCGACTGCCCAAAGCCAAATTGTGCTCCGGACAACTTCCTTCTCTACAACACCAACGTCGTGTTCGATCGCAGCGGCAAAGTCATCGCGAGGTATCGCAAGTACAATTTATTCAACGAGGCTGGTACCAACGTTACCGCTCAGCCCGAACACTCGACCTTCGTCACGGACTTTGGGGTGACTTTCGGCCAACTCGTCTGTTTCGACATACTCCACGAGAAGCCGACGAGTTTCCTCGTCAAAAATCCGAACGTCACGGATATCGTCTATTCGACGCATTGGTACGACGAGTTGCCGTTCAACGACGCCGTGCAACAACAAGCCGCTTGGGCATACGGGGCCGACGTTAACCTTCTTGCCTCGGGCTACAGCGAAGCGCAGACTGCTAGTGGAGGTACGTGCAAGTTGAACGAACAATATAACTCGGCGTTGACGAATTAAGGTTCGCGCACACCGCGGAACTACGAGTGCATTCAAGATTCGAGCTTGAGAAGCGATTTGTAATTCTGTAAACGGTACAGCTCGTATCGTTGAAACGAAGCACTGTCCGTGGGTCGTTGTGTAATTGACGCGTTCTCGATTCCATGGTCAATGAGACGATGGCGATTTCCTCGAGGGTTACCTGTAGCTCTAGTTCAAGCGAGTGCTCGATCGCAACGTTGAGGTTCGGTGAATTGCACGGTTGAGCACGAGGCTCGAGCGAAACCAACGATGATTTCGGATAACTTTGCAAAATTACCAATCCCGCAGGAAGTGGAATCTATGCTGGCAGGAGCGGCCCAATAAAGATCTATCGCCCCATGGAAACAACGAACGCATTAGTGGTCGCCGAAATTCCAAAACTGAAGAGACGAGCACGCATCGAGGACGCGCGTGTCGGCCGCTCGTTCGTTCACGTGTTCAAGCAAGCGGAGGTACCGACCGTTTCGGGTTTGCCACCGCGCACGCCGTTCTACCGCCCGAATCAAGACGATCTGCGACCTTACGTTACGCGACCACTGGATCCCACGCAAGGCTCGCGCATCACGACGCTTTGCGACGAAGGACTCTGCTGTGATTTTCACGTGGAGGCTAGCTACGATAAGAAGATTGCCGATACGCCCGATTCGGAGCACTACAGGTGAGTCGTCGTATTCTAGCGTAAGATTTGCAGGCAGGTTCGATCGAGCGTGCCAGCGATTATCGTAAAATGAAGCCGCGAATAGTGCGACGGTTGGTGCTTTTGTCTAAAATCCTAATGAAACGCATCGATATCATCGTTACAGATACCGACTGGGAGTGTTCAACGGGGTGCGTAACCAGATAAACGAAACGACTTTGGGTCTCGAGGTGTGCGCTTTGTTAGCGTGCGCGGGTGATCGCGTCGAAGACTGTGGCTCGATTTATCGTCCCAACGCGACGGTAGTGCAACCAACGAGTTTCGATTCCTTGATAATTACTCGGCGAGCTAATCTTAGCAGTCGGGTGTTTTACGAGCCGTCGACCTTGACCCTGACGGAACGTCGGCCGATCGACAGCGGAGATTTCGCTTACATCAGCAGCGGCCACGAGAACTCTAGTCTGTTACTGATGTATCTCGTCAGGCCGAGAAGCGACGTTATGACTTTTGCTATATACGGCAGAAGATTCGACAGAGATGGCGAGGCAGTGACGAAACCCAAATCTTCCGGGGCGAACGTTGCTCCGTCGTCCGTTGTCGTAACGATTATAACGATACTGGTGACGTTGACTGCTCGCAATTGAAATTACTCCGGTTCGGTGCTTACGTACGAGTGAGCAGGAGAACGTATGCTGTCAACCGTTTGTTTCTTTGTTCTCTTACAGGTGTGATACGCATTTTTCTGCAAGTCAAGACCTACTCTTTTAACGTATCTTCGATTTGGTTCTCTTAATAAAACATGTCAAAAGCAATCAACGAGTATTATTGCGTCAAGCTCCGCACTGGAAATGTAAATTTTGTTAACGTTTGCGTGTTTTTTAGGTAACGCGGAGTAACCGACCTGCTCGCGACCTGCTGAAGAACCTCATTTTTCGCGGCACTCGTATTTTGGCAATTGTTTAAATCGAAAGTGCACGACCAATTATTGTTCAACTACGCCACTGACTTTCGAACTTGCTAGCGCGATTAAACGATAGTGCTCGACCCTTGCACTTGTTATTAATCGCGCGACGCCAACGCAGAGGTCTCTTCTTGGTCTGCATTCAACAGCCATAGACGAGCCGTTCCGAGTTAACTTGTTTACGTCGCCGTTCCCTAAGCGAACAAGCAGAAGGGTGAACTCGCGGGAACCTTTAGATGCACGGTTCGTTCCACCAGGTCGAATAATCGATCGAAAGCACAGCTACCATGCGTCACGTCAAAACGATAACATACGTTTACGATAGGTTGAATGTCTGTCTGTCCAACGATCGCCAATAGCGCGTCGCAATACGCGAGTACTGTTTTCGGTAGTTGCAGTTTTCTAGTTTTCTCTTACTCGTTATTTGCCCTTTTCATCATTTTCATGGCGGCCCTTTCGTATAGCATACGCGCCTGTAGGTCACGGTGCGTTGCGGAACGCAAATATCCATGTCCTTTCGGAAACTAGGTTAACGAGTTTACCCAAAGACAGCGGTGAGCCGAGCAAGTCTAACGCTACTAAAGTTCAAGTTTACTACTGCCACGTAGTCTCGTAAAATGTTGCCATGCGTACCTTTTGGACGAGCAATAATACGGTAAGAATCGTCACTTTTGTTTTCCATTATTGGTATAAATGGACAAGGTAGCGATGAATCGCCACGATCGTACCGACTGCCCAGAACCAACTTTGTGGCTGCCTAGCCTGGCTACTCGTACGTCGACGTTGACTTTGGCGTGACTTTGGGTCGTGCCAGCTTCAACGTGACGACGATCACCCACAGGAAGATTTTGTTCGTGTCGCCAGTTACGACGAGGACCGAAAAGTCTGTCGCTGACATATTTCGTGAGTCCGAGAAGCGAAACGAATCGTTGTCCTTGTCGGATAGTTTTTCCCAGCCATCAATCGCGTGGAAAGTTTTCCGTTGACGCACATTTTGAACGTTATACGTGTCGTTTGTCGCGCGGTAGGAGCCTACAAAAGTATGCAAACCTACAATGTACGGCTACTTTGATATAATAATGTCACAATTTCGCGGTACGCTAATGGGTTTGAACGAAAGGCTCAGCACCATGCCGAACACTGATTAAAAGGTAAAGCGAACGCCACGAATACAGTACCGTATGAAACGAAGCAAGTATGGATGATAGCCAGTTAGAAGAGCAATTTGAGGTATTGTTGGCTGATCGGAAGAGTATCGTTCACGTGTAATCACTCGACTGTTTAAAAAACGAAGCACTTTGTGATATTTCCACTCCAAGAACGTCATCTTTGCTACATTTCCACACTCGCGATCAACGCGAAACATTGTGACTTTGGCGATGTACGATGGAGATTCGATAGGAGTGGCGCAATCGTGACCAAACCAACTGCGGTCACAGCTGTGACGTAACGATAATTATGTTGAATCAATCGGATTCCCCAGTCCTTTTAATTTTACTTGCAACATTTATGTCGAAATGCCAATAAAAGACAGCTTCCTTCCGCGACATTGTACCGAGCTATTGTTTCATTGGCGATGTGTCTTCCTACGGAAGCGCGTGAATCATTAGTTATCGCGAAAACGAAACTTACGCGTATTTGTTAACAGTGGATTTTTCTCGTACGCTGTCTAGACACGCGTACTTGGCACCAATGTGTCGATACGTGACTTTTCTGATCTGGAATTGATTCCAGCAAGCGGCTTTCCTATAATCTTTATCCACTCTACGAGTTTGTCGTTGTGCTGTGGATTCGTACGGCCGGTAAGAAGATAACAAACAATAAAGGTCCACAAAAACTGACGCGTTACTAGCCAAAATGTTATTGTAGAGAAACAACGCTTTCTCTAAACAGTTTTGTCGAAAGTAAAAACGACTTTTACGAAAAATTCGAAACTACAAACGATTAAAACCGATTGTTTTTAATATTGTATACCTTATCTTGGATGATTCTTCAGCGCATTTTATGCGTAGAAGCAACGATTCATTCGAGATAACGCTCAATATTAGTAGCGTTCATCTTAAAACACGCTCGGCGTATTAGTAAAAAGCGTGCATATGTAGGTGTATTGATTGTACATTGATAAGTGACGCGGCATGTCTTGCTGTATCTTATCAGATAATATTCGAGGAAATCGTTCGCTATTATAAGGAATTGCGCGTTCCAATGGTAGCTTTACATCTCACCGGCTATTTTCGAACGTTTCAAATGATTGCAGACTCTCGTGAAAAAAGGTACTGTACGAACAGAATCATTGCCGAAATAACACCGATACGTCGTCGTTCGAAGCTTGGCTTTTCTTCGAAACTAACAACGTCAAAACTCGATAATTCAAGTATGCTTGCGCAACGCAATTGATTGATTTCAGATTTGCCAGATTAGCGAAAATGAAGCTCCATTGGGTGGCGTTTATTTTGGTATTATGGCCAAGCGCAACACTTCAGGTAAATTGTTGCTGGGAGATTGGAGTGAAAGTGCGCGTTAAAGAATCGATTAACATACTTGAATGTTGACAGCGTTCTTCCGTTGATTCGCCAACTTACGTGGCAGGTATTGTCGATTACAGCCCCGTTCTTAGCTCGGACGGAGAAGACGATGTGGGTCGCTTGAATGCAATAAACTACTTGAATATTATTGATACAGCTATTACATACGTAAGTATTAACATGAATTTCCTTGAACGCTCGTTTTTATCTCAATTGGAATGCGATGGTTGTTATTTTCGCAACTCGATCGCTAGTACGCTGTGGATTTGTTTCGAAGACAATTGAAAAGATATCTTATGTAAACGTGATCACTCGAGTTCTCCGTGGCGCGACGTAAGGACAACGATTAAAGGTTTATTGCCACTTTCAGGCTGTAGACATAATCGTCTTTCCGGAATCTAGCCTCTCGGATGTCACCGCGGAAAATGCAACTGTCGCGCGAAGCCAAGGTGCATCGTACATTCCAGATCCGGCCGACAAAGTTGCACCTTGCGACGACAAACGTTACGAATACGTGAGTGGAAAGTCTTCAAAACAGTGGGCAATGATTACGATAAGACTAATCGATCGTCATCTCGTTATTGCAGTCGCTATCGAGCATATCGTGTTCGGCGAAGCAACACAAGATTTACGTGTTGATAAACCACCGCGAGAAGGTCGACTGTACTCCGAGGAAAGACGGCTGCCCAGCGGATGGTTTTCTCATTTACAACACGAACGTAGCATTCGACCGTAACGGTCAGGTGGTCGCAAGATACCGGAAATACCATCTATTTGGCGAGTACGAAAAAAATATCACCGATCAGGCCGTCCCCACAACTTTCGAAACGGATTTCGGCGTGACTTTTGGCACCTTCATCTGCTTCGATTTGCTCTTCCAAGCGCCGACGTTGAACTTGACCCGCGATCTTAAGGTCACCGACATTCTTTACTCGACACATTGGTTCTCCGAGCTGCCTTATCTGTATGCTGTCGAAGCGCAAGCTGCTTGGGCCTACGCGAACGACGTCAATTTTCTGGCTTCGAGTCTTAACTACCCAAAGACGGCCAGTGGAGGTATCTCTTGTTTCAAGCGTACGCGTTTTAAGTGCACGATCGACGTCTCGAAGGTGATTGATTTTTCAGGTGGCGGCATCTTCCTCGGTAAACAAGGACACGTCCAAGTTGTGTCGACAAACAAGAGATCCAATACACTCGTGGTGGCCGAAATCCCGAAGTTAATCAATGGAAAACGAACGCAAAATATCGATAGGACAAAAGTGAACGTTTACGAATTCACAAACAAAGAAATAACCACTGGTGAGAACCTCGGCGATAGAGACTGGACTTATCTCAGAGATGATCTATCGGTGTATTCGTCGGAACCGATCGACGTTAAACAAAAAAGCTTCAATAAGATTGTTTGCGATAGAGGTTTTTGTTGCACATTCAAAGGGGGCGTTGACTTTGATGAAAATAGTATAAAAAATCATTCGATCTATTACCAGTAAGTACAGATCGTACGTCCAGTACGATAGTGTGCGGTCGAGATCGTGCGTTCAGATTTCAAACGTTAATGTTGCAGCTATCGCTTTGCAGTCTTCAATGGAACCCGCACCTTCGGCGGCGTGGCTACGGGCGGAGTCAAAACTTGTGGAATAATAGCTTGTCTCAACGATAGTTCGCTCGATAGCTGCGGACGTTTGTTTGAGAAAGAGACTATTGCACCAACGGTTTTTACATCGTTGGAAATATCATCGGCTGATGTCCCCAACGAGAACATCTTCTTCGTGCCCGTAACATTCTCCCAGCGGATGATGCCACTCAACGTAACTGACTTCACTTTCCAATCCGTTAGCGCGGACAAATACGCCAGTCATCGTATGGAGTTGACGAAGCCTCTGAATAATTTGTTGACTTTTGCTATTTACGGCCGAGACTTTTCGAGAGACGGCACTGAAGTTACTCGAAATATTTCAAGTGCACTTGCGATATCGCCGATACTTTTATTCGTGGCTATCGCCAATTACATTGGCTTTTAATCGCATAAATGTATCTCGAGTGTTTTGCAATTGTAGAGCTATATCGGCATTAGTTGTCGATATAGTTATTCAACGTTGTTTTCTTCTCAAGTGTACAATGCGTACTAAGGTGACATAATAAATAATTAGTCAAATTTATCGTGTCTTCTTCTACGACCACACCAACACGAATTTTCGTGGCTGTTTAGTGCACAGTGCAAACTGTGCGTTAGTGGTTAGAGTGACCTATCCTCGACATTTTATCGGGTGGTATTGCATTATCGCGTATTAATTATCTAGCCATTTAACTTTTTGAAAGCCGCACGTCATTTCCATTGTGTCGCTAATTCGCATTTTTTACAAAAAAGTTTCCAATAATAAGTCTAGTGCTTCGTAGTTCAGTGTCTGCAACGCATATTTTGACATTGTGCTTTCAAAAACAAACCATTGAAATTGATAAAATCGTTCGAAATGTACTACTTTTCCGTGACTTTCCTTTTACTCTTAGTGTCGAATACAACACCGCAGGTAATACTTATAAGCAAAAAAATCGATTGATGTTTGCCAGTAGTTTCGAATTTCCCTTAAATAATTGATGTTTTTTTCCGCAAAGCGTTCTCGTTACGATTCGCCAACTTACGTAGCGGCTGTTGTCGAATACAGCCCTGTTGTCGATTCCACGGATAAACTAAACTTAGGAGAAGTAAACGCAAAAAATTATTTGAAAATCATCCATAAGGCAGCTAGTTACGTAAGTATCAACGGAAAGTCGAATCACTAGTCAAACGTACAATCGTTCGGATCATGAAGAACAATGTCAATGATCGTCGATCGTAGGTACTCGTAGCCTGCATCTACAGTTCGCCATTAAGATTAAGACTGACGTTCTTGCGCGTGTTTTAGGCAATAGACATTATTGTGTTTCCGGAATCTAGTCTCGCAATTCCTTCAAAGACAAACATTACGTTCACTCGAAGCCATTCGGCTTCGTATATTCCAGACCCAGTCGACAGCATAATTCCGTGCACCGATACATCGAAACATTACGAATACGTAAGCAACTCTGTCCGATAAACGTAACAACGGATACGAACCAATTATAAAAGAGTAATGCGTAACGCCTTTGCAGTCACTAAAGAGTATGTCGTGCGCGGCAATGGATTATCAGATTTACGTGCTAATAGATCATCGTGAAAAAGTGGACTGTGATCCTGGAGACGGTTGCCCAATCGATGGTTTTTTAATCTACAATACGAACGTAGTCTTCGATAGACAAGGCAAAGTGATCGCGAGGTATCGGAAATATAATTTGTACAAGGAGATCGGAGTGAACCACACTCGACCCATCCCAACGACTTTCAAGACGGACTTTGGTGTGACTTTTGGTACATTCATTTGTTTCGATTTAATCTTCGCTGCACCGGCACTCAACTTGACTCGTGATCTTGGTATCACGGACATTCTCTTTCCAACGAAGTGGTTCGACAAGTCACCTTTTCTATTTAGTACCCAGGTTCAAGCTGCTTGGGCCTACGCGAACGATGTCAACTTGTTGGCTTCGGGTTATAACTCTCCAGACGCTGGATGTAGTGGTAATCTTTGACCAAATTTTTCGTGTCTATACAATCCAATTCGTTCAATCAACGATTTGAAAAAGATGACAAGTTTATCGTTTGACACGATTAAATTTTTAGGATCTGGCATCTATTTGGGAGAACAAGGGTATATCGATGTAATATCGATGAAGAATAAAAGATCCAACGTTCTCTTGGTAGCTGAAGTCCCAAAAGTCATAAATGGCAAGCGCACGCAAAATATTGTTAGGAGCAAGGTGCACGTTTATGAATTTACAAAAGAAGAAATACCTACTGGTGAGACAGTTGGGAACCAGCAGCAGTATCCCGTTGACACGTATCTATTATTATTTTCAACGGAATCGATCGACGTAAAATACAACAATCAAAAGAAAACCATTTGTGACCGAGGCTTATGTTGCGATTTTAAATTTACAATAGACTTCGATGAAAATAGCATTACGAATAATTCAAATTATTACCGGTAAGCTAGAAGAACGTCTTTACATATGTCGGTGTGAGCTTTTCTATTTGATATTGCTGTTTCAGATATCGCTTAGCGGTTCTCAATCAAACTTACGATATAACGAATCTTGGACCAATTGGAATCAAGTCGTGCGCAGTGGTAAGTTGCACCAATGACACCAAAGAAAGCTGTGGAAGTATTTTTCACAATAACCAAAGTACTATTACTCCAACGACTTTTACATCGTTGGAAATATCCACCTCAGACATCATGAAACAGGATTCTTTTGTATTCCCTCTTACATACTCCCAGAACATGATTCCCTTGAATGCGACTGATTTTACTTTTTCATCTGTTGAATTTGGCAAAGTTTCGATGAATTACATGAAATTGAAGAAGCCTATAAATAATTTATTATCTTTTACGATTTTTGCACGCAACTCTGTTTTGGACCGTATTATAAATTCTAACTCTGTGATATGAATGCACATGTCCTCGTTATTATTTTGTACGAATGTTTCTTTGATGGTTCCTCCTTTTAAATGCCAATGTATCGAGGATTTGAAAGTATAACTGGTTTTTATACAAATGGACGTAAAAGCATTCAATTTGTAACTGCGATACGAGAATAAAAAGCTTCAAAAGTAAATGTAAAATAGTGAGTAAAACAGTATCGTTTATTATTTACATTGTTAAGTGTTGTTTAAGAATTTCGAAAAATTGATGCAACCTAATCATCTTATTGCCGATTATTTCTAGTTTCCAATTGAAACACATAAAAGATCATGCAGATTTTTAAATTTGGACCTTTCAAGGCATTCAAATGGTAAGGGCTTTTTCCTACCAACTTACCCAAAATGACCCACTGTCGGCTTTTCGATTAGGGTCCGTAGAGAACGATTCTGGCACTTATAAAAGGACATGAATTCTGAAATATGACATGCTGGAAATTGGCTGTGACAAGACCAGAACAACTAATGTTTATTAATGTTTGAATAAGAGTACCCATCCTTGTCTTTGCCATTGTATTCGTTAGAAATACTAACTTGTGTTAATAACTAATCAGGGTTTTATAATGATTGTATTACAGATCTATCTTATAATTTACGTCGATCTCACAACCATTACTAAATAGGAGTGATAAATAAGTGCCAAATAGTACTTTGGGAGTAGACGAGAGTGGTGTTTGTAGATAAGGTGTTAGACTTAAAATTTGGTTTATCTTGAGGTAGGAAAGGCGTATCGTGCCCAGACGATCGTTAGTATCGGACAAAGGCCGACGCGTGCGTGGAAGTCAATTCGATGTAGAGGAGATATGAGCTCAGCCAACGATGCTCACTCAACCAAATGTGATGAATATCGGTCTTCCTTGGCGATGCATCTCAGCCGCAGGATTTTTCTCCTTTTCCTCTTTAAGAAACAGTTTTTGTTTCTGTTGGCAAAGAGAAGACAGAGGGAAAATCACATGGCGATCCGTAACAAGGCTCGGTCGAAAGGGGAAAGTTTCATAGCCTGCCGAGCGTCGCCAAGATCCGATCGCTTTACCTCTGGAAATTTCACTGTAGGTCTCGTATGTTTATCAAAGGAAGCAATTCTCCAAGTACGGTACGCTACAGATCGAACCGATCGGGAATAGGAGCAGACCCTACTTAAAGAGTTGCTCCGTATGATACATTGCCGAGGCTTACTACGTGACGTATAATTGTTACGCGGAATAGGAGAAGGGAAATAGGTATAAATACTAAGACCTTACGACACGGCAACTAGTTGTCTTGACGCTTCGACGTAAAGTGCCACAAAAAATCAACCGTCAATTCCAATAGCGTTTGTGCGTTCGTTTTTTCGTTTCTATACGCCTTACCCTAGATATCAGACCAGTGTTATTACATTTATTATAAGTATGTCGTCAATTGCTATAGAAGAGACCATTCCATGCGATGACAGTAATAACAATGGATTTATATTCAACGGTGGTCATTATGTTCCTGTAGAGTTATTGATGGACATACTTACATATTACGTTGATTGCAATTCTTTATCTAGTTGCCAACTAGTATGTAAACAATGGGATCTTCTTATTAAAAATCATATTTGGCGCAAAAAAGCAGAATTTAAGTTGAATCGTACATTACCAGTGATCAAAGAAATACCGTGGACTACTTATTTTTCGTTTTGCCAGGAAAAAAACTACCGTAAAGACATAAACAGAAGCTATTCTCGTTATAAAAAGTTGGTTTCCACTTGCGATCGGATAACGAAAGGTGATGCTGTTGATGACTGGACAAGGGAAATAGTAAGCCCATCATTAAGTGTTCCAAATGATTCTGGATGTTTAGACTTGCCTAGAAGTATACTGCGTCACCATCAAAACCACGTCCAAAGTATTTTTAATCAAAAGCGGAGACTGGCGGTGAGGAGCACGTTTCAGAAGAAGTTGCATACGAAGAGATTGAATCGAGCGAGACTGTTTGTCTCGAGACTTCTGACAAATTCTGAAGATAATGATCTAGAAGAGGTTGCTTCAGATCATTAATTGTGTATACATATATATAAATATACATATATACATATAGGAATATAAATATTTTTATTGAAATATAAACAATAGTATTATTTTATCTGTTGTATTTTTTGTAAATTCTTGTAATGTCCTTTTTGATTTCTGGAATATTTAAATCCTTGTTAATAGTGTAATTGAGTACGCACTAAGGTGCATCCAATATATTTTTGCCAATTTTATACTCGAGTCTTTCCAGTATTCCAGTTGGCAGTTTATCATTAAGTCTCAACTAAATTGTTTTCCTATTAACCAGTACATTTTACTGAGTTTAAGATTTCGTTGTTTTTTCGTCCAAATGTGCTCCCTCCAGTCCAGTCGACGATCAAGATGGTTCTGAGGTATTTTGTAGAGTTATTTTGTGAGATGGTTTTTCCATACATCCTTACTAAGTGCAAATTACTTGAATGCACTTATTTTCATTTAACTTTATTCTTCGTGCTTTTAAGCAACATTCAATCTCATTTAAGTTTTTTTGTACGTTGAAAGATGCTGTTTCGGGATTTATTTAATTTCAACGACTAAACAATTAACTCATTTTATTATAGAATGTTAACTTTGATACCCAAATCGATGATTGACAATCAAGTGCCTTTCTTTTATTACGGGATTCATTTTTGAGAGAATTATTTTTCCATAAATTTTGATAATTTAAGTAGAATGCTTGTCGTCTACACGGGATTGCTTCTTCTAAGTTTTGTCCAGGCTTTGGAATATAATTGGTGTAGTATAATTGGTAGTATAATTGGTGCCATTTCTATCGTAAGGGTAAATTGAATAGCCAAATACAAGCATAAATAAGTATTGTAATATTTTGTTTTGTTTTAATGGGTAGCTTTTTGATTATCTGTCTAGTAATATTCTCGATTTCAGGTGCATTTCTATTTTGTTTGGAATAGTAATTACTTCAGAAAATGTGGCTGTTTCAATCGGCTTGTCGTTTATCATTAAGACTTGGATTTTAACCGAGGTATATTATTGAAACTAAATTTTAAAAAAATAGCCTCAAAGTTAAAGGCTTTATATAATTATACATACTGATGAATTATACATACTAATTATTAAATGGATATTGATTTTTCGAAACAATAAATATCCACTCCTATTGCACCTAGCAAGTACGTTTTTTTACGTGACAAATTTGTAGCTACATAATTACAGTAATGAAGTGAAAGAATCTAATTCTTATATAAAATGATGTATTTATAACGTGATTTGGACAAAAGAAACCTTATCGAGTGTCCCTTTTTAGTACCACTTCCTGCGTTTTGTCATTGTTATAAAACTCAATATCCAGGACTCATGATGATAACGTTGCAGGCCAAATTTTCAAGTACCATTTGGATCGAACCAACGAAGGCAAGTCCCATGAAGATTTCGGCCGATCAAGACAAGATTAATTATTTGCCTAATTAAGGCAAGACGGTAGAGAAACCGTCAATGAAAGCAAGAGTCATAGTCCATTGGATATTTGACAGATGACAATTAAACAATGCAAAGTCAGCGTTAGATCAAAGGTTACTATATCAGTTCCTTAGAATCAATTCCTTTTGACTTTAAAATTGACCAATCTTTCTATTTCGGCCTTTCAAGAGCGGTTGCTATGATCGATCTTTTGAAACTGGATGTTTGACTTTACAATGATCTTGGAATCCCTAACATATCGTATTGTTCTGAACTTATAAGGGTATGCTCTTTTTATTTGTGCGATCAAAAATAGAGGTTCTTATTTGAAAATATAGATTGACCTTCAAATGATCTTAAAGTCTAAGGTCACAGTCAAATCTAATGTTACCATCCGATGTCCCCCTGCGAACCCAACAAGATATGTTCAGGACATTTTTTGATTGGTGGCTCTGTTCGCGAGATATTCAGGTGCGTAATCTAAAATAGAACACCTCGAATGTATATATACATAAATAGTTTAAATGCTTAATGGTTACCTCCACCTTGACTTTAAACTTGGTTTTCAAGGTCATTTGTAGATCAAGTTTTTTTACATAGGAACTCCTGCTTTTGAGCCTGGATTCGGATTGAGCGAGAAATTCTACGTTCAAATAAGGCATCATTTGTGAAGACGGGTCAACCCTACCAAGATCATGTAGAGGTCAATTTAATTTTTTTCATAATCTTTATCCCTAAACAACCCGGCAAAGGACTTAGCTAAATGATACCTCAATTGGACGTAGAATTTCCCGCTCTATCCGAATCCAGGCTCAAAATCCTATTTAATTCTATTTAAGATTCAGTTCCTATTTAAAAAAACAAAGTTGATCTTCAAGCGACCTTGAAAACTACGTTCAAAGTCAATATATATATTATCGGCTCATTCCAGACTAATAGGATCAGCTCCGTAGGGGTAGGTAATCGATTTTTATGAAACTTGCTGTATATATTGCCTATACAATAGTCAACTTCTGTACACATTTTTAGATCATTATTACTGCCGGATTAAAAGTCATAAACAATATAACAATTTTGTTGAAAATTGTTTAAAAATTGATGTCTTTGTAACCGTGAGAGTTATGAAAACGAAATTTGTTTTTAAAATACGGATAAAAATATAAACTATCAAATTAATAGACCAAAAGTCATTTTTAACAATTTTTCGAAAAATTATTAACTGTTGTTTTAAACAAATGGCGATATCTCAAAAAGAGATTCTTTTTATTTTCGAAATTATTTGTTATTGAATTCCTTTTCTAATTTTCAATAATTATCAGCAATAAATTTCATAGAGCAGACATTAGTAATGATTCAGGGAGTCATTTGAACAGCGTCCTTCTGAGCCGCGCGAGTCGACTTTTCAACCGTTTCGCCGTCATAACTCCACCTTAATTCATACAATTTTTTCTAATGTATACATGTTTCTTTATATCTAATACAAGGTCAACTGATTAACTTGCCAAAATTTTTAGTATACGATCACCTGTAAATTACTTAATTGCACTTTCTATCTGCGATCGAATGGGTTTGAGACCGGTACAATTTCCTTACGGCCACGTTAAAAGCGATTTATATATTACAATTGACTTAATCAATGATATCTGTTAAATTGTTGCTATTTTTTCTTCCTTATTTTTCCTTACTTATATGTCGTATTGTATTTTTCACTACAAACTCCCCATATCATTACTAATGTCCGCACTAAGAAATTGACTAATGTCTGCTCTATGAAATTTATTGCTGATAATTATTGAAAATTAGAAAAGGAATTCAATAACAAATAATTTCGAAAATAAAAAGAATCTCTTTTTGAGATATCGCCATTTGTTTAAAACAACAGTTAATAATTTTTCGAAAAATTGTTAAAAATGACTTTTGGTCTATTAATTTGATAGTTTATATTTTTATCCGTATTTTAAAAACAAATTTCGTTTTCATAACTCTCACGGTTACAAAGACATCAATTTTTAAACAATTTTCAACAAAATTGTTATATTGTTTATGACTTTTAATCCGGCAGTAATAATGATCTAAAAATGTGTACAGAAGTTGACTATTGTATAGGCAATATATACAGCAAGTTTCATAAAAATCGGTTACCTACCCCTATGGAGCTGATCCTATTAGTCTGGAATAAGCCGTAGATATAACCATCGCAAAAAGTGTGTACAGAAATAACGATAAGTGTCACACACAAAAAGAGTATTATGCGTATCGCAATATTGAATAAATATGGAAAAAGAGTTTTTAACTACTTTCCCGTGAATTTATTGAACAGAGAAGAATGAAAAAAAATTATTGAAAAAAAGGCTAATTCCAAAATATTTACAATTGTATCAATACTTTACGCATTACAAAAAACAAGTACTTAATATATGACGAAATACACTGATAACCGGTGGAAAAAAGGGTCTCCAAACATTTTTCTATGGATTTCAAATGGACTTTTCGATAAAATGTAATGTATTCATAAAACAAGTTATTGAAAACTCATTGAAAAAAATATTGAAAAATCATATAAAAATTGTCATATGACAAGTGACAAGGGAATATAAAGATAACATTAAATATATCGAGATATTTATGTATAAAAAATATACGTATAGGTGTTTTCAATGATTTGCCCGAATACCATAGATATATATTGGCTTATGTATAGTTTGATAGAGTAGTATTTTATTTTCAACTGTGGGTTCCGATTTGTTACCAATGCACACTACATTTTCCTCCTTGTTATTCCTAACTCTTAGTCCACTTTGAGAATATGTATTCTATCCACGTTAGGGATTATGCAATTTAAATTTTGCACAATTACCATTCTATAAGATAAATTGTTGTTCCTAACTGTAAGCAATAATGATTCTTAAAATTGTTTACGAACCGTCTATGATTATCAAAACAAGAAAAATTGCAATACTTACAATTATCTCGTAGAAAATGTTTTATGAACGAAGTGTAGCGAAAAATTCAATTTTCAACCACTATTACTTGACTCTTGTAATTTACCGTATGAAATAATAAAAGTAACAACATAAAACGTCGCTTGTCGTGTAGCGGATACAAAACATAAAATATTAATATATTCTTGCCCCATACAGTGCATGTATTGTGAAACTTTCCATGCGGGAAACGGCATTCATATTGCAACGTCTTTCAAAGGCAACACTTGTCTCACGCTGTTTTTGGCATTGGACTCGAGGCCAACGTGCAGTTATTATAAAGAAAGCCCAGTGGCGCAAAATAAGGAAATCTAACTTTCCCTAACAGCTATATTGCTAATCCCAAACTCTTGAAGGGACCGAACCATAATAAAACTCTATCCCAAACACTTGTAGAGACTGAGTTATTTATTCCTAAACTAATATTGGTTCGGTCACTTGTAGAACCAGCAATGTGGAACTAAGAGTGGCGATTCCCAGTTTCATCCCGTCATTTTTCTTATTATTAAATTGTATGCAAAATCTTCTCCTAAAAGTCTATTAACTCCAACGACTCGTCTGATCAACTTAGATGAGGCTCAGTTGACATTGAAATCTGCTAAGATTACTGGCGATTGATGTAAATTGTGCCCAAATACCTTATATTCTCTTTCACTGTAGAAATATTAATTGTTATGTAATAACGTAATAATATTTTGCATTCTTTGATTGGATTGTATGTAAACAACGACTAAAATGACTTATCTTCCGTTCATAGTGAATTGGCTGTACTGTAGGTCACCAACTAACGTTGAACCGAAGCCATGTTTCATAATGTTCCGTAAGGTTAGCTTCATGTTAGGCGTATTGGAGTGTGAAATTACTAAATCACTTGCTGGTAGGTTATTTCGTGAAAATGTTACAACACCATTCAAATTTGGTGTATCAATATTATCATTATCATCACATGGCCAAGTTCTGACAATAGCAAAAAGTTACCGTCTTCTATGACTCCATCTTGTAAATCTGTCACGTGTTTTGAGAGTCTGGCAATTGAAGGTGAATGCCCATACGCCATTTCTTGAAGCAACGGAGTCTTTGATAACTCGTTGAAAAGTAATAAGATTGTTCACTGACAATCTTTGAAATTCTTCCGATAGACGTGCTAGTGTTGTAGTATATCTTCTTTCATGATAAAACTGCAAATCATCGTTGTTCGTTATTATAAACAAACTGTCGATATCCGTGACTTTATGCAAAGCAACATTTACGGAAGTGCACGCTTTTTCTCGAATTCTTAAACAATATCAGTTCAATATAAGTTTCTACTTGAGACTTATGAATGGTCATAGTATGTCTCGCTTTTTTCGGCACACTTGATATTCGCATTAATATTGGAACAGTACGTTTGTCGATGTTATTTTTCACAGCAAAAGCGACTGCTTTTTTCTGATTTGTCTGCCAATTGTTTGGTTTGGACATTCAAGCCATACTCGCCAACGACGTGATTATCTTCGTTGTGTTCAATGTGAACTAGTGTGCCGATGGCTTCATTGGTCAGTCCATCACCTGCGTCTATATGTTGATTGTGATGATGTAAGGCTCATCCGTAACAAAAGTAACATGATAAAACAACGTCTGTTTGTCTAGTGATCGTTACGTGCAATTTTCGTCTGAAAGAGACTTTTTATTCGTGAAACTGATATCTACTAATTACTTTCGTTCCTGGTAGAATCTAGGGAATTGAAAGGGGAATTTAAAAAAAATATTTTTTAAATTTTACAAGAATTGAAATGGAATGTTACATTATCAGCTTCAAGGTTTTTTAATTATTAACTTTAATTGGGAGTGGATTAATTAAAAAAATTTTTTTCCAAAGACCTATAAAACCGGAACCAGTATCGACTACAAAATAGATTGTAAATCAATAAAATGTAAAAGTTGAAATTATATTGATCGGACAACGAAAATACCGTTTACCGAAAGAAATAAAATTTAATTTATTTCGAATCTGTCTTAACTTTTTCTATTATAATTAATTGTACAAATTCCATGAGTACGATGATTAAATTCAAATAAAAGGTATTGGTCACAAACTTAAAAATGCAACTGATACATACGGCTAATTTCAGACTAATACGATCAGCTCCATAGGGGTAGGTAATCGATTTTTATGAAACTTGCTGTATATATTGCCTATACAATAGTCAACTTCTGTACACATTTTTAGATCATTATTACTGCCGGATTAAAAGTCATAAACAATATAACAATTTTGTTGAAAATTGTTTAAAAATTGATGTCTTTGTAACCGTGAGAGTTATGAAAACGGACTTTTTTTAAAAATACATGTAAAAATATAAACTTTGAAATTAAAAAATCAAAAGTCATTGTTAATAATTTTTCGAAAAATTATTAACTTTTGTTTTAAACAAATGACGATATCTCAAAGTGTTATTTTTATTTTCGAAATTCTTTTTTTCGTGGATTCCTTGACTATTTATCAGCAATTATCAGCAATAAAATTCACAGAGCGGATATTAGTAATGGTTCAGGGAGTAATTATAATGACCCCTCCAAAAGAATTTCGAAAATAAAAGTAATGCTTTTTGAGAAATAGTCATTCTTTATAAAGTAAGGTTATGGCGGCGCAGCGTCTCAAGAGTTGACGCGTGGAGCTCAAGAGGCCGCTGTTTATAATTACTCCCTGAACCATTACTAATATCCGCTCTATGAACTTTATTGCTGATTATTATAGATAAATGGTCAAGGAATCCAATAGAAAAAAATTTCGAAAATAAAAATAACACTGAGATATTGTCATTTGTTTAAAATAAAAGTTAATCATTTTTCGAAAAATTGTTAACAATGACTTTTGATTTATTAATTTCAAAGTTTATATTTTTACATGTATTTTTAAAAAAAAGTTCGTTTTTATAACTCTTAAGGTTACAGAGATATAAATTGTTGAAAAAATTAAAAAAAAAATTGTTATATTCTTTATAACTTTTAATCTGGCATGTATCAAAAATTTGTACAGAAGTTCACTACTATATACGCAATATTTATACCAAGTTTCATAAAAATCGGTTACCTACCCTGTTTGGCTGATCGTATTAGTCTGGACTTAGCCATACGAAAACATACTATACTATAAGTCAAAACGGTAATTGAATCGACAATGCTATCGCGTGATTTTTAAGTGTCGTATTACAGCTCAGGACCGCCATGTGGAGTTTTGACCGATGTTAACCAAACTCCGTTATACTTTCAAATTTCATGACGTTTTATTCTAAAATGCTGTTAGTAAATTATAAGGCAGTACGGGAAATGGGCCTTTTGGGTACTCAGTTAGAAAAAAATAGTTTTTTTTCATCATCCCTTGGCGGAGAAAAAGTTGACCGCCCGAATTTAAAATGGAACAACCCTGATAAATTTCAGTAATTTAACAAAATTTGATATGCCCAACGAGAAAAATGGCATAGCGGGCTCTATTACATTTTTGTCGGTAGAAATTTTCAATATACTGAAAGGAAATTTTCAACAGTGATTTTATTACTCGAGAAAACTACCTTTCCCCCGCACAGAATAG
Source organism: Chouioia cunea (assembly GCA_030064505.1). Lineage (NCBI taxonomy): Eukaryota > Metazoa > Arthropoda > Insecta > Hymenoptera > Eulophidae > Chouioia > Chouioia cunea. Next base: position 19,779,738 of record JAOPFQ010000003.1, on the reverse strand, counting down.
ATGACCTTTTCTCTCTAGTAGTCAGGTAGCTATTTTTACCCTCTGGTGCCTAGGGAGTTCTCCATCCCCTCTACAGGCGCTACTTCCCCTCTGAAGGCTAGGATTCGAATGCTGGTCACTTGGATCGCCACCGTCGACTTTTGTTCAATTGTCTAACATGACCGTATCAATCTCCTTTTTCCGTTCGCTTTGGAAAAATATTCATATCCAAAACCTGTAATTACTAGTTTGAAGTATATTCTTGTATGGAATGACGCAAAACGCAAAAGGCGAGATCCTATGAAGAAGTCCACCACTTCTCGCGTTTGCCCAATCGTGAGTCGCACATGATCTCTCACACGGTTGATGACTTGTACCCTGATTTATTCCTCCGAAACTGACGGCCAACTACGCAACCTTGTCGATAGCAGGCTTGCATTTAAAACCATGACGAGATGCAAATTTTTTCGCAACACTGAATAAAATAATCGGTTTGAAAGTATTAATTTACACGTATAAAAAATAATCATTTCTTGAATTTTCTGTAGAAAAGACGTCGCAATAATAAAAATTGTAATAACATACTAAGAAAAAATATTTTCAAAAAATGGTTGAAAAAACGGTTTATTACGTACATAGGTTACTTTATACGTTTTCATGTTCGCGGTTATTATGTCTTTATCAACAGGGCTTTTCTGAGTTGGCGTCATCAAAAGGAAAGATCCAGGACGTTATCATTTTGTCTAAATAAGTAATATTGAGCTAAATAATGAATTAATACGATAATCGGTTTCAAACATACCTCGTTACCGTGGACAATGCGGCTTCTTACGTTCATTCGGTAATCGGTATCTCCGTCATTTTCAAGACGAAGTCAACGATACGAATTTATCGTAATGTTTTTGAATCAGCCTACATAAAACAATGTTGTCCTCACATTTGCATGTACAATATTGCTCGATACGCGTGTATTATTGAGCGGACTGTGAACTGTAGGTTAGGAATAAATATATATCTAATAATTATCATATAATTAATAGGATCAACAGTGCACAGCGAAACATGTTATGTTTGTTTGTAAGGTTATTTCCCAATATCCAGTTGGAGGGTATTTATAAACATCATCGGCACATCAAGTCTTTACAGTTAAGATCACCTTAGTAGTATGTATATAACGCACAATCAGGCGTACTTTAGCCACCTTCCTATTCATCTCTGTTATAGCTATATCTGCGAGAGAAAGAGAGGCCTTAGGACTTAAGCCTCTCTCTGCCACTCTCATGGTGGGTCGCGTATAATCCACGCAAGCTATCAGCGTCATTAACGAGAATTTCCAGGGTTATAAGCCTTTAAAAAAGACGTGGATTATCGTTCAGACGAAGATTATAGGTGGGCTCGGAGAAAAATTACCGCGTGGGTATTAAACAATTAGTGAACAATAGGTGACAAATCAGTCTTTTTCGTATTTTTGTATTTTAGGCGAAAAACACTGTCAATTGAGCATTATCGAAAAAACAGTCTTTCAGTTATTGTCACAATTATAAACCATTTCAACGAGCGGTTTGTAAATTGATTAACTAGTTGTAGAATCATAAAATATCGACTCCCAGTAAAGTGGATACGGCTACGACGTAAAAATGACAAAAAATATCGAAAAGGTTTTCTTGAATAGCCCTTATTGTTACAAAAAGGCTTCCTTGCAAAATAATTTCTTCCTTTCAAAGAATCGTACAGATGTCAGCAAGGATTAGTTACATTCGTTAAGAGCTGTAGCATAATTGTAGTTTATTGGCATCGTCGTTTTGAAGTGAACCATCTATTGCCGCGCCACGGGAATAAACTCAATTCTTAATACCATCATGGAGTTACGGGACGGCCAATGAATAAGCGCTGTAACCTGTGACTATGCTGACGTCCCCTACATCCACTCCCAACGAGCTATACACTAGGCGTTCGGTGCCTTTACCTGTGTAGTCCAGAGGCCATGGTAATTTCCATGGCCGATTGACGCCCTGTAAAACGTCAATGTTTCTAAGCTGTGTTTGGACATCCTGAATCCGTCATATTTGAATAGTTTACGAATAAATAAAATCTTCGTTTGAACAATATGTCGTAATTAGACAGAATTATTACTTATATTTTGCTTTTACTGTTAGAATAATATTCAAGCACCAATAACGATGCAGTTATATTAAAAGAAAATTATTTTTTTTAAATCGTTAATATTTTGTTATGTAATTCACATATTGATGTCAAAATTGGCTCGAATGAACGTTGAAGTAATTTGGAAATAGCCATGTATTTACTTAGATACACTTCGGGTAAAATATTTGGCCAACCGAATACGGAATTTTACAGAATTTGATCAAATTTTCAATTTTTATATCTCAGTTGGAAATTGGCTTACAGAGCTTGGCAAGGGCTCGGTTGAAAGGTCATTTATCATAGTTTCAAATGATGCATGTGACAAATAGCATATATAATTTCTCCTCTTCCGTGCCATGAAAAAAAACAAAAGGTCATAGAATCATAAAAACAAAGTATTTCATAGTTAATTTTTCGAGGACTTTTCAAATTATTTCTTTAAAGAAATTTTTTCGCCAAACTACTAATTGACGATGGGAAAGAATCGTTGAAAATTTTTTTTTGTTTTTTTCACAAGGTAGAGGGGAAATTATTTATGGTAAGTATCCGTCACACACGTCATGTGAAAGCACTGAAACGATCTTTCCCCTGAATCCCCGCCGAGCTCTATAAGCTGAGTTCAAACTGTAATAAAACTTGAAAGTTTTAAAAATTTTGTGTTTGGATGGGCAAATATTTTAATATACAACACAATGATTCAAGGTGAATTTTTCATCTCCACATTAAACTGTATAAAATATTGTATGAAATAATAAATATTGTAAACAACGCTAACTTATTTTCATCATTCGAAGACGATACCGATCGTTATTTAGAGTTAATGCAATTATTTATTGTAGTACCGGTGAAAAAATAAATATATTAATTTTTTCAGCGGCAATGATTCTCAGGTATTGAAAATTGCTCGACAGAATCTACCCAGCGAAAGAGAAAGAGAGAGCGAGAGAGAGAGAGAGAGAGAGAGAGAGAACACTGAGGCCGGTAGGTAGCTGACCTTTCTTTTGTCACCATTTTGTTTGAATAAAAACTGATCTCCATGCTTAAATTTCATATTAGCCATACTCTCAATATGTATGTAATTACATTAATTTTTCACGATTACTAAATAATTCTTCGTTATTAGTGGCCAATGTACAACTAGTCAACGTGTTAATTCACCAATCATGTTATTCCAAAGGATAGATCCGCTCTTCAAACCTCTCAACGGGGCTCCGCCCCCTAAATATGCAGACCATCGGAGTGCTTTCCTCGATTATAGAAAATATTATACGATATTCGTTTGGTGTCCAAGCGAAACGAATACCCAAATTTTATTTGATAGGAATCAATTGTTTATACAATTAAGCGTACACTTAGTTAAAATGTAAAGTGAAGATTTATTCAAAATACATTCAGTTTTTAAAGTAATACAATATTTTGTAAAACACAAATAATATAATTATAATTATAATTATAAATACAAATACAGAGCCGCTCGTTTACATTATTTTAAACGTATTCAAGTCGCATTAAAAATCATTCGCAGTCGTTCTTAGGAATCTTACATGTAGATCCTTCGCCAGAAGAGTTACTTTTGCGTTTGCACATCAAACTTTGTATCTGCTGCCATTGTTTTTCGAATTTGTTCTTATCATTTTTTGATTTATTGAATATTTGCGATCGACGGCCATCTTCCGTTTTCACGCCAAATTGATACGCCGCTTTGGGCGTTGCCTCGCGTTTGCTCATATACTCGGAGTATTCTTCGACAGTATCAAAGTCCCATCGACTGAGCAGATTCTTCCTATTGCCACTACTGTCCATTTTGGTGAAGTCAACTTCCTCGTCAGAGTCGTACAACGTGTCGTTCATTTCGTCTAACCCCGGATAACATTCGGCGTAACTGTCGGTATCGGATGATAACTTCATTCCTGGTTTTGTTTGCGTTTTGGAGTCGGCAATTGCTGTAACAACACAATTTCATATTAAAGCACGCTAAAAGAGCGCTAAATTATTTTTTCTAAACTGTTGTGAAGTCACAATAGCGTTTTGGAATATAACAAGGCTATTGAGTAATTGCGATAAAATTGAAGTACAAAAAATTACTTTACCTGCAAGATTTGATATATTCGGCATACAAGGCTCGTTGTTTTTCTTCGGACTTTCTTCATCCGATTTGACGAAATAAGGTTCGTTCTTCATGCTAGCAGGATTAGCAGAATTTCGTTGGGCCTTGGTTAACGAGGGTACGTAATCACCAATGTCGTCGTAGATACTTAGGCTCGCTTCTTTTTTTGGTAAATTTGAGTCTTCGGTATTAGGGTTTGATCGCTGGCCTTTTACCTTTTTAGCTCTTTTACCTTGTCTCAAGTAAGACAATATCTCGGTTAATTTGTTAATAACGATATCGTCCGTCGACAAAGTGGACGTGGCAGCACTCACAGGTACATCAGCTTTGCTTCTAATCACAGTCGTTGGTATGTCTCCTGTTTCGTACTCTTCGTCTACATCGACGGCATAAGCCATTCTACCAGGGGCAAAAAGTTCGTTTCGCTTCACTACTTTAGAGGTCATTGACGTCACCATATCAACCACGTTTCGAGCCATTGAAGTCTTGAAGGTGATTTTGTCCTCATCACTCTTTTCTTCAATCTCGGCTACCTGTCCTTTCCTCTTGGAACTCTGATCTTTTGCAAATGAATTCAGCTCTATCTCTTGCACACGATCTTTCTTCTCAATTTCACTTCTTACCTGATAAAGATAAAAGAATGTATTACGAAGATCTTTGAAAAAAAATTAACTTCGATAGAATTGATATAAGATGTATGTTTTACCTTTTGAAGAAGCGCAAAGTCGAGACCCTTTACCAAGTGGGTGTGTTCCATATCACCACCCAAGTACTTTGATTCGTGTATCATTCTTTTTCTTTGCTCGGTGGCATCCAATGCGGATGCCAAATCGGGCGCAATAGCCTGATAAGTGCCGATATCGTACAACAAATCTTCAACATGATCTAGCTGATTAATGCCCTTACGTCTTTCCTGAGCTCGATCTCTGTATATTTTCGCCAATTCGACTAACCTGTTGTCTTGTTCTTTCTGGGCGTAACGCTGTTTTCTTTTTTTCCGGAGTTCCATTTTTCGGTTGTTTATCGGCAAAAAGGGGACTTTGAATTCCCCATCCTTCGTAGAGTCAGGTGTTACAGGTTCTTCGGATGGATTATCACGGGGTGTCGTCAACATCCTCCTGAAGTCAGCATTCGTCAAGCGCACAGAATCGGGTATTTGTTCGTTTCCGCAGAACATTTTTGAGTATACTGTTGAAATGTGACTGCACGTTGTATAGAATACAAATTTTCAAGTTATTTTCCGTATTAAAATAAGTATTCAAACGTTGTCTCGGAGCAGAGATGAAGCCCGTGGCGGTTCAGACGAGAGACTGATGCACAACCTTCGTACGCAGGGTAGAAATAGGAAAATTTGTGGAGGGGTAAGAGGTACTCGACTGTACAGCCATTATATAATTAGTCTGGTCAGGTAGAAATATTTAGTGACGACGGTCCTATTATAACAACTTATGAAGGTGCTGCCTAGACTTTCTTTTTCAAACTAACAAAGAACTCTAAGTTCACGACGGATTATAATTTTTTTTGTACAACAGGTCAAAACCTTGCGATAAATAGACGTATTTCGGAAGATGGTCTATCGCAAATCGAAATCTCGTAGCAGATTGGAAAATAAGTATAGACGGACAACTATTATTGTGTAGGAAGAACAAATTTATCAGACAATTACTATAATTGTCCCGTAAATGGAAGAAATAGCAGCCGCACGTTTTCGATTCGTTTAGGCCTCGGAAAATTAAAAAAGAAAATCTCGTAAAAATGCATATTCTGGGGATTTCCCAGAATTTTTACGATGTCGTTTCCGAATTTCAGCCAATTGGGCAATTGTTGACGTGACCAACTGATACGATTAACCTTGTGTGAAATGTGCTATTGTTTTGAGCGTGGAGCCGCGAATTCGTTTATACAATGTTTTCTTGAACGCTTTATGATTGTTGGGTAGTTTTTTTGTCAGAGTTATAATTAAGTTCAAACATACATATTTTTACGAGGTGCATTCAATAATCGCTCTCTTTTCCGAGCACTATAAGCTGAACACAGTCAAAACGAAGTATTTAAAACTTATTCGTATACGTTGTGTTGCTTTGATGATTTTTCTCCTCTACATTGATTACTTCGGAATCGTGAATGGCACGTTTACAACTCTGGCAACTGTGAATATTACGGCTGCAATATCTTTAATCGATCAAATGTCTTTGTCGATGTCCAGCCGCGTCGAAAATATTTCGCTCGCCTATCCCCTTAAATCGCTCCTCTCTTGTCTTAGGCACGATTGGGCAGTATACTTTTCTTCTTGCAATAACTTGCTCATGTTTAGCAAGTAATCCCTTTTGTCTGCGGGATATTACCGTCCCTAATGATCCGATGGGTTGCTATTTGAATGACTTGCGTACATAACTATATCACCCGCTCAACGGGGTGCCCAGCTTTTGGGCCCTTACCACTTGTATTTGTCACAAATTCGAGAATTCCTACTCACGTCTCACATAAATCATTAGTATTCGCTATTGTCACACACGTAGGCAACGTCGCGATTATATTTAATTTTAATGGATTTGGATTTTCCGCGAGTTTTAATGCTACAACGACGAAGCTGTTTTCTTTTACAAGTCAGCAACTTTAAATTTCCCGTGCAACAACTTCAAATGTTGATAGCTATTGATAGACTAGTGTCGAATTTTGAGCAAGCTGCGTCGTTTAGTTTGCGTATGACAGTCATTGAAAGCGGGCAATCTCGTGAATGATAACGAAATCTCGTTGTAGTCGTATCAGCACAAGTGACGCCGAATGTACAGGCCACCCGAAAGAGGTCGTCACGCTAGACATCATCGATGGTATTCGTGGTCGGAAAACGTAAGTCCTGGAGCCGACTGAAGCCGTAGACATCTTAACCGAGCGGGTACATCACATTTTACGTGAATTTTTGGGATGCACGCGGAATCCTTGGCATCGATTACCGTGAAAACGATAAAACGACCACCCACGTCGTAAATTCGGATACGAACGGCTAATCCATTCGGTACGAAGCCCTTGCGACTATTTCCTATTTCCAAACCCGAAGAAATGGCTGAGCGGTAAGAGATTTGGGTCGAACTTTGAGAACTACGAGAAAACCTATTTTTTGACGGAATACAAATATTGGAAAACGCTGTTTCGAACTAAACCGAGATCACGTTGGAAAATAAAACGCGTATTTACCGAAAAAATGTCACTGACTTGTCAAATAACCCTCGTACCCTCGTATCTTGCATCTGCGTGTTCGATCAAAAAACTACACGGTTTAACAAACAACGTTTAATTCGTGGAATTTCAAGAAACATAAAATAATGCACAAGATTAAAAAGTAGATGCTCGTTGTAAAGCATTCGCTATAGCTTTCCTCCCTAAACGAGGCGCCGCGTGGAGGGTGAGAAGCCTTAGGCTCGCGTCTCCTGTCCTTTCCTCTGCCCACTACTATCGGGCACGCTTTTTTACCGTCGGTATCTCATGGATTAATACAAAATTATCAATCAAGATACGCGAAAGTGGAAAATGTTGATAATTACAACGACGCAAAAAATAAAAAAACAACAATTGTAATTAAAAGGGCGGCTGAGTAAAAGCATACATTAATTCGAGTACACAATTCAAGTCACGAAATACTGATAAAAGTCAAGCCCGAGGAGGTTTGGGGTCGTGGCTTATTCTCGTCGACTCCGCTCCATTTCTCTGCTCGATAGCCGAGGCTATGCGCTGCGTTACGGCCGAATCGCAAAAGTAAACCCCCGCGGGCTTTTTCCGCTTGTTTATACGTCCGATCGAATCTTCTTAACTCGATTGCCTCCTCTTACCCTCTCCTTATTTTTCTCCTTCTATTTGGCTCATTCGGTGCAGTTGCCAAGTTTACACGTTCAATTGGGATATCTCCAAGCCGCTTGCTTCAATCTTTTCCACTTTTTTCTTCCATCCTTTGTTGGCTGATATTATACGCTTCGACGCGTATTATTTGCGATTTTTCGTTTTTTTTACGAGCGCGGATGTTTGACGAACTGCGGGAAAGAGCGCTAAAAGGGAACGTGGACTGGTTAAACGACGCTTGTTGATGTTATTTTGTGCGAATATATTTCTAGTAGATTATATCATCACGAGAATACATTTTTAAAAACAGTTCGGTGAATAGAGATTTTCCAGAAACAAAGAAGAACGCACGTATGCGATATTGCACTTGTACGAACGAACGAGCGGACCAAACAATTGCATTTTCCAAAGTTTCGAAACTCAAAAAGAACATTCTATTCGCATAATTAGCGTTCTTACGCGTAAACCAACTATGAAAACTTGTAACACAACAAACAATTCGGCTGGACACAAGGTATCCTCGGTATAAACGAGGGCAAATGAAACACCGGCCTTTGAGGTAGTTGAGACTGTTGAGTTGGTTGCAGACCAGCAGCGTCAAAAAAGCTCGGTTCGTAGGTTGCTTGCTTGTTGAGTGGGAAACCAGTGTAGACCTCGAGACCTCTTGGTATTGAGTCGGAAACTACGTTCACGAAGCAACATCCCTGCTGAAATAAATGGATTATACGAGTTCGTTACCGCAACCAGCGGTTAATATAAATGTCATTTGCAGGCGAGAGAAACTTTGAAACAAGCAAATATTCGAAATGTCAACTCACGAGCGAAGCGTCGGCGTGATAATTGGCCGAGCAAATCGACGGTAACGGGAAGGCATCGGATGGTCTATCCGTCGGAAGCGGCTGTGTTTCAGGCGACGCTCGATGCTTCGATTGAGACGCCGTTGGACGCAATTCGGCAAGCGGTCTGAAAGCCGAGCGTTCTCGGTCCGTATCGCTTGCAAAGTATTCGATAGCTTTGAGTAAGTCTTGACCACAGCGTTGAAGTACCAATTGCAGTACCGAGAGTTTGGTACCGGGAAAAAGCCGAGCTAAAGTATCGATTGACGCTTGCGAAATTGGCGCCGAAGAAGATTTGTTGTCTGCATCGGTGTTGTTCGGTGAGGAATCCGGCGATGGATTTTCCGATTTATCGTCCGACGGCTACGAGACCAGTGTAAATCAGTGAAACGAAGGAATGACGTAAATCACGAAGTCTGCGCTAAAAATGCTTGGTACCTTCGAAGCTCTTGCTGACGCTTTTGCCGAATTATTGTTGTCCGAGTCGGCGTGATCTCTTTCACAAGTCGTTTTGCGTTCGTTGTAGATTGGCTTGGCACACGCGTTCGCCGTATCGAGTTTGGCTCGTGGGTTCGAATCGGGTTCCGTTACCGTCATCCCGAAAATTTTACCCGGAGGCAACCGGTTCAGTTTAGCTCCCGTCGTCACTTTTGCCATGCTCAGCGCTATTGCGTCTTCGGCGGCTTGCTGTCGTTTCAAAGCTACCTGAAAATCCACGTTCGTCTCAATTTTCGGACGACCCACCCCGTTCGAAAGCAAACAACAACATCGAACGCGAACGTTAACGCTTCCGATTTTCATTCGGATTTCGTTCAAATTCCATTCAAATTCCATTCAAATTCCATTCAAATTTCGTTGGAATCGTTAGTCACGTGGCTCTATCGTGAATTAAAACGACGGATGATTTCGTGACACTTGAACGCGATAGTCTCAAGTGCGTCAGACAAGAAGATAAGTCATCGCAGGGTCCCTTCCTAAGCGGATCGTATATCATAATGCCTATGTAAACATAAATGAAATTCAACGCCGCGTTAATGGATTCGAGTTCGGCTCGCGGATTGAAACGTTTGCTTGTACCTCCCCTTGACTTGACTGACGAGTTTTTTCACTGCGTACGAGCTAACTTTTTGTTTTTTTCCGATTCGTCGTCGTTTTATAGTTAGTTTCAAGCGAATCTATACTACTAACGAACTGTATAATGCCGAATTTGTGTAGCCACTTTTAACGATGACTCCGACCGAAATTAGACGGATACAACGCGTTCCGTTATAACTCGTCTGACGCGATTTTTCATACTTTCGATTTGAATTCCATTCGTAAACGACGATGCTATATTTGGAGCAACAAGTAATGGACAATTCTTACCTGAGCCGCCATTACTCTCTGTCTCTCCGCGATGAGTGAACATTTTGGGCACATGCATTCGCGGTAACGGCATTCCCGCTTGTGTCCTCTCAACCACGAAATCAACCCGTGGTTTCTGCATCTCGCGCATTTTGGCCTTCGTTGCTTCGACTCGGCGTTGTTCGCTTCTTCCACCTCCGATCGTTTTAATTTGGTTCGTAGCATTCTCACTAATCCTCTTGATCAAATTTCGTGGTATTTTTGACGCGTACAGTGACGTCGGATTAGTATTTAAAAACGACAAGTTCAACGTTTCGGACTATCTTCAAAAGGTTAAATTTTGGAGACGTATTGTATTTACAAACGAGAAAAAAGGAAAGAAAATCTACTTTTCTTCCAAATTAATTTTGATCAGCGTGAAACGATACAAACTGTTCAAAAAGTTTCGATACATCGACGAAGCAAGAGAGAAAAAATACGATAAGCAGCCGCAACAGCCCGACTAAATCCATGACAAAAGAGCCGCGCGAAAGAGTAACGAGAACGCCAAAGAAGACATAAGGCGCGCAATCTCAGCCGGCCTCCCCGACTTCGAGGGGTTGGTCCATATATCTCTCGCGATTGGCTGGCCGATTGTTTACCTTCCACGCCTGCACACCGGTCTTTGTTTCGCTTTCGCGAGCTCTCGATATACGTGTGCATTGCGGTGAACACCATCGCTCATCCGCTGGTTGATGTATCTCGATGATTCTCTTTGTATTGCGTACGTATACTCGCGCGCGCGCGCAATGAATCGATTAGCGGGGTGGAGCCGCGCGGGGGAGGGGGGTAATTGAATTTACGTCGGGTACATCGATAGTTTTGTTTCGAGTGATAGCTATCGACGCGTTACGTCGCTGCGAGGCTCGATCTCCTCGAGTCTTCGGATAACGTTAAAAGCAAACGAATAGGAACGAGCGCGTTTTCCGCCCCGATTAGCCGATTAGCGATCTTTCTTGCTAAGTACATTTGCAGAAAACAGCAATAATCCTTCCTCTGAACAATAGGCTGCGGTTTAATTTGACGATGTATAATTACGCGGTAATTTGATTGATTCAACGTCAGATTTGCAGCTTGACGGAGTCGACGAAATATTGGATTTGTTTAACACGATGATTGCGATGATCTGAGCAATAAATCTTATTCGTTATTCGTTACGCGTACGTGCTTCTCGAGTATCGTTCGGATACTATTTCAGCGCTTAAAACGATCACGTGCGCTGTTCTTCCAAATTATTCACCGTGAATATATTTTATGTTGTTTTTGTTGTAGCGCAATATTATACGGAATATGCGAAAATAGCAGAGGATGATTCAGCATCGACGCGTGGGGAGCTTTGGGCAAAGGAACAGGACTGAGGTGGTATAAATTGGCAAAATGCATTTTTTATGCCGAGAATCAAAGATTGTATAATTCTTACGTGTTTTTAATACAGATTCGTTATTTTATATTTTCTGCCATTGTAACGATCGAACAGAGCCTTCGTACAAACACATCAATTAGTTATTTTTATCTTTATCGATAACAATACTTGTTTAGTCCAATACGTAACAGTTTAACAATATTTTTCTCGATTAGGTCCCAATACATTTTTTAATAGTCAACGCCACTTTTTATAACTTACGACAATCGCTATAGACACGCCATGTCCAATTTTTGTCAGGGTAAAAATTTTACCAATGTGATCGATATCGTTAGATTAGTTTGAATACGTTGCACTTATACAAGCATCGGTAAATATTCGTGCGCGACTCGAATCGAGACTCTCGTGAAAAAAGGAAATGGCAAGAAAACCTAATGATTCTTAAAAACGTAGACGATTATTACGAGCTATATATTTTATGTTTTCACACGTAAGTTTTGTCGCACCATTTCCGACGAAAGACGTTTAGATGTAGACGATAACAATGTTACTATTCATTCGCTCAATACCAGACGATGTACGTGATAACGATCTTTTAAATAAATCTGTATCGATAAATCCGTCTTTATGACCGTTTCATTCGACCGATCAAGTTTTTCTCTACAATGATCCGCTTTTTACGATTTTTTGGAACGTACCAATCTGCGCTTGGTGACTTGTTTGGAGTCGCTTATCGCTATTATTATCATCACGATTACTTAGATGTCATGTCCGTTCAAGATACTCCATCGTGGTTGTGTTTTCGCGTAAATTGCAACGCTAGAATAACTGCGACCGAAATGTCGCACGTTAATACTCAAACATGTATTAACTGTATGCAAATGCGAAAGATGCATCCTTGGTTTATTGTATTATTATTTCGTAAGAAATACGAGGGAATCCTAGAATAAATAGCCATCTTATCCGACATCGATTACTTTCTACAGTGCAGCGTTTGAAAGAATCGAGTACGATACGCCGATCAAATGTATAATAGGTATTGTTTTGCACGGTGTTCGGCGCTGCAAATAACTCATGGAACGTTTACTTTCTGTAAGTACGTACGGACGAATATTAGCTTTGGCGAATTTAGCTTTCGCTTGATAACGCTCACGTTTAACGGATCGCACCGGTCCTTCTTCTCTGTACGATTTAGAACGAATATCGTTACGTACATTCGTCGGTAGCGACATTTCCGGAGTCAACAATCAACGATTTAACTCGTTGCCGCTCTTTTATTAATTTAGTCCATTGATAATGTCGATGCTTTTCTGGCATACCGAGTTATTGGTTACGTAGCGATTGCGAGCCGATGCTGAATACGGTGTTGTTGCGACGTGAGTTCCACCTTTGCGTGGACAATTCTTCGATGCGTACACGTCGATACAGCTGTAAGTTTTCTCGTTTCGTGTGTTTATTCGTTGATAAAGTCATCGTTCTCTTTGCGATATATTCAATGATATGTATAACGTTGCGAGCTTATTCTTGTACTTTCTGGAACGAAGGCAGAAAATCAGGTTTTCGGTATGTTTTCAACAAACTCACTTTGGCGATCGAGACGTAACAAACAAGTAATAAGCGCCTCGTCGCTAGGTCCCTCATAAATATAAGCGGTTGCTTATCGATCGCACCGAGTTACTTTGTGCTAATACGGCGTCGCGTATTTGACAACGCGCATAGGAAAATAGCCCAAGAGAATAGCGTGATTATTGGAACAATGCGCGAGTAGTCATTTCGTTATTTGCCCATCCACGTTAATTGACTCGACGAGATCGATAAATAACTCGTTGTAAATAATAGCGATATTAATTAGGTAGCTGTATGTGCGTAGTTTACAGTGGATGAAATTAACTCGACGTAGAACGGATTCGATTGTGCGACTCCGAAGTAACGTTGAACCAAGCGTTGACAAATGCTGGCGGCAAACCCCTAATCTCTCTAATGATCGAAACTAAAGCGGTTGCTCGTACGACGTAGCTTACGGCGACTGGAATAAAGCGTGATCGATAAGACAAATGTTGCGAAAATCACGTATGCCGTTTCGATAAACGCCGAAAATACTTCAATTTGGTGGCGGATTATCAGGACCGAGTGCACGGCAAGTTTGACAACATTCAACGTAAGACGTAACAATTGTTCCGAAGCAAGTACAAGGTAGTTGGAACGTTCGTGGAACGAGCGACGAAGAATATTATTTGACGCGACTATCGTAACTACAACGCGAACGAACAAAATGCTTGCGAGTATCGTTAAACATACACTAGATTTCTGTCGTTATTAAACGTAAACGTCACTTAATCCATACGAATACAACGATACAATAAAAAAGTTCTACTTTCTCCGCGATAAGAGATTTAAAAGTATAGCAACGCATTATACTTATGCACTAAATAATCGATTTGTTTTTCGTTGTGCCAGCGCACGAAAAATCATTTGTATAGATTCCCTTGTACGGTGCGAATACGTGTGGGGACGCTCTCTAAATTCTTAAATTATTCGATATTTCGTCAAACGATACGTAATAGTAAGGAAGAATCGAGGATCTCGATAGCGAATCGAGCTCTTTACAGTCCAACTGATATTCCCACGTATAGATATTCGATTGAGAGGAAAAAAAGGGACTCGCCTGTTTTATCGACTGAAACGTTCCGATAAATACGAGCAATCGCGCACGGATGAATGCTTGAACTTGGCGTTTCGCTGTACCTGTGAAAGACTCGATAGAATTATTTAGAGAATGTATACTTATAAGTATGTACATTGCCACGCGCAATAGTAACGTAGTTGCAACAAAATGTTCCTTTTTCGCGTTTACGTACAGCAAGTCGAAAGGTAGTCAAACGTCAAAGTGTCAAGTACGACCGACCATCAATTGTGCGTGCTCTTTGCTTTCCGACCTGTTCTCCAACTTGTCATCGATTGGCCCCGGAAAATCAGAAAGATACTCAAAGTCCCGCTAATAAAGTCGATAAAGTCGAGCTTCGACTTTCAGTCGTAAACCCGGTAAATCATTCGTTATCACATTTGGATATGATTTTCGAATATAACTGATAGAAAAAATATACATCGAATTAGTCAATGTGTTTGTTTTCACTTCGCGTTTTAAGCGTGTGATGTAAGGGCATTGTTGTCTATATGATTAAATACTATTGGTATTGTCAAAAAATGGCTGAATCATCGAAATTATCTCACCACCAAACACGATAATAATCTTTAGCCTAGTCTACGTACGCGACTGTATTATAGATATACGTATGTTGGAATATTTTTTCCTCACAGAATCCAACTCGTCGATCAACGTTACACATTATGCTTATAGTTATGTATTAACGGCGTTGTCTTCAAATAACGCACGCATATTATCGTGTACGTATTTAGTCGAGTAAGTCATGGGAGATGCCTAAGTTTGCATCCAAAACAAACGCGAGCTACAGGAGTGAAGCGCTAAGCTTGTAATCGTTTTACGCGTCCTTAACCGCCGCTCCGTGTTCTCGTCCTTATCGCGTTATCTCTTGTTTTCTTTTTTCCGTATAACAATTAGTTTCACCGTTGTTTTTTCTACAACAAACTCTTGGTTCGCGTCGTACGAATAGATTCTTCGCGTGCCAAATCACGACGTTGCTGTTATCGACGTGACAACGATCCATGGGATTCGGTGTTATCCATTGTTCGTCCGTCTCCGTTTCGCGTGCGTTGGTCCTCGTACAAAGCGACACCCGTGGCCGACCTTTCCTCTTACACTCGTTCGTATCCTGCGCCATACACCGGTCTTTTCAACAACGTTTCTCACGACGAACATCCAAGAAAATCAACAGCAAAGAAAACATCCGCCGCGCGAGATCAAGCGTGGGTATGATAAAGTGACTAATGATATACCTATATACGTACAAGCTACGTTTACATACCGAGTATCACTAGATTACCGCATTTATTGATGTTCTCGTGAGTTTTATCGGTATTATTTCTACGAGTTGCTTATACACGCGTCTTGACAGTAGCCTCCTAATTATCTGCTCGATATCTACGTTTACTCCGAAACGACAATTAGCGTTTCTATTGGAAACGAAGGAAAGAAAAACACACGCAACGAACGATTACGATAACGACACCGACACTCTCGTGGGCACGTGTACGTTACTCACACCGCTACGCAACGAAAACCTTCGGATGTATGTATATATATATATATATATATCGAGTCTGTATTTTTTGCGAAGCCAAACGCCTTCGTTTATTCAGCCCGATACGAGATCGAGCGCGCTGCATACAACGTTGCATAGCCGAGAGCTCGTCGTTTGTTCCGATTCTTTGTCTTGTTTCCACAGGGACGGCGCGTTGAATTTATTCGAAAGTTGCCAATGAAAATGACACAAACGAGTACACGTATAACGACAGCTCGTCGACGTTAGATGCGCGTCGTCGAAACGTATCAGCTCTCGCCTACTGCTTTCTCCATCCTCTCGTTGCGGCGTGATTAATTTTTTTCATCTCTTTTCTCTTCTCGCATGCATCCTTTCTGGCCTTTGTTCTTGTACATACATGTACAAACGAGAACAATACATGTATGCACACACACACACACACACACACACACACGTGTATGTTGTAACGGTATACGTACGTATGTTTGTACACACGCGTCGACAATAAACCTTCCAAACGGTAATATTACAAAAAGACCTTATAACTATTTAACAAAAAGCAACGTTCGCGCTAACGATTCATCCAACTTTTACAATATGGGCGTTCAATGTGCGTGCGTATGTGTACGTATGTGACGTCGTATCGCACTTTGCATTTGCTCATTTCCTCTCGGCCACGTGCTCGTGCGTATTACAATTTATGTTGCCGCGTGTGACGCGGAAACGGCAACGTTAGGTATTATTTGTAATCAGCAAACGGTCTTGCTGTCGCTCGCGAGAGATCGCGAAATTCGAACTAAACTTGACGTACAAACACGTTCACGCCAAGGAGGGAAATAGCAAATGTCACATACTCGAAACATTTTTGTTCTTGTGTCTCTCTGTCTCTCTTTGATATCCGACATGCTCGCTATCGGGCAAAACAGGAAAGGAAACAACTATTTAACGCGTGCGTACAAGCGTATTACGCGCCGTCTCTTTGTCTTCGTATTGTGCTCTTCTCGATTGCACCTGTATTTGTTTCGTTTTTGTTGATTTATTCGCGTGGAAAAAAGTGCCGTAAAAAAATATTGCTTCGTTCGTTTATTGCACGAATTAGTAGATTTGTTTTATTGGATTGAAACGAGTGATTGCCCGTAAGTTCGGTTTGAACGATTTCGTTAATTTCGTCTTGAAATGCACGCGCGTGCACGCGCATTTTTTCGTGAATCCAATTATCGTTTGGATACGCAGGCAACGATTGGAACTGCAAGCTCGCTAATCGATTGTAGTCGAGTGATGAACGAGAGAGAAAAGAAAGAGCTTAGTCTTCTTCTTTTTCTTTGATCGTAGTGTATAAAATCGATTTGCGGCGGGAAGTCGAAAATTAATTAGTTATGCAGTTTGATATTGTTCGGTTGGTCGTGTCGCGGCAAACTTTGGCCAATCGATTCATCGACTTGGCTTTCGATATAATTATTGCGTTATTTGCTCGTCGAGTGAAGAATGACGGCGTACGTGGTCAAAGGAACAAAATAAATCCATCCAAGAGCCCCTTGAAAAAAAGGAGAAAAGAAAACGCGGAAGATGCGTAATGCGTTTCCCTCTCGATTCGTTGACAAGCCAGTTAAGGTCTCTTTGTCCCCCGACACCCTTTGACTTTTGAAAGGTGACGATTCAATTAAAGTAAAGCGAACGATGTGTTTGGAGGCATCAAATTGGCTCGAGGGGAAGGAGCGAGGCGTAAAATCTCGACAAACTCGTAGAGCTGGCTTTTGGCGTGTGGTCAAAGACACTCTCTGTCGCCTTGCGTGCGGCTCGAGTTGCCCGGGTAGCAGCAGCTCGGTTTCGGGTATCGAGCCACTACCTAGGAAAAGTGAAATGGAGAAGCTTTCAAGCGACAGAGAGTAAGTGGATGGGAAAGAGAGCGAGAGCGAGAGAGAAAGATATACGTATATCAAGAGACAGAGATGGGCGCACGACAAAGTGTTGGGAATACGTATACGTCGTTCACATGAGCACACACTTTTCCTTAAGGCTGTTGGTGTTATTGCTCTGCACCGGTTGCAACGACACCGAGCGATTCTTCTCGAGGGTGAGCAGGTCACGAAACAGCGCGTTCACGTTATGATTGGTCTTGGCTGAGGTCTCCAGAAATCCGCAACCCCAGCGCTCGGCTTCAGCTTGACCTTCGGTTTCGGTTACTTCTCGCCTCGCCGGAGACTCGTCCGATTTGTTGCCCACCTAAAAACAACAACGACAGCAGGCATTAATAGTAATCCTCGAATCGGTGTGGTTTGCTCGCCACGGCTATAATGCGCAGTCGATTGCCTACGTACGTAGGCAAACTATGCAGTGTGCTGCAACCTTGATCGTCTACTGCGGCGTTGTCTCGCATGCAAGATTCAGACTGTCGCCTCTTCTCCCTATCCGACACGGCTTAAGTGCCTTGACGCATTGCACGTGTGACAATTTGGACCATCGACCGAGCTCTCGCGTCGTTGTTTCGCAATTGCGGTATATTCGTAAGCCGTCGTACCGTCGTATCGGACAATACATTTTTCTCAGATTTTACTCCAAACATTCCAAAACATTCCCCAGAGCAAGAGAGAGAGAGAGAGAGAGAGTCGTTAGAAAATGATGCTTGCTAAATCAACCGTTTTTTCGTCTAACTCTGACGTGCGGATAACTTTCGCGAAAATAAAGTTTGCTCAGAGGGCAAGATTGAAGTGAACGAAAAATAGAAGAAGCCGAATGAGAACGAACCGAGGAAAAGACGGAAAGGGAGATTAATTTTATCGCGCAAAGTAATAAGTTTAAACAATTATTCGCGCGAGTTGGCGAAGTAACGTTCGAATAGCGAGAAGAAACGCAAAGAAAATTATTCGAATAGCTGTCGCGTTGCTTGGAAATTACTCTAATGCATCTCAATTCATCTATTTATAATAACCCAATTACATCAAGAGTACGTGATCGATATACATAGTTATGTATCTTGGAGACGCGCTAGTAACGAGTTTTAATTTACTCGTACCGTTAAGAATCTTCTAAGCAATAGTGCGTAGATACAATTTGAAAATGAGGCCAATTGGATTTTGACAAGCTACTGCGAAAGCTCCTGAAAAAACACACACGCGCGCGGGTACACCTGTAAAATCAATACCGCAACGCGAGTATAAGTATTAGTACGTGTCTCAGCCTGAAACATTTACCTTTTGACACAGTTTTTTTCTCAGTGCTAACTAAAAATACGAGAATATCTTTATCCTCGGTCAAATCCCAGTATAACTCGCCAAATTAAACATACGATGAAAAAACTAACTAAAGAATTTACTGGCCGTAGCGTAAATAGTTTCGAGGAGAAAAAAACACGTATGTAGCCCCACTTGTGAAAGTGGAAAAAGTTCGTTGTTACAATCAGGTGTAAATACGTTTGAAAAGTTCCCGTAGTTTTGCCTTGAACTTTCGCCATATTTTTCGCAGATTTTTTCTTTTTACAAAAACCTTTAAGAGAGCGACGCACAAGCGATAACGAGAATTTTTCTTAACAAGGAAAGCTACGCGTTACTATTTATCATTAGGTTATAATGGCTAATAAAAAGCAGAGCGAGGGGCGAGGAAAAGTAAAGCTAAAAACAAATAGTAATTCGTGGAAGAGAAAAAGAAAAATAGAAGAGAATAAGTTAGTCTCGCGAGATAATACCCGTTGAATATGAAAAGATTCATTATCGAGTTGAAAGATCTCTTTAATTAAGTCGGCACATCCATTGCAAATGAAGGCGAAGCTCTCTGCTTTGATTAAACGAATATATCACAGCCTGCAAATTTCTCAGTGGATAATACGCTGTGAAAATGCTCGTCATCAGCACTCGCGAGAAAGAAAAAAATGAGAAATTGTTTCTAGTCGGCAAATTGAGCGGCCTGATGAATTCGACGGGGCGTTTGCACTTTAACGAGTGAGAGAGAGAGAGAGAGGGGGGGGGGAGACGTATTAGCCGAGGCAGTAGGAAGCTTTCAGAGATTAGAAGTTTACGACGGAAACTCACTAATACGTACACACGTATATGGATCTTGGACAAAGTTTGGCTTGTATAAATTTTCAGGGAAAAGGTCGAGTGGTTGTACATTGTCGCGTGTCGCAAATAAAATGGCACGTACATGGATCGTTTGAAACTCTTTTCAATAAATATATTCAATTGCCGTACGATAGATTTCTGCGAGTTGTGTAATGTACTTGTAAGCGTTTTACCGTGAGCGAAATTCGGTCTTTCCTTTGTACCCACTGCTTATTTTGTACAATCCCTTTAAGCCTTTTAATTGTACGCTGGTTTTGCGCTGAATCCTTAATTACCGCGTACTTTCAGCTTATTATCCTGGCCGCGCGGGCTTCTTCTTTTCTTTTTGTTTGTCTCAGAAGCGAGAAAATGACTTCCAGATTTGTTTTATGCGCTACTTCTGGAACGAGTCCAAATCCTCTCACGAGAAATAAATTGAGATCATGCTCCGGAAAGTGATTTATTTAAAACGACGTACTTTTATTTAAGCTCGTTTAATTACTCGATATTCGCCTCGAGAAATAATGGAAAACTTTGATCGGTGGCACGACGTCGAGCATCGGAGCGTATTTATACGTCGCAGCTCTAATGGATAATTGTCGAGCTCGTTTTGACGTGCATTTTCTAATAACCCCGAGAAAGCGTCGAAGCGCTATTGACGACGACGAGCGATGTTTCCTGAACATTAAACCCGCCTCCTTTCTCTCTCTCTCTCTCTCTGACTAACTTTAAACTAGCAATAATAGAGCTTTGCAATCGCTTCTGTCGGGAGGCAAGGTGTTGCGATCAAACAGTTTGTTTCGACATTAAGAACGTTCGCTCTCTTACCTTCTCTTCCCTTTCACGGTCAATGGGGATCGTACATTTTACAGTGATAATAGCTTTACAACGAAACCATCTTCGAAATATTCAACAAAATTGTTATTCGCTTCAAAGTCGTACGTATTCGATCGGTGCTCGGTGTATTTTAACATTGAAACTGTTTGCTTATTTATACAAATATACCTTCGCGAGTTGAACTTAAGAAAAATCGATAACACGTCTGACCTGATCTCGACGGTTTTCACTTGCGCCTGCATAATTCATATTGTATACTCTTTATTATTGAGCGAGGAAATACAACGAGCGTAATATTATATCGTACGCGTCGGAAGTAAAGTTTTAGTCCTTGAGAAAATTCAGTACGTAACGTTGCTCGACGTAACATTGTCGTGCGTTTTTACAATAGTGCCAGCGAACGAAACCCCTGTCCTCTGCTATATACACCTAGATAGTTTCGCGTGTACTATGTATTCTACGCAATTTCGTCGTCGTCGTCGTGGCATCGACAAGACAAAGAAAAACTTTTGGCCAAGCGTACACAGCTTGAGATTTGCATAGTATCGCGGGAAACGAGCCTCGGGCGCGTTTCTCTTTGTGCTTTATAAGAATAAAAAATCCGACGAAGGGGTTGTATTTCAACATTTTTACGATAGAGAGTTTCGTTCGTCGATAGTATACAACAGGAGGAGGAAAAGACGCTCGCGAAAGAGCTTTCGAGAGCCCCTTTTAGGCGATAAGTGTGCATATACACGTACGTGTATATTTACGCGCGATGAACTTTCTATTTTTCTCGAAGTAGCGCGATGCTTTGGTTTTTTCCGTTTTCATCTTGTCAGCAAGTGCAACGGATTTTCTCGTTATAAGCTTCGATAACTGCGCGACGCTGTATAGCGCGAAATAGGGGTTTGCTTTTTTCTTTTCTTGCCACGGCGACGACGACGACGACTACGCGGAAATGTCGAGAGATTGGTTTTTGTACACGAGAGAGCCGAGTGTGTTTAAAACGAGCTGCGCATGAGTTCGAATTGCCGCGGAGAGTGATGGATATATCTGACGCGGATGAATTCGCTGTGGGTGTTTTTTTCAATTGAAAGTGTCGCGAATTTTTGGCGTCGCGACATTTGCCAATGATTGTGCTGTACGAAAAAGACCTTCCTATCTGCGATGGGTTCGAGAGAATTAACCAATCGATTTTTCAATTACGACGTTTACCAAAATATACATGTTCAATTAACGCCGATCAAATAAAGAGTTCGAATAACACACGCATCCGTCGTAGGTATATTGGTTGAAATAAAAGAAAAAGAAACATTCGTCGGGAAAAAAGCGGCTGGAGAGTATAAAAAAAAGGATAAATCTTGTTACGATTATTTTTAACGATCACTCGCAAGTGTATTTCACTTGTCTAATCCAACAGACACATTTTTTAAATATTTTCGTGCAAAAACATTATACGTATATTCAACTGCGACCGATGCAGGTGAATCGAAAGAAAGAACCAAAGGAAAACTGTATGTACGTATATGTATATTTACCAGCATAATAGGTATTTGCGAGATATCTTGACCTTTGATCTCGTGTATAACAGTCCAGATGGGCCTCAACTCCTCGAAGCTCTGTCTTGAGGATACCGAGTAGACAAGGATGAAGGCGTGGCCTTTGCTTATCGAGAGTCGTTGCATTGCGGGAAACTGGTGAGACCCCGTTGTGTCCGTTATTTGAAGTGTGCATATGTTTTTGTTGCAGCTTATCACCTGCAAATGCCCAGTCAGCAACGTTCTATCTTATTTCTTTTTCTTTATTCTATTTATCGTCTCTTTATCTCTGTCTGCCTGTCTCTCTCTCTCTCTCTCTCTCTCTCTCTCCCTCTATATGATTTTTCACGTATGGCAAACAATAATTCTCTACTGATTAATCTGTTTAAATCCAATTAACTAATTTTACACTGCAATCGCAACTGCAGTTTCGAGTAAATCATCAAACTGCAATTAGTGTATTTATTTAAATTTGAGAAATTCAATTTCAATTTCATAGCGAACGATATAATCAGTTAACTAAATAATTGTATCTTTCCATAAGAGGCGACCGTGTGTCATTACGTAGTATTCATTCAATAAAATTATAACGAATGGATATGTAGACATCCGAAGTAATGTTCAATGTTAACTTTGGTCGAAAAAACGTTATAAACTCGATCCCGTTAGTAAATGTATTTATTACCATAGTTTGCAAGCTTGGCTATCTCGTTTTGTCGATTTTCAGAAATAATTAGAGTAATTCCTTTTGTACAAGAAGAAAAAAAACGTCGCGTTAATTCGAAATTCAGCAGAGTTAAAAACATTTCGATTACATCAAATTTCAAATTTATAACGCATTCATTAGTATGAAAGCAGTTGCGTAAAGTACATTTTGAAATTGTACAGTTAATAAAATTCGTCGTAAAACCACGTAAAGCTACTCTCGAAACACCAGCTACAGGATAAAACGTTTTATTAGCTTTTGTCCATCTGACAGAGACACGTTTAGTAGTACTTTGGAAGGTTGTCCTAGCGGTAAAAAGAAGTTGGATAGTTGACTCGCAACAATGATAGATACGTGTAATTACATAAGCCGGTAAATATACGTACAACGCGAACAAACGGCACAAAAATAAAATTACGTTAAACACGCATCAAGTTTACGGAGAAAAAACAAACTAAAACAAAGAGGCACAAAGGAAGATACTGCTTGGGTTGAATCGTATACGTTTGCAATTGAAAGGTCAGTCGCTAAATGATAAGCTCTCAATTGGGATCAGCACAAGTCTCGTCGCGAACACAGCAACGAGTCCCACCAGTCTCTCGCCACTTGCATTGTAGTCGTCGTCGTCGTCGTCGTCGTCGTCGTCGTCGTCACACACATCTTCATTCGTCCCGCACACGTTACACGCGGGATACGTATATAGCTCGAGTCAGTCGCAACGACCATCGTCAAGAGATCATCGCCTTTGTGTACTTTCACTGAGATGAGCTAACTTTTCCTCGTAATCCTTTGAGGTTGTTGCGTCTCCCGCGTGGATTATACGACGAATATGGTTGTTTTTCTTCTCAACTTTGATAGCGAGCATCCGAAGCAACGTCTTCTTTACTATTAGAGTCGAGCGACGATGGAACGTCCTTTTTACTCCGTGTGTAGAAAGTATTGATCAGACGAGATTTACAAGTAATAAAAGTACCTTTTCAAACGTTATTTTCAAGTTTAATTCAATGTTGAATTGCTAATGGCTGAAAATTGAATAAGCTTTCGAGAGTTATTACTCTCGTTAATTTTTCAACGATAAAGTAACTTTCCACTGTTGAAACCGGAAATTGAGGTTTCAATGCCTCGTTCCATTTGGTTTCTATTGAAAGAGCTCGAAAAGAATATTTTGAAAGGCTGCGTCAATATTTAGATTATTTTCATCCTTTCCATCATTTTCAGCGTATTTTTCGAAAGCTAACGTATTGGCGCGTTCGATCAAACTTGTTTTCCGCGTAATTAGCAATACGTGGATTAATCGTTGATAGAGCAACAAACGTCTCGAATAAAGCCCGTAAATCGAACAATGTTTTTATGACAAATCTATTAGTTTTACGGTGCATTTGACTCAACTTGAGCATTCGAGAAAATCGATAGAGGAACAAGAAATAGAACTCAGCGTTAAGTCGATGTGCTGATAGTAATGGAAACCGATAAACAATTCCCTCTGCTCTTTTTCTTTAAGATAGATTTCCGCTGGCTGACTGATTGTCGGTGTAAACGACATTTCCGGCGATTAATTCGATAAGCCGTTTGGATTAAACGGCCTACCTTTTGAAAGCGAGCCATTTTTACTTGTTCGTTGGGCTTACTAATCAATTCTATTCCAAACTATTATTTGTTTCAATTATTGCGCAGCCAATTCGACTGGCGCTCGACTAAAGAATCGCCTCGTGCTTGCACGCGATATTACTGGTATTGTTCAAATGCTCCATTCCAAATGTACTTGGACCAATTGAAAGAATCGCGATAAAATGGAAGTTTGATTGCAGTGAGCGTTTAACGTCAGAAATGCCAATATCACACTTTCATCGAATATAAATTACATCGCTGCAGGGCAAAACCGATAATAAGGCTTTGGCTCATCAGCGATTAATCGAACATTCCAGACAACAACTTGGTCCCGCATTTTTTCACGCTATTTTTCTTTCGTCAAAGTTTCCGCGAGGCGAGAAAAGAAAATGTTCGTTACAGCGTGGACGGATGAAAAGCAGGAAATTGAAGGAAAATTACTCGCGAGAGATAAAAAAGAAACAAGAAGAAGAGAGAGGTCGGGACGTATTTTATACTACGCCGCGGAGCCGATCAATTGACGATGGTCAAGTTCCCTTCTTGAGATCTCCCACGTAACAGCTGCGTACATTTTTTGACGCAAATGTTTTGTTTGTTTTTCCTGCAAGTTTTCTGCAAAACTCTTCAACAAAAATTTCACCAACAACTTGTTTTTTTAGTAATTCGTGCATTTTGTGCTGAGAGAAACTCGTGCGTGCGTGCTGCATGCGTCTTTTAGCGCGAGGGGGGTTGGATCAAAGATGAGATTCGAGAATGTGCTCTCGATTGATCGTTCCATATACGCACTCTCGCTCGCTTTATCTCGGCACACGCGATAAACTTTGGTGCGCGTACGTGAAATAACGACAACTGTGGTAATGTGGACATTCCGAGAGCTACGAGGCTAATGCACGCCTGCACCTGCAGAATTCCAATTCGACGGGTCTTTCAGTCAGAGGATCGAACGTTTTGTTTTAGTGGCGGATCTATTATTTGTTCCTTCGATCTCGCATGGTTAGGCATCTCCGTCGCTCCTTTTGAATCGATTATTTTTCAACCGCCTTTAGAGGAACGCAATTTTTTAACAAGTCATCATAGCACGTCGTCGTTTACGCACGACAATTACTTTATTTCGCGGAAATTGACGTCAGAGATTGGTTTTTTCGCGATAGACGAGTTTCAATAAGTAATATCAGTTTTAATATAGCACTTTGTGACGTACGAAGCGTTGGAAGTATTATCGAGTGATAAAAACTCGCGAGTTTCTCTCCCCCTCATCGTGTGGCAATTAATATCTCGAGGTTATTTGTAAGAGAGAGAGAGAGAGAGAGAGAGAGAGAGAGAGAAAAGTTACCCCTTTCTCCTTGATTAAACGAACAACGTAAAAATGTTCGTTGTTCCTGCGCTCCAATCAGAAATTTGCATCAACGTACGTTTGTATTTTGTTAAAATGTCCATTCGGTCATACGTCACGATCAAAGCGGTTTACGTAGCACAAAAGGCATCGAAAAGAGGAGGGACCAAAAGTATTACTCGTAAGTAGGGGCTTTCGGGGAAGGCACCGACAAAAAATGGCACGCTCGTTCCACGTGTTGTACATCTTGAAATAGTAATTTGTATCGAAAAATATCGAACTACTTTCCTTCTGTCCTCTTTCCTCGGGCCGCAAAAACTGCACATCGATTCAGTACGGAACGTCCATTCTCGCGCGCAACAAATGACAGCGACGAAAAAAAGAACAAGGCCATTTCTCTCGACGAGCGCAAAAGCTAAAGCAAAAGAAAACAGCAAATTAGTCGCAACCTACGCAAAAGTAGGCCTTTTATAAAACCGCAAACTTCATCCCGTATGCAAAAAGCTAAGAAGCGAAGGTCGAGCTTTTTCCACGGTCCGAGAACTTTGCGAGTCAAAGTACGTCCAGTCGAGCGTGATGCGCGACGAGATTTCTCTCGCTATTGCTACCAAAGCACGCATACGCTCGAAAAGGAGGGGCTGGACAGAGCGAGAAAAAATGTTCTTCTTTTGGTTAAGACACGTGTAAAAATGCGGTCACGAGCACGCTATAACTTTGACGGAATTTCGAGGGTACGTTTTGAACGATCAAAATTGTTGGATATTTGTAAAACAATTCGCGCACGAACTAGCTATTGCTCGTGTACAATGTACGTTCGTAGTCGTTGTTTTACTTTGAGCTTTCGTGCGCACCGCGTGCAGTGGGCGCGGACGATGTTAGTAGTAATGCTTACGTGGATGGCTTTTGACAGTTTTATTGAACTTTGCGCTCAACGTAATTTCCGCTTCAATTGTCTCTCCTCTTGTTTACCGTACGTTTCCTTTGCGTGATATTACGTATATGCGTGTCGGCGAAACCAAAAAATTCGTAGCGTACGATATTTCTCTTCCGGTTCGATAAGAACGAACACGAATACAAGAAAGAAAGAGGAGAGAATAAAACGTCGCGCGTTAAATCGCTGCATTATTTACTCAACTTAGATTAACATCACGAATTTACCGGTCACGAATATGGATGAACGATAAACTCGCGCAAAAGAAGAGGGGAGAGATACGAATCCGTTCGTCGTTATTCACAGCAATAACCTTTTACATTGGGCGCGCCTGAAATAAATCACGGATAGATATATTTCGTGCTTGATTTGCTTCAACATTGATAATCCCCGGAGGGGTGACGCGAGAGGAGGAGCGGAGAGGCTACACGCAACTACCGTGTCTATTTTGGCTGTTTTCATCGACAAGCAACTTTTCGCACTCCGCCCAAACGGCTCTTCTGCCGTGTGGTTAGCGCGGAACCTCGCTAAATCCGAGTGGGAGCAAATTGGCGTACCGCCAAACGACTCGAGTGTTCGCTTTGGTGGAATAACGAAACTGATACGAGCGCATACCCCGATCCAGAGAACGAGAGAACCAAGTCCAGCTACTGATCACCGTCAATCGTACGTCATCCCGTGCTAGGTTTCCGTCTACCCGATAACTCACGCGGAGCTTTCGCGAGTTACGTTCGATTCTCTTTGAGCACGAGTTACCAAGTGTAAATGTTGTATCTTTGTGCCTCTACGTCCCTCGCCGCTTTCCCCACCCGCGTATGTACGCGAAGCGCCAGCGAGAGGGTTGCGACGCATCCGCATAGGTAAATATTGTATTCGGCGTTTCCTCGGGTGCTAGTGTGCGTTGCGTGCGCTGCTCACCTATGCAAAATCAACCCGTAGGCCACGTGTTTATTCGTTGTTTACCCTAGATCCAGTTGACCGTCTCGAGGGCAGCTCTACCATATGCACAGACTCAATCGGGCGTCGAGGGTACCGATCGATTACCAATATCAACGATTGTTCCGTCCTATTGTTTTCGTTTCGAGACATCGGTCCAACGAATATTCGCCAGCTGCTCGTTTAATCAGCTCGATTAATACGAAATCCTGATTTGACCGTGGGGGTGTACAGAAATTGCGGCGGCGCCAAATTGACCGTCACCTAGCTCTCTCTCTCTCTCTCTCTCTCTCTCTCTCCCTCTCTATACGCTAATTCGCAAAAGTAAACAGCAAAGTAACAGCGAGCGCGAGGGTATAGGTCGAGGGAGTAAAAAAGCCGTCAATGGCCAGATTATTTTCTTTTGTGCAGCACTTCCGCGTGATCGATCGA
The DNA here is from genome assembly GCA_030064505.1 of Chouioia cunea. NCBI lineage: Eukaryota > Metazoa > Arthropoda > Insecta > Hymenoptera > Eulophidae > Chouioia > Chouioia cunea. The sequence goes on along the minus strand of JAOPFQ010000003.1, from coordinate 19,751,573 downwards.
GACGAGAGGCACAACATGAATGGATCGTGATTGTACACAGCGGCGATCTTGTACGATGCCTTGTTAAATATTCACGAGATACCGCGTCGCCGCCTCGACGACCAGTCGTCACGTTGGGATTATAAAATATCCCACGCGTGTATTTTCTATAGTGTCGGAGTAGAAGAGACAATCGATACGTGTTGACTTTGTTTACCAATGTTAATGCGTGTTTCTCTGTACTGTCGAATCTTTCGATCGTTTTCGAGGCTGCGGTGATTTCGAACGCACTAATTGGATTCCGAAGAGATGATAATGCTATCAACGAGCCGTGATAATGGCGTTCGACGCTTTGAACGCAATGGTCTTTCAACGATACCGAGCCTTTTCCAAGCAAGACAGCGCGGCAAAGCGAATAAAGCGTAAAATCGTCGTTGATTTCTTTTTCAGTTTTGTTTGTTTTCGTTTGTTTGTTCGTTCGACCAACGCGCAAATTCAATGTGATTTCCGTGGATTCTTTTTTATTCGCAGTTGCCTGCAACGCGTGCATTTTTATTCAATTACCATTTTAACGCGCGAACTCTCCCATCGATTGAATATCAAGTATCAATCTCCGCGGGCTAAAGTGCTCGTATACACCTATATATATAAGTACTTTCTATTTATGGCTCGCAAGTCTCGTTAAGAAATCCGAGAAATAAAAAAGTAGCGTGGATCCCGTGGAATATCTCCTCGAAAGCTATATAATTCGATTTACGCGCAATGCCAGGTGAATTAATTCTATTTGTTCACTTTCCCAGAGTGAGCAAAGCCACTTTAACTCTAATTCAATCTAGGTACTTACCTACGATTCGAGGCTATATACGCTATAAAAGCTGTGCCAGCTTGCGGAGCAAAAATTTCGCCGAGTTATAGACTTTGCGCGGTGTTTTCCTCGTCGTCTGACGGAGCTTGCAATGTTTCGCGGCAATTTCGTTTAGCCGGCCTGCATGGAGTAGGATTCAACCCAAGGTTCGAACGCTACATTACGTACGCGAGTTACTCTCAACGATCACGAGCTTCCCCTCGAACGCTCGAACGAATTATTTAACGTTTGTTTATTTGCCTACGTTATTTAGCACGGTTTCTCGTTCGCGTGCTCTCAAAATTGAACCAACGCCAAGGAAGGGCGCAACTTTAGCTCCCCCAGTCTCTAATAGAGGTATCAACGTGAAAGCAGACGACTATGGGCTTTTATCTCCGGACTTTTGTTTACACTTTGAACTAGCCCAATCGTAACAGAAATCAACTGTTAGAAATAACTATATGCCGACTTTGTTGGTCGCATTATAGTTACGATCAACGATCGTCCTCGCAATAATCCTCAAATGACAACGATTCAAAGGCAACGATACAGTGAAGGTGCAGCGAAGGAGGGAGAGAGAGAGAGAGAGAGAGAGGTGAAATAAACGACAAGTCAAAGGTAAAAACGTGCATACCTGTCGATATGTGTCCTCGATGGTGGGCACGTAAGATTCGCGAAAAGTACCCTTCACGAATCGCAATACAAGTGAACTCTTGCCGACGCCACCGGCGCCGAACACCACGACCCGATAGTCATTGCTCTGTTCCGGCATCCTGACATCTGCCGTCGCGCCGATTTCGCCGGCCTCTAACGAGGCCCTTCCTTCACCGGCGTAGAAAAGAGAAGACAAAAAACAGCGAAACGAGAACCGACCGATCACCCACCCAAATCACCAACACCTTTATTTTTTCTGATTTTTTTTTATTGCACACTTCACGCACAGACACTTGGCTCTGCTTTACGCGTTGTTGTTTTCTTCTTTGATACAGCTTTTGCTGTTGCTGATGTTACTACTGCTATACGGAGTAAAAAAAAGGAGAAACAAGTGAAAGATTCGGTGCAAAGAAACGAAGGTCTTGGAATTCGAAGCATTTACCTGTTCCACTTGCACGTGGGATCCTCGAGTTGGCACACACTCTTTGGTCTGTCTCTCCTCACCGGCTCTCACTATGCAAGAAAGACTCTCTCTCTCTCTCTCTCTCTCTCTCTCTCTCTCTCGCACACACTGGCTGTCTGTGTGTATATTTCTTGTCTGCTAGCTTTGCGCTCTTGTGCTTGCGCTCTAGTGCGGGGGGTGGCGATGCTCACATCGTCGAGCTCACTCGGCAGCCAACTGATGCTGCGCAAGCGAGAGAGCTACCGACTAAACACAAGAGAGAAAGAAAGAGAGAGAGAGAGAAAGAGAGAGAGAGAGCATGCACTAACCAAAGTCAGGTGCGTACCTCTCTCGCGCTCTCTCTCTCTCTCTCTCTCTCTCTCTCCTATCTGCGTGCGCAGGGGAGCGACTCGCCACCCGGAAAATCAATAGGAGAGAGCGAGAGAGAGAGAGAACTTGGTCGAAAGGAGAACGCGCGCGCGAGCCCTACTACACTTATCTATAGTTTTTCCTTGGGTGGGGGATCTATTTAGCGATACAAGAGTTCTGAACTCGACAAAAAAATGCTTTCTTCTTTATTTCTCGCGTTCGTACACACGCACGCGTATATGTATTACGTGCGATTCGTTAGGGATCTATATGTATGTATACGAGAGACAGGATAATCGCTCGTCTGGCTCTCTTTCTCCCTGGGTTTTCCGAGTTCAACGATAGAAAATATTTATGTAAGTTTGTTTTTTTTGTTTGTACGCCGGGGAATTTATTACGGAGCGATCCGTAGAACGCGCTTTCTCGAATAACGTTATTTTTACCAATTTTAAATTGAGAGAACTTTGCGTTCAACTTTCCATACGTCTACGTAGTACGGGCAATGTTTTGCCTGGAGTTTGGGGCGATTTAAACGTTAATAGCGGCTTGACGAAACTTTCCTTGGACGGCCAATGTTTTTGACGAGTTTGAATTTTAACGAGTGTACGCGAGGTGAGTTACTAATCGTTTTATCGAAATTAGACGTTGCGTGCCATCAAGCATAAGTCCATACGTAATCTTACGTACGAGCATTTCGCGATATAACCTACGGCAATGACCATCGATTACGCACTTATGTATATGTATACGTATGTATAGTATCCAATTGGAATACGAGATATATATTGAGATTGCAGATATCGTTGTAACCGTACGAAGGTTAGAACGTTCAATACGAGCTGGTAATGTCGAATTTGACGAAAGCTGTAGTCGAGCTACGCGACGATGACAGCGTTTGAACGATCGCTATTTACAATTCTTTAGATTTATTTACGAATCACGGAGAAAAATCGGAGCAACGATGTAGCAACCCCCAACGCGATTGGCGTATGCTACGAGTTCCTGTAGAAGCATTCCACGTGGAAATCCACACGGTAAGCGTTCCCATGGACCGCTCGTGGATTCACGTGGATTCCATGTGGCATTTTTCAAAGAGTTTCAAAAATCCCGGTGGAATTGACAAACAATCTACCAATGTATGGATGACGAGGATAATCCCATGGATAATTCCGCCGGATTTCGGATAACGCATGTGGATTTCGAAAAAACCACGTGCGTTTTCTCGAATTTCCACATCGTTCCACGGTGGTTCCGTTTGTGGGTCATCGCCGAAAGTCTACCAAACAAATCGAATTCCTTTTAAAAAGTAAGACGCGTGACGAGTTCACCCGTTCTACTGCCCGCTGTACTATACATTCTGGCTTAAATGTTTGTCGACAAAGCTATCTTTTCTGTGATTGCCATGCGATGCTCTTAAGTAGGCGAAACACTATGCGAGTTAAAGTGTGAATTGTCGGAAAATCGAATAAGACGCGTGTGCCCGCAAGAAATCTGCAATGCAAAATACACGAATCGTCTATTTGAAACGTATTTGCAATCAGTCGCTAATTTTTGCGACTTTGTACATAATTCGAATATTGATCTTGAAAAGAACGTTAAAACACGTGCTAAATAAACTTGTGTACGTGTGCTTTTCATGTATGTACGTTTAAATACACGATATTTGAAAGAATCGCGCATAACGATTAAATACAATTCCATTTGTAATTATCAAAAGTTCCAATTGCATTCTAAAAAATTGTTTCTCTTCTTGATACGTCTATGTCTAATATCCATAGTATAATGCACAAGACTATAGATTAAGCCAGAAGAAATTGTTGTGACGATAAAAATAACTATTGATCACCAGCTCTAGTTCCAAAATTTACGTCTGTATCTACAGTCGCTCGTTGGATTTGTTTGTTCCGAGTCCGAGGGGGTATCGGATAAGTATAAGTAAGAATTTATAAGCTACAGTTTTGTGATCTGTGACCCGCAGACACCTGCTGCCTGCTAACCTTTTTTAGGACGTCCTACTATAGCAAAGTGGCAATCTATTTCCGAAGACTTTGAGAGTGACACTTTTTTATGATAAGAAAGACAATGATTAATTTGAGAAAGTTTATAGGTAAAATAGATTAACGCAAAATCTTTACTTTTTACATTTAATCTTCTATCGTTAAAAAACAATTTTTTTTCGAGGTTAATTCAAGAAACGTACATGTTATTGTAATTGTTACTAAAGTAACATTCGCCAACACAAAAACATTTCTTGTGTTTTAGATATTGGTGCTAACTTAACAGATCCTATGTACCAAGGTATTTATAATGGTACCCAAAAACATCAACCAGATCTTGACAAAGTATTAGAGCGCAGTTGGAATAGCAATCTCTCAAAAATTATTATTACTGCTGGCAGTCTGGAAGAAAGCAAAAAAGCTTTAGAAATTGCAAAAACTGATGGTATGTTTGTTGAGCAAGAATTTTATCGAAAACTATAGAATATTTTTCAATGAATAACTTCACTTTTTCTACCGTGTAGATAGATTATTTTCGACTGTAGGTTGTCACCCAACAAGATGTAATGAATTCGAAGAATCGGGTGATCCAGAAGCTTATTTGGATGAGTTGTGCGAATTAGCTTTGAACAATAAAGACAAAGTCATAGCAATAGGAGAAATGGGTCTTGACTACGATAGACTGCAATTTTGTTCGAAAGAAACTCAAAAAAAATACTTTGAAATGCAGCTCTCTCTATGTACAAGACTTAAATTACCTATGTTTCTTCACTGTCGAAATGCAGCAGATGATTTTGTACGCATTTTGAGAGAACACAAAGAAAGATTGACTGCAGGTGTTGTTCACTCTTTTGATGGAAATACCGAAGATGCCTATAGTATGTTACAATTGGGACTATACATTGGAATAAATGGATGGTAAATTCAAATATTAATTACTAATGTAAATTGTTTTGTATGTTTCCTTAAAAATTTGTCTCCTTCAAACTAAACTATTATTTGTATGTTGTATCTTGAAACTCGCAATGATACATTTTATTTTTATATTTCAGTTCACTAAAGACTGAAGAAAATCTTTTTGTTGTGACGACAATACCGTCTGACAGACTTGTGATAGAAACAGATTGCCCATGGTGCGAAGTTAGGCCAACACATGCTTCAGCCAAAGATGTAGTAACACAATTTCCTTCAGTCAAAAAGGAAAAATGGCAGCCAGACAAAATGGTTAAAGGACGAAATGAGCCATCCAATATTGTGTAAGAATTAATTATGAGATTGCTTGAATATTAGTAAACACTTGTAGATGCTTGCAAAAGTTTTGAGTGATTTATCAAACTGTCTTTCATTTTTTACAGACAAATATTGGAAGTTCTCGCAAGCGTCAGAGATGAAGAAGAAGAATACCTTTGTAATCAAATATACAAGAACACTATGAAGCTTTTCTTTCCTTATGAGCTGTAAATTGCATTTAAAAGCATGCAAAGCGAATATTTGTACAATGAAAAGTGCATCTTATTGTATACAAATGAAACGTGCATTATACAAAACTGAATTTACACTGGAAGTGATATGGAACACAAAGTATTGACTTCGTAGAAGTGCTTTTGCAATTAAAAGATGATTTGTGTATCATCACATATGCGATATGTTGTGCCGAAGTGAATTGTAAGCCTCAATATATTTGAAGGATCTCTTTTGATGTAATTTCTCAACATATTCTTATTAATTTTTATCGTTACATGTCGATCATCATAAACAAACATTATTTTTTATTATCGGTAAGAATTTGTAAATTAATTTCACTTTTACGTTTAAATTATTCTATTAAGTTATTTATTAAGTTTTTAATTTCTATAGTTCTTAATAAGATAATTAAAGATACTATAAAGTCATTTTATACAAAAAAAAAAAATTATTTATTTTGCGTCTTTTCAATCCATTTGTAAAGAAATACATTTATAATACAAAAAAAATTGTCAGAGAGTTTCTATCATATACATATAATTCCTTCAACAGTCATTCTAAGATGTCGAATTCAAAAAAGTTTTGCCATTTTGTATCCACGATCAAAAAACCATAGTTAAGCAACTAAAATTTTTCTGATACTATTGCAATATGTATCAAAGATACAAGATACATCCTCTTCAAATATCACAGGTAAAATGGCCGTTGTGTTCATGACCGTCAAAGTATGCAACAAAAACTCCAACTCTATCAAATCTAGATGTATGGGAGTATTGTCACATTTTGGAATTGTAGTATTTATTTTTCAGTTTTCTTTAATCAAGTTTGGAAATTGTTTGCACTTTTTCATAAACCCAATCGTATGTTTGGCTAGCAAGTGCTTGTGTTGTGTTGATCGCCTGACTTGCATAATTTTGCAAACTTTCGGGACTCAACTTGCCACTGTAATAATAAAATAGAAATGAGCAAGTTATCACAACCAATAAATCTTCATTAATCACTCTACACTTACACAAAAACATTGGTTTTAAGCCATCTAGTTACTTTGACAGAATGTTCAACAATTTGCTCTGCGATCAACACAGAATAAGCTTTTAGTCCCTCTACTCCTTTAGAAAGACCCTCTTTAACTGTATCTGATAATCCAGGAACATATTGTTCAATCTGTAAAAAGACATTTTTTTTCAACTAATTAATAAAAAGAAGCGCTTGCATGAGTTTAGCACCAGACTATTGATAGAAATTTGATTATTATTTAATCGAATTAAAATTTAATAAGAAAATTTACTTACTGCCTTGTAAACTGCTGGTTTAGTTGCAACTACAAAATTTGAAACATTGTCATATAGTTTTATAGAAGTATTCCTCACAACAAGATAAACATCTCCAATTAATTTAACATAAGGTGTAGAAAAGTCAACAACAGCTTTGTAATATTCTGGTGAACTAGCCTCTAAATATCCACGTCCTTTATCAGCATATAATTTCGTAGAGACCCAAGTTTTTTGCACAAAAGCAGTTATTCCGCTATCCTTCATAAATCTTGCAGTATTCGTTGCTGATGGAAGAGATTACTGTCAGCTGATTATAATTTCAAATATAACAACGTAATAATATTAATTAATCACCATCAAAGGATCCATGTTTATGCGTGTCGTAAGCAATAATGGCCCCAATAGACAGCAATAACAAGAAACATCCAGTTTTCCATGGGAACCCTCCTTTGGTAGACTTTTTTGATGACATCTTCTTTATCAGTGCCTGAAAATTTTTATGAATAAATTAGTCTTTTTACAGCTAATTTGTTGTCATCCACAGTAACTAGTTTTGAAATCAGCATTTAAGTTTGTCACAACAATTAAAGCTAATTGTTAAAAGTCGTTGTCAATATGATTTTTGTGTTAAAAAAGTGGAAATATGACTTTGAAAAATATTCGTTGGCTTTGCGTGATAAGCATTCAATGAAACGTAATTATAAAAAACTAAATATTGAAGAGGACTAGTCATAAAATCACTGTCAATGCCCATTTCTGACAACATTTGAAATGTCACTTTCTCCTGGAAGCTCTACATTTCTCTTTCAGCTTTAAATATGAAAAACTTACTGTCAAAAATAAGCGTCGTAAATTGAACAGATAAGTTGCTCAGGATAAATATTCAGGAACGAAAAATCCTAAAGCTAAGGGGAAAAAGTATAACGGCTTTGAGAGTAATACAATAGAATAGAGCAGAGGCACTAAACTGGTTTATATAGATGTATAGAGACGCGCGCGCAAACCGAACTACATGAGAAAATCGATGGCGTACAAGCTAAGACCGACAGGTATCAGCCGTAGCAGTGGCAGATAACGGCGGAAATTTGGAAAAACTAATGGTGGTTTGGTTAAGCACACTCACACCCTTGACTATTAACGAGGAGGCGGGCAGTAGCAGAACAAACACGTATACTTACAGCGGCGTAGAAAAACTTGCCTTGGTCGATTACAATGCAAGACGATTCACCTACCGCTGGCTGCTGCTCGTGTCGAGCGAGTGACAGACAAGCACGTACGGACGTTGGGCGGGCTCTGGCGTTTCCAGTGCGGGGGAAAAATTACGATGACGCCATTGCGGTTCGTTTTCAAACAGGGAGACGAATATCGACGAATAGAACCAGTTTAATCGTCGCGATTCACGTTACAAGAAATTTCCTTGGTTAAAGTCAACTGAGAAAAGAAAAGAATGTTCACTTTTACCTGCGTTGCAAAGAGAGTAACGCAGCTTCCAGTCCGTCTTTACTAGTCTCTGTTGATATACGGTGCAGAAAGTCGGCCTTATATTCGTGCATACCCTAAACATACGCCCGGCCTTATGTACATGTAACGTGTGCGCGCGCGCGCGCGAACGAGGTGGACGAGAACTATGCGAAGAGGAGAGAAGAGATGAAAAAAAAGGGCTCTTTTACTTTTTATTGTTCCAGCTCGTCGTCGTGCGCGATGTTCAAAGGATATCGCTCTTGTAATGTTTCCCCGATTGCTTATTTGTAAACATTCTAATTTCACAAGGCACAATACGTTCGCAATAGACTTTTAATCAAATGTAAACATTACAAAAATAAAAGTTTATCAAAACCAATGCATCATGCACGCGCGAATCCATTACGTTTGACAGGGAATATACGTTGCATAGGAGGTTGACGTTGTGTGAGAACGCCAATTTCAATTCGTCTAATCCATTCGTCATTATTTATTATCGACGTCTAATATGGTGTTTACTTTGTAAACGTTCATTTTCAGGCTGAATCCTATTTTTCTCACAAATGTCTGATGTACGTAATCATTACTGCACGCAACGCAGAATCAACGTATGTATTTATATATTTATGCGCGCGCGCGTTGTGTGAGTGTGTATGTGTTGATACTGCAATACTACTTGTATAGGGATTAACTTACGTGCAGATACATTTGAATTAGTTTTAGGCTTATTCTCTTGAATTTACAATTTTCAATCCATGTTCAATAACATTTTAGCTAAATTAAACGCGCTCAATTCGACTTTAAAAAACCAAAAACGTTACAAGTCCGTTAACTGAATATACCAAATATACTAAATATGCAAAAACATACGTGCGTGAAAATAATTAATATTCCAATTGAAGGGTACATTATTAATTTATATCGACTCGATGAGATCGTAAACGGGAAAATTGTATTTTATATGGTTTTAACGTCAAAACTATATAGTGATCCAAGCATTTTAAACGGTTCGTGTTTACAAACTCAATTGCGTTTTTGTAATTACTTCAAATATGAGCTAGATGCGCAAATAATAACTTGCCGATTGGACATTTTTTCGTATGATACTTTGAAATATCACCGATGTTAACAGATCTACGTACATTCGATGACCTACATCATACAGAGTAAGATATATTCACTTCATTTAGTTGTGCACTTGAGTTGGCCTCCGTAAATAGTGTATTGCACAAGATACAACAAAACGATCGTTTTCAAGTGTACTCACCGCAGTGAGAAGCTACTGCGATGTATGTATATAATAGTATATCTCCACCGTACAGTTTGAAATATATCGTAAGACGTTTCCACGCTCAAGCGCGATCGATTGAAATTTCAACATAGAGATCAAAAAATATGTATATACATATATGTGTATACGACTGGAGAGGTAGTTTGGATAAATTCAAATATTTCAGTCCATTAGCGCGTATGGAACAAAAGCTCGGGGCCGCGTCAATTTCGTTGAGCTTCTGAACATGCCGAATTTCGTAATATTCAGCGAAAAAATTCGTGACTTGGTTCATTTTTTCAACGCTGTTGATAGTTTCAATAATTGTCAGAAAGTATTCAGTGATTACATTGTAGAATAAATCAAAATGAAATTTGAAAAAAAATATAATTTCACAATGTAACAAGAGAGTTTCTGGACTTACCGCCGTCGAAACATTACACGTGTAGAGGTATTTGTCATCCTTTCCTTTACCTTTCTTAGACTTTTCATAAGATAATTGAAAAGCTAGAAGAACATCAGTTAAAGCCTTGGAATTCATAAAACACTTGAATGAATTCCAATTTCTATCTGTTGAAAAAACAATCTTTATTATTAATTTTGCCAAAAAAAATATAACAATTATGACGTCTTATTACAATGAATTCTAAATGATATACGCAAGAAAAATTGTTCAAATATTAAAAAGTCACGTAAGATACCTACCTATGTGAACTAGTAATATACTAGAGGTATACAAATTTTTCACATAAAGTGATTTCCATAACGTAAAGCAGCGATCGTCGCTACTAAGACAATCAACAAGCGCATTTAGAACTTCGTTTTTCTGGTTATCTGGCGCTTTTGATGTTACTTTTGTCAATAGAGATTCAAACATTTTTCGGTGATTTATGTTTTTGTTTTGGAATAATACACGCTGAAAACAGTTCTTTTTGTTAGATCGTTATTTTTAACATTTCAGAATATTCGACTCCTATTTCATAAATACCCTCAGTTTTTCGAGGTGCGGTATGGCTTCATTAACAATCGCTTGAGAAATGTTCAATTTTCCTGAGTAAAAATCATCAAATATATTAAAGTACAAATCAGGCTGTAGTCCTTCATCTCTGCTATGCCATGAGACAAGATCAGCCAATATTTGTACGATGTAACTGGAATAGCTCTTTGCTTCAAGCATGGGAGCCATAACTTCGTGCCAAACCTTCAAACCTACTGTCAAATTTTCTCTACCACTTTGGTTAAAAGACCAAAGCAAAGACAAGCCAATAGGTTTTCTATTCTGATAGGAATTTCTCATAGTGGTTAGCTTACTTATATTATTCATGCATAATTTGGGATCATATTTGGCCAAAAGCTGCACAAATATTTTGTAACCCACAACAGGAACATTCTTTGTCATTTCCATAGCTAGTGCTGTGAGGATAAATTCGTAGAAAATACGAGCGTGTTGAGCACCTGCCGTATCAATAGCTTTTTCAAAAATGACACGAAGACTTTTTGGTACCACGCTCAAAGGATATCCATCGGGTCTGCCAGAAAAAATAGGATCATCTTTTTCTACTGGGATCTTAGCATTTAGAAAACCTACGAGAGTTTTTAGCCAAACTAAAGGTGCATCTGGAAAGTTAGCTTGATTACTGGCTAGTAAATTTTGCACTTCTGTTATATTGATCTGTAAATGTGGAAAATATACAATATGGCTCATTCTGAATTACAAAATTATTTTAGACCACGTAAACCATAAAAAAAAGTTGTAGACTTACCAAGTTAAGCGCTTCTTCGATAGATTTTGGTGGCTTTTCTTTTGGTTGTTCGTCTTTCTTTTTTTCAACTTGTTGTTGCTTATGTTGCTTCTTTTTTTCTTCATTTTCCTTAGTTTTACTATCCTTTTCTTTTATGGGCTTCTTATTTTCTTTATTACCATCTAAGTTTTCATACAACGTTTTAACCTGGTCTAAAGGTACTGTGAAATGAAAGATATAATTAAACGCAAGGACAAACATATGGTATACAACAACTAAAAGATTAGAATATATAAAAATGACAGAATACAAAACTATTTATAACCAAACCAATATAGTAATTTTGTTGGGTAAAACAAACTGTGCTTTTAATGCTGCATAATATTAATCAGAATTCATAGGTAAAATGTACTTTAGGTAAACCCATGAATAAGTTTGTAACTTTATACAATGATGGTAAAAGTACAGAATACAAGCATATTTGGGAATACTTTCTGTGTTATAGCAATATTCATTTACAATTAATTTGTTAACGGATGTCCAATGTATTTGTTGTAGATCAAAATTATATCGAAAGCAATGAAATAATAACTAACCGATGACACAAAAAGTATTAAAAGGAAGCTTAACATAAAAAAATGTAAACATTGATTAGGGTGTCTTGGAACTTAATAATAAAAATGATTTACGATAATAATTTGAGCTTACGGAAATCCTCAACTTTGGGAGCATTTTCTATGAATTTTTTTTTCTCAGCTTTCGTGAGTTTACCGGTTTTCCCAACATTTTTGTCTTTTTTATTTCTACCGACGACTTCCCACCCACCAGTATACATGGCGCAAAATAGTTGATTTTCAAGGATTGACGAAAATAAAAAATCGATTTATTATTTTAAAAATGTATTAAAAAAGAAAATATCGAAGCAAAAACCAGTCTGCTAAAGGTTATGCATATACGTTCACAGCTGAAAGCTATTCCAGACTATAGCATCTTTCGAAAGTTTACGTGGCGATTTTTCTAGTGTCTTTGATGTTGCACTGCTTGCTTTTGACACACTTTTGATTTTTGCCAGTCAAACTGAGAAATAAATTAAGAAACGGCAATACACGATTTAAAGCAGCTCATAATATTGCAGTTATTGCATTCGTGTTGAAAAATGCAACACGTGTACAGCTACCCAATTTTAAACGAAAACAAATATAGGGAATTTTGATCAATAAAGTTGATGGCGCGAACATTCAACGTTACGGTCTCCAGTCGAGTTTCTACTACGAGGAATTACAAATTGACTGTTTACGCACAAGTCAAATCGACTGAACGATGTTAGAGCGTTTGCTTGCAAACAGTTGTAATACTTTCTCATTTTCGTAGAGGTTTCTAACGTTTCGTACGTCAATGTCGTTATTTCTATATGTATGAACTTATACTTTTTTTAGCGTAGCATTTAACATCAGGACCCAGTGTTCAAGGATGTTCCCATCCATGCGAAAATCGTCCAAACGGACAGTCTATTTCATACGGTTAACCTCGTCATCCAGAGATACAAGGTGCTTTCGAAAATTCTAGCAAATCGTATCGTAAGGTGTAATTAGTTTTCTCACTTGTATCCGTGATCGCGTACAATCGAGAAGCCGAGCTTCGTTATCTTTTGCTATTGAATAAACGTTCGATTTCAAATACAACGACAGCTTGCTCAAATGCTTCGTTTGTGCGCTTATTTTCGCGTCAAAGATTCGTCGGGAAAATTGACGCCCCCGCCGCGCGTTCGCTCAATTAGAGGCTTGTTTAAGGTAACGCCTCGCGAAATTGAACGCTGCAATGACAAGTTTCCTACCAATTGGACCAAGGCAATTTCGCCCTAGCTCTTGTCGTAGGACCGTGGACAACGTGGATTACGTCCACGGCTAGGACCCAATAAGGGACCAAGAGAAGACAATCGCAAATAATTATCGCAAAATCGACAAGTTGACCGCCCGGTAAGTCGAGAGAATGGGCGATCTTTGACGCACCTACATAATACACCATTTGCGCGAGAGTAGCAGTCATTACGAGTACACACACTTAAACAAATGTGTGTAAGCCTACACACAAGTGTAAAATTTGGGAATTTTACGGAATTTTACGGAATTTTATCGCGCTGATGCACATACTATAAAGATCAAGCCAAGTTGAACAATTGGGAGAGCCGTTTTTGACCTCGTTCTCCCTAGTATTTACGAAAAACTTAGGAAAGGAACGATCACGTATTACAGCTGGATGGACTCTTGGTTTTGACCGCAGGTATAGCTGCAGGTTAAACTTACAGCAGTCGAATGCCGGTGCATGCATGCCTCGTCCTTGAGATAGAGTTGCCTCTTACGAATATCGATCTTTTTACAACCGTAAGAGTTTGTTTGTACGCTCGTTAGATAGAGGCGTTACATTTTGATTTCACTCGTAGTTATGCCTCGTGTAAAACTTTGATGCTTTGCTCATTTTGCGGAGGCGCACGTCTCTAAAGTAACGCATAAATCGCGCGACCTTTCGGTGTAAACGTCCACACCATTTAAACAGTGTAATTTAACGTATCGATACTTGCATCGAGTTGCAGACTCCTAATTGTCCATCGATTGATTTTGTTGATCCGTCAAAGTTAAACAACGAACAATTAAAAATTAGGTCAATGTACCTGCACGTCAAAATAAAAGGGGCGTCGCTCTAAAGCGTATATCTGAGTGTCAGTTCAAATTTCACGGGGCGTCGTCGTCATCGTCAGTCACGACGCGGTTTCTGTGCAACCGGTACGCGTATCCGAGCTAAGCTAACGTTGTTCGTTCATGTTTATTAGAGGCCGCAGATACTTGAACAACAGGACAATGTTAGAATTGCTCGGTGCTGCTACTTTGATGACTTTATTACTGGGGGCTTGCAGTGCGACTCCACCCCTGGAGTGCAACATTGTTGGAACAAAGTCACCTACGTTGCGACTTAAGAGACATTTGTTTTGCGAATACGATGCCTCGGTGAGGCCAGTTACGAACAATAACAAGGCCGTAAACGTCAGTGTGATGATTGCACCGAAATTCATGGGCTTCGTAAGTTAATTTTTTGTGATTTCGAGTTTCCACAATTTCAAGAGCATTCGAAGCTCTGCGAACGTTGATAACTTTCATCTCATCCGTAGTCTAATTATCACGCTCGAGATTGTCATCGCGACTTGTTTTGTATATTTACTGGCGAATGACCAATGAATCATAAGATTTATACGTGTCGTTGTAGATCGAAAGAAGTAGCACTTTTATCGTGCACACATGGGTGTTCATTGTAAGTACAAAACAGTTATAGTTGTCTTGCAAAAGAGGACGAGTTGAAATAATTGGCTTGAAACTTTGCACGATAGAACTGGAAGGACGAACATTTGACTTGGAAGCCTGAAGACTTTGATGGAGTCGAACAGATCAAAGTAAACAGCGACGAAATCTGGGTTCCAGACTTTTCGGTTTATAACTCGTAAGTAATGAATTAGAAATGGTTTTATTCGAACGTCGCGAGGAGAGACGTTGCTAGCGATAACGTGTATGTTAAGTCATTGATAAACTTTGAGCGCTTTGAGCAATACCAATGCATTGATCAATTGCTCGTACTCCGCTTGTACTCGTCAACTCGTAAGCACGATACTGACGCATCACAACGAAAAATTTGCTTAGAGGAGATTTAGAGCAGTCGCAAACTGGAGTACCAAATACCATATGCCTATTGTTCAATACTGGCGCTATTTCGTGTGTACCGACGATGAAATACACGACTCAATGTGATACCGATTACACCTATTGGCCTTACGACAAACAGAAGTGTACCATTCGTATGGGCTCTTGGACGCACACTGGTGAAGAGATTAGTCTCGATTTTCGCAAAAATAAGGCAGTGAGTTTTGCCAAAATCAACTCATCGAACGATCGAAAATATTCGATTGAAAATCCTCAATTATACTTTGTAGATCAATATGAAAGGTTTCACGCAACACAAGCAGTGGTCGGTCACAAACTACACCTCCAAAAAGTATAGCCCGACGTTCAATTGCTGTCCAAACGACACGTTTCCTACGTTGATCGCTACTTTTTCCCTTCAGAGACATTCGCCGATGATGCGTGCGACTTATATCACCCCAGCTGTTGGTAAATTATAGATATAACGATGTTAACGCGTGCCATTTTCTTGACACTCTCGCAGTTTTTTAAACGATCTTCTAGCAATTGGAAGCGTCCCGATATCCAGAGTGACGTACAGATCATAATGCTATTTTATTGTCGTTGCAGTCTTGATGATCATCACGTTGACGGTGCTTTGGCTGGATTCAAGATCCATCGAAAGAATTTCTCTTGCTTCCGTCAACTTCGTTTGCCATATATTGTGTCTGTACGACCTTCATTGGATGTTACCGTCCAACGGAACCTCACCCCCAAATATACGTAAGACCCTTGCTCAATTTTCAAGAGAAACCCTCGCACTGTTTAGTTTTGCCGGAAATCGCGCTATAAACCTTGTGGTCCACTTGTATCGATTAGTCATTGATAATGGAACAATTTTCTGTTAAAAGTACTGTTCTACCGGGATTCCATGGTGCTGGCAACGTTTGCAATGATCGTCACGGCACTGTTGCGCAAGCTTCAGGTTGCAAATGTGTCGGCACCCGGTTGGATCGTCTCCACGGTGACATTCGTAGCGAGCAATCGCGCAGGTCGTTTCTTGCTACTCGACAACGCTCAAGTCAAGGAGGAATCGACAAATGCGGAACGCGATCCCGAAGACACGGTGGAGGCAGTAAGCGTTTCTGCGACCAAAAATCACGATGACTCGTGGAGAAAACTCGCAATTATCATCGAGTGGCTCGCCTTTTTCGCGGCTACTTTCGCGTACTTTCTGCTGATTGTACTGCTTGTACCCAAATAAACAGTATCCTCGAGTAAACGAGCGTGTAATGATTTCTTCTTTTTGCCGTTGTCAAGCGTAATGGCAATAAATTGTTAGATTTTTCAATCGACCTCAATATTTGGTAGGACGTTCAAGCGTTTCCGAGGCCTATGTGTGTCGGAATCCGATGTAAAAACGTTCGACAGAATCGTTTGTGTACGTATCAATAAAATGTGCGTATCTTTCCAAATTGGCTGTGTAATCATTGTACAAATCCTTGGTTATTTTGAAACGGCAATGGACTTTTGGTGAAATAAAAAGCGACGGTACGCTTGAAGTCGATACGAGAAAAAATAGAACGAGGAATTATTTCGGCAATACGATACGTTTGTTGTCAAATGAATTATCGTTGCTGTTGCTCTATAAATAGCGCGGCCGGCAAAACAAATAATTCCAACGGATAATAGCATCACCGAAAGTACGGTCGGGGGCGGGGAATATCGTGGTGTATCGATAGTTTCCAGTTTCATGGGGCGTACCTCGTCAATTCGACGCTTACGTGTAGTCGTATGGTTCAACATTCTTTAATTCAGTTGTCCAACGCCAGCAACATGTTCCTTCGAATCGAATTCCTGCAGATTCTAGTACTGTGCTGGGCTTTCGTTGATTGCGGTGCTAAGGCGCTAGCAAGCTTGTGCAAGGATATTTCCACAGTGTCGACGGAGCTGCAGCTCAAGACCCACTTATTTTGCGATTATGATTCAAACGTGCGACCCGACACCAAGCAAAAGAACACTACTGTCGTCGGTATAGCGGTGATGCCAAAGTTTCTCGAGTATGTAAGTATTTTCAACAACGCACTTAACGCGTTTAACCCGTTTAATTATCGTTGGCGTCGAGTAACTCATTGTGACGCTGTGACATTGCGACAGGACGATTTGACGGATACCCTCGACGTGCACTGCTGGATTGCTATGGTGAGTGAATGCACAAATTGGGACATAATCAATGACGTTATTTATGCCTTGTACAAGCCTTAACAACATTTATCAGAATTGGACAGATCCTCATTTAAAATGGGATCCGAAAACTTTCGACGGAATAAGTAATTTGCACGTCTCGAGCTCTAACATCTGGATGCCGGATATCGCAGTGCACAATGGGTCAGCACGATCGACCGAATGCGTCATCTCAAGCAGATCCAAATGTTGAACCCTTGATAATCATAAACTTTTAAATACAGGGGCGACGTAGACGAAGATAGTTCGTTACCAACTACCGGCTGTGGTTTGAGCAACGACGGAAGCGTATTGTGCTTGCCACCAGTTAAGTACTCGGCTCATTGCGATTCCGATTACACGAATTACCCTTATGACGTCCAAAATTGTACTATCGAGATGGGCTCTTGGTCTTACACTAAGGACGAAATTAGCATAGAACCACAGGTCAAAAACTAGCATTATCTGTCGTTCGTGAAACTTTTTGAGCAAACGTGAAAATAAAAAAGAAAAATAATGTTCACTTGGCGATCTATCGCGAAGGAAAGGCGTTGGTTTGACATTTGACTGGTAACTTCGACTACACTTTCAACCAACCTCTTTTTATTGCGCTAGATCACGAGTTCACATTTATATTTATTCTATTTCAATTATCGAACGATATGGGAGCACTTTTTTAATGCATGAGCATGGACAAGATTTGTTTTCTTTACAGAACGATTTTATACTAAGCGATTTCGTACCGAATCAGGATTGGACAGTCATAAATATGAGTATAAAGTCAAAAATTTCGGATTACAAGATGAATGACACGTTTAGTGCGAGTATGTTCAAGATGAATTTCCTTGTACAAAGACGAGAAGCTGGCACTGACGTAGTTTATCTTGCTCCTGCGGTTGGTCGGTATAGCAAAAAGTCTTTACTTTTAAAGCGTTAAAGAACAATTTAAACATTAATTATTATAGACAACATCTTTCAGTTCTAATGATTATGACATTATCCGCGCTGTGGCTGGATTGCCATTCAACGGAGCGGATGATTGTTGCGTGTATAGGCTTCCTCTGTCATTTACTTTGCATGCAAGACTTGTACGCTCGTATCCCTTACAACGGGGGAGTTCTTCCAAATCTTCGTAAGTAAACTAGACAAAGCTTTATCGAATACGACTCTCGATGTTATCATTCAACGTTAATCTGAAACAAAATTAAGCCGGTAACAATGAAATCTTTTTTTTCTTTTTTCTATCAAATAATCATGCAAACCCACCGTTATTTTCGTTATTTCGAAATACAAGCTAAGTGAGCGCATCCTTTTTCAGTCAGATTTTACGAAAACTCATTTCTTTTGATGGCTTTCACTTTGGTATTGACGGTATTATTGAGGGAATTAGGAGCCCTGACGAAAGCCGCCCCAAGCTGGGTGAGTTCGACTACGTCGTTTTTGCTTCAAAGTAAGGCCGGCCAACTTCTGCTTTTAAGTATTCTTGATCCAAAAGCATCAGCATTTCTTGAAGCATCAGCTGATGACAACGCTGATTTAGTGAATACCGAGAGA
The DNA here is from genome assembly GCA_030064505.1 of Chouioia cunea. Classification (NCBI taxonomy): domain Eukaryota; kingdom Metazoa; phylum Arthropoda; class Insecta; order Hymenoptera; family Eulophidae; genus Chouioia; species Chouioia cunea. Next base: position 19,732,635 of record JAOPFQ010000003.1, on the reverse strand, counting down.
AAAGACGTTACTTGGAATTACGTTACCCTACTACTTGGATGGCTTGCGTTTATCTCTGTCTTTTTCGTCTATCTTGTAATGCTGGTACTTTATTTACCCACTCAGATTTCAAGATGTTATACGTGTGCATCATAACAGATTAAATGGCACAGGTAATCGTTATATACTTCTGACAGGGACAATATAACGTCAGCAATCATCAATCTGAATCAATTACGAATTTAGTTCTGGTTTCAGATGTTAAAGAAATGGTATTCTTTGTTTGCTAATATCGATTAACCTCCTTTTATTATCAAAATATTTTTAATCAAATAAATACTCCAAATAAATCAACATTTTGGTTGCCGTTACGATTACTTAAAATTTCCTTATTCCGTTATAATTATGAAAAGTATCAAAATATGTTGAATACAATGACATATAACCACGTATGAGTTTGTATTTTATATATACATTTATTTTATAAAATAAGTTGCCGCTCATTGGTTTCACAACAAGACATACTTATAATCGACTTTTTCACGCAGTTTTTTACAAAAAGTGCATGTGACAAAATACGAAGGTAAATGAAAAATACGTTTCATGCTAAAAAGCAATCCAATTTAATGATTCGCAGTATTTACCTTTCATCTTTGCAGCTTTATAGTTGAATGAATATTTTCACATTTACTATCATTATATCATCATTATTCGCAAATTTTGAAAATGAGATAGGTTTCACGAACTGTATAGCACCATACTAACATAGTGAACATCAAATCATTTTACCTCACTGTATCATTTTTGATTAAATGAAAAAAGTTTATTGATACTGTATTTCATTTTAATCGATATTAAATATACCTTCTAATAAAAATTAACCTAACTCTATACGGCACAAACAAATTTACAATGTGAAAGTATAATTTGTGGTTAAGAAACTAAAACAACATTTTTTCATAAAATATAAAAAACTAATTGCTTGATTTATGTTAATGACTCGCTTTACAGATTAAATAATGACTTTGTATAACTTTAACAATCACTACTCACTTTTGATTGCATTTAGCATCAAATAACAAATTATATGGACCTTTATTCGTCACTTTGTATCTTACTTATGAACAAAGATGGAGCATCCACTACGAAATTGTTCAAGCTCAATTAACAAGCTTAATTAAGCTTAAACAATTTCGTAATAGAATGATTTATAAAAAAAGTATCAAGTCGTCGTGACAGCCACATTAACTAATTAATGCAGTACAGAAATTGAAACTATGCTTGTTAAACAATAGAATTAATTTGATGCAGGAAAAAGATACAACAAACCGAAAGGTAAAGCATTAACAGGCACAATCTTACTTTTCAGACTCTTAGCGTTATCAGATCCAAGTTACTGTGACTGATACAGAAGATACCTTTTTAACATTTTTGGCAGGGGAAGCGAATCAACACCAGTCCTTTTCGTGTATTGTAATATTGTTTCCCTGCATGCACTTTGTAGTGTCAATGAAGCTGCAAAATTTAAGAAAATGTAAAAACTACTATTCAAGAAGAATAGAATATAACAAATACATTTAAACAGAATATTATAATTATTTTGTTATCAATCTAAATTTTGTGTAGGATTTCATTATAATTAAGTTTTTTATGCAGAATGCTTACCACCGTATAACTGTACAATTCTAACTTGCTTTGTCGTTCCATAAACATCAACAACAGCATGCAAAGGTCCTGCTTTGTAAGGAATATCTCGGGCGAAAACTCCCTGGTCTTCGCCATTAATTATAAAGTGCATTTCTGCTTTATCGGAGCCGGCCTGCGGTACATACATTACACCTATTCGACTGCCAGTATCAGTAGGTAGTATATTTTCTGACGAGCCTACAACATTTGGCCTCAAAGCTGAATAAGGTATAACACCACGAGAGGTCTGCACGTTTATTCCATCGGTCATTAATCTTTTTTCCCTAGCTGGAATACCTTCACCTATTAGATGCAAAAATACAGTATATAAATTAAAATTTTATTAAATCAAGTGGTTGTATATAATATGATCATTACCGTAGCCAGTTCCCGCAATTCCCTCAAAACTATCCCAGATATTGAAACTTTCAGTCATTGCAAAAACCCAACTTGATCCCATATTCATTAAATTTGGTAGTGCCGCATCACATTGTGACATGTTTGTCTTATTTATACTGTGAGGGTCTATTTGGGTCAAACCAATTCTTATGTGTCCACTCCACCCTCTTTCATCTTTCTCTATTTCTAATAGAAAAATTTCATTTGGAAGAAGTGGTTCCTCACTAAAGACTAAAGCATTTGCAAAACTTGATTTGCGATATGCCACTGTATTATCATCGTATAAGGTGATATTTTCTCCGTGTACTGGATGAAACCTTGTTTTGATCTTTTTTGTACTTTCAGACATGGTGAGATAATCTGGTAAGTTTGAAAATGTCAAATCTCCTTTGCAGAAATGGTATAAAACAATATACAACAATAACTCTCTAAAATGACTATATACATACATATATGTATATGCATGTATATATACATATATGTACGTATCAATCATCCGATAATACTATAAAGTAGTAGAATTGTAAAAGGATAATGAGAATAACGTATTGCAATTGTTTACCTAATGGAAGAACCTCGGGAAAATTCGCAGCAAGCGAATTTTCGTTGAGGTTAATCGATCAAGAGAGATGAATGAATAAACTTGACAATTGATTGCATCACATGTGTTTGTATTGAAAAACCAAAATTCGATATTTGGTGATAATTTCAAATCGTATTTTCAACTACTTATACGACACCATCTGATGAAAACTAATCGAAGCATAACTTGCACACTTTTTGCACGAACAGACCAGAAACACGCATACGTTGACGCAAACTTGTTCTCACATTTTCCAAAGGATATTGATTTTTTTATTAAATAATAGTTCTCGAAAAGCCGAGTTTGTTGTTTCTAATAGAAAATTGAAGTAAACGGCGCAATGTCCAACTGATGGATAATATATATATGCGTGCGCGCGCGTGTGTGTGTGTGTGTGTGTGCGTGTGTGTGTGTGTGCGCGTATGTATGTATGTATGTATGTTATTGTTCGTGCTTTTTCGCCGATCCAATCGACCACTAACACTCGGCTCTCGGTCCGTAACCTGCAATATTATTATACACAGTGATTGGAGAGAAAAGGAGAACGAGAGTTGAGTGCGTTAGAAAGAGATAACGATACAGAGGCGTGTTTACGATTGTTACCGCGACCGCCGTTGATCACCGTCAAGTGCGCCTGCGCAACAAAGTTCTTATCATTTTCCCTCTTGAGTTTGAGCTGGTGGCCTTCTTTTAGCATCCCTCGAACCCCTCTTTACACAAAGTTCCTATGCACTGAAATTACACGATTTCTGTGGAAAAAACATTCGCTGTACAGTCGTTGGATTGCGAGCTCTCTTATACGTATACATACCTCAACGCCAAAAGCATTCGTTAGAAGATAAAAAACCACCGTTTAACTTGCGCGTATAGATATCGTATGTACTTGTACGTTTACTGGATAAAAGCGAATTTGCGATTTTTCAAAACGGCTGAAATATCGTTGCTACCCTGGCCACGTAGCCCTTGAGGCCCCAAGGGACGAATCGCGCTCTTCGCTTGTTTCCCGATCGAGTGAGTAATACCATTATCCCACGCTGAGAAGACCCTCCAAATTCTCGTTTTTCGCTAACGGAAGTAATCGTCGGACGTTTTTACGTTGGGGTCTTTCGTCGGGTACCGTTGAACGCGTGATTGTCAACAGCAGTTGTTACCCGTAGAGAGCGGTCAAATAGCCGCTCCGAAAAGACCAAAGTTCCATCGAACAAGTGTCTTCTGCGGACGAATAAAACGACAACAACAAAGGCGAACGAAAGCGTTCCTCGGTGCCCCTTTCCTCTCGTTTTCGCAAAGCTCCGCCCGAGTATTATAGTCGCATCACAAAGACAGGAGATAGCAGCTGGAGCTTAAAGTGCTGCGTGCTGCGTGCTGCGTGCTGCGTGCGCGCGTTCCGGCCGAGTTATAATTAAATACAAGAGAATTAGCAATAGGCCGGCCCACCTTCGTACACTCGAGATTAAACTGGCTAAACGTGCCTGAAATATAGTCCTAGCGAATACCACCGAATTCCACTGCACGTATCGTGCTTCGTTAGAACGTGACAAAATGCTCGAGTCTCCAAAGGAATACACGCTCTGTTGTCAAAGCTGCAAATACTGCTGCCGGACGATTGCACTTGGAGAGAATCTCCCAAGGTTGCTACGCGATACGAAGCCCGAGTGTACGAGGTACGCTGTAGGTGCATTGGAATCGCTCGAAAAGCCCGAGAAACCCGGTAATTGGCCATCGCTGGAGTCGTCCACAGCTTGTACGGTTATCGAAACAAGTGGGTAAGACGTCGTTATTGCCATTCAACAACCTTCCTTTGCACAGCGCGAGTCGACGCCGTTACGCGTGCACAAGACACGCGTGCGCACGTAGAGACTGCCGTGGGCGCTTAATTTATTTAAACGACGAAGAGTGGAATTGCGACATTTTTACAACAGTAGCGCGAGCGCAAGAGTGATGGGAATTCGCGTACCACAAAATCGCCGCATATATTCACGCGTTAAAGTTTGGCATTGTCAAAGCTCCTCCTAAGCCTCCTAAGCCTGTCGACGTACTTGGCCAAAATCAATCAGTCGAATCGTGTTTTGGAGTTGGGTGCAGCGTAATCGAGAATCGTCAGGTTTCCGACGTCAAAATGAGTTTGACTCGGAGCGCGAGATCGGTTTACACGATGGCAAACGCAGTATGGATGCGAAGACTACGTAAGTAGACGCAACGGATGCACCCAATTCCGATAGTACAGGACGGTACGTTTGCTTTCACAGCGTATTGCGCACTCGACGCATAATTGCGTAAAAAGGCTTTGTTAATTGCACAAAATCGGTTGCATGCCGCAAACGCTCCTTGCGCGATCAAGCACAACGACGACCGAGTAACGATAATCCAATTCGTTGCGATATTTTGGCCTTGCACGCTTGTACTTGATTGCAGCCAAACGAACGCTCGGCTAACATCGATCGAGCAGCTAATCGTTCGTCGTTCGTCGACGATACTTCGATGAAATCATCGGGTTTCGCGACTCCGCTTTGCGTTGTACAATTACGCTATTCGAACGAGTGAAACGGCCCGCCTGTTGCGCGGGAACGCACGTACACGTACCGTCGCAAAAAGTAGCGATCGGAAATGGCCTGACCACGGCAGATCTTGTACTACGAGCAGCGCGTTGAATTAAGACTTGTGCGAGCGACAGTGCGAGCGACGTCCAAGTTTAGCTTTTCGCAAGCGCACAAAGGAGTTCGTTGCCTTCTCGTCCGCAGATTCGTTTCGCCTACGCGCGCCCACCCGGCTGCGAGCAGTACCTTGTTACATCTCGAATTTGAGTCTTGCCAACGCTACGACGTTTCTTAGCAGTGCACAGCGCGCTTTTCTTCGCGTACATCGTGGGCTCCACGCCACTGTACGTCTGCTCGCATTCCATTCATCCGTGACGAGTGGTTTGCATCGGTTTGCGCACAGCTTGCGAGTGTTCGCGTGACAATCAACGATCGCTCGCGCGAAGCTGCGATCTCCGTCTCTTTAAATATAAGTCTCGAGGAAAACGCTTATTTTTCACGTGAAACCTAGGACATCGGTGAGAAATTCAACTGGACAAATAAATCTGTGAACGAACGATGTCAAATTGGATTAAATTCACGTTCGATAAGGAGATATTACATTGATGCGCTTTTGACGTGACGATCTGCACAGCCTTCGATTTCAACGAGTCAGACACACGATCGTTCTCTAAATACCTTTGCCATCTCCTTCGCTTTTCCTCTTTCGCGAATCCATTTACTTTTGTTTGAAATCCAAACAAAGTCGTAATACGTCTTTTCCAACGTCTAACGTAATTGGAGCCAAAGTGGTCAGCGACGTTATTCCAGTTATGGATCAACCAGAGGGCGATGTACAGATATCAGAGTTTACACGTGAAATAAATGAGATCCGCTGGAGCCTTCTTTAGACGCTTTGCTATCTAAATCCGTGCAAATATACGACGTACAGGAGACGCGCGTCGGGTTGTGTAGGACTTATTGCTGCGCGTTACTCGGTGGTCGCTCGTTTTTGTTAACACGCTCAAAGAACGCGTCGCACGATATAAAGAACCGAAACTCATCGGCGTAGATCGGTATCAACGATAACGATAAACAAATAATCGACTATTGGAATTGGAATTGGAATGTTGCAGAAAGTAAACGGTCGAATTGGATTTAAATGGAAATTTCGTCACGGTTCCGCGGTGTGCACAATCGTCCAAGTTCATATTTCAGCGGCTCCTACCATCCTCGTCGTCAACAGCATCATCGGCGTCAGCAGCACAGCTGTGTCGCGGCAAGCGGCGGCGCTGCATTTGCGTCAGTGCCAGCTGTGTTCGCGGCGCGCTACAGCGGCAGTCCTCCCGAAGTAGTGCGCGCGAACGGTTGCATCGTCGCCGCTTCCTCGAGCTCGTGCACGTGCCGTTGGCCCAAAATGGAGTTGGCTGCGGTGGCGAAGGGCCAACAGCAGCAGGCGCATCGCTTCCGTGCCGACAAGAGCATCGCCTTCAAGCCCTTCGGCGAGACGCCCTCGAGCAGCACCAGTAGTGAAACCTCGGGCCTCACTGCTGGCCCAGTTGGCCTCCTACTCTCCGACAAACAGTTCGTTTACCAGAATCCCGAGCATTGTGCCAACAGCTTTCCCACTTTCGAGCACATCAGACGCCAGGGCAAGCTCTGCGACGTTACTCTCAAGGTTTCTATAACCTGTACTTTATAACCTACAACATATAGCACACGCCGCTTTCTCCATCTCTTCCGTTGACCTGTGATCGATTACAGCACACTCGCTCGTACAGTGCGCATAAACTGTTGCTCTCCAAAATAATCAATACGATTCGGTTTTTCAGCCGATTATCTAAACAAACGCGAACCGTGCAGAGTGCAAACTAGCCGACGTAAACAAAGAGCTTTTTCTCACCCCCCCCCCTCGCTCACTTCCCCCACTCTTTTTCAAACACTGACGTTGCACTTTTCCAGGGCTTTCCTTTCGAGTACGCTTTGTCTACGCCTAACCTACGCGAGTTAGCGCGAATGTTGTAGAGTTTACGAATTTGAAGTATGGAACGTTCGGGTTGAACGAAAATACGAAAAATCGAAAGCAATAAAAACAGCTTTATTTAGCAATTCAAGCCAACGTAATACTCGTCGACATAGTGAAATAGAGTCACTGGGCCACTTACGACCCCGGAAAACTACCCTTGGAATATTTAATATTGTCGAGAAGAACAATATAGTAAGTTGTTGATGGTAATCAGGCAAATATTTTTCGAGCAGAGGTGAGTTCTGTCGTGAATAGAGAACGTGCGAACGCGGGGAAAAACTTTGACCTCGTCGGATAGCCCTAGAAACCAGCCTTACGGCAAATCTAAATAGCCGTGTTCGTGGAAAATGGATGTTTTTTCCAGGCAACGTTTGATTAGGAAATCGTTGTTGCTGAACGGTGGTTTATATCGTAAAACAACGTAACATTAGTACGTGAAACAAGTTTCGGCGATCGAACGCTCTGACAAACCACCGTTACGGCGTTTAGACATCGACTACAGCATCGTTGTCTCTGTTGCGCTAATCCATCTAATGATATCTGCTTGGACGCAACGGTGGAACGTTTATTTCATCGCGAATCTTCGGCACTTCACGTCTGACTTGTTAGTCGAATAATTGTAACTACAGTTCGACAACGTAACTCATCGAAATGTTTCCGGAGGAAAGAAGAATTCGTCGACACGTGTGTTTCAAAAAAGCACTCGATTTAACTTTTAGCGTGGGACATTCGTTCGTTGGAGAAACGTTTTGACGACTCGCACTTTCTTACGCTCTTTGTTCGATAAATTGTATTAGTAATAAATCAACTGGTTTTAGAGCCACGCGCGTTGTATCCTGCTGCATTCGGTCATCGCCATAAATATTTGTACAATAGCATGGACGTTGCAGTTTATACCTATAATAAGCTTATACTTGTTATTACCATTGTTATTACTCCTGGTTTTCAGTCTCGCTCTCGATTAAAGGTTACATTTGAGGCTCGTATTTCTGCGCGATAATAACAATGACAGTAACAACAACCATAACAAATAGTCGAGAACGTTAAAACTATTGAAAACAAAGAAAAAGCCACTACCGAACACGCCGTACGAAAATACAAGCGAGAAACAAAAACGTATTTTTCCTTCGCAATGAAATTATTATAGTACAGCTTTGTTCTGTCGTGTATCCAGTGGCAGCTTGCCAGGGAACGTTACAACGAGCCAATATTTGGCTTGCGGATCGTAATAAACTTTTCGATCCCTCCATACGTCTGGCTATGGGACTTGAACTACGAGAAACGTACGAGAACAAAATTTTCGTTTCCACACCGATATCACGATTGCTCTTTGTTTTCGAACAAACAAACGAAATCAGTTTATTCCGTAACATTACGCACAATTCTGGAGCATAACTTTTCGTTTCCTCGAACCAACGTGCACTCGAGTAAACGACAGTCGCTAAAGTAACGCAACTTCACTTTAATTTGTTATCTAATCACCCTACAACTAATATCTATTCTGAATTATTATCGGAAGTGACGCTTGCGAATGTTCTCAAGTTATAGTTTCTACTAAAAAACGACGCTTAAACGTGTAAATTACGAAGCTTCTAACGAACGCGTTCGTCGAAATGTAGAAAAATGCAAAAAATGTCGCGTTCTTTACGTGCAAATAACGAGTCGTTTTGTGCTTCGATGACCAAATCAAAGCTCTTCGGATCTTGCGAACGACGGCGCTCTTTTCCGCTTCGACTAATTAGAGTCGGAAAAAACGCTTCGCTTTTTTCTAAGAGGATAGCTGTGAGTCGTTCGGCTAACTGGTTTTAGCAAAGGTATCTCGTTCTAAGCGCTTCGCAATTGAACGTCGAACGGTTCGTTTCGACACTTTTCAAAGTTATCTTCGACTTAAGATCTTTCTGAAACGTTAGCTTTCGAAAAAGTTAGTCGAATTTTAGTCGAAAGACAACGCTGTATTGATAACTCAATTTGGCATTCTTCTAATTAAATCGTTTTTTCAAGAAGAAAGATACGCGCAAATTGTCGGATAAACGCGTAATCGTTGACTCGACAACGACTCGACGACGTTAACTAACAACGTGATTACACTTGCAGGTTGACGATGAAAGCTTCAGCGCGCACAGGCTGGTCCTTGCAGCAACCATACCATACTTCAACGGGATGTTTCTTAACGACATGGCGGAAAGTAAACAGAAAACAATAACGTTGCAAGGATTTGATTCGACGTAAGATTCATTGGCTTCACCTATATCTTGAACTTATTGTTACGAAGGAGGGGGGAGGTGTGAGGGAAAATATCAAGGAGATAAAACAACGTTTATCGATTGTTCGAAAACACAGGGCACTGGAAGCTTTCATAAACTATGCGTACAGCGGCCGCATAATACTGACGAACGACAACGTGCAGAGTATCATGGTTGGCGCGTCGTTCCTCGGGCTGCTTCCTGTAAAGACCGTCTGCGCCGACTTCCTCAGGTCGCGATTTCACCCTCACAACGTCCTCGGGATACGCAACTTCGCCGACTTGCTCAGCTGCACTCGGCTCCTCGACCAATCCAACAGGTACATACGCCGCTACTTCAAGGACGTCTCGCAGTCGGAAGAGTTTCTCGGACTTGCGTTCGACGAGCTACGCGACCTCGTCGGCAGCGAGGACCTCAACATCAGCTCCGAGAAGGAAGTGTTCGAAGCCGTGATCCGATGGCTCAAGCACGACGTCGAGGCCCGCAAAGACAGACTGCCGGAGCTGCTCGCCCTCGTCAGACTGCCGCTACTTTCCCCAGAGTACCTCGTCGATTACGTCGCCAAGGAGGAGCTAGTCAGGTCGTCTCATCAATGCAGGTTTGCGTCGTTTGATTTCGGTGCGAGCGTGTATTGTTTAATTGAAGCGATAAAAAAATGTCGAAATATTCAGGGACTTGCTGGACGAAGCGAAAGACTATCACCTCATACCCGATCGGCAATACTTGATAGACAACATCAGGATACGGCCGCGACATAATTTCGTAACGGGACAGATTTTTGCAGTCGGTGGATTAACCAAATTTGGAGACTCGTTGAGTACAGTCGAAGTTTTCGATCCATTTACCGGTAAGAGTCGCGTTTTCGATAGTACGATATTTTTCAGCCATAAGGGGCCGTCGATCGCATAACGCTATTTTTGCACTTGTTTTTCGCGACGAAGGAACGTGGCAAAAGTCGGAAGCAATGACGACTCTCCGAAGTCGAGTTGGAGTGGCCGTCCATAAAAATAAACTGTACGCTTTCGGGGGCTATAACGGCTCCGAACGGCTTTCAACGGTTGAAGTATACGACCCCTATCAAAAGAGCTGGAAGATCATAGCTCCGATGCACTGCAAACGAAGGTAATTCGAGTGTACACGCGTGCTTTTATCTTGTCCTGCAATCCGACTCGACGCTAAAAACAAGCTGTTACCGCAGTGCCGTTGGAACAGCGGCTTTGAACGATTACATATACGTGTGCGGCGGCTACGACGGTGTAACTTCTTTGAAAACGGTCGAGAGGTACTGCCCGGAAAGTGACCAATGGATGATGGTCTGCCCAATGAATAGGCACCGCTCTGCTGGCGGAGTCGTCGCTTTCCAGGGTTACATTTATGCGCTTGGTGGGCACGACGGCTTGTCAATTTATGATTCGGTTTGTCAAATTGTCAGGACTATACCGCGTCCGATGTTTACGAAGGCCTTTACGAGCTGACGTCGTTTATTCAAGGTGGAGCGGTACGATCCTCGAAGCGATAGCTGGACAGTCGTCAAACCAATGTTGACGAGGAGGTGTCGCCTGGGAGTTGCTACGCTCAATGGGAAACTTTACGTCTGCGGGGGATACGACGGCTCGACGTTCCTGCAGTCCGTCGAAGTTTACGACGCCAGAACCGACACGTAAACCACGACATATCGTTATAATTTTACGACGTTCAACGATTCTAACGTAAACTTAAACAATTAATTGGATTGTCTACGCCACAGATGGAGTTACGTGGCGTCCATGAACGTCATGAGAAGTCGTGCCGCTCTTGTTGCGAACATGGGAAAACTTTGGGCTATCGGAGGATACGATGGCAATTCAAACCTTTCGACCGTTGAAGTCTACGATCCAGAAATTAATAGTTGGACTTTCGCCCCATCAATGTACGCACACGAAGGCGGGGTCGGCGTAGGCGTTATAACGCTGTGATACAAACGTTAGCAAAGTCGCTGTACGTTTACCAGTCATTATCCATACATGTACTCGATTGTACTTTAATAGATTAGCGTATCTATTTAGCCCGCCACCTGTCAATTCAATTGGTGCTGAGAAAGCTAGTATTTATTGAGAATAATAACATTGTTATTGGATTTTACCAGATTTTAATCTCCGCCTGTACTTGCATTTACGACAAATTTTTTAAAAGATACTTTTTACGTAGGCTTTTACTTTTGTAATTCTATGATTAACCTTTAGCGTTAATTTAATTCGTGATTGTTGAAATTGATTTACTTAAAGATTACGGCATTTCTAACTTGAAACTTGCCTTTTACACTTTCCTACTTATCACAATTTTTCTTAATGTTTAACAAGTATTCTAATCAACGACATTGAATTGTTTGATGAAAATAGTCATAAGGTATCTTCCACAGTCCAATTTTTCAATCAAACAAATACTTCTTTCTATAACATAGGTTGCATAAGAATATTGTATTCTCTTATGTTTACTATTATCTGATCTCACCTTATTTTGTACCATAATTAATATTACCTCACGTATCAATATGACATTTGTATTTATAATTTTTATTTTACTCTCTGTAAATAATTTAATTTAAAGGACAAATAAAACGTTCGTACAATCATCCGAATTCGATTCGAATTGTTAGTAAACAATTCTCTAATTATTTCAAATATATGGCACATTCTTTAAAACTAAACGTGGTATATCGCAACTCTAGAGTTCGAAAAGTAGATAGCAACAAGTTATTAACAATTTAATTGTTTAAAATATTATAACTAATTAATTAAACAAGATATCGACGCGTGTCATATGTCAAACCGTTAGTTTTTTAATGCCGAGTATCACTGTTTTAACAACATGATACGAACAAGAGTTATCGCAAAAAAAGTGTAAATAACATTGTTGTTCTCTGTTTGCGCACAATATTTTCGAGATATCTCCGCTTCTATTGATCAAATCGAGGTCTACGGCGTTTCATTCGATAGAAGATATTACGATAGAATGGCTACAAGTTGCGGCAAGAGAAGTAAATTGAATTTGTTATTAGCTATTGAAGCAAATCTTGTGTTGAAATTCGCATGTAATACTTGTATAACGTTATTACTCGGGTAAAATGCTATATAATTTTCGATATATACATGTATATACCGCACGTGTAAATACATTCATTTTCCTTAAAATAAGCGAAATTACTGAATATTGCATTATCTTCTTTCATCAGAGACATCGTAGACCTCGGTGCGATCAATAGAACTGGAGATATCTTTTATAATATTTCACGCAAATGGTGAATAACCGTGTCATTTACACTATTTTTACGATATACATCAATTTTTTCAAAGTCGGGAAATTGGTCGTGTATGGGATTAAAAAACTAACGGTTCGACATATCACACGTGCCAATCACGTCTTTGTTCGTAAAATCGTTGTAATTATGTAAACAATTACATTGTTAATAACTTGTTTTCTGCCAACTTTACGGACTTTGGAGTTGAAGATTCTTGTTCATCGACAAAAGTACGTACTGAACAACAACTAATGTGCAGCATGGTCATCAATCGGCCACGGAAAGATACCCTGCGCCTATAACGATGAAAAAACCAAAACAGTGAGCAGAGCAAGTATCTACGCCGTGATGAAACCCCTCTACATCCTACGCATCACGTCTGGAGTTGAGTGCGTCGGCTCTCATGGAAAATCGTCAGTCAGTCGCTTGGCGCATGGTCAGCGCACTCATGCACGACTGCCAGTCTTTTCTGTGTTTGTATTTTGGTCTCTCTCTCTCTCTCTCTCTCTCTCTCTCTCTCTCTCTCTCTTTCTCTCGTGTATACTAACACTTGTACTCGCGATTCTTTTTCTCTCTCGACTCTCGCAATTAACACTGTCTGCTGTAGTTGCTGGTGCGTCAGCACTTTATAAGCAACGAATAACCGTCTATATTCGTTGATAAAAGTAAGCAGTATTTCTCGGCAATCGTTTGTAGAATCTTGAAGTTGAATGCATCGTACGACGCTCTACCGTAAATGCGTCGCGCCTTAGATCGCGTCCTCGTTGTCAACTGCTTTTTAAAATAGTGTATTTATATTGTAGGTATCGAGTATTATTGTTTTCAAAGCCGTATTGTGCTGTGCGCAATACTGATATGTTTTGTTTACCATTGCTCATGCACACATAATGCACACGACGGATATTACGTGCACATCTTTATCATACGTGTACCATACGTGCATATCTTGCATGTGCAACGTAAAAACCAATGTGTCTAAGACCACCGCCTCGCATTGCGTGCCTTTTCAACCAATTTTTTAATATTTAATTTTTTTGGCGTGTTAGTAGACTAACTGCGCTAACAATAATAATTAATATCTCTTGACATCATCGGTGCGCTTTCTTGTTTGAGGAGATGATTGATATTGTAGGTTAGGACGAGCTTGAATGTGGTTCTGTTAGTGTGTGATAGAATACGTAATTTTTGGACAGCATGAGCAAGTCATTCTTTCTTCATAGTCTTATTTACCAGCACTTGTGTTTAATTTTTCAGAAATCGATAATTGTTGCCACAAACTCGTTTCTCAGATAACTTTTTTAAAATGTTTAATGCTGTGGAAAAATATTTATGATTAGACGCATTTAAGTGATGACCAGCTCGTTTTGTTGTTGTTAGTAAAAATTCAACATAAGAACGTTGCAAGCACTTGTACAATATGCCTCCAAAACAGAGAAAAATTGCTATTATGGGCTATCGTTCCGTTGGTAAGTGGAAATAAAAGCCAAAATATATATTTATGTACATAATGTATGAATATGTTTTCTTTATTAGAAAACCAATATTACAACATGCATTAGTGCATCAAGTTTTTTACTTTCAGGCAAATCCTCGCTAAGTATCCAGTTTGTTGAAGGGCAATTTGTTGATTCTTATGATCCTACTATAGAAAATAGTAAGTTTATCCTAATATTTATAATTTATAGATACAGTTTTTTAGTAGTTCTACAAAATATATGTTAATGTAATACTATCAAGTTATGCCTGACTCTAATTCAAATAGCTTTAACTGTTTTTTTCATATAAAACTAGAAATTAAAAACGCTGATTATATGTATGGTAGCTTACAAAAATATCCTTTGATTTTGTCAACAGATAGTTGCTGTTTCAATCTTCAAAAGAATTCTGTTTGATATATTTCTTTAATTTTAAATATTTTTTTTAAGTTAAAATCTCAGAATTCCACATTTTAACCTAGCATTGTATGGTATTTCTATTAATTAAATTAATTTAAGAAAATTTTATGCCATGAAATACATGTTTTTCCGTATTTTAATAATGCTATATATAAAAACACTCAAATCATTTTTTCTACATCTATCATTCTAATAATACAGAAAAAAATGCTGATAGGTGTTGAAAAATAAGTCTGATGGTCAAATATGTCATTTTAAACTACATTTAAATTATACCTCTATGTGTCATATGGATGTTATGATTAGACCTTGTTTCCTTGTCTTGCAGCTTTTACAAAAAGTACTAGAGTTAATTCTCAAGATTATGAAGTCAAATTAGTTGACACAGCTGGTCAAGATGAATACAGTATATTTCCCACACAGTACTCAATGGATATTCATGGATATGTTTTAGTATATAGTATAACTAGTGCAAAAAGTTTTGAAGTTGTACAAGTTATATATGATAAGCTGCTTGATATTACAGGCAAAGTCCAGTAAGTTTCTTATAATTTTATCATTTTAATCCTAGTTTCAGATAATAATAGATTTGTTTTGTTTCAGTGTACCAATTGTTTTAGTGGGAAATAAAACTGATTTGTTTATAGATCGAATGATCACAACAGAACAAGGAAAACGCTTGGCAGAGTCGTGGCATGCAGCTTTTCTAGAAACTAGTGCAAAGCAAAATGAAGTATATATTATTATATATATAGAAAATAAAAATTCAACTGCCTTGCTTTTATGCCTGTCTATAATATAAAGCTTTATTTACAACTGTTTCAGGCTGTTGCTGATATATTTCATACTTTATTACTTGAAATTGAGAAGGCTGATGGAAATGTACAGGAAAAATCTAGCTGTGTAGTATCTTGAATTTAAAAAATTAGAGATTTTTATTTTTTCAATCGCATGTGAGGTACTTATGTTTGTTTCAAGTAATCTTTATTTATCTGAAAACAATGATATTCATACTTATTTATCATATACTGTAATTTGTCTATTCACAGGTAAATTGTTTATGGTACAGAATGTACAGTGGCAATGTATAGGTAAAAGGCCAGTCTTCTATTAATGACCATTCACATTTATGAGTCTTTCCGTAATAATGGACATCATTTTCTTCAAAAACATTCAATAATTAATTACATGGACCTATATACATAGGCAGAGGGAGCAAGAAAGACAGAGAAAAAGAGAGAGAGAGAGAGAGAGCGAGCGAGCGAGCGAAGTATATTTCCAGTGTGTAACTGTTACCAATATGAACTTCGACTCAACTTCTGTACAAATACATAATTTTTTTAAATCAATATGAAAAAGAAAATGCAAAGATTCGATATTTTTGAAATGTGAAGTTTTTTTTCAAACTTTTGCTAATTTATAACATTGTCTACTTTTTTAATTATCTTTAAAATTTGTTCAATCATAAATTGTATGCGGAACATGAAAAATTTATTAATGGGGGACTCAAATTTTTAATTTATTGTAATATTTTTGAAAAGGAATAGACGTACATTTTTCTAAAAGTCTTTATTTTTTTCAATTAATTCGATTTGTAATGTTAAATTTTAGAATGCGATAAATGCATACAAGATGGTAAGTTAAAATGACTATAGAATACATGCTTTCACATTTGTATTAATACAATCATGATTTTATACAAATAGAAAGGCTCTTTATAACGTGAACATTTATATAAGCACAATTGTTTAATAAATTGAAAATTTTAATGCTCAATCAATTCCTTTGTAAATATATTGATTTCATGCTTGTCATAGAAAATGAAATACTTTAAATAACTTAGAGATCAAGATTTTGAAAGTAGAGGAGCGTTACAAATGTTCATACGAAATATCGAGTTTACATTTGTTCATTTTTTGATACATGCTTGAGAGCAAAAATGAAAGTGTTATTAATGTAAATTATGTTAGCCAAGTATCATCTGCAAGTGAAAAAATTAAATTGTAAATACAGAGACAGTTATACTTAAAACTGTAAGATCTGTATGAAACTTGAAATAAAATCAAATAAGTATGTCCATAATCTTGACCTTGATTTCTTTTAATTTAATGTCTTATAATCAGTTTTATTTTATATGAAAATCTCAGTTTTACTGTACATAATTAACGATACATGTATGAAGCATATAGTATTATCACAGTTTCTTCAATAGATTGATCTTTTTAAAATATATAGCATATTTCATATATTTTTTTTTTATCTATTACAAATGAAGAATACTCAACAGTCGACTTAAGAATAATATCAGATAAATAAAAGTTTGAAATGAATTCGTATAAACCTTTATAATTTACGTCGTTTATTTCGATTTAAACTTGTTGGTGAACTTGTTGAATCTTTTACTGTTGAGCGATGACGTTTTTTATTCGATAATCTTACTTCTTCTATAAAAATTATATCGTCGTCGTTCTTATTATTGTTACAAACATTAACTTTCTTTATATGTTTAGTTTTATCTTGTGCTGAGCACCCTTCTTTTTCATTGCTCTCATCATAATCAATAGTTATTGTTTCTATTGTTTTTATTTTAGTTTCACTATTGTTTTTAGTAGATTCATGGTTTAAGCGTTTATCATTACAACGAAGTAATTTACGGGATGAATGTTCTTCATCTACATCGATTATGTTTGAATCGATTTTATTTTTGATTTGGTTATCAAAATCATTGAGATATGAAACGGCATTTCTTGTAATCGTGTTTTTACTTACATAATGCTCAATTACGGGCCTTGTTTTTACAGATTTCTCAAAGTTTATGTTTCTTATTGAATTTTGTGTTGTAATATTGGATACTTTTCCATGAGATAACGTAAAGGTTTGAGTACTCTGTTGTGTACCATATAATTTTTTATAAATTTCATCTAAAGCTGAAACTGCCTGCAATTTGTTCCTTTTATTGATATTTTTCTCATCGTGTTGAAGATTTTTACGTAAACTAGGATCAAAATTGGTGCTTTTCATTGCTGTGGCATTTATGTTGCTCTTTATTTGGTACATGCTAGGAACTATTTGTTTTGTACATTCAAGTTGCAAATTATTTTCACGTGCTTTTATAAAATGTCTTGAAAACTCATGTAATGTCTCTTGTAATTTTTTCCTACTTAATTGAATAAAAATGGTTTTATAACTGTAATAATTGCTATTGAAAATTACTATATAAATCAATGTTAAACATCTATACTTACACATGCAGACTTGAATCATTAGTAATCTCCAATAACAAACTCATTTTCTCTTTTACTTCTTCCTTCTCTTTACAAACATCACAATAACGTCCACATGCATAAAGTTTGTCTCCACAATATTCAGAATAAAATTTGTGTCTGCATCTTCAAGAATAAAATTAGAAAAAAATATATAGTAAAATTATTGATAGTGTTATTAAAAAAAATATAAAGACTAACTTGATTTGAATAAGATTATTCTTTAGACCAGTTGTGTCACAATTAACGCAGGAAGATTGGGCACAATCAGTTACAAGCTCTTCTAATTGACAATAAACTCTACAATAAGACATATCATAAAAACATCTGGCTTGACTTGATTGAAAATAGTACTTTTGAATGCTTTTCGGAAGAACATACCAATATACAATAAACCTGTTTTAATAATCGTTTTAATTAATCATTAGAATCAGGATATTAAAAAAACTACAATGGACATACTTTACTAATTTTTCAGCAATTATTTTGACAAGACCATTTGTTACTGTAAGTATATTAACATCTTCGCATACAGTTATTACTTTCACATTTCGGATATTTTCCAAATTTTTGTTTTTATCTTTATTTGGATCTGTGAATAAAATAAATTAAATTCATTAATGCATTCAAAGTTTTAATGTTCATAGATTTTATCGTCACTGGTACAGTGGGGTAATGCTGGGATCCCTATAGAAGTAAAATATTTAGCAATGCTTATTGTTGTTTCTAAATCCTTACAAACAATTAATCCCCAACTTTCTTTTCCCTATAAAATTAAGCAAACATATTTATTTGAATTAAGCAAATAGATAAATAACTGCGAGATCTTACTACTGAATTTGTGTCATTATTCGAACGAAAACATTTTTCAATAAACCTTATCAGATGAGCTACGGGATCCGACAGGGTATCGATATACCATGTATCATAGTACAGATTGGTCCTTAAAACAGGCATAGCATATATCTTTGGATTGAGTAAACCAAATTTTTGTATAATATCTTTTTGGGTCTGTAAGTAGTTAATAATCAGTTTGTTTTATAAATTTATGGATTAATAAGCAATTTAAAACTACATTATTTTTCAAAAAGCAGTTTTGACAAGCAAGCCAAAGTATTACAAACAAGAAATAAGTACTTCAAAAGAAGCTGCAGTTGACAATACTACGATTGGTACACAAGCAATTTTCAAATCAAGATTTTGATATTGCCTTCTGAGATTTTTATGATCTGAAACAATGTTATCAGCTTGGTCAATTACTATATAAAATAGCCTTCTCCTATTGATTTTTTTTAGAAGCGTCTGAAAATTGATAATATAAAAATAGAAAAATTGACAATAAAGTTCAATTTCTATTTTCCATTGGACTTACTTTAAAATATCCACTTTCATATTTCAAAGGAGTAACAAACAGTATTTTTATTTGAGATTTCTCTGAAATAATATCCTTTTCAATTGTATTTCTTATCTTCCTAGATGTATTGGAAGTTAAATAATTTGTTTTAATTCGTTTGCTGTTCAGATAATTTTGCTGTGTCTAAAACTCATAAAAATCAACATATGTTTTAAATTGGAACTAAATTGAATAATTGTTCAAACCTTGATGTATGAAATTCTGGCAGAAATAACAATAATAAAACAATTGTCTTTTATCATAACAGGCAACTGGTAGCCGATTGATTTGCCAAAGCCCCTGATAAAAACATCTCTTTTGGCTAAAAATATTGGCAATGTTCATAAAGATAAACGTACATTAGTTAGAGATATGATTCAATTTCACACCTTCCCAAATACTTTCTGCTGCTTTTTGCTGTAATTCATTATGATAATCTTCATACCCAAATATGCCTTTTAAAGCGATTTTTAGTCGTTCTTGAGCTTCCGTCATTTCTATAGAGTTGAGCAGAGTTTTACTCCATTTACACAATTCTATACATATTGAAAACGCTTGAAAACAAACGCTATGTGCTGTTTATGTTTCTACTTTGTTGTCAATAGTTGGGCTTAAGTCCATCTTTCTACGCGTACATACGACTGTCACGTCCACAGCCGCGATATTGGCGCGCGATTCGAGCTAATTTGAAATTAATATCTATTGGAAAGGTAGCGTGATTAAAATATACAATTTAAACAGCGTAATTAATCCAAGTGGGTTTGAATCGAGGCAGAAAGTCAAGTGAACGTTAGTCTAAAAGAAACTTGGACTAATGATCTAAGTTTCCACGTGTGTTGTCAAGGAGAAGACACTGCTTCGAAAATACAAGTGAGCGATAAAGGAAGTTAAAGAGTCGATGCTGGCCGTTGCTGTTGTCCTTGTTGCAGAGGAAAAGAAGCGTTCACTGATCACGGGGGCCTGTATGCCGCGTTCTCTTCTTCGCTCGAGATGGGATCCCGTGTGGGATTTCAAGAACATTATTTCATTGTACAAACGACCTTTACGTAAGAGCCTGTGTATAGTAATTAATGCAAAAATCGGCGCCTCTTCAACTTGCGGAAACATTTACCAGATCTTAAAAGTCAATCTGAAACGTGCTTGAATACATTGCGCTTAAACGTATAGTAACGTCCAACTGTGAAGCCTGCGCTTTAGAGCTGCGCTGTGTACGAAGCGCGGGTCTGAATGTTTACCGTGAAGAATAGTCATTTTCAAGTCGACTCTTTATTAGGGAGAGTTACATTGACGTTGTCTTTTGGGTAGGCAAACGCTATTCGTAAATCCGTGAGACAGAAGCCTGTGATACGGTGATTACTTGGAGTTCACAGGCAGCACGGACCACGAGTAGCCATTGCTTGAACAACGAGAGTATCCCTTGGTGCAACCCTCGTCTTACTTTCTCCTCGTCGAATTCGCATAACACCCGCTTTCGTCGATGAATCTGTGATTGGATTGCTTCGGCTCGCATAATTTTAAATTGTACAAATCCACGCGTACGTTTTTACGTACAGCGCCAATGCAGTGAATTCGCTGACCTCGGTGTTGATTGCTACGGGCTCTGTACCGATACATCCTAGATGCAACATTTTGTCCAGCCGCTAAACTACACGTAAATTACACGCGATCGTTTCTTACGTAACAGCGTGATTTTTACTTTACTTATCAACACGCACATGCTGTACTGTTGTAATTCTGGTGGAAACGGACGATTTTAATTTCTCGTAACCCTTTCGCAGAATTGGTTCTTCGATAAGGCAACGCTACCTGAAGTGTAATTATCTTGGCTGAAACTGTTTGCTTCGAAGACTAATACGGATATCGTGCTCGGTTCCGATGACGATAGTTGGCAGCTTGTTGTGCGTAACCTCGCGAATTCGTTGTACGGTCGTGTTTCTATAGACGTACAAATACTCTTGGAAATCTTGATTTTTATTCCCACATGCTTACAGTGTGTGTACTCTCCTTGAAAGTGCGTCGGCGTGATTTATTACGGAACACTTTTTACACTCGATTTCGCGCGACCCTCGGCCAAGCGCGAACACGCCTCATCGCTCAACGGAACATTGCGTTATATGACAGAAAACAAATTCGTTTTAGGGCAAGTCGGAGCAAGGTCTTCGATTTTTTTTTATATTCGGCAAATCGAATGCCTATATGGAGCTAATCATTCGTGCCAAGTTTGACGCCAAAATATTAATTAATTTTAAAGTTGTAAACAATTAAAAAATAATTGTTTTTTTTTAACTGCTGTAAATCGAAATCTATTCATCTAATTAGTCGATATTTAAATAGCGAAATTTCTTTATTTCAATAGTGGTACGTAGGACTAACATTTATGACAATAATAACTAACGAAAATAGGCTGATCTTAAGCAAATTAGTGCGAGCAATAATTATGTTAAGGGGTTCGAAAATGTTTATTTTCTTTGAATGTTTTTTCTAATACTTTAGTTTGTTAAGTAGTAATTCAAAATCTGGTATACTGAAATTAGTTGTGCTTCGAAAATCGTATAAATACAGAATCTTTTTGTTCAGTCGGGCTATTTAAAGTTCAATGGTCAAATTGAACGGACCCCAACGAACGTTACAATGAAATTTCTTATGGTACGATAGATTTTGTAAAATTACTTCAATTCAGTTTTAAAGAAAATTATATAATCAAGCCATTATCAGAGTGTTCTAATCCGTTCAAAGTGCATAAATATAGACGTTCAGAATCTTTGCTTCACGTTCCCACAGAAATTCAGGATAAGTGGTTTCCTTTAGTGAAAGAAAACGATCGATTATGTGCAACATGTCTGAGATAGTGCTATATCGAAGATCCAAAGGAAGTTTCTGACTACAGTGACACACGTTTAGGATGTACAAAAGAAGATCAAGATATCTGCCACGTAAAATGTGACGAAGAATTTTCGATCGACGAAAGTGAAAGTAGAAAAATAGTATTGGATCGCTTAAATCCATTGCTTGATTTTTTTTTAATCGGAGAAATAAATTCAATAGATATCAAAATACCTGATTTAATAGAAAACAAAATCGATTCATTCTCAAATAATTTGAAAAGTTTACTTGTGAGAAAATATCGCTGTGCAGCCTGTAATCGAGATGAATTTATACAAAAAAGTGTATTTTATAAAGACCTGAAAGCAGCGTATGAAAAAGGCAACTACTAATTCAGAAAAGATACATATATTAACTGCGATTCCAATGTCTGCAGGTGTCTGTGAAATAGATAAAGAAATTAATTGTTCGTTTTATTTTGCACAAATCGCTAAAAAACTTCGTGAACAGGGAGGAATGTTATCTTATCCACTCTCAAGAACCAGAACATCTATAATACGTGAAGAAATAAAAGGTGATGCTGTCTCATTTTATTTACAAGATGATATAAGCCGGCCGTGTCCAGGTGCTAACGGTACACAAATAGTGAGGAAGGATAGTGAAAAGAAAGTTAAAATTCAAAGGTGTTTACTTATGTTCAATTTAAAAGAAGTCTACACCATGTTTAAAAAACACTGTGCCGAAACTGGACTCAAGTTTCGTCTGGGGTTTAGATATTTTTGTACATTGTGACCTGATCAGTGTATTTTAGTGGATGAATTTAAAGGTGTTCACAATGTTTGCGTTTGTATTCATCACCAAAATGCAATACTATTAGTAGAAGACTGTAAAATGACAATGAAGAGTTACCTCAAACAGCAAAAGATATTTTAATTAAAATGACATGTTAAAGACCCGGTGAAGATTGTTTTTTTAGTAAATGCTCGAAATGTTCTGGATTGGCCAGTGTTTTAGGTATGTTCGAGAATTATTTTAAAAACATTCTATATTTCTAGATTCCATTCATTGCAAACAATGGGAAACTGTAAACCAAAAGTGTGATCTTGTAAAGCATACATACAATATTAAAGACTATCTTAACCACCTGGAGGTACAGTTTAAATATAAATTATTAGAGCGTCACTTTATTGCCAAAAGTCAAAATGATTATATAAAAACTCGTCGGCATAATTTAAATGAATCTGAAATAATGGTCATAGGAGATTTTGCTCAAAATTATACGACTGTATATCAAGACCAGGTGCAAGTAAATCATTGGAACGGCATACAGGTAACTATTCATTTATTTGCAATGTATATAAAAGGGAAGGAAAAAACTGAAGAAGACAGCTTCGTCGTAATTTCGGAAAGTACGAAACATGACGTAAATGCTGTGATATTGTTTCGCCAAAAATTAATTGATTATATAAAAAATAGATACAAGAACAAGGTTAAAAAAGTGATTTATGTATCTGATGGAGCTGCAAGTCAATATAAGAATAAATCAAATTTTTTAACTCTTGTTTCTCGTTATGAGACATGCGGAATTGAAGCTGAATGGCACTTTTTCGCAAGTTGTCATGGAAAAAGCGCATGTGATGGACTTGGCGGAACAGTGAAAAGATTAGCCCGGAACGCCAGTTTGCGAAATTCAGACGTAAGCATTTCTTCAGCTGAAGAATTATATCAGTGGGAACAAAAAGCTATATCTGGTATAACATTTGCTTACTATACTATCGCAGAACACATAGAAATTGAAGAAAATTTATCAAAATTATTAAAAACAGCATTACGTGTCGATGGTATCTTAAGTTATCACGCATTTATTCCTCTAAACAAAAGTAGCAAGGAATTGATGGTGAAAAGAACTTCCTATTCTACAGATTATAGCATTAAAAACCACAGAATAAATGTACTTGAATACTTGGGTGTAATTTGTTATAAACTATAACAATTTTATATATTTAAATTTTATATTAAATTTGTATAATTAATTTATGAACATCTTTATAAGATATAGTAAAATAATGTTAATGGTTGTTTCCTTATGGAATATTATATGTATATATATATATATTATTAAATAATTGAATAATGAAATATTATTACATAATTGACTATATTAATTTCATTTTCCTAATATCTATCGAGGAATGTAACATGTCATAACTAGGCTGTTAATTTGTAACTATACTTGGAAAATAGATTTCTTATAGACTACGAATATTTTCTAAAATAATATGAAATATTACACTCCATCTAATTGCGATTAAATTGTTTATGTTTAAGTAAATAAAATATTGTTTATACCGATATCATCCCGATTGCATAATATATAGTCTATGGTATTGACTTATAGAACTGAACTACCTGAAAAAGTTTCGGGGTAGTGGGACGCTTCTATCGGTTCTATCGCATGTGGCGCTTTTTTGGAAGGTCATTACCTAGCCTCTATTAAAAATTACGATCGTTTTATTACGGATTCTTAAACAAAATTGTCCAAGGAATCGATTGCAACAACAATTTTTCAAATACAAGTTGCCTTTTTTAATAAAAATGGCAAAAATCTATTTTAATTGTTTATAATTTTTTTATCCAAAAATATATCACCATGACAGATATATATTCTCAAAATACAATTATTTACGGGGGTTTAAAAAAAATTATCCGTATCCGATAAATAGTTTTCAACTTATAGCAGTTAAAAAAATCAATTTTTTAAAAATTATCCTTAACTTTTTAATAAATTAATATTTTGGCGTCAAACTTGGCACGAATGATTACCTCCATATAGGCATTCGATGTGTTAAATATAAAAAAAATCGAAGACCTTGCGCCGATTTACCCTAAAACTAATTTGTTTTCTGTCATATATAGAACAACCCGTTATAGCTAACGATAAACGAACTCTATACCAAACGCCCGCCTTATACAAAAGTAATAATTCAGTTTGCCGATATAATACACTCGTGATAAACAAATTATCGATGGAGTCAATACGCGCTAGCTATGGTGGAGAACACCCGTCTGTTTTTGCACCTCTCGCCGAGAAATCTGAACTATGGGTGACAATAATAAAAAAGTAGAAGATAGCGAACATCAACACGTGCCACTAACCCAACCGCTGACGTATAACGCCTCCAGCGCCACCGAGGCACCTGCAAAAAACGCAAAGCAATGTCCACCAATTTTCCAGACAATACCTAGGAGCGCATTCACAAATGCACTAATTAAAATAGACTCCCAAACTTTGGAGACGCCGACGAAATCAAGAGATTCTTCTATAAAGTAATCACAGACGTGAACAAAAACAAATCACTGATCCCCTGAACGCAGATGATTGTTCACACTTGAACGGAAATGATTTTCACCTCTCCCATTGTCAGAAGAAACCGAAAATGATGCAATGGACTACAGTATCGACGAATTAATCAACTCTGAATCTACATACAGCGCCTCGCAGGGAATACAACAAAAAAAAACAAAACAAAACACACAACGACAAATAAAGCCGTCGTCGCCTACTACGACCTACGACCGTGATGCAACAAGCAACCGGCGTTCGCCGATACAGCCCCACCGATCTTCCGACACCAATTGCACCATTGGTGCTTGTAGTATTATAATAATCCTCACGGATAACAACGTTAAATTGTTTATGTTCGCTCCATAAAACCAACAACACAAAACCAAAATACATGTCCATCAAAGGTATTTATGGTGGTTATAACGAAACAGAAATTGTGGCAGAACTTACGAAAGAGATCAAAGACCACACTATTTCGATATTAAAGCTAACCTTCGTTCGTAAAATAGCCTCTATTTCACTAACGCGTACGCAAATAATCAATCAAACGGAATCTTCCGAACTGAATTAAATCGTCTTTTTGCAAATATGAAACTCAACCTATCGGATAATTACTACGTACTACGTGACGATCTAAACGCTAGATATATCCATAGGCGTAGCTAGGCAATATGCCATAAGAGCTTCTAATAAAAATTGTAAGCAATTTTCGAAATCTACATATGTCGGTCGGTCACTGCGTCTGCTGTGATTTGCTTAATAGCCAGTTTCTTTTTACGTCGTTGATCGAGAGCTGATTGTCGATTATCAGTTTTTCGAGCCAAAAACGTAGACCATTTCCAAACGGACGGTGTAAAGCGAGAGAATTGCAGGATTTAAAAGAGCTTTAAATTCGTGCAATTTTTCGAAAGAAATTGAGGCTCCAGTTCCCCGATCCATATAACATAGTTGAGATCACCGGTAAAAAAAATTACCTCTTCTGTCATAACGTCGATTTATCTTTACATTTTCATAACCGTCCAATTGGAATTTTACAGATCTGACAATAATGAAAACATTTTTCATCGACAATACGCAAATTTCAATCATTTTTCATTGATGTTTACAATTAAATTTTACAACTAATAAATGTAACTTCTGAAAACTCGTTTTTTCTGAAGTTATACGTTTATAACAATTATAAATTATTATAAATTAACAAGTAAACGTAATAGATCTAACAGATGAGTCTCTTATGTTCTAGAAATGCAATAGATTTGATGATTTTTAATTAAACAAACAATCAGATAGCTAATATATTGGCTCCAGTAACTGAAAGGGAAACTAATTTGAGCGTTTTTGCCTGTCTGCAGATTTTTGCATACCGTGTGTCGTTCTGCGAAGCATTTATTCAGGGTATTTTCTGTCGCAACTTTACGAAACGTTAACGTTAACAGTAATAATCTATCAAAAAATTATGTATTTATTGCATCCATCTTAAAGCTTAAAGATATTCGTCGATATTTAACAAAGTTTTGACGTATTTTTCATATCATTTATACAGTTCTTTTTCTATATTTTCACTAAAAGAATCTAAGATTATACAATTTTTCATAATTGATAGATAGATCAAAGATGGATAGATGAATAAACAAATAAACTTTCGTTTATTTATTTAAAGACATGTTTTCTTACTTCAACGCCATACTCTATACCATTTCGTACTATATCTTTATCTGCTCGTCCTGGAGAACTACAAATGAATTTAAAAACTACCTATGAACTCCAGGCAGTTGATTGTAAACGAGCTGGGTTCTGGGTTCTGGGTAGACATGCGGATTAAAGAGACCGAAGAATCGGATCGGTAACGGACGAAAGGAGCTCGAATGATTTGAAAATTAGGATTCTGCAATTGAAGACGCTCCCACGCACCCGTGTGTGACGTTAGCCAGTACATTCGCGAGGAGGGGGAAATATAGGCCTTGATTCTTCAGCAACCGTGTGACAAGAGGGAGGAGTCCGTCCTTAATTGGAATATTAGGGAAGACTGAAGATTGAGTGATCACACCCTAATTCTCCTTGACTTACACGTTGTCGTAAGACGGCCAACGACGAGACGCAAACCACTCGGTGACTTCCTCCTTATGTCCAGGATATCAGCTTAGATTAGCACAAATGCGCGCGCAAACAGCACAGATATCCTACGCGGTATGCCAGAGGAGAGGGCTATGCCTGCCTAGGCGAGTACTCCTTTCGGCTTAGCAACCCACGGTCCGAGCTACCTGCTCCACCAAGCCAGGAGAGTACGAGCTCTCGAATCTGGAAGAAGTAGAACACCACCTTGAACTCGTACCCGAGGGATAAGAGGGTACCACGGAAAACAGGAGCCCCAAGCTTGCTCTGCCTGTCGGTCGAGGTCGAACTCGTAATGGCAGTGGTTGACGCCCCACATCGTGGGCCAATGGCCGAATTTGAAAGCGAGGTAGCTGCGGCAATCTCTGGCTGCGACGTTTGAGTTGCGTTATCGACTTGGGTACCAACCTGCAGAGGTAGCGTTAGTTGCAGCCTCTGGCGCTGTGCGCCGACTGGGGCTTATTTCAATCCCGCGCCCTTGGGGGTAGTGTAGGCAAGCCGCAAGGCAGGTACTGCACTTTGAATCAATTCCCCTATCTATCTATCTGGAGGGGGCTGTGACAAAGCTCCTGGCCCTTGGCCGCAGCCCGTCGGACATCTTTTCGGTTAACTAGCCGTACGTAGACGAGAGGTCGGTGGCTCGGAAAATTCGTCGTACGAATTACGCAGAGGGGAGGGAGGTTCCATAATTTGGAATTTGACAGGGAAAGTGCGTTTTTTTGTGTCTAGTTTTGACGTACGTTTCTGGCATTGTTAAAAGTTTTTGTTGTTGTTGTTGTACTTGAGTGGGTTGATCTTGAGACGGTGAGCACCTTGATTTATCTCTCCCTCACTCTCCGTGCGTTAACAAAATTTTTTTTGTTTGGTTATTGTCACGTGGGACTTACTCTGTCCTCAAAGCTGTACAGATGGAACATTGTATCCCCCGTTGCGAACAAGTGTCGCCGCGCATTCAAATTTATTTTACTTTTCTTTTTTTCGTGTTGTTTATCGAGTTTTTTAAAATTTTCCTCAAAATGTTCTTATATTTGTATTATTAACGCACTAATTTCTTTTGGTTAACCGTCGTCGTCGTTATTTCTTCGCCTTGACAAACGATCTACTCGCTTTCCCCAGCGTGCGTAAGACCGGCTTTTGCGCATCTTACTCTTTCTTTTTATTTCACTTTTATTTGAGAATTCGACACGTCGAGCGGAGCCTTCCCTGTACTCGTGACGCAGCCCAAGTCTTGAATATGCTATATTCAATAGTACAATACATCGTGCCGTCTAGAAATATCGTCTGACCGACCAATTTAACGTATTGGTTTTGACACTGACTCCTACCTAGAGGATATCGATCGTTGGCCCCTCCCATGGTGATCCGCCTACCGTGCATGACCTTTGGAATAACGTTTATCGCCTGACTTGCGTAAAGATTCGAACACGTGCCGGAAGGTATAGCAATGGACTGACCAATCTAGTGTATGATGAAGCATATTATGCAGTTGCAAAAAAAATATCGAAGGTTGGCCCCTCCCACAAGGATCCGCCTACTATGCATGACCTTCGGAATAATGTTTATCGAAATATCTATTTTAATAGTGAAACGAGCATGCTGCATTTAATTATAATTAGTTGAAAGTCTTGTTTATTGGGTTGTTTGAGAGTTCTGTTATCAGGCTTACGAAAGCGGACTCGATATTGTTAATTTTCTTAATGTATTATAGTTGTCGTGGTTAAATGCATTATACATAACAAGGAAGAATAAAAAACGCTTTTCTGAACATGAAAGATACCATTTATTTATCTTTTTTTTTTATTTTTTTTTTGTTTTTGTTTTTTTTTTTTTTTTGATGGGACAAACAAGTTTACATAGAAAGGACACTTTGAATAAAACGTAATTGTCAACCATCAACACGGCAGGTGTACATAGAACGCATTTTTATTTGTTGGTTACTTGTCATCTAAACGGCATTACATTACGTCTATGTAGCATCGTGAAAAAATGATGATAAGTAGATAAGGTATAGGAAAGGAAAGATTTATCGAGTGTTCAATACGTTAGTGATGTATCGTTTTGAGTTATCTATGCTTCATAAGGCGACACACTTTCCTTCTAATGCAATTTACAACAACTACGTCATCTACCACGCAATTACAATTTGTTATTCGACAAATAAGTGTCTCGTGCACTTGTGTAAAATCCAACTACGTTGCTCTTTTGTTTGTTCTATGTATGTATTGATTTGTTGTTTTTTTTGGAAAATGCTAAAATAAATCTCTCATAAAAGTCTCTGTCTTTTCCGATACTCATCCACGTGCGAGAAAAAAAGCCATGTTTCGGCGTTTCATTACAACGTATTTATTTACCAAGTGATTCATTGAAAATATTCCATTTGTAGGTAGCGGAAAGGGCAGTACTTGTATGTGAATGCGTCGATTTAGCGTCGATTTAGCGTCGATTGGAGAAAGAAGGAAAATAAAACGACAAGTGATACAAAGGCGTACAAATGAATTTGTTCTAGTCGGTTACGATGCTCGTAATTTACTTGGGAAGATTCGCATACTTCCTTCACATTCATCTCGACGGCGTCCTGGAGAAATCACAGACACTCGCGTACACATTCGCACTTCTACAATCGATGTATCGATCGCGTAATAAACTAGTAAGGTACAAACAGGAGTTTACAGGCAGATATATTTAAGCTCACGTCTCACATTATTCAACTAATATCTCTCTTTCATCTATCAGCCTCGCATATTTTCCTAGTTTTCGTTATGTTGTGGGATAATTGTCATTTGCTAATCCTCCTTCGTCTAGCTTACCCATCAGCACAATCGAATTATTGTTTTCGTATCCTTCTAACTATTAACACGTCGTTAGCTTTTTCTATTTACTTAATAACGCTGTGGCATCGCACGTCGAAAAGTCGTAAAACACATTTGTTGGTTTAGTTGCTCGAAAAGGTCGATGATCGTTTGCAGCAGCGTCGGAACAACGCGGAAACGGACGAAAGCGAGATGCGACCGTGAAAAGTGCACGTAAGTTACGTATAGTAACGTACTGTAGTTTATTTCCGTCAAAACCCCTAGCTATCGATACCTATGCTTTTTAGAGCGAGGAAGAGTCTCGTATTATGCCACCAACCTGCTTTTGATATTCAGCGAAACTTTATTATTACTTGAAAAATTTCAATATTAATAAATGTACGTTACTTGATTACTATTTAACGATTAGTTCGTATTACAAGCTTCAAATAATCGACGTTCATTCAACGAGCGTACATTTCCATCGGTTACTTTATTATTATTTAAAAAGTTGCGATTATTGTACAATAATCGATTCGGTAAGTCGTGGTAAGAATGTAAAAATGTCTCGTACAAATGAAATTTATACATATCCAGTGAAAAAAATGGTTCCGTGCTCAATCATAAAAAAGTACATAGTTAGATACCCTTTCTTTTCTTAATAACCTTAAGTAATTATGTTTCGATACTTCTAAGACTGCATGGATCATCATCGCTCGTTAGCGTTCGTTTCGCGTTACGCTATATTACATCAAAACGAATTAATGTTAAATCCGTCAAAATTCACAGATACGCTGTTGGAGGTTCTTATAGAATGTAACACCCACCGACTAATTTAAAGTGTAGCATAGAAAAATTGGTAATATCACTAACAGAATCTCACCGAAGACAGCAGTTTCGATACAATTAATATTTTAAAGGTAATTAGCGACAACCTCTCTCGTTATCGATCTGTTATTTAATCATCGAATAACCAATTCGCAGATCGTGGTGTATCGTGCATTCAATTTTGAAACACTGATGCGTACTTCCGACCCGCGTCGGAACTACCTGGAAAGTCTTTGATCAACCTGTGATAACGACATTTTCGCGAAGCGCTCGAAATATCGTGAATTAGTTTTATACAGTCGACAAGTGAGGGAAAGCACTTATGGGCAAACGTCAAATCCGACCACGGCAATGTAAGCGGCTCGTTTAATTGGTTGCGCGAGCGCGAAGCTTCGTTAGTTTGATTGTCCGCTTGTGGGTGCGCTTCGCAAGCAATTAAACACGCGAATAAAACGATACCGAACAAAGTCAACGAAGAAAGCGAAACCAATCGAAGACGAGAGCACGCTTGTAGTCGTCCGTGACAGTTGTGCAAATGGCGAAAATTTACGCACAGTTTGTCGTTATTCCTCGTCTAGCGCGACCTCGATGCACTATGTACTTGCCCCGTTTACCAAGAGCCGAAGCGGCTGATATTTTTTTCGTCTAGTTGTCACTTTTTCCACTACACAGGTCCGCTCGGTACATTATCTAATAACGCCCGTTTCTGCTTTTACCGGAAGTACGCGTCTGTTTACTAGCGAGCTAGGATTCAAACGTAAAAGATGTTTCCATTTGAGCAACTAGCTACTTTGGGCTGGACGAGGCAAGACTATTTCTTCAATGTACATACGTGTGAGTGTGTGAGTGTGTGTGTGTGTGTGTGTGTGTAATTCTAACAGACCTTTATCCGCACACTCGCCAACTTCTTATCTCGGTAAAATCTAACTAGAATTTCATCTTCGTGCCCTTACGTTAGTCTCTTTGTTTCGAATGAAAAAGTTCTTTCACTCGTTTACAAAATTAAGTGCACGTAGGAAATGATTGTTCAAGTCAAACAAAATATACGAATTAACTTATATCACTCGTTAGTAACTGTCGGAGAAAAGTTATCTTATCTATTGCCAAGTTACTCGTTGATTTTTGAATTGTTATTTATGAAAGCGGCATTGGTCCTATATTTAAGTATATTAATTCAAGTCTCAGCATTACAATCTACCGATAAACTTTCAAATGGATAACTAACACTGAATTGGCACCGGTGCTTCGTAAGAAAGAATAGCGTAACAGCGCAAATCTAATACTGGCTCGCTAATACTACCGTTTTTGCAAGTGTCGTGTGCTGCGCAACGTTTTCATCAGATTCGTGTGTTTTATCTCGCTACGGTATTCCCGTGTAACGTTCCCTCGCTATTATCGGCGTACGCTGCTGAATTGTTATGTACACTGGACGAGTAAACTAAACTGATCAACGAGTCGAATCAACTGAATCGCACGTACAAATTCAGCACCTAAACAAAGTAACATTCGATAAACTTTGAACAACAAAAAGATTGGATCACAACTACGGACTACACGTCTGGCCAGGACCAATACAGTATTAGTTAATTTGCACGTATGAAAGATTGCGTTTAATGGCCTCAACGTACAGTTGTTGTTTTATACAAAACCCACTATAGATATCAACGAACTATCCCAACCTATAAAGTTCGTAACAAAAACTGTCTGGCTTGTTTATTAATGAAGAAAGCGTCGTTTAGTAGGTAGTAATATGGACGTATCTTATCGATCGAAAACAGCGCGCAACAATAAAACGTGTATAAAAGCACACCACGAAGAATACATAATAAATACGCGTAGAGGAGTTATCGGACAATTCGATTCTTACAAAGGTCAAAACTACAAGTGAGTCCTCCAAGCGCTAAGCAGCTTGACCAATTATCCGGTGAGAAGATTAGCCTTGTTCAGAGCAATTGGAAAACAACTATGTATGCCCGCACTGAAGATTAATCGGTCTTTCGAACGCGCATCGGGCATTCGAATAATTGAAAGATTCAGAACTAACGTACAAAGGCCATACTGGATTTATTGTATTCGTTGCATTGTATTTGTTCCTCGGCGTTATTTGTTTCATCTTGCACCGGAAACCGCAATCTTTCGGTATACAATAGTACGCAAGTAATACTATCAAATTTTCTTTGCGAACGAACACCAATAAACGAATTACGAAGAATTGCTTTCAACGAATTGAATCTGTAGTTCGGACATGGTTTACTCTATCTCGAACGTACGAACGCATTACGCTTGTTTGCTAGCACGTAAAACATTGACAAGAGCTCCCACATCTAGCCGTAATTGTACACTGCACGTCACGGATAATCATTAAGACGGTTAAAACATTATTTACTCGCTATGCGCTCACGATCACTCTTTCGGCTGACTCTTTCGTCAGCTAAAGTATTCCTACCCGAGACCTAATCGTACGAACCAGCCCACACGGTAGTCTTTGTCCATTTATCGATTTGGTAGCAAATACAGTCCTTACTTTGATAAGACTTTTGTTTTTCATCGGCAACTTTCGATTACGTGTGTTTTCTTTCTGTATTTGATATTGATTAAACTTTTTTGTCACTTGACATTATTATACTTTATTACTATTTCTTCTTGCCAACTGAACTCGGCAATAAAAGTTCAACTTTAATTTTAATATTTCGATTAATCTTGTCATCGTATAAAATCTAAGTATTTCGATATTTTTAACGTTATTAAAATCAATTGACAAGACAGAAACATAATCACGTAGTTTAAAAAATGAGCGTATACAAAAGTTTTACCACAGCTTGGACCATTCTAACGCGTTATTACTACAGCCTTACGATAGACGCGTTAAAGCCTAAAAACGACGAGTCGCCCTTTATGCTCCATGTATAGGTACAGTATTATTGACAATTAATGACGGACTTAACTACAATTAATTTAGCTCAGTTGATCATTAATTATTAGGTACAACGTGTGCACGGTGGTCGTTGTGTATTTATATATGCAAAGTTAATGTAAAACAGGTTTTGCGGGTTGTGACGATTATTTCGGAGCCGGTTTAGTATTGCACTCCGTAGATATGCGCCATTTATTTCTTTTTATATGTTATTACGCTTATTTACTTTCCTCTCCTATTTACTTTCATACTCCGACTGTTACTCGCCTCATCTTCTATATCTTTTTTTTTATTTTCTTCCGTTTTTTTTGTTCTGCTCGTTTACGTGATAAAACTTTACTTGGCCGGAAACTATTTGGATTGTTTTATCATTTCTGGTCTAATACGTCGTATTTCTAATACAAATCGAAATCGATTTGAACTGTAGGTTCGAGACTCACACGGCGCACGCACAGAGTATACAAATTTTTCTTTTGTCTTCTAACACAGCCCATTTAATGATATAATCATTTACATTTTAAACGTGATTTCGTTATTTTTCTTTTAATATGTTAGTACATACGAACTACTACCATAGCTGAGATGATATATAACGTGTAAAACGAGTACCACCGATTGTCACCATAGTCTATATTTCCAATTGTTCATAGCTAACTACTATATTAATAGGGCGATTAATTGCTATTCTTTGCACTAGTCCATTTGACTTAATTAGAATTCTACATGAAGAACATTGCGATGCATAGGAAACTTTCATTGTTGCCACGATCGATTATTTATTATCACGAAAGATCGTAAGTAACATTTTTGCACATTCGTTACTTTTTTCCGAGTGCGCCGAATTGATTCCGGCTTTTACGTTAACCATTACGAATTTTAAAAACATTTGTTAATCGTGAAAAACCACGGAATTTCGGCGACAACGTAACATGTGAGTTTCGAACAACTGTTTTTGGACATTTACTCTCAAACTAAGTAATTACATTAATTGGTTGTTATAAAACGCTTAAAGTTTCAATTCACTAATGGCTAAAAAACGCAAAGTCTATTTTGAAAGACAGCTCAACTTTTTCTTCAACACGCGGAGATCCAATAAATCCTGCTTAACAACTACATCTATGATATATTTGACAAAAAAGCGCAAGTGACAAATTATTTGCTTTCATGTTAAATTTCACTAATAAAAATTTTGATCGTATCAAATACGGATTATTGTGCCGTTTATCGATCAAGAAAAATCGCAGTCCTTTTGAATTGAAGTTTTGAAAACGAGCTGGAAAAACGCTCGTACATAGTTTTGTAAATGATTTATGTTTACGTAGATTAAATTGATATTCTTCGGTAGGCGGAACAGGTTTATGGCTGCTGTAGAACTAGAAAGTCAATTTCTAGTGAGGAATCAAAAAGCATATAACTAATGAATTAAACAAACACACACACACACGCGCGCGCGCACGCAAACAAACAAACAAACGCACGCACACGATAAATTTCGTTGTTTTTTTATCAATATTATACAATTTTTTAAGTTTTTTTGCCATTTTGGGAATTAAACAATGAAGTCTCATTTTAATCTAAGTAAAAAATGTATAATAGAATTTGGTAGAGTAACCGCTAAATCATTATTTAAATAACGGTTAACAATAATTATACTATCGTGAGTATGCTTCAATCAAAAAAGGACTTTATATAGATATTGGTTAGTGAACGTGTTATTGTGATCTTCAAACCACTGTAAACTTCTTATAATTTTACGTTTACTAAACAAAAAATCAATTCTATGAAACAATCCACGCAAAAAATATTGAATACATTGATTTCGCAGCTCTTCTACAAAATCATTACAATCATTTCGAAACGTATAAATGCTCGTTAATTCCTGAATTCAATTTAAAAAAATGCTTATTAGGACCCGCTACAACCCATAGTTTATTTAAGTAAACGTTGCAAATTGTGAAGAAAATAAAACAACAGCACCAATCGAAA